>CM052802.1:74886015-74949707 GCA_028533885.1 Nasua narica | reverse complement strand
CCTGGGTTTATAGTTGTATTAAACCTCTCGTTGTAATGTTACGTAGTTAAAAAAAGGATAAAAGAAAAAAGAAATGTGAAAGCAAGTGAAGACTAAAATAAAATTAAAAAAGAGAGAATAAGAAAGAGAAAACAAAAACAAAAACAAACTTGTATCTATGAAATATACAGGTTTCAGGGTATTACCAGGAGCTTAATATATTGATTTCCCCTGGCTTTGGGGGTTTAAAATTTTATGGGGACCCTGTGGTTATAGGCCTTTTGTTCTTTGGCTGGTCTTCTGGGGGAGGGGCCTGCCCCCTTGTTTTCCAGTCAGTCTTGCTTGGGTTGAGTCACCCTGCCCCCCAGTCAAGGGGCTGAGCTCTGTGGAAACCGGTTTCTCAGTCTCTCGCTCTCGTAAGGTTTTTGGCCTTTTGTAGCCTTTTCACCTTTTCAGAGAGTCCAAGCAATGTATCTTCCCAGAAGCACTCAGACCTCCGAGTTGCAGGAAGCCCGAGTCTCTGCTCCCCTCTGTGTGGTTCAGAACACACACTCCCCTCCGCGAAATTTCTGCTCACAGCGCAGGCTGTCCGAGGTGGCGTGCAACCCCAGCTGCCTTTCTGCGGCTCCGTGAGGGGCGCCTGGGAGGTTAGGCCGCTTGCCCGCATTCTCTCCGTGGCCAGCGGGGATCGCTCAGGCTCTGCAGCGCGCCGTGAATGTCGTGGTGGCGGGCGCACACCGGGAAAAGCTGCGGCTCCTGGACCACCGCAGACTCTCTAAAGGCTCTTGCAGGTGCGCGCCCGGCCCACAGGTTGTTGCAGAGAGCGGAAAGCTGCAGGTTCAGGAATCGCGGACTGGATCCCCCCACCAGTTCTACTTTGGGGCGCTCCTTCCTGGGAAAGTGGGTCCAAGCGCCGGTGCCCACGACCACCCCCTTCCACTAGTTACTCCTCCGAACTTTTTGCCCTTTTTAAGTGTTTTTTTTTTTTTTTCCTTTTTAAGTGTTTTTAACTGGCTCTACGTTAATGCTGGTCCCCCGCCACCGGGCACTTTCCTTTGGGGTATTACTGTCCTTGGTTAGCTTCTGGTGGCTCCCTCCCCCCTTTTGTTTATCCTTTGATATCAGCTCGAGTGTTCCCACTTGCCTCTACCTCTCCACTGCTGTCTTCTGCTCTCGGAGAGATCCCGGGGTTAGAAATCTTTCTCCTCAGGGTGATTTCATGGGTGTTCAGCGTGTTCTGGTAGATTTCCAGCTCACTTTTGGGGACCGGTTGCTGCAGGATCTCTTACTTCTCCGCCATCTTGCCCCCCTCCTCCAATCAGTCCAAGGTTATTCATTTTTAAAAAATAACTCTGTGCCAACAGTGCTTGCAAGCTAGAACTTGGGGTAAATACACACCCACTCTCACTTCAATCCAGTGTAATAGGAAATAGGAGAAATTAATATTCAATACCTGTTATGTGTCAGACACCACGGTAACACACATATTATTTAATTATCAAGGTATTTGTAGGTCTTGGTTATCAATGTTCTCATTTTGTAGCTAAGGAAACCTGAGTTCAGTAGAGGGTAACTTTCTTAAGCACAAGGATGAGAACGTGTGTTAGTCTTACACAGATCCCATGCTGTCTCCCAGTGGATCATCTCTGTAACTTCTTATTTGCAGGGTGCTAAAATTTGCCTGGCTTAGATTTTACCCAAGACCCAGCATCTGAACCCATTATCGGTGGGAAGGGGGTGAGGTTGGGGTTAACTGTCATGCTAGAGGGGGCTCAGCCTTAGAACCAAGGCCAGATTCTATCAAGTCCGAGGGTCAGAAATGGGAACCCCAAAGGGTTAGAAGGCAGATAGACACAAATATGAAAAAAACAAGATACAAGAACTTTTGGAGACACTTTCTCCTAAAAAGCAAGTGGGGACACCTGGGTGGCTCAGTGGGTTAAAGTCTCTGCCTTCGGCTCAGGTCATGATCTCAGGGTCCTGGAATTGAACCCCACAGTGGGCTCTCTGCTCAGCGGGGAGCATGCTTCCTCCTCTCTCTCTGCCTGCCTCTCTGCCTACTTGTGATCTCTCTCTTCTCTGTCAAATAAATAAATAAATAATCTAAAAGAAAAATATTTATAAAAAAAAGCACCAAGTGGCCTGTAAAGGATATTTTTTTTTTTTATTAGGAAAGAGAGAGAGTGAGAGAGAGCATGAGAAGGGAGAAGGTCAGAGTGAGAAGCGGACTCCCCATGGAGCTGGGAGCCCAATGTGGGACTCGATCCCTGGACTCCGGGATCATGACCTGAGCTGAAGGCAGTCGCTCAACCAACTGCGCCACCCAGGGGCCCTGTAAAGGATATTTTTGAAATCAAAACTCAGTCTGAGTCCATACAGAGGGCTATCCAAAAGCGGTACAGGTTTGGACAGGGGGAGGGGGCCTATCCGCTGACCTCATTACTTCTGATGGGTTTAATTGTATCTCAGAGTCATTGTTTCTATTGTAGACATTTTCTGATTACTTAAGGCATAGGAATGAATAAATTGAATGCTATGATGCAGGTTTAAGGAAATTAACACTATCATAACTTTGTAAATCTTGCAAGGAACTCTCAGTGATGGCTTCAGCTGTGTCTCAGAGTCACTATTTTTTTGTTGTTGGCCTTTTTCTGATTACTTAGGCAAGGGAGGGTATAAATTGGATGCTATGGTGCAGGTTTAAGGAAATTCCCCTACGTTTGGAGTAGATTGCAAGTACAATATGAAATTTGAAAAGGAATTCCAGTAACTACCTAGTTCCAGTAGGAATCCTAGTTAGCACTCAGTCATCCCCACCCTGTCCCCCTTCATAGTTGTGCAGCAGGTGGTCCTATTTGAAAACCTAGACTATATTCTAATCCATGCCCTTTAGTTATGATGGTGGAAACAGATCAGCACAATCTCTAAAAACATTTCAAAGTACATGCCAAACAAGTTTTTTTGTTATGAAAAACTTCAAACATGCACAAAAGTAGAGAGAATAGAATGATAAACCTCTACCGATTATTTATGTGACTCTGATGGTTATCAATATTTTGCCAAGTTTGTTTTATCTGTCTCCCATTCTACCAACTTGTATCTCTCTGAGCTCCCCTCCCCTAAACCATCATTGGACTATTTTAAAGCAAATTCCGGACATCACTTCATACATTTTGGCTAAGGGCTTAAAAAATAATAACACCGTGACCACACAAAACAAATTGTACAGTAATTCCTTAATACCATCTATCATTCATCCATATTTAAATGTCTCCAGTTGTCTCAAAGATAACCATTTATAGTTTGTTTAGGTAGACTCAGGATCAATAAAATAATTGCAATTGAAATTCATTGATACGTCTCTACATCTCTCTCATTTAAAAAATTAATAGATTTTATTTCTTAGAGGAGCTTCGGGTTTGCAGAAAGATTGAACGAAGGTATAGATAGTTCCCATATTGGCTCTGCCCCCAATCCTGCCCACCCCATCCAGTTTCCCCTATTATAAACATCTTGCATTGGTGCATTGGTGTGGTCCATTTGTTATCACTGGAGAACCAAACAACTAAAGTCCGTAGTTTACATTGGGGTTCATAGTTTATCTCGGGATTCACTTTTTGTGTTGTACAGTTCTGTGGATTTTGCCAAATGCCCAATGTCAACATGCATCCACCATTACAGTATCATAGAGAATATCCTTCAGTATAATACAGTTTCACTGCCCTAAAAATCCCCCATGCTCCACCTATCTATGCTCACTACCCATCTTCCCCAACCCCTGGCAACCAATGATCTTTTTACTGTAGTTTTGCATTTTCCTGAATGACATAAAGTTGGAGTCACATAGTAGCCTTTTCAGGCAGGCTTCCTTCACTCAGCTGTAAGCATTTAAGAGTCTTTTACATCTTTTCTTGGCTTGATAACTCCCTTCTTTTTATTGTTGAGTACTAATCCATTGTTTTGGTTGTATCGCAATTTGTTTATTCAACTATTGAAGGACATCTTGGTTGCTTCCAAGTTTTGGCAGTCAGGAACAAAGCTGTTACATATATATGTGTGTTGCAGGGATGAGGGGATAGAGGCAGAAAAATTTTCACCTTTAGCCCAGAAGGCTGACTCCTCATGGTTTCGATAAGGATCAATAGGAGCTTGCTGCTACATTCTTAAAGGGTCTCATGACTGTTTGTACATCTTGCCGGGAGTTAATATTGAGCCAAATGATAAGCACCAGAGAAATCTTGGAAAAGTGGTTTTACGAGTAGAAATTTGAAGACATTTATGATCTAATAATCCCTGCACCTCCCCTCCCCCTTGAGCACTAAGCATATAACCACCATCTTCATACAGCAAAAGGGCAGCTCTTTCTGCCCACGGGTCCTGCCCCCGTGCTGTTTCAGTAGACTTAGTAAGTTGTACTATAAAACTTCTCAAGAAGTCTTTCTTGACTGTTCATTCCCAGTCCCACACCACCAGCGGGTTTGTCTGTGGACCTAAGTTTTCAGTTCATTTGGGTGAATCTCTGGGAGCATGTTGTTGAATCCCATGGTAAGAGTATGTTTAGTTTTGTGCCAGCATTTGGTGTTGTCACTGTTTTGGAGTTTAGCCATTCTAATCGGTCCATAGTGGTGTATCTTTTTTTTTTTCTTTTAATTTGCAATCCCTTAATGGCATATAATGTTGAGCCTTCTAGGTCTTTCTTTTTTCCCCCTCTATAACAGTTTTATACCTTTCTTCTTTTGTCACGCCATTTTTTTGCCAAAGAAACCAGATATTTATTTTGTAGAATTTTCCAGTTTGATGTAATCATGATTGTAAGGTATATGCTTTTTTGATAGAAGTTTAATACTATCATCTTCATGTTTGCAAGAGAACACACACAGAAGATCCTACTGAATGGAAAGAACTTAAGATTCGACTGTATTTTATATTAACATTTAAAATTTAGTATCTTAAAATATTTTGCCTCCATAGGATAGACAGGCATAATATCTTTTGGAATCTCTCACACGTTTCAGAGGATAGGTTTCTTATTACATAATTTGTCTGATTTTATGTTAACTAATAGGATAAAAAAATCCCTGGCCAATGCAGAGTTAATGCTTTTCAATTCTACTCAATGGTATCTATTTCCAGGAGTGCACAAGAACAAACATTTTGAAAATATAATTCCCTAAAATTGCTTTATGTTTAGTATATGTTCTGGAGAAGCCATGTTCTAGCTCTTTTCAGGAATAATGAGAACTCAAGGGAAATATCTGATTAAGAATAGACTCAAGGCTGTTCTCCTAGAGTGTTTTACTTATTATTTACTTATTGGTTTATAGTTCATGTCCTGGCCATGATATTTCGGTCCCTTGAGGCAATTATTTCTCTTGATCAATGCAATTTTTAAAAATAAAGTATAGGGCGCCTGGGTGACTCAGTTGGTTAAGCAACTGCCTTCGGCTCAGGTCATGATCCCAGAGTCCTGGGATCGAGTCCCACATCGGGCTCTGCGGGGAGTCTACTTCTCCCTCTGACCTTCTCCCCTCTCATGTTCTCTCTCACTGTCTCTATCTCAAATAAATAAAAAATCTAAAAAAAAAAAAAAGATAAATCTTTTCCTTTCTGATAGTTCGTTCTAAACCCAATATGTGTAAAACAAGCAAACTTGAGTCTCTTGAGAGTAGATTTTAGAAATGTTGGCTCAGTTGGAAGAGCATGTGACTCTTGATCTTGGGGTCATAAGTTCAAGCCCCACTTTGGGTGTAGAGATTACTTAAAAAAATAAATCTATGGAAAAAGAAAGAAATGCACTAGCGCTTCTTTTCATTTTCTGAAGTAATCAATGGAACGTTTGCTGCTCTGGTTTCCAGAAAATGGCTCTACTTGTAGATTTTTGATGTTCTTTTTTTTTAAGTTGCAGTGAGTTTAAAACAATTTAGAACTGATTTTTTTAATCATTTATAAAATGGAATTAATACCTAGCTTAAGTTGAATGGCTACTACAGTTTGTTATGTGGTTGTGCTAGGTTCTCATTTAATTTTTATGATTCTTCCAAGATATTCTCTCTATTTGATAGACAAGGACCTTGAGGCTGGGAGATGGTAAGCAATATGCTCATGGACACAGATGAAAAGCAGTGGAGGAAGGATCTGAAGCTAGGTGACATCTCAAGTTCCTAAGTTTGTCTGAAGGTTCAAGTAATACACAAGATGGTGAAATATCTGGAGCCGGGTAGTGTTCCTTGAATGCTGATTTATTTCCTTTCCTATCCCCCTAAGTTATGGGGAAGAGGGATGTCCTCTTGATGTGTATTTTCCTTTCCTCCCCTTTTTGCACTTAAATGTGTAAGATCAGTTTGTTACTCAGTATTGTCCTTAAGTGGACTTGTTTTAATAAATGATTTAGACTCAACAAGAAGTAAAGAAAACTTTAACGGTCTAAAACCAGAACAAAAAAGTAAAAATAAACGAAACCCTAATATATGAGAGGATAGCACTGATTAATTCCAAATTAAGGATTAGTATCTCTAATGGAATTTTGGGTTATGATGCCTTTTGAATGCATATAAACTAGAGGTAGAGCTATGAATGGGCCATGAATGGTTCCCACCACAGATGACTTGGTGTGAACTGGGCTCCAGATTTAGGGCGGGGCCTGAAATTGCTACTCACTTGTACTCCGGAGTCTGCCTGGTGGCTTGCTACCCTCCACAGCTGCTATTTCTGGAGATACCTGAAGCTGGGAGATGACATTCAAGTCCACCCTGAGAGCCCTTGTGTTGGTTCAGAGTAACCTCTTTTCACAGCAAAGGTCTAAATACAATGGAAACTATTTTAGAATAAGCAACCTAGTCTTACTTTCAGGTCCTGGAGAAACTCTTCTCCAAGAAGTACAAGTGAAAGGTGGCATTTGTCCTAAGATCGAGCTTGGCAGGAAGTTGAGGTTGTCTTCGATTTTTATTGAGGGAAATTGTAATTCTTTTGTCCACGTGATGTCTACAGTGATGAATAATACAAGGCTATTCAAGATCAGGGTGGTAATCGGGAAACTCCAAATTACATAGCAAGTGTAAGAATTACATTTCTTTATTATTGGAAATATCTTTTCGTAATCCTTTTATCACCAAATGCATTATCCCGTCACATTGTAATAGTGGTTTGACCCAGTAAGGACCGGCTCAGAGGCCCAGAGAAGGATGAGGCTCTACATGTGGATCATGTGATGACTCCAGGAACACGTTGCATCAACTACTCTGACCACTAGGTGGCAGGCTGAGGCGGAATGGCCGCACCCTGGGTAAATCGATCGACCTTGTTAAAAGTCTGGCAACTTGGGGTGCTTAGGTGGCTGAGTCGTTGGGCGTCTGCCTTCTGCTGTGTTCATGATCCTGGCCATCCTAGGATCAAGCCCCGCATCGGGCTCTCTGCTCTGTGGGAGGCCTGCTTCTCTCTCTCCCACTCCCTGCCTTTCTCGCTATGTCTCTCTCTGTCAGATAAATAAATAAAATCTTAAAAAAAAACAACAAAACGAAAAAACTCTGGCGACTTCCCTGGCCCGGCATGATGATACTGATGACCATTTACAGCAGGCTTTTCCTAGATTCAGAATGCAGGTCAAGTGAATTCAGGCATCTGTCACTTTATGGATTGCTTCTGATTTCTGGTTTTAGACCTTTAAGGGTTTTATTCCAAACAATAGAGTTATTTCCTATTTTTTTTTTAAGATTTTATTTATTTATTTGACAGAGAGAGACAGCAAGAGAGGGAACACAAGCAGGGGGAGTGGGAGAGGGAGAAGCAGGCTCCCCACTGAGTGGGGAGCCCAATGCAGGGTTCCATCCCAGCACGTTGGGATCATGACCTGAGCCAAAGGCAGATGCTTAAGGACTGAGGCACCCAGGCGCCCCGAGCTATTTCCTATCTTAATGTGATTTCAGGGTCCCTTAGATAGACATCTAGAACTGAGACGGGTCACAGTTCTAATATTCTGAACCTTTTATTAAAACTCATATAACCCTGTAATGAAAATGTAAAACCATCACAGAATTCAAAAGTGCTTATGAGAATTGTAAGGAAGGGTTTATTAACTACAATTCCTGGAGAGACTCTCCAGCCCTGACAAAATTACCTTTCTTTTCAGTGTTTATGAGAAGTCAAAAGGTTATGAGAAGTCTAAAGTGGCTTCTAGGGGGCCTGGGTGGCTCAGTGGATTAAAACCTCTGCCTTCCGCTCAGGTCATGATCTCAGGGTCCTGGGATCAAGCTCCACGTCGGGCTCTCTGCTCCGCGGAGAGCTTGCTTCCCCCTCTCTCTCTGCCTGCCTCTCTGCCTACTTGTGATCTCTCTCTGTCAAAGAAATAAATAAAATCTTAAAAAAAAAAAAAAAAGTGACTTCCAGTGGTCGATCCCTGGTTGGGATCCAGTTCTTCTCTCTTTCACCATACTCCTTCCTATATCACCATATTTATTTACTCCAGTAGTGGCATTCACTGTCTCAATTAAGACAAAGCAACTCTTGCTCCCAAGTTTCTTCAGATTGGACAAAGTCTGTTTGGCCCAAATTGATCTGCTTTAAATGATCTCCATGGCAGTGATGTTGTTTGGTTCAGTGACTGCCTCTGATGCTTGATCTTCCCAGACCCTTCTCCACTCCCTCAGGTCCGGTGTTTCATGGCCCTGCCTCTGGCTCCAGTGCTAGCAGAGCCCCTGAAGTGTACTAGCTTGTATCCCTGCTCAGAATGCCAACTCTGCCTTTTTTGTCCTGTCACCATGTTATACGTAATCTCTACCGCTAGCACCCAAACTTCTTGCCTATACTGCTTTCTATTTTGAGACTCTTCATGCTGTCACCATTGATTCAATTCAACTCAACTTTTTCCATGTCCCTGTGGTTGCTTGGTAGAAGCTAATTAGTAGGAAATGCAAGAGACCCTGGAGACAAAATTTTAGAATGAATAAGAGTTCAGCAGGGTAACAGAATATAAGATCCACATACAAAAATTAATGGTATCTTTTATTAGTAACCCATTAGGCAATGCAATAAAAAAATACCATTTACAATAACATCAAGGACTATCAATCTGACAAAGGATAGGCAAAACTTTATGCAGAAAAAGTGAAAAATGTTATTGTAAAATATAAAAACATAAATATAGAGCTATTTACTATGGCCATGTATGAGAACATTCAATTTTGTAGAGGTGTTGATGCTCCTTAAATTATCTATAAGTAAAAGGAAATTCAAATAAAAATGCCATCACACTTTCCTCTATGGAACAAGACAGATCCTAGAATTAATATGGAGGAGTAATAGTCAAAGAACTGCCAAAAGCAATTCTGAAAAGGAATTAGGAGAGGCGATTTACGTATTAGACATCAAAACTTAATATAAAATTGTGTTAATTAAAGCATGTGATGTGTGGTCCAATGATAGATATATAGATCAATATAAGAGAAATGAGAGTTTAAAAATCGATTGAAGCATTTATAGCAAGTCGATATAAATATATTAGGATTTTTTTTATGAGTGATAGAACACTCAAAATGACAATAGCTTAAACAGGTTAGATGTATATTTCTTTCTCACCTATTAATGCAGAGCAAGTCAGGGACCTAGACTTTTTGTTTTTTAGAGAGAGCAAGCACACATGAGTGGGGGAAGGGGCAGAGGAAAGGGAGAAAGCAAGAGAGAATCCCAAGCAGGCTCCATGCTCCGTTTTGAGCCCCACGCATGGCTTGATCTCAAGATCTTGAGATTATGACCTGAGCTGAAATCAAGAGTAGGATGCTTAACCAACTGAGCCACCCAGGTGCCCCCTTCTAACTTTTTATTCCATTGCTCATGGTCAACTTTTCTAAACTCAACTAATGACTCACGATGGCTTCTTTAGCTCCAACCAAGTTGTCTGTATTCTGCCAGAAGGAAAGAGGTTTAGGAAGGAAAAAAAGTATGACTTTTCCCTTTGGGGACATTTCCTGAACGTTTCATACACTACTTCCTCTAACAACTCATTAGCTAGAACATGGTGATATTCTGTTGCAAGTAAGGCTGGGAAATGTAGTTAATTCTGAGTGCCCAGGTTTCCAGTCAAAATTTTTGTTAATATAGAAGGAAGTGGAGAAAAAATATTAAAGAAATAGAAGATTCTGCTCAGGCAGCAATATGTATAAGTTGAAGAAAGATTCATTATTTAACACATTTATTGGGACACTGGATTCATATGGAAAAGTCAAATCAGATACTTTGCTTACACTGTACATAAAGAAAAATTCACATGGATTAAAAATCTAAATGTGAAAAAACTTTAAACCAACTTGAAGAAAATATAGGAGAACATCTTTTTGACTTTGCAATAGGAAGAGATGATTTTTTTTAACAGAGAGCGCAACCCATTAAATATAAGTCTGACAAATCTGCCCATACCATGATTAAAACTTTCTGTACCACAAAAGAGAGAATAAACAAAAACTAGAGGCTGAGGAAGATATTCGTAACTTATGGGTTAGGATAACATTTTAGAATCTGGAACATATAAATTTCCCACAAATCAGTGAGAAAAGACAACCTAATACAAACTGGGCAAAAGACATCATGAGGCACGTTATAGAAGATGAAACTAGAATGGCAATTAATATGTGAAAATATACTCAAACTTGGTAGTACAAGTATTGAGTAGAAGGATGTATTCTAAATGACAATGATGGTTGCTTTTGGACAGGCATTGTCAAAAGAGGGAGAGGAAGAGAATGGAGGAGAGAACAAAGAGGCATTGGACTTGTTTGGAGTTGTCACATAATTCCTAGTCTTTAAGTTAAAAAAAGAAGAAAGGATCAGAGACGAATCACAAAGCTCTCTCAGTTGGGTTCTTAACTTCATTTGCCCACTCTTGGATGGGAAGCACTGAGGTCTGCTTATCCATTAGTCCCTGTGTACATGACAGAGAGTAGAGGGGACAGTCCTCCCTGCATTTGTCTTGGTTCTGGTTCCTTACAAGGCCTTGGCTGAGGAGGGTGGCTCATTATTTGTGCAAAATTCTGTAGCTCTAGTTCTCTTTGCTGCCATATCTCTATGAAGGGAAATGCAGGAACCCTATACTGACTTTTGAAGAAGATCCCTGCTCATTCCTTAATCTTGCAAAAGGAACACATGCCATTTTCCTTGTCATTTTCAATAAACTTCTGCTAAGTTCTGACTCTTGGAAGCATTTAGGATACTTGAGTCAATTTGTTTTCTCTCTTGGCAGGCTGTTCTCCCAGCTGAAGCCCAAGTATCCAGGGTATCCGAAGTGTCCGAAGGTCCTGATCCACGGGTTGTGCCTAGCTAATTTAAAAAGAAAAGGGAAAATTAAAAAGAAAAAAAAAAGGCAGTATGCAATAATAAATTATTTCAGTAATGGAAAGATGCATCTGAAATGACGTCCTCCTTAATATCTTATTTCTTAACATACTGAAAATGAAAACATCATCTTTTTCTGAAAGACCACATGCAAGACTAGTTTGGAGGTGGCGGGTGTGGGGGGTGGTGACAGGCCCTATAGGTGCCAAAGCGTAAATTTGGTGCCTGTGAAAGCAAGGAACTGAGAGAAGCAACTGTGTGTGGCTCTGGGACAAGCTGACCGTGGGAAGGGAGCAGAAGCCCAGATGAGTTAATACGCATGAATGCACACGGGCTCAGGGTGAGTCTGGAGGCCAGCAAATCAAGCCATATGGATGAATTGAGCCTAAGATCTGGAGGCAAGTCAGCAAAGAGAGTAAAACTGGGCACCACAAACCCAAGGATGTGGGTGGATTCATGATTCATTTCTGCTTTGTTTCCATTCAAGTCATTTTTATTTTTGTGCATTGAATACTTGGTTTATATTCTAAATATATTAGAAACAGATTTATGTAGTACTATTTATATAGTTTCTCTTCTCTTTCTGTTATCCATTTCCTTTTTGCAAAAATCTGTGACATGATAGAAGGTCAACAAGGAGATACACTCTAGAACATGGAGGTAAATATACTCTTATAACAGCCCCTGAAGCTTGATTAGATGAAGCTTATGATTAAGACATGACGGTGGAAAGGTATGCCATACTCAAAAGAAAAAAATATTGAAGAACGGGTGGAGAACTTGCCTTCTGTTCCAAGAAGGCTTAACCTTGGTGAGAATCACTGACCTCAAGGGTATGTTGGTGTTGTGGGGGCAGGACAGGATGGGAAAGATCACCTTCCATTTTCTGGAAAAGCAATGAGAAGGAAGGTGCGGTGGAGAGCTTTGAGGTCATAGTAGGCTCACCATACAGCTTGCCAAGTGCACCGAAGGGGAGAGTCCTAGGTGGGAAAGGCTTGACAGCCCGGCCCTGACTCAGGAGTTCCCTCCACAGGAAGATGAACTGATGGGGAAGGGGGCATTCGGAGCCATCCAGGTGCTTACTGGTGCGCTCCGAGATCCAGGTACATTCTACCTTTCTTTCCTTCTGGGCTCCTCAGGCGGCTTTCATCCCCTGAATTGCAAGGGCTGATGCCTGTGTTCTGGGTAGGATGGCAGACGAGCCAAGGGCCTGTTCTCTTGAGGCATTGCTTTTTATTCAGGGAGAGAATGTATTCTCTGCAGTCTTCTTTTTACTTGTCATTGTGCAGAATTATGTCACATGGCCACAGCTAGCTGGATTGAACCTAGAAAGACAGATGCTAGCATTGCAGTTGCTCAGACAAAGGAATAGATGGCAGAGACATAGCTTTTTGGTTTTGTTTATGTATTTATCTATTTTTTAAAGATTTTATTTATTTGAGAGAGAGAGTACAGAGCACAAGTGGGGAGGGAGAGAGAGGGACAGAGGGAGAGGGAAGAAGCAGACTCCCCACCGAGCAGGGAGCCCAATGTGGGGCTCGATCCCAGGACCCTAAGATCATGACCTGAGCCGAAGGCAGACGCTTAACTGACTGAGCCACCTGGGCGCCCTTGGATCTCTTTTTGGCAGCCAGTCTACAGTGTTCATTCTAAGGTTACATAAGAATTGTCCAAAAACCAAAAGTGAACAATGAAAATGAAAGGCAAGGAGAAGCCAAGAAGTTAACGGAACAAAGCAGATGTATTAAGTCAATGTGACAATTAACCTTTGGTGTGTGTATATAGTGTTGGCGAGGTCTAAAAATCTGACACAGTGTTCAAACAATTTCATATGCCCATAGTTTAGAGGCTCAAATAATTCTACAAGACTTAGTAGAGAAACAAAAAACCAGCAGTCCCCTTCCCCTACAACTGTCTATTTCCAGAGGAAGTAATTTAAAACCGATTATCTTCTTTCTTTGCATTTCTTGCTCAAGTTTCATCTTTCCATTGGCTCTCCGTCTCTTCAGTGAAGACTTACCTAAGTATCTTCCTTAGGCTGTGGTAATTTGGGACACAATTTTTGGTCATAATTTTCATTTTCTCTGTGAAAATACTTTTCTGGTGAGTTTTATCAGCTATTTTTCTGTTTTAGTTTTTTTTCTTTTAAACTGATTTTTTTGTTTCTTTGTATAAATATTGTTTGGTACAAAAATATTTTCTCTTTTTTGAAGATTTTATTTATTTTTTGGTCAGAGAGAGAGAGAGAGAAATAGAGAGCAAACCCAAGCGGGGGAAGTGGCAAGCAGCGGTAGAAACAGGCTCCCCGCTGAGCAAGGAATCCAGTGTGGGACTCAATCCCATGACCCTGGGATCATGACCTGATCCGAAGGCAGACGCTTAGCAGACTGAGCCACCCAGACATCCCCCCAAATATTTTCATTATGGGAAATTTCAAACATACATAGAAGTAGAGAGAAGAGTGTAATGAATCCCTGTGTACCCATCATCCAGCTGCAACAGTCATCAACTCAAGCTATATAATTCCATTTTTACCCGACCTGCTTGGCCCTTACTGTATTATAATTTTTCACAGTAAAACATACCTAACATAAAACTTACCATTTTAATCATTTTTAAGTGTGAAGTTCTTTGTCATTAAGTACATTCACATGGTTGTGTAGCCAACACCATCATCCACCTCTAGAACTTTCTCATCTTCCCACATTTAATCTCCCTACTCATTAAACAATTTCCATTCCCCACTCTCTTCAGCCCTCGACAACCACCAGTGGAGTGTATCTTCTATCTCTATAAGCCTAACTACTCTAGATACTTCATATAAATGGAATCATGCAACACTTATCCTTTCATGACTTGCTTATTTCCCTGAGTTAGCATGATGTTTTCAAGGTCCCAACATGTAGCGTGATTTTCTTTCATTTTTAAGGCTGAATACTATCCCATTGTAAGGATACATCACATTTTATTATCCATCCATTCGTCAATGGACACTTTGGCTGCTTTCACCTTTAGGCTATTGTGAATAATTCTTCTATGAATAGTGGTGTAGAAGTTTTTGTTTGAGTCCCTGCTTTCACCTCTTTTGGGCATATACTCAGAAATGGATTGTTAGATCATACGGTAATTCTGGGCGCCTGGGTGACTCAGTTGGTTAAGCGACTGCCTTTGGCTCAGGTCATGATCCTGGAGTCCCGGGATCGAGTCCCATATCGGACTCCCGGCTCTGCGGGAGGTCTGCTTCTCCCTCTGACCTTCTCCCCTCTCATTCTCAGCCTCTGTCACTAATAAATAAATAAAAAAAAAATCTAAAAAAAAAAAAGATCATATGGTAATTCTGCGTTAATTTTTTTTTTTTAGGACCTGCCATACTGTGTTCCACAGTGGCTGCACTATTTAACATTCCTACCATCAGTGCACAAGGGTTTCAACAGAGGTTTCTACAGCCCTCTCTAATACTTGCTATTTTCTGTTTTGTTTTGTTTTTGTTTTCATAATAGCCATCCTAATGGGTCTTAATTGATTTCTGTATGATTTTTGAAGCAAATCAGACCCAAATGTAATATTTCATCCACGAATATTTCAGTCCATCTTTTCAAAAGATTAAGACCTTTTCAGAAAATAGAATTCCAAAAAAAGATTAATAAAAATTCTTTATTTTATTTTATTTTTTAAAGATTTTATTTATTTACTTGGCAGAGAGAGAGACACAGCGAGAGAGGGAACGAACACAAGCAGAGTGAGTGGGAGAGGGAGAAGCAGACTTCCCACCAAGCAGGGAGCCCGATACAGGCTCGATTCCAGGACCCTGGGATCATGACATGAGCGGAAGGCAGACGCTTAACAAGTGAACCACCAGGTGCCCCTAAAATACTTTATTTTTTTTTTAAAGACTTATTTATTAACTTGAGAAAGAGAGGCAGGGGAAGGGCAGAGGGAGAGGAAGAGAGAGAGAATTTAAAGCAGGCTCCATGCCCAGCGCAGAGCCCAACTCAGGGCTCCATCTTTGACCCTGGGATCATGACCTGAGCTGAAGGCAGATGCTTAACCAACTGAGCCACTCAGGTGCCCTGCTTTAATTGTCTTTTCTGTTCCTTTAAATGCATAGCTTCTTTCCATTCTTTTATTTCCTTGCAATTTATTTGTTGAAGAAATTAGATTGGTAATTTCCTGTGGTCTGGATTTTGTTAATACATCCATGTGGTGCTTAATATCTTCTCCTATATTTCTTTGCAAATTGGTAGTTGAATCTAGAATCTTGATCTGATTCACGTTCAATTTTTTTGGCAAGATCACTTCTCAGGTGGTAGGGGTTCTTCTACTGGGAGACGTAGTATCTGGATGCCTCCTTTGGTGATATTAGCAGTCATTTATGATGGTTGTTCAGGTCTGTATGATCCATTGTGATGGCTATTAGTCACAGGTCACTATTTACATTTAAATTGATTCAAATTAAATAAAATAAAAATTCAGTTTCTCAGTTGCACTAGCCTCATGTCAACAATGCTTATAGCCTCTTGTTGCTTGTGGCTTTAGGGTAGATATAAAGCATTTCTATCATCACAGAAAGTTCTCCTGGGCAGCACTGGTCTAGATGTATTGATTCATTAAGGGTTGTGATATGGTGTTATTCTAACATTCATTTTACATTTATTAGCTAGAAAACTTCCATAAGGAGAAATTTCTTCGTATCTACTCTTTGGTTACCGAGTGATAGAGTTCATACAGGAAAAGCAGAATGAAGTTTAATTCTTCCCCTTTAATGAGTTTGATTTTCTAAGTTATAAATCAATAAACCATTCCTACATTGACATAATTAGGTAATTATCATTTACTGCAGAGCCAACTGATGGATTATGGCTATACTTCCTTTTTTATTCAGCATTCTTTCCCCCTGAGTATCTAATTCCCCTTCCCTTTTATTGCACTACTTTACATTGTTGTAGACTTCATCCTCTCTCCCCACCCCCCAGTTTTCCATCATGTTTATCCATTCTATTAAGATCCCTTTTTTCCCCTTGAGGCCTTATTCTTGGAATTCTTCTTCCTGTTGAAACTTTTTTCTTCATTGCTCTCTGGGGTTATATATGTTTTTTCCTGATTCTTACATCTTCTTTTGTCTTAGCTCTTTTTCATTGGTTTGCTAAATATGTCCTCCTAAAGTAACTCCTAAAAAGAATTTGTGGAAGGCAAAGTTCCTGAGCCATTCCATTTCTGAAAATATTTTTATTCTATGTTCACTCTTGTTTGATAGGTTGGTTGGATGTAGAGCTCTAATTTTAAATTCTGGACTGTCATATGGAAAGTTAAGGATAAGTCTCATTATTATTATTCCTTGTTAATTTCCATATCATTCTTCATTTTCCAGTGGACAGGGAATTTCTCCTTCTGTTCTTGGGTTGAAAAGGATTCTCAGGGAATATTCTGGTGTTCTATGCAGGAGTCAATGGAAATAGTTCTCAAATAGATGATAAATGTAAGTTGACACTAATTTTATGTATAATATTTCTGAAATGTTATAAATTTGTGTAAAAATCAAATAATAAACTCTAGGATGTGGTATATGCTCTAAATCAGCAACTGATGTTTCTCCCAAAGGAAGCTTCGCCATTCCAATAAATGAGTGGAATAAGAATGGTTCCTCTCTTATCTTCAGTGATCCACTACTGAAATTTTTGCTTCCCATTCCAGAGCAGCACTGAACTCTGCTGATGCAGAGGTCTTGGTTTCCAAGACAGCAATGCTTCCAGTAGGGGACACTGCAATGTTTCCATTTAACTGGCAGTTGAGATTGCTACCTGGTCGCTTGGAGCACCTCATGCCAGTGAATCAATAGCCAAAGAAGAGATTACTCTATTGGCAGGAGTAAGTGAATGATCCTGATTGTCAAGGGGTTGCCACTACACAGTGAAATAAGAAGTATTTCTGGAATGCAGAAGGCATACTAGGACATCTCCTAGCTCTTTTCCTAGGTTCCGTGATTAAAGTCAATGGAAAAATGACAATACAATACAGGGAGAACTGCTAATGGCCCACATCTTTCAAAATGGAGGTCTGGGTCACCTCACCATACAAAGAAGCAGGCAAAGAACTGAGGGCAGAGAAATAGGTAGTGGAAGAAGGTAGTTATAAATACCGTCTACCTCCATGTGACCAGTAGCAGAAATGAGGGCAGTACTAGTTATTTGCATTTCCTTCTTGTTATGATATAAATACATTTGTATACATTATTAACCAATACTTTTTTCTCCCTGTCATTATTCTACCATATGTGTTAGTAGTAGTTAACCTCATAGCTTGGTATTGAAGTTATAGGATCTCAAAGGGAGAATGTGATTCAGCTAGAAGAGGCACGAACAAAGTCCAAAGACAGTTAAAAGAACTTTGTAGCTCCTTTTGGAGAGAGAGTTAGGTTGTGTTAGGTTGTATGAGAGAAAGTTGCATCATGCTAGGTGAGAGTATGATTTGTATATTTTTTCATTTTTTTAAATTAAATATAGTTTAAAAGGGTATATATGGATGTCAGTTTGATGAGGCATAAATTTTGGTAGTTTTATACTATGGCCACGTATCTAAGATGGAGCTAAATGTCTCAGAATTTCCCTCCCTGTATGGTTCTGGGTTGGTGTTGGCCACAAGAGACATTTTGTGTGAACTTGGGGAAGAGCAGTGAAGCAGAAGCCATATTGCTTACTCTCTGAAGGTCAGTACAAGGTGCCAGGCAGGTGAGCCACTGGCCCTCATTGTTATTGATCTGCTAGGTCACTTTGTGGGTGTGGGGTGGCAACAAGGCCCGTGCTCCTCCAGTTCTTAGAAGATTTCCTCCTTGAGCTTTTCTGAATTCTGGGCAAGGTACATATGCAGCTCTTGGTGAAAAATATCAGCTTCTCTTGCAGATGACCCAAGACATCAAAGAGGTGGTAAGAGAGATATGTGTTCCAGTTCTCCCTCATGTTTCCTTGTTCTTGTCCACATTTAGCTGACCTTGAGCAACTTCAGGGTCTAGTCTAGTCTAGTCTAGTCTAAACACTTCAGGGTCTAGTCTAGTCTAAACACTAGACGCAGGGGTCATGGTTGCTCTACTGGCTGCCATGACTGGGTAGGACCAGTCTCATATTGGTTCTGTTTTCTCGTTGAACCATGCCCTAAAAACAGGTCAGGAGGGACAAGGGAACTATGGGGAGTTCTTATGCCAAAGGCCATTTGGTTTTCATGGGAAGAATACATAATTTTTTTAGTGTTAAAATTCATGAATTTTATGTAAAAGAGTTTCTAAAGATCTAAAGACGTCTTAGTGAAACAGTACCGTTTCATTGTCTTCTTAAATGAAAATGATATTTATATTCATTATAGAAAACTTGGCAGATATAGGTTATCGCTAGGATATAGACAACATTTTGGTGAGCATCCTTCAACTCTTTCTTCAATGCGTATATCTACAATGTATATGTATACATAAATACACTTTATTTTTATAAAAAGGGGATCATATTTAAATTTTGTTTTATAAAACAGATTCTCTACCCCCAACAGCATATCGTGAATATTGATCTCTAGATAATTAGTCTCCAATTCATGAACATAATTTTTAATTACTTCACAGTATTCTGTTGCATGGATATACCATAATTTGTTTAACTCAATTTCTTCTTGTCAGTCTCAGATTATTTTCAATTTTTCTTTTAATAAATATCACCTATTATTATTGTTGCCTTGCCCTGTCAATTCTCTCTTGGTAGAATTTCTTCCATCTATTTTCTGCCTGATAAACTCCTTTTTTTTTTTTAAAGAGTTTATTTATTTGACAGAGAGGAGAGAGATCACAAGTAGGCAGAGAGGCAGGCAGAGAGAGAGAGAAGGGGAAGTAGGCTCCCTGCCAAGCAGAGAGCCCGATACGGGGCTCAATCCCAGGACCCTGAGATCATGACCTGCCTTAAAAAGGCAGAGGCTTTAACCCACTGAGCCACCCAGGCGCCCCTATTTTCAATTTTTCTTAATTAAAAAAAGACTGAGGGGTTCCTGGCTGGCTCCATCAGTAGAGCAACCAACTCTTAATCTCAGGTTCGTGAGTTTGAGCCCCATATTGGGCATGGAGATCACTTAAGAAAAAAAAAAAAAACACCTCTGAGATGAACATTTTTACTAATCCTTTTAGCAAATTTTTATTGAGTACTGTGTAGCAGGCATGTAGTAGCTTCATCTCTATGCAAATCTACCTGGCTAAATTTCTATATGGTTAAGTTTTTCAGCAAGTGTATATTGTGAGAAGGAAGAAATAAACAGAGAGGTACATCCAATTTAAGATCTGCACAGATTCAATTTTATAAAATAACTAGGTCATTCTAAACTTTTCTATAGGTCTTCCTGGAATGCAACATTCAGAGTCCCTCTTATGTTTGCTTGCCTCTAGAATAAACCTAAATTTATTGCTCTCTGTGAAGCTTGAAAAGAATTTTCTCCATGTTCCCAACTTCCCTTTTAAATCAAAGTGCCCCCAAATTACCTGTACTTGTAGACCTTCTGTGACCCCCTGTATACTGAAGTAAAGTACAATCTTTGTCCGCATCCCAGAAATAGTGTTTGTATTCCAACCTGATTCTCATACACGTTAGAGTTTGAGAAGCACCGGTTTAGACTTCCAGGTTTGGCTCACACTTGACCCTGGTCCTCCGCTCTGAACAACAGAGGTTAAGAAGACTAGATCAGCAGTGACAACCATGTCAGGGATAGGATCTGTACCCAAGGATCAGACACTTTTCACTATCCTCAAACCCAGCTTGCACAGGAAGCCAGGCACTAAAGATAGGCTGCCTGTAAGAACCATAGGGACATAAGGGACCTCTGCAAGCCGTTCAGCAGGGTGAAAAAGGGTGGAACAGGAAAGGGAGGAAAGCAAGTTCCTGGATTCCAAAAACCACAGTTTGTCTAGGTGCTACTTTCTCCCTTATTTAGCACATAGCTCTGTCACGTGACATCCCTTCGCTGACCTTTTTTCCTCGTGCATTTTGCCCCGCATGAAAAAGTCACCTCTAAAACTTCTCTCCACGAATTAGAAACTTTAAGTTGTCAAGGACTGAATGTGCCTGTTTTCCAACAGTTTCTGGCAGTTCTCTGCTTTTATGGTGTAGTCATGGTGAAACCTGAGTCATCCGAAGATGGTGCCAGTGCCAAAGAACTGGAGAAGGAGCTGTGGACAAGCCAGGGTGGTGAGGAGCTGGGGAAGATCGGTAACTGCGGCACCGAGGCTGCCGCCCCACTGGGACAGGAGAGCCACCCCAGTCCTAACTGTGTTTCTACAAATTGCTGTCAGCTTTCCAGTTCTAATGAATACTGTCCGGAGGAAATGTGTTTAGAGACAGCCCAAATTAAAAAGCATCTCCCTGGATAATTGTTTCTCCCAGTTCCAAGTAGCAACACCTAACTGTTGCGTGGGCCAGAATGCCTCTCTTGCTTTTTTTTTTTCCAACTGAGAAACCACAACATTCTCCTGGAGAGGCAAACAAAATACCTTAATCTGCGTTTTAAGTAAAAATAGTTTTTCTCCTGTCTTTTCATATACATTAAACGACTCTCCAGAAAAATACCTTGGTTTGGCCTCTGTGTGTGTGCATGTGTGTGTGTATGCATGTGTGTGTGTGTGTGCTTGCCATTTCTCTAAAATTATGACTCATAGTCTGGGGGACAATGATTGATTTTTTCCCACTTCACATAGCCGCTCTGAATTTCTCCTCACAAGGATCGGCTTGTTTATTCACTCCGGGCATCGCCGGTAGAGCGCTAGTGTAAACAGCCCGGGCAACCCGGTGGGCTGGGGAAGTGGGCGCCCTGTGTTCTCCGCGGGGAGCAGGGATGCCGGGGCCAGGTTGGGCTTGACCGCATTTGGAGACCGTTTTCTGACCCCCCCCACCCCCCACCAGGATTTTCGGTGCTGGCCGCAGCCGCGAGAAGCGCCATTGTGAAGCCGGTGGGAGGGGTGGAGCCACCAAGTCCTGTCTCAATTTAGACTTCTCACTCCGCTTTTAGGCGCGCCCATTTCAGATTGCTAAACTCCAGAGTCAGGGGAAAAAAAAGCGGGGAGGAGGTGGAAAGCCACACCCCGCGGCGCCCGCGAATTTCCCCAGGAGCCGACGGTGGCCCAGGCAGACGCGGCCGAGATGCGGGGCTGCGGGCTCCTGACCGCCGCCCACCTCGTGTGCGTGTGGACGTCCGTGCTGGCCGCGGCCCCCCGGTAGGAGCGCGGGCGCGGGGCGGGTGCGGGTGCCGGCGCGGGGCTGGCGGCCCGGCGGGCGGAGGGGGCGGCAGCTGTGCGGCCGCGGGTGGGAAGCGGCCCCGCGGCGCCACTCCGCTCCGGGGCACCCCCCGGAGGGTAGACTATCTGTGGCTGCAGCTGGGTTCTCCGCGGGACAGTTACTTTCTCCACCCGTGGAAGTTGTTGGACCGTCTTTCTGGCCGTAACGACTTTCTAGAGAGTCGTTTTAGTTTTAGTGCACGTCGCCTGTGCCTTTCCCTCAACATTTTTTCCCCCTCCCAAAGAGCGTGCCTTCTTTTCTCAAAGGCGTGTGATGTGTTTTTTTTTTCTAAATGAGGTTTCTCAGCTTCGGCATTGGCAAGGTGTGGCTGAGGTGAAGTGGTTCGGGTGCAGATACCGTAGGAAGATAACTAATGAGACACCCACATTAATGGAAAGGGCCCCACTCCTACGGGTTTTTGCAGTTGAGCCTTTACCCTTGGCTTGGGCAGAGAAAGTGCTGTTTTTGCTGACTTTTATGTACTGCTACACCTGGACATTTTACCACTGGTCGTTTAATTTCCGACGGTATATTTCAATCAGTGATATTTGTTAGATGATGTTTTCTGGGGCATATTCCCGTGGATGAAGGTTTGAATAAAACCCACAAAGTGTATGTGTGTGTGTGTGTGTGTGTGTGTGTGTTTAAACCAAGAAAAAAAAAATCATGCTGGGATGAGTCTGTAAAGGAGAAATTTCGAAGCTTGTACGTTGCCAATAACTTCTACATGCCTCAGCGTAAGCCATTCACATTGAGGCTCATCCTGTGCTGTTTGTGGTTTATAAAATGGAAATAATAACACATGCTTTCCTCTAGTGGTGCAGGAATTACTGCATTAAGATTGATTTATGGGAATTCTTGTTTCAATAGCATTTCAATGCAGTTGCTAAATGGAGCAGTGGGGCCGTATTGGAATAATTGGAACAATTGCAATTGGCACAGTATGGAGAGTCGATCTCACTATCTATGAAATTTGAGGATCGGAAAAGAATGAAGATGTAAAGATAAGAAACTGTGTTTTTCTCTTCTTGGGAACTCTTTAGGCCTAGGTTTCTGGTGACAGCCCCAGGGATCGTCAGGCCTGGAGGAAATGTGACCATTGGGGTGGAGCTTCTGGAACACAGTCCCCCCCAGGTCACTGTGAAGGCGGAGTTGGTCAAGATGGCAGCCAACCTGACGGTCTCTGTCCTGGAAGCAGAAGGAGTCTTTGAAAAAGGTAAGATAAACAGCATGAAGTCTTATTCTTCTGGAGTTATAACTGGAGTAGGTTAATAAAACCGTGTTAGGTAGGGTAACAGAGAAACCCCAGAGTTGCAGTGTTTTACGTAGTACACTTCTAATTTTTGCTTATGGACAGTCCAAAATGGTGTTCCTGGATACTCTCCCAAGTGGAGATTCACAGACCCAGGTTCCTTCCACTTTGTGGCTCCCTCATCACAGCCACAGCCAACATGTGGCTTCCAATTCTGCAGGGGAAGAGCATGGAGTTCTTACCTGGGAGGTTTTTAGAGGATAGGCCTAGAGGGGAATCAGATCACTTCTGTTCCTCTTCTGATGGCCACATTTAGCTCCAAAGGAGCCTGGGAAATGTAGGCCAGTAAACTGCCCAGAGGGGGAAATGGGCAAGGTCAACAGTCTGAGGCAAAATCATATTTATATATATTTACGTAAACCATATGTAACCATGTTTCTTTATATTTATCGAGTGTTAAGGATTTTATTAAGTAGGCCTGTGGAAAGGAAAAGAGCTACACAGTGTTAAAAGTTTAGTTTTATGGAATATTTCTTAATTTTTAAAGTACAGGAAAAAAAGATGTAAATGTGGGAGTCATTTGTAAAGGAACCCACATCTCTTAAATTTGGATTCAAGCCTGGTTTAGGATTAAATTGGGTCAATGAATGTGTTCTTTTGTAATATGGAGGGAAAAATAATTTTGGGCTTAAATGCTTAAGCTTTTTTCCCATTACAATGAACATTTATTGTATTTTTTTTCCTAATTGAAGGAGTAGTATATACTCGGTGTTTACATCCTGGAAGTAAAGGAAATAAACCAAGATTACCCATAATCCTACCACCTAACTATAAACACAGTTAACTAGAAGCATGTTTAGATGTTTCATCAGAGGGCAGAGATTGAGGCGTAAATGCCTACAGTGTTAAGAGTTATCTTAAAAAATTAATGTAAGGGCACAATGAAGGGTGGAAGGGATTCCACAATAGTTCATCTTATAAATGTTTATCCTCTACCAACATACAGAAATTAACACCATCATGAAGGAAGGAAAAATCAAAGTTTGTCTATCTGTGTGTGTGTGTGTGTGTGTGTGTGTGTGTGTTTTCCACTGGAGGTTGACTGACTAGGGGGGTAAGTTTGGGATGGAAGTCAGGAAGAGTTGAGGTGTATGAGAGCCAAGCCACTTTGTCTTTCTTAGGAGTTATTCAGGAAAGCTGGAGGCCTTGTTTTGCTGGAGAGGAAATGTAGATTAGTGCTGAAGATCTGAGATTGTCTTAGCACCAGTTGTATAATCTTGTGCAGTTACCTCACTGTTCTGAGCCTCAGTTTCCTCACCTGTCAAATGGGGATAATGAAACTTACTTTCCCGAGCCCGTATAAAGTGAAAGTTAGTATCCAGAGCCTATGAGGAATTCAACACTGGCTGTTAATATTATCAGTAGTTATACTGAAGAAGAACATGTAGGATGTATTATTTCCTTTTATAAGAGGGTAGGCTTCTGCTTTTGCTATTGAACTATTATTTCTGAAAATGAATGAATCCTGGTCTTATGATAATGGCTAAAGAAAAATGGAAATACTAAGTCTGAGCAGACAATGTTTAATGTAGTTCCACATTCATTATTTATTCACTAAAGAGTTGTCATTTTGGCTCTACTAGTGCGGTAGTTTTACCGCAATGCAGAGGTCCGGAATAACACGGGTGATTCTGATAAATATTTGGACTTTGCTCAGATGTTTGTATACTCTTATTTTAGAATTTCTACTGCATTATCTTTTCTGCAATCTCCTTTATCAGTCTCTTTTCTATTTTCTGCAAATAGTACCAACACTGTGGAGGGGGGAGGGGGGACCCTGACTCATTTTAAAACTTTTTTCCTAGATTTTTCTTTTGGGAAGAGAGTTGGTCTTATGTCTCTGGGAAGTCTAAAATACTCAAGACTGGGTCAGAGAACACTAATCCTGAGAGCAGCATGAATCTTTGAAAAAGAGAGAGAGAGAATGCATTTCTTTTAGTGGCTGTTTTCTGACTCCGTTGACATAGAGTTTCATTGAAAATACCATTTCTGGGAGCACTCTCTCTCTTTCAAAGGAGAATGTTAGTTATCAGAGCCTGTGAGTCATTGTTCTCAAAGCAGATGCTTCCTGTAATGTTAGGACTTAAGGACCAAGACTTTTTTTTTTTAATCTGACTTCTCCATTGTCAGCAATATGTAGACAAATGAGCATTTTATTTTATTTTATTTTATTTCATTATTTTTTTAAAAAAAAAAAAGATTTTATTTATTTATTTATTTGACAGAGAGAGATTACAAGCAGGCAGAGAGGCAGGCAGAGAGGGAAGGGGAAGCAGGCTCCCTCCTGAGCAGAGAGCCCAATGTGGGGCTCGATCTCAGGACCCTGGGATCATGACCTGAGCCCAAGGCAGAGGCTTTAACCCACTGAGCCACCCAGGCGCCCTGAAATGAGCATTTTAAATCAATGGGTCTTCTAAATCCAGAGTTTCTCCTAGGATTCATTTTTTTATCCCGTGCCACATAAACACAAACAAATAAATACATTTTAGGTCTGATTATGTCATTACTTTTTTATGAGGGCCTCTAAGAAAAGGTGGCTTCTAATAAAGGTTCATCTTCCAGTAGAGCTGGGTAAAGAGGGGTATTATTTCTGCGTGGCTGTTTCTAACAGTCTTTTTTAAAAAAATTCCTGGGGCAGAGCAATGTTTCACCATAACCAGAATGCATTAGTAGCTTAGTTTGTGTCAGAAATGGTAATAGCTAAAGGAGTCAAATTGCAAAATATACTTTAAAAAAGGAATGGGTGAAATCAGTGAAGGGGATTAAGAGTGCACTTATCTTGATGACCACAGAGTAATATATGGGATTGTTGAATCATTATATTGTACACCTGAAACTAGCATAACACTGTATGTTAATTATACTGGAATTAAAATAGAAAAATGGAAAAATATAAATAAATTAAAAAAAGGAAAAAGGCAGAAAAGTATAGCTTGTCCTCAAGGAAGAGTTCATTTTTTTGTTTGACAGATATAGGGAAGATTTTATTTACATTTCTATCCTTGAGACCAGTAGCACTGATTACATTATAATTAGTTTATTCATTTTCAAATATATGTTTCTCCATTTTGGGGTCATTTATGAGGTTTCTTGGGTGAACAGTAGCCCTTTAGGAAAAGTGTTTCTACTAAACTTTGTGGCATTCTCTAAAGGTATATTAATGCCTCTTCAGTGGTGAGATTCAGACACAGAAGTGTGCTTGCCATTGTCACCACCAACAGTACCATCACCACAACCCTCATGGCCACCGTCACCATCATCACCAGCCTCGTCATCCCCTTTATAGGGAACAGAGCTAGGTTCGTAGTCTTCTGTTGTATAAAATAGTTAAGTGGACCTAATTAACAAAACATGATAAAAGTTGAGCAGGTAGTAATTACCAGAGGAAAGAAGATGGAGTAACTTTGGAAATCAAATCAGATTTGAAATCAAATCAGACTGCATATTGGGTGGAGAGTGAGTCTGTCCCCTTATTTCTTCCCTTCTTGGTTTCTTGTCTTTTCCATTAGTGAGATGTTGCCCTGGAGTTCTATGCCAGATCAAGAAAAGTTTAAGAACGTTTGAATTCATGGGTCATAAATGAGAACTATCTTCTCATCTGTGAAGGCATACGGAATGATTGAACTGTTTTTGACGTCCTTGAAATCATTATTTCTGCCTGTTCCCTCCTCCTTCTACAATTTGAAATGTTCCTGTGTAAACTTTCAGTGTTTCTCTTGAGTGAAAATTACTTCAAATAATAATGAACGCACCCTTTCCCCTCATTAATGAATTCATTGTTGCTGGTTCACATAAACCTGATTTGAGAAAAAACCCTAAACGAAATGTCAGCGGAAGCTGTGGGTGCTCTGCAGGCATCTTGTGGCGAGTGCCTGCTGGTTGGGACACATTGTTTAATTATTTATTGTGCCAAGTGTACTTCCATCTTCTCACGGAGGCACTGGCAGGAGATGTACTCTCTGAGGGAGTGTGTCTGTATCCTTTAGTAATTGCTAAATTACTAAATTTGGCTCTAAAATCTTGGAGATTTTTGCTCTAAAATCTTGGAGAGTCAATGGGGTGTTTACTCTGTACTTTTTAAGAGTTAAAAATTCTTCTTTGTCCTTTATTGTCTTTCTTTCTCCCATTGACAGGGAGTATTTTATTTTCCATCTTGATCCAGTAAGGGTGGGAAATCAATGCTTCTTAAGTTTGAGCTATTAGCTGAAAGACTTAAAAAAAATCATCCAGCTCAGTCTGGCAGTTTGGATGGCTTCCTGGTGGAAACAAAGCTCCTGAACATACGTTTCATGGCTTGTAGATCAAAATCAGTCCCGTGGTTTTCATGAGAGTAGATTAATTAGTGTAGTATGTGGACACATCTCCCTGGGCAGGTTTTCACAGGCAGCTTTGCCAGGAGAGCTGAGTCTAAACTTGTAGTTACGTGAGAATTATTTTTAAAGGGTGTGGACTCTTCATTCACATGTCTTTGCTATTGTGATACACACACACACACACACACACACAGCCAAAAGATAAAGGACCACAGTCTCATCATGAAGCTAGGCTTCCATGAGTGGTTATGTGGCTGTGGGCAGTCATGATCTCACCAGGCTTCAGTTTTATTATCTGGAGAATAGTAGTTTCTGCCTTATACAATTACATGGCTATTGTGTGGATTAAGTGAGGTAACATGTTGAAAGCACTTAATACATAAGAATTAGTCAAGAAAAAGATAGCTGTTGTTATTAGAAAAGAATAGCAACAATCATGACGGAGGCAGTTATTAATCATCAGTTGGGGTGATCTTGAAGTGGGAACCCTATAAAAGGCACATCACTAGGAAGGGCTGGGAAAGGGATTTAACATATTAAATATTGAGCTTCCTTATAGTGTGAGGGACTTAATGCACAATGCTTAACTTCAATAACCTTGTGAGGAAGGCACTATTATCTTCATTATAGAGATGAAGAAACTGAGGCTAAGAGAGAGAAAAAAAATAATTTTCCAGAGTTAACAAGGTAGTGAAGCCTGCATTTGAAATTGGTTCTGTTGGTTCTGAATTTGAAGGTTGAGATCAAGCTGGAAGAACATGACATATTTTTTGTTTGTCTTACTTTGGGATATTGACACAATGTTCTATCAGTCATCTTCCTCTAAAATTATCGTCACGTTTGCTTGCGGTGATTTAGTCCTGGATCTAACGAAGTCCAGTCTGGATCTGAAGAATCACAGTGCGGTGCTAGCTCTCCACTTACTTTACTTGGAGATTTATAGAATTAATTCTGGATCTGGACGGGACCTCAGAGATAAGCCAATTCAGTCACCTAATTTATGGCCGAGGAGCCTGAGTGTTTGATGATTTGCCCAAGGTGAAATCACTTATTGGAAGCAGAGCTGAAAACCTCACACATCCCCAACTTTGCAGTCCAGTGCTATTTCCATTATACTCTAGGAAACTTTCCTAACATATGTAAGACCCAGGTTATATTTGCAAATGTTGATTTTTCTGATATGGAAGAAAATAAGGCTAACTAAGGAGTTTTAAAATGCTTACCTGCGTATTTGTGCAAGTTTCTTATTTCAGCTCAAGGTGGAGTTGCTCTTTATGGACTAATGGTTCTGCATGGGGTAGGGGCAGGGCTAGGAGCCTCATAGATCTTTCTAACACTAAATCCTGTTGTTAGGTTTCTCACTATGTGAGTTGTGCTTATTAATAGCGAAGACTCAGGGTGCCTGGCTGGCTCAGTTGGGGAGCGTGCGACTCTTGATCTCGTGGTTGTGGGTTTGAGCCCCACATTGGGTGTAGAGATAAGCTAAAAACAATATCTTAAAAAAAATGCCATGGCCACCCCTTTAAGACATGGATAAGGTCTAGGAATCTAAATTTTATTTCAAGCAGTCATCACAAGTGATTCTTAGCCACATTAAAATGAGAACAACTACTCTTTACTATCTCACGAATGGCTCCTGCCCAAGTGTTGGAAAGCCTGAGAGTGGGAGGCATGCCTTTGCAAGTCTGTGATGATTCATGGCAGCTGAGCAAAGTACCCTCCCAGACTTCTGTATTTGCTTTCAAGCAGCTCCCCCCCAACCCTAGGCATGGGTGTTCATTTTAAGCGATGGAGAATCATATTTTGGGGTTTGATTATGAATCAGTGATTGAGTGAAGCTGAAAGGGAATGTACTGATTCTTTAAACTCCAAGTTAAACATGTGCTGCTCCTTTTCTAACACGAAATGAGTCACTGTCCCAGTGACTCACTGAGGGTTTGTGGAGGAAATAGAAATCAGATCCTGTAAGAATTCGGGCTGGGTTACTGTTTGATCCTTTATGTTGCTAAGAGGGCTTTACAGTGCTGACACTAGTTGTTTGCTCAATGACATGTTCCCCCATTAATTTATTATTTCTTGATTATTTGTTGAATGTGATTGTGGATGAATGGGGACAGGTGAGGAATAAGAGGAAGAAAGGATTAGAAAAGGTTCAGAGGTTCCAGAAGGATAATATCTATTTATTTATTATTATTATTTTTTAAAGATTTTATTTATTTGAAATAGAGACAGTGAGAGAGAGCATGAGAGGGGAGAAGGTCAGAGGGAGAAGCAGACTCCCCGCGGAGCCAGGAGCCCGATGTGGGACTCGATCCCAGGACTCTGGGATCACGACCTGAGCCGAAGGCAGTCGCTCAACCAACTGAGCCACCCAGGCGCCCAGGATAATATCTATTTAAACTGCAGAAGGCCTGAATTTTTATTTCTTGTTTTTATATAAAGAATTCAGTGTGCTTTGTAAATAGTGCTTCTTGTGTATGACCCTGTCTTTGTGCTGTTACCTTTTGCATCCAGAGCTATACAAATGCCCATTCATACGTGTTCCACTCCTGCTGATATATTTGGCATTTAGTGGGAACAGTCATTTCACATACTAGGGGAGGGAAGGGTGTGCCGGAGGAAAGAGCTGACGGCTGGGAGTGGCATCCATATGGGGATAGAGGTTTGTGTGTCTGTTTTCTGAAGAGATGCTACATTCTGCCCTAGATGTAAGTTTGGGGCGACATCCAGGTGGAGACATACAGCAGATAGTTTTGAAATTTTAGCTAGGGAGAGAGTCTAAAGCATTGTTTTCACAGAGGCAGACAATACTCGAAGTCTTGGTGGGAATGTACAAGAGATGTACAAGATGTACAAGAGAGACAAAACTTATGGAACAAGACTGATGACAGAAGCTTGGAAGAAGGAAAATAAATCAGTGAAATGAATGAATGATGAGCGGCCACAGACCGGGATAGGTTGAAGATGGTGAGATGTTTCAGAAGCCAAGGGAAGAAAGTTACAAGAAGGAAAGTTTTGATAGAGCTGAGTGTCCCAGAAGGTCAGAGAAGACGGAGACAGAGAAAAGGACATTGGGGATCCTTAAGTGAATGGTTTTAAGTTGAATGTTGGGAGCAAAAGCCAAGTTTTAGATAAAAAATGGGTAATGAGTAAACATAAAAGTATAGACTACTCTTTACCGAAATTTGACAGTTGAAAGGAGAGAGGTAGATGTTCTCTTAAAATACCCAGTAGAGAGGTAAAAGTGGTCGATGGCAAAGGGGGGGGTATGTGGGTAATTCATGGATAAGAAGTGGTGTCATCAGGATTAGGAGCACAGGTAAGTGGATTAATCCTTAAAAAAAAAAACTTGTACTTTTTGTTTTGATGCAAGAAAGAGATTGAAGAGAATAAAGAAAGAAATATTTTGAGGTATGAACTTGCAATGAAGACTAAAATTGGAATACAGTTTTAGGAAAACTTTGCAATAGTTATTTACCTGCCTCTAAATTATACACATCTGGTCATCTCTTCATAGGGAGTGGGGATATACATGACAAGTAGTGGCCCATCGGAGAGAGAAACACAGAACTGGAGATATTCCCTGGTGGTATCCAGATGGGCCCCTGCTAGATTGTGGGATGTTGCAATGCAAGGGCGGATACTGGTATTGATATCAAGAAAAGGAACACAGGTGAATAAAGAAGAGAAAGAGGTATTTATGGTGGTAGTATGCTTCACTTGAAGCTCGAAGGGATTGGGTGGTTATTTTATTATTGCCATGGGATCGTCAGTGTGAGTAAGAAATGGAATTGTAATTTATTATCTCTTGGTCTGGGCTAAGGTGATCATCAGACCAAAGGTGCAATGACAAAACTTGAGGAGAAAGAAATCATAGTGGGTTCTGGTCTTACTCTGTCTCCTCTATTCTTCATTTCTCTTAGGAAAATTCCATCACTTGACTTTCTTCTCTTGCACGGGTGAGGGTGAAATTGACCAAAGAAAATTTAATGGAGGGAGTTGTGTGGGGAGTAGTGGGCAGGTCCTTGGGGCTTTAGTTTTGAAGAAATGACTCCTGAATTAATCTAAAAACCAGAATGTAAAGAGCTTAGCAATAAACGGGGAGTTACATTCTCTTAGGAGTACTTGGTAGCTTCCTTTTGGCAGGGTAATGTTGGGAATTTATATTTATGGAAATGTAGGTGGCAGAAATGATTTAGTATTATAAATTTAAATTTCACTGAAATCTTGTAGAAACTTCACAGAAATATAGTTGAGACAGGGCGTTGCTATTTTGAGAATTCCAAATATTTATTAGGCATTAAATTGTATATGGCACAATATTAGGTGGCATAAATATTTGACGCCTCACGGGGATGCAAAGTAGGTTTCATTTCATGTGCCATCTCAAGTTGATGGTAGAGGTTGCTTGGAGGGCTGTGTTGATGGTGTCAAGGTTAAGTCTGGGTTCACCGTAAGAGATAGTAGATGGATTAGCTGTGTCTGCAATGGGCGTGGGAACCGGGAGTGCGGTATGAATGCTGTAAAGGAGCTGTTGGGTTGAAGAGGGATGGACTTCTACAGGGCTACGTGGGGCTTGAGGTAATCACAACATGGATGAGAGAGAAAAGGTAGAAGAGTCGGTGCGTTCAAATACTATCGCGAGAGTGACAGGGAAGGAACATGAGATTTTGTTTGGCCTAATATTTTGGAAGTAATAGCAGGTACTGTTTGGGAGTCATAGTGAGTCAGACTGTGGAGCTCTAGAACCACACTGGAATCAAACCCTTAGCACTACCTCTTATTACCTCAGTGGCCTTGGGCAAGTCACTTCATTTCATCTAATCTCAGTTTCTTCATTTGTGTGACGGCAATAATAATAATAGTACCTACCTTAGAGCATTGTTGTGAGTATTAAAATGAGACAGTACTTCAGACCTGTGCTGTGCAATATGGTAGCTACGAGCCACCTGTGGGTTTTGAGTGCTTGAAATGTGGCTTGTACAAATTGAGATGGGCTGCAAGTAAAAAATACGCATTGGATTTTCGATCGTTAATACCAAAAAAATGCGATAAAACTGAATTTTTTTAAACTGATAAGTTTTTAATATTGATTATACCTTCAAGGGTAATATTTGGGTCTATTGGGTTAAATAAAATATATTATTAAAATTAATTTTATCCATCTCTCTTTTTTTAGTGTATTGCTTTAGAACATTTATCATATTGTCTGGCACATGGTAAACACTGGAGAATGTCAGCTGTGTCGGACTTAGCATTTCCTTGTAGCGGATGTTATTATCAATGCCGCCCTCGTGAGCAGCAGCTGTGGCACCAGGCGAGGTCTCTGTTGATGGCAATTTGATTGTGACTCAGTTTGGGCCTTCAACCTTACTCCTTATTCCTTGAGAAAGGAGGAGATCTCTCTAAAAAGAGCATCATCCCATAGGGGACAGTAAACTTGTCCTATAAAAGGCCAGATGGTAAACATGGTAGGTTCTGCTGCCTTGTGGTTTTTGCTGTTTCAGAGTAGCTACAGCGACAGTGCATAGTAAGTGAGTGTGCTCGTGGAACTTTATGGACCCTGCGTTTGGAGATCGTGTACTTTTCATGTGTCATGAAATATTATTCTTTTTCTTTTCCCAGCTATATAAAAATGCAAAACCATTTTTAGTTCACAAACTGTAGGAAAGTTGGTGTGGGCCCTCTTTGGCCCGTGGGCCATAAAGTGCCAACCCCGCCATTGTAAATGTGTGGACATTCAGTAGCCCAGAGCCTTGTTTGACTCTTGCCCTTTCATCTGTATTGAACCTAACATTTAGTTTATACTGTACCACTGTATTTATTTTACTTTTAGCGGGTTTTGTTTGACCTGCTTATGCTCAGTGGTCTAATTGGAACAAAACGTTATTTATGAAACTCCTGTTTATTGGGATGTTTGTAAATAAGGAGAGGCAGGAGAGAAAAAAAAATTAAAGGAGTGTGTAAGGAACCAAAGGAGATATTTTTGCTTTGTTTTACTCAAAAGGCTTGTCTTTTCTGTATAGATTGAATGCACTAAAGAGTTACTTAACTTTACATGACATTAAACTGTGAAGTATTAAGGTTTTGTCTTCCACGGATTTGTAGTGGGAAACCTCATTTCTCACTTTGTCTCACTGGGATCAAAGAAAATGTTGAATAGTGAGAATATTTAATTACTTGGTAAGGAGGTCCAAGTTTTCAGCTGTGATATACTTTAGTTTATATTACTGAATAGCAGAGAGCTACCAAAAATAATTAAGCAGTAAATATTAAGTCAGGCATATAAATATATATGTATGCATATGTATTGCATACATATCTATATATCTATATATACCTATATATCTATATCTATGTCTATATCTATATCTATATCTATATCTATATCTATGCATATAGTGGAAGAGCTGTTTTTTTCCCCATAGGAACTATTTCTGGATCTGTTGGATTTCCAATTACACATCACCCCTTCCCTTCAGCAGTTCTCCACAGAGCTATTTGGTGAGCACAGATGTCAGAAGAGGCAGCATATGGTATTATAGAGCGTGTTTAAAAAGCTAAGGGAAGGTTTGTTTTTTGTGTATGCTTATTACATAACTTAAAAATAGCTTGACTCTATTTGTAAATCAAACGGCCAGCTCTCAGGCTTGTGCCAAGTGTGAAGCCTTAAAACAAGGTTTCTTTTGAGTGGCTTCGGCAGCGTTGGGAAGGAGAAAGCATCCGAAAGTGTTCTAAGCTTGACTTTCTGTGGTTACCCCCAAGAGTGACCTGAGTCCTACAGATTTATCTACAGTGATGTTGAGAGGGACTTTTCATCCCAGAGCGGATCTTTGGTTTGTGATTCAAAGGAGCATGAGTTAGCATTTCTAAGAGGTGGTGCCTGTTTCCCTCATCTGAGAGGAACCTTGCTCAGAGGGAGCAGAAATCATCGTAACAATTTGCAAATGCTGTCTATTTAATCTTCAACCTAGCAACCTCGCAGAAAGAGATTACCATTCCATATCCACATTCCCATCCGTCCGCTCCCAGTTTCAGATTCTGGCTGTGTAAATTATTGCTAGAATGTTAGGACTTTCACATAAGCCTGAGTTAGTGCCTAGGACATTCCACGCTGGGTTTGTAAATTTGGAGAGAACACAAGTTGAAAAAAATGTCAAGTACTTAAAGTTGACCTTTTAATAACGACACATGAGACCAGTGAATGGGTTTTAAATTGGATCTCTCTACACATCCTTTGAGCCACTCCCGGAATCTAGCAAGAATTAGGGGTGGGTGGGACATCTCTGCCCTGACGCTCTGGCTTTTGGGAGCAGCTTCTGTTTCTGGCCCTGTTTTTCCTGGGTCTATGGACAGACACCGCCATGTGTCAGAGTAGTGAGGGCCAGGCATGCGGTCAACCTCCTCTTCCAATTTTTCTCTAATGAGAAAACCCCTTGGAGATTTGACCCAAAAAAGCTACATTAAAAAAAAAAAAAAGTTCTGTGACCTGGGGTTTCCTGCACTTCACATCTGGGTAGCTGCTCCTGAGTTGCTAAAATGCTTGCCCTGCAATTAATCAACCTACTGGATTTATTTGGATTAGAGATTCACTGCTTTTTTTTTTTTTTTACTTTCTCCTTGTTTAGTGCCTCTTAGATAAAAATAAATACCTCCAGCCCCCTGTCCCAACACACACACACACACACACACACACACACACACACACACACACACAGTCTTTGTAAATTTGCCAGTGAAGGAGGTAGACTGGGTGTCCGGCCATGATGGAGAGGAAGCACATTGTTTCCTCCAAGTCACGGGGCTGACAAAATGGTCAACCCCGATGATTTATCCGAAAGTAATGAAAAACAAATGCCTCTGCATAATCGGGGGTACTGGTTTGTTGGGGCTCCGCTTTCTGCAGTTTAACTTTGTCCGTTTTCTCGCAGTGTGGGATACTGTGGTGGATCTGTGCGGTACCACCCAGGTGGAGCCCTTCAGAGGAGGACTGCTTCCCTCCAGCTCCCGGGAGTGCTGCGGCATCCTGCCCTCACAGCCAGCACGCTTTGGGGGTTGCCTCTGCTGAGAGAATCGCCTTGCTCGAGGGGCACCCCTCCTTGGGTGAAGGTCCAGCCCCTTTCCTGGCTCAGGACAGTTCTCCAGGGTCTTGGCTGCTTCTGAGAGTGAGAGTGCGTGTGTTGTGACTACACTTCTGGAGCCTGCCTTGCGGCTCTGCCTCCCCCTCTCCCCTGTCCTGTCTCCTCCCTTTCCCTTCCCTTCTCCAGGTGCTGATCACAGCAGCACTCCCCACAAAACCCCTGGCTTCCCTGGGGTCCCAGCTATAGGGCTATGTGGTTATTTTTAACTTTCCTTTGAAGAGGGATTTTTCAGATCTTGAAATTAACTTCAAATGTATCTGTCGTATGAGGAAGTGATATGAGAGTTGGGAAATTTTCTAGTTTTTGTATCCTTTTCAGAAGTTTGTGTATAATGTGAATTATTTTTAAATTAGTTCTGCTACTGCAGTACTTACAGCAGAACTCGAAAGGTTGGGAGCAACATGGATGAAGAAGGATCCCTAGGGCCTTTGATGACTAGTGTAGAGCTGAGGAGAAGAGTCCTGAGATAATAGAGGTTTTGAACCTCTGTGATGGAGTGGTGAGAACCTGCACAAAGAGGCTCTCTTGGCTGGGGAACTTTTACAGTAATCAAGGGTATGTAGGATAAAAGCACAAAGGTGGGGCGCTTGGGTGGCTCAGTTGGTTAAGTGTCTGCCTTCGGCTCAGGTCAGATCCCCTCGGGGATGTAGTCCCATATCGGGCTCCCAGCTCCTCCGCAGGGAGTCTGCTTCTCTCTCTGACCTTCTCCCGTCTCATGCTCTCTTTCACTCGCTCTCTCTCTCTCATCATATAAATAAATAAAATCTTAAAAAAAAAAAAAGGGTACAGCTGCTTGTTCTGCGCTGAGAGGGAGCTCAGAATGGCGGTTTATGGCTCAGACCCAAGAGCCAGGCTGCCGGGGTTAGAATCTTGGCTCTTGTTATTTCTTTTCTGCATGTGACCTTGGGCAGGTCACTTAATGTCTCTGTGACTCAGGGTTCTCATTTGTAAAATAAAGAAAATAATACTTAATGGGATTATGATGTGGATTAGATCAGTTAATATATGTCATGCTTTATAACACTGTAAATAGTATCTATTATTATTTTATTCACCATATTTAAAAATCGTAGGCAATCAGATCTGGTTGGTTGTTTTATTGCTTCTAAGCAGAAATGTGAGTCCTCCATCCTCTGGACTAACATTGTCCAATAGATGTATGATTCTACCACGTATGTAATACAACATTTTCTAGTAACCAAAATAAAAAAGTAAAAAATAGGGGCACCTGGGTCACTCGGTAAAGCATTCGATTCTTGATTTTGGCTCCGGTCATCATGAGCTCAGCGTCCTGAGACTGAGCCTCGTGATGGGCTCTGTGCTCAGCATGGAGTCTGCTTGTCCCTCTACCTCTGCACCCCCCCACCCCCCTGCCCCATCTTTGCTTGCTTGTGCATACACACACACTCTCTCTCTGAAATAAATAAATGAAATCTTTGAAAAAAAATGGTAAAAAATAGGGGTGCCTGGCTGGCTCAGTCAGTGGAGCATATGACTTTTGATCTTGGGGTTGTGGGTTTAAGCCCCATGTTGGGGGTAGAGATTACTTAAAAAATAAAATCTTTAAAAAAAAGGTCAAGAAAATCCAGATTAAAATTAATTTTAATAACATACTTTATTTGACCCAATAATTCATAAATATTATCAGTTCAGCACGTACTCACTCTAAAATTATTGCTGAGAGGTTTACATTCTTTTTGCTTTTTTAAATGTTAGAAATATGGGGTGTATTTTTGCATTTGTAGCACATTTCAGTTGCTCATTGCAATAGCCACTGGCTGGAGGCTTTGTGCTGCTCTGTGCACCTTTAGGGGTTTGCTAACTTAACGGTTTGAAACAACAGTACTTCATTATTTCTCACGAATCTCACTCACCCAGCCTGTACACACAAGATTGATGATTATTGCTCGAATCAATTATTACCGTGATAGTTGTGAGATAGAGCCCGAAATTTCCTAATTCCGTGATTCCTTCTATATCTACTAGTTGGAATTCTACAGTAAAGAAGAACTTTTTCTTCTCTCTCATTTAGTCATCTATTTAATTATAGAGCAGCATGAGCTCATGGACTCTTCCTTTATTCAGTAGGTTATAATCCATAACTTGTTTAAATATTTGAGATGTCTGACCATTCCATTATGTATATTATACGTATAATCTTTTATTTATGGTATTTATATGTATATGTGTATTATTTATACAAATATATAATGGAATGATCAAATGTTTTGAACATTCAAATAAAAGCTTCTTTTTTTTTTTTTGTAAATTTCCCATATTATCCCTGTCCCCACACATGCACAGCCTCCCCTATTATCAATATCAGTAACCAGATGGTACCTTTCTTTTTTTTTACAAGAATGAACCTATACTGACACTTCATAATCACTTAATGTTCATCGCTTTCACTAGGGTTCACTCTTGGTATTGTATATTCTGTGGATTTTGGCAAATGCATAATGACATGTAGCCATTACTATAATACCATACAGAGTATTTTCACTGCCCTGAAACCCCTCTGTACCACTTCGCAGTAACGTGATCTTTTTATCGTATCCATAGTTTTGCTTTTTTCCAGAATGTCTTTTATTTGGAATCATGCTGTATGTAGCCTTTTCAGACTGGCTTCTTTCACTTCACAGTATACATTTAAGGTTTCTCTGTATTTCTCTGTATGTCTTTTCATGGCTTGATAGCCCATTTCTTTTTAGAGCCGAATAATATTCCATTGTCTAGGTGTAGCACAATTTATTTATTCATTCACTGACTAAAGGAAACTTGGTTGCTTCCAAGCTTTGGCAGTTATGAATAAAACTGCTGTAAATACCTGCGTGCAGATTTTGTGTGTGGTCATAAGTTTTTAGCTCTTGTGAGTAAATACCGAGGAATAGAATTGCTGGATTGTATGGTAAGAGTATGCTTAGTTTTTTAAGAAATTGCTTAACTGTCTTCCCAAGTGGCTGTACCTTTTTGCATTGCAAACCAGCAGTGCGTGAGAGTTCCTCTTGCTCCATATCCTGGCCAGCATTTGATGTCGTCGGTGTCCAACACCGACAGTGTCCAACACACTGATCCAAGTGTCCTGGTATCTTATTGTCTAATCTGCGTTTCCCTGTGATGTGGGGCATCTTTTATTATGCTTATTTGTCATCTGTGTATCTTCTTTGCTGAGTTGTCTGTTAATGACTTTGGCCCATTTTTTAGTCTGCTATTTGTTTCTTATTGTTGAGTTTTAAGAGTTCTTTGTAGATTTTGGACTGTAGTCCTTTATCAGATGTGTCTTTTGCAAATATTTTTTCCCCATTTGTGGCTTTTCTTCTCATTCTCTTGACATTGTCTTTTGCGTAGCAGAAGTTTTTAATTTTGATGAAGTCCAGCTTATGAATTCTTTTAAAAAAAGATTTATTTGAGAGAGAGAGAGAACGAGAACATGAGTTGGGGGGCAAGGAAGAAGCAGGACCCCCTTGCCCCCCCCCTACTGAGCAGGGAACCCAACATGGGGCTCAGTCCCAGGACCCTGTGATCACAACCTGAGATGAAGGCAGATGCTTAACCGACTGAGCCACCTAGGCGCCCCTGAATTATTTCTTTAATGGATTGTATCTTTGGTTTTTTTCTAAAAAGACCAAGGTCATCTAGATTTTCTCCTATGTTATATTCTAGGAGTTTTATAATTTTGCATTTTATATTTAAGTCTATGATCCATTTTGAGTCAATTTTTCTGAAGGGGTTAAAGGCTATGTCTAGATTCACTTTTTTTGCTTGTGGATGTCCATTGTTCCAGCATTATTTGTTGAAGAGACTGTCTTTGCTCCATTGCGTTGCATTTGCTCATTTGCCAAAGATCATTCGACCGTATTAGTAGGGGTCCATATCTGGGCTCTTTTTTTCTGTTCCATTGATCAATTTGTCTATTTTTTTGCCAATACCACATTGCCTTGATTGCTGTAGCTTTGCAGTAAGTCTTGGAGTTGTTAGCATTGGCCCTCCAATGTCCTTTGCTGTCCTTCAGTATTGTGATGGTTATTCTGGGTCTTTTCTTCTCTGTATAAACTTTTAGAATCAGTTTGTTGATGTTCATAAAATAACTTTCTGGGATTTTGATTAGGATTGCATTGATCAAGTTGGGAAGAACCGGTGTCTTGACAATATTGAGTCTTTCTATCCATGAACATTGAATCTCTCTCTCTCTCTTTTTTTTTAAGATTTTATTTATTTATTTGAGAGAGAGAGAGATCGAGAGAGATCACAAGTAGGCAGAGAGGCAGGCAGAGAGAGAGAGGGGGAAGCAGGCTCCCTACCGAGCAGAGAGCTGGATGCGGGACTCGATCCCAGGACCCTGAGACCATGACCTGAGCTGAAGGCAGAGGTTTTAACCCACTGAGCCACCCAGATGCCCCTGAATATCTCTTCATTTATTTAATCCTTCCTTGATTTCATTTAACGTAGTTTTGTAGTTTCTTCATATGGATCTTGTACACGTTTCATTTGATTTATACCTAAGTATTTCTTTTTTGGGGGATGCTAATGTAAATGGTATTGTTTTTAGTTTCAAATTCCATTTGTTCATTGTTGGCATATTTTTTTTTTTAACCATTGTTGGCATATTTTTAATTGAGAACACATTCTCTTTATCTGCTGAGGTATGTGTTAAGATCAGGCCAGATTCTGCTCTATGGAGGATATTCTCAATTCTATCTATTCCTGTATATTGACCCATTTAAATATTTCAGTCCAAATATTTTACAGGGTTTATCTTTTTGCCTGGAGAGTACCATGACTCCCCTCAACAAATATTTTTACAACACAAAAGTTGTCAAGTAAATTGTCTGTATTTATGGTTCTTTTGGCTGTTTCACCAAGTTCAGTGGTGAATATCACAGATATTCAGTGGCTACTGATATCATAGTGGCTACAATATCAGTGGCTACAATATCATAGGGCTTCTCAAATCTCACTTCAATTTAATAAAGAATATGCCTATCCCATTAAAAAGAAGAACTTATGAGGAGAAGTTTCTTTCCACAAGTTGGGATATTACCAAAGCATGATTACAATATTTCAGAGTTAAATCTTGTGCAAATTAAACCCATCTCATAACAATATTTCACTAAACCAAAACAATTCAGGACAAATGCTGCATCAGGATGCTGAGATAGTGGCATTACTTGGGACAATCTCAACTAGGACTCATTCTCTGCAAAAGGCCTTTCAGGATCTGGTCCAACCTCATCTCTCCAATCCTCTCCCTGCCAGCTCTTTGCTTCTGTAGACTCATGCTGAGTTCCACTCTTTTTTTTTTTTTAAAGATTTTATTTATTTATTTGACATAGAGAGATCACAAGTAGGCAGAGAGGCAGGCAGAGAGAGAAGGGAAAGCAGGCTCCCTGCTGAGCAGAGAGCTGGACGCGGGGCTCGATCCCAGAACCCTGAGATCATGACCTGAGCTGAAGGCAGAGGTTTTAACCCACGGAGTCACCCAGGCGCCCCTGAGTTCCACTCTTTTGCATTCACTGCTGCTCTACCTTCCTTTCTCATCTGGCTAATTTTTCCTTATCCTCTAATCTTAGATTTCTGGCGTCGTTTTCTCTGGGAGCCTTCCCCTGATCCCTGTAGGGTGGGCTCTGTCCTATTCTTATTGCAGCCCTCCTGTGTTGCGCTATATCTGTTCCGTTGTTTCTCTTTTGTCACCTTTTCAAGACACTTTTTGTTCAATGTCCTATTATTTAAGAGTCCTGCTCTTTGCTTCCTATGGTGACAGTCATTGGATAAGCTGATCTGTGCTAGATGATAAGTGATTGTGATGAATTGGTTATCTGCTTCTGAAAACATATTTGTATTTCATTGAGGCCCATTGGGGGCAGTGGTCTTCAGGTGCACACATTGGGGATCGTGCAAGACCATTTATAAGGGTGGAGGCAGAAAATGTACTACTTTTACTTTTCTTTTCTTGAGCAAAACTAAGGTTTTCTAGTATTTAGTATTTGGTTACTCTTATATGACTTTATAATCTAACTTGCCACTGGTGATGTGTGCTGATGGGCTGTGTGCCCCATTATAAAAACTGGAAGATGCTGCTGTAGAGGCATGTTGACATCCCCAGAGGAGACCTCTTCCAAGTTTTCTGGCGCTACAATGACTTACTTACATTTATCAAGTGTTTCCTAGATGCCAGACACAGTTCTGTACACTTTCTAGGTATCAACACAGTTATTTTTCACAACCACCTTATGAGATTGGCACTATTATTAACGTGCTCTTTTTATGGATGAAGAAATTGAACCCGGATAATAGGTAACTCTTTCAAGGATGGGGCTAGTACATGGTTGATTGAGTACAGAACTGGCGGAGTCTCATTCCGGAGGCCACTTGCTCACCCCCTCCTCTGTACCGGGCTTTGCTCTGGTGTCGGTCTGTCCCTGTAGGATAGACATATGTGGCTTCCAGGAGGACAGGGGCCATGTCTGTCTTGTTCATGGCGGTAAATACATCTCAAATATTCACAAGTATTTCTTAAATGAAGGAACTGTGAGGGTCCGTCTTCACCTCTGAATTCATGTCACTTAAACAGGAACTTTGGATAAGTACTCTTTTATTTTTAACTTGAATCATTTTTTCCCTTGAAGTAATTAGATCGGATGAGAAATTGGCATGAGTTAAATTAGCAGTCCTATGTTTAGAAAGTGTACATGAAAAGAAGTCTGCATCACTCTAATACCAGTGACTCAGTGATGAGTCCCAGCTCACCCCTCATGTGACTAATGCCTTCCTTTTCTTCCTTTATCATGAGGGTCTGAGAACATAACAAATAAACCTCAGCTTCTTTCTCAACACAGATTCAAGTGTCCCTCCAGTACGTAGAACCTTAAAGAAGCAACAAGAACAGCAACAACAATGACAACGAAAATGATAATGGAAAAGAGAAGCAGAACCGAAGCTAATTTTGGAAGGGGGTGGGATTCACCCACTGATGGCTTTTTAAGTCTGGCTCAGTTTTCCTTAATTCTTTGGCACTAAGTTCTGTGGTAATCTCTCAGGTATTCTGGGCTTTAATATAATTGTTTTGTTTTGACCAAATAAGTTTGAGATTCTGTAAGCTTGTGATTCTTTCTCCATCTGAAAGAGTATTAGGAAAGTCTTCGGAGTTGTGTAGTATATCATCATATTCAAATTATGACTCTGTTTTCTTCCCTGTTTTGCTTTTAGGCACTTTCAAGACACTTACTCTTCCATCAGTAAGTATCCATTTAAAACATTTGGTTTCAGAAATATACATTGCTTTGATCGGTGAAACAAACAAATTAGTATTTTGTCGGCCTTTATATCAATTTACATTCCTTGTGAGTTTGGCTTCAGTTCAGTTCCACCTTTAGATTCGGAATACTGTTACTTCAGGGAGATTGGTTATCAGCCTCTTCAAACCCACAGCAGAGACTTTCCTCATGTAAAACAGGGCACTTCACTGAGGGAAACTGGCCTGGACTATTGCCACGCACACAGGCATCTGCCTTAAAGAACCTTATAGTTTTGAGGGTGTAATGCTCACTCTGTCCTTCATTTTCTCTGTCCTGGAAAAGTGGAGTGCCACGCTGAACTCTATTGAAGGCTGAGGCACTGGTGATTCTGATCCTGTCTTTATTTAAACTTTTTTGTTGTTCATAATTTAATTTTTTTGCATTATTTCTACTTTAAAATATTTTAAATATTAAAAATTTGTTTATCTTGATTGCTGAGTTATTTAAGTTTTGCCCCGGGGGCAAGGGCCTCCCCCACCTCACCCTTCTCTCAGCCCTGGACAAGGGGACAAAGAAACTGCCTCTGTTTCATAGGGGATACTCCAGAGGTGAAATGTGCTGTATGTGAAAGTGCTGTAAAATTTCCTATAGGAGTGGAAAGGGGTTATTATTTTGTTGAGAAAGTCATAAAACCTGATGATTACATGCTGTTTTTGAACTGATCCTACTTGTCATCGCTTTGATTTGGAAGTTTGTGTTCTTATTACTATGTTTTGTTTTGGAGCTTCACACTTTGAATGTACAATAGTGAACGGAGACCACAGCATCCAACAAGAGGTGCCATTTAGTATACTTTTCTGAGAAGAGATGACTGGTGACTTAGTTAAAAAAACAAAACTCAGCCTAGTAAATTTGAAGATCTAATTGGTTTTATTAAGCCATTGTACAGGATTCCATCTAGCAAGTAGAGGGGAGCTCCAGAGTTGTACCATATGGAAGATTTTTGTAGGAAGGAGGGTGGGGCAAGGAAGTTATTAGCAAAAGAAAAGAAAGGATTGTTCCAGGAAAGGTCACCTTCCCTTAGGGGGAAGGACATGGGTCTTATCCTGCAGATTACCTCATCTTCCTTTGGGTGTGGGGGAGTGGGGATCCAGAGGGCCCTCGTGACAGATTACCTCATGGGTGCTTGTCAGAAAGTTCCAGATTGATTAGCCTAAAAGTCCACTCCTGGAGAGGTTGAAACTGCGATTAAATCTCAGTTTGCTCTTCTGGGAGCAAACTAGTTCACCTTGGGCCTGTAGTTTTCTTCTGAACAACTTTAGCCCTGACACTTCACATATTTAATGTAGGATCAGCATTACCTGATGAGCCAGGTTCTCCCATTTCCTCCATTACTTCTTGAAGATTACTTATGAAACATATTCAGAAACCACACTCATTTTTCTGGTGGGGGGTGGGGTGGGGTTGTTCCTAGAGAATACAGTACTGCCAAACAGTACTTTATAAAAATTACTTCTATTCCATAGCTATTGTGTCTTACCTACTATGTTTGTGCTTTCCTTACTACGATGTAACACTACTTTTCTACTGTTAAATAGAAAGTAGGGAAAAAGAGGCAAAGCAGGCGGAAAGAGGGGGGGGGGTCCCAATCTCAGTGATAATAAAACATTGCATTGTGTTCGTATATCCTAAAACATTAGAAGCTGGCCATATGTTGTTGAAAGAATATTCCATTATTTAAATTATTTAATTTATTTATTTGAGAGAGCCCAAGGGTGGGGGGGGCGGGGACAGAGGAAGAGGCACACTCCCTGCTGAGCAGGAGGCCATGGGTGGGGCTCGATCCCGGGACCCTGAGATCCTGACCTGAGCCCAAGGCAGCTGCTTAACTGACTGAGCCACCCAGGCGCCCCCAGGAACCACGGTTTAAAGTACAACTGCCTGGTTTCATCAGAGAAGCCTGCAGGTACAAAGGCTGGAAGTGTAGAAAGGCTGAGAGGGAAGGCATCAGGCAAGATGAGGGCACCTGGGCTTGTTCCAGTAATGTCCGTTTATTATAAACTATACTCGGCCAAACTATCATTAAGCTGGAATTTAGCTGCTCTGATTCTTTTAAGTCTTAACTATGTGAAAACAAACTCCAGCATCCTGTATTTGTCTTTAATATTAATGCCATTCTATTGTTGTAGATGTAGCAATTATCTATTGAAAGCTTTACTAGAGATTATATTTAGGACTATATTCCTTTTCTAGTAAAACAGAAATTTAAAGACCTAGTCATAAAGTGTCTGGGAAAATGTGATCATGCTTGGCAAAAATAGAAAGTTCTGTATTGTTATGAGTTTTCAGTTAAAATAGACCCCGCTTTCAGAGTGTGCTTTTGCATTCTGATGTTTGTGAATGTGATACTTTAAGTTGTTTTTTAAGGTTCTCTTGAGTTTTTGCTGTAAAATGTAAGTATTTTGACCGCATTGAAACAGATAGATGTGTTTTTAATATCTGATTAGCCCATTGTTTCTACTTTTGATACACTACAATCAGCTTTTAATGAGAAGTAAATTAAACAATTGATGCTTAATACGAATATTATTTTTTGCAGAAAATGTGCTGGGAGAAATTTCTTTTATTCTTTCTGTAAATAAGTCCAACTTAAAATGAAGGAGTGGCTTTTAAAGTTGGAAATGTTTTTAAACTTTATTTTATGTCTAATTAATATTTTTTATTTTATTTATTTATTTATTTATTTAAAAGATTATTTATTTATTTATTTGTTAGGAAAGAGAGAGAGAACATGAGAAGGGAGAAGGTCAGAGTGAGAAGCAGACTCCCATGGAGCTGGGAGCCCCATATGGGACTGGATCCCGGGACTCCGGGATCATGACCTGAGCCAAAGGCAGTTGCTCAACCAACTGCGCCACCCAGGGGCCCTAATTAATATTTTTTAAAATATATTTTTAGTAGAAACCGTCCTCTTAAATTCCCCAATTTTATATTGAAAGTTAATTGAAATCTCCACTACTCTTAGTAACTAGCATTATTAATGAAGTAGAGTAGGATAAATGCCATTGTGTTGTCTCAGTTTCTGATTTTTTTGAGAAGACAAGATGGTTTTAGTCAGCCCAGATTAGTTCCTTGCCCACCACGGGGCCTTTTAAAAATTAAAAAAAAATTATTTTTATTTTATTTTTAAGTAAACTCTCTGCCCAATGTGGGGCTCGAACTCCCAACCCCAAGATCAAGAGTCATATGCTCCACTGACTGAGCCAGCCAGGTGCCTGCCCACCAAGGACCTTTTTGAGCGTACCTTCCTTCCATATCTTGGGCAAAGAGCAATCATTTCTTCAGAAAATTTGCATTCATGTATACACAGAATAGACTTAGCATAATGAGAATCTTGCATGCCCAACTCAGATGCTGATTGATACTTTGCTGATCAAAGCCCCTTGATGTTGTGCACTCTCCGACTCCTGTCCTGCTGCTAGACAGTGTTCATCTGTGGGCATTGTATCTTTCTCCACCCATCTACTCTTGGCTCTACATACAGGAATCCCAAATCTCTGTGGGTGAACAATTGGTTCTTGTATAAGAGATATGGAAATCTATGATGAGGGAGCTGTTTTATTACCAATCCTGGGGACTCTTTCAGTAATTGAGACCCCAAGAAGATAGAAAGCAATTGATCAGTGAAGATTCAGGAGCTAATACCTTCTGGTGTCCTCTCCATCATGGGGAGCAGGTTACAACCCATCCTAGGTCTGGTACAGAGAGAAGCTTCCATAGAGATTGCTTAAAATCCACGGTGTTTTCTTCAGTCTCTTCCTTCTGCCCCTCTACTGTTAACAATGGAAAGCTAAAGTCGCTGGCACTGCTCAGGATCTCTGGTGCCGTGCAAAGTCTGTGGGGACACCCCACATATAGTGATGCCCCGTGGCTTATAAAGTTACCCCTGTTCTGCTGATACGCCAGGTTCACTTGTCATCTCTGACTTTCCAGCCCTGGGATTAACCCTGAGGCTTTGAGCATCCTGAATTATGTAAATCTTACATATGCTCGAGGCGGAGGCAAGGTTTCTAACGGGGCAGTTGAGAAAGCAAATTACCTGGGGGTGGGGAGTGGGGGGGGTGGGTAGCTGAAAGGAGAAGAAAGATAGTACTACCTCCTCTTGAGGCAGTGCCAGCTCCCTGAAGGAGGGTGGAGTAGGGCATGGAGAGAAGGTTTTTGGACACACTGTGTGTTACTTCTGCTTCTTTAGCTCTTTGGCATTCTCATGGTTAATGGGCCTCTTTAGTTTTGGGCCGCTGCATCATGAATTGGCCATAAATCTTCAATCTGCTGTGTGTCCTGGAGCCTAAAAATGATCAAACTATATCCACATCATGAAAAACAATCCTATCAAATATCATATTTTACACATGAAGTATTTACGAATCTTTGCCATATGTGAGTATATGATATGCTGGCATAGACAGTGTCCTGTGTTTAGTGTTAAAATATCTATTTAAAAGAATCTGAGAACTGAAGTATGATTTGAGAAAATGGGATCTAAGAAAGCAGGTTCTAAGGCTAGACTCCCAACCCTACGAGGGCACACATCTTTGGTTCATGTGGTATCCCAAAGACTTAGAACGACCTGGAGCGAGAAGGTGCTCAATAAATGTTTATTGAAGAAAAGCAGAAATCGGCACTGGAAGTTCTGTGAATGTGTTGCTACTGATTGTTTTCTCTAACTTTTTACTAAGAAATTTGCAGATATACAAAAAACTTGAAGGGATTTCATAGTGAACCCTACTGCACCCATACTCAGAGTCTCCCAGTAACTTTGTATCGTACTTGCTCTAAGACATGTCTATCCATCTATCTGTCTCTCCATTCATTAAGTCATCTTATGTTCTAAATGTATCTCCAAGTAAATTGCGGACGTCAGTACTTCTCTCCCCAAATATTTTTTGCTGACCATTTTATTGGTGCTTTGTTACATTTCCTTTGTGTTCTCATCCATCTTGCTGGCTTCCAGGTAGCCGCTATGACTGGAAGGTCTCCGAGCTGTCTGTGGATAAAACTTATTTGCAAGAATGAGTCAGAATTTAGTTTTAGAACCGCAGGTTTATTAACACGAAAGCCAACTGAAAGTTAGGTACGCTAAGTCGTCTGTTGTGAACCGATTATCCCAAAGCTTTGGCATTAAAATAGTAATAAACTTTTATTGCTTCTCACAATTTCTGTGGGTCAGGAATATGGGAACCACAGAGCTGGGCTGTTCTGATATAGGATATTGCAAGATGTCAGTTAGATTTGTAGTCACCTGAAGCCTTCACTGGGGCTGGGGATCCTCCGTAAGGGAGTTCATTCGTATGGCTATCCAGCTGGTGCTGGGTGTTGGTGGGAGGCCTCGGTGTCTCCCTACAGGCTTCTTGAGTGTCCTCATCATATGGCAGCAGGATTTCCCCAGAGTGAAGAATCCTAGAGAGAAAGAGAGAACCATGCAGAAGCTATCCTTTCTATGACACAGCTTCATTCTCTTCTTGAGAAGCAAGTCCCTAAGTCTGGAGAAGGAGGCTCTACCTTTGGAAGGGCAGAGAGTCAGAGAATGGTCAGACACATTTCAAAGCCAGCCCATGGAGGCTTTTAGCAGAGTAGCAGAGCTCATCATGGGTTTGCATCTCTGCTTGTGACCTGGAGCAACTCCCCAAACTCCTCCAAGCCCCAGTTTCCTTGTTTATAAAATGGCGTTAGTAAGAGCACCTGCCTGAAGGATTGTCGTCGGGTGCAATGACACAGATCACGCAAACTGCTGAGTAGGGCTTTTGGTTTGTTCGTGCTGGAAGGTAGGAATTCTGTTAGTGAGAGCCGTAGGAGAGCAGCGGCGTCCCCATCCTTCCCGGGACAGCGACTTGTGACGTGAGGGGTGCAGTAAGTGTGTGTGCACGTTAGGAAAGAGCTTGAGAGAGTACAGCAAGGAAGGAAGTCTTGTGCACATGTGTTTTCACCAGTGGACTGCCTCAACTAGGGAGGCATGGGAAAAATGTTGAACGATATTAGATATTCCAACCCACAGCGATCGTGAGGAAGAATTTGCCCTGAGAATAGGAAACGACACGGTGACTGCTGCTGAGCCTTCCATTCCAGGAACCCTGCAATTTAGCTGGAGAGAAAGCTGCAGGATGTTAGGAGGGAAAACAAATTGTTTAATGTCGGTGCCTAGGAGGGGCGAGTTTTTCAACATGGCAATTACTTTTAATGATACTATGGATTTAAATGTTCTAGTGTGACTTATAATTAAAAACACCTTTGAGGCAAAATGAGAATGTCACTTGTCTGATTTCTCTATTTTCCCCAGCTACCTCTCGACAGTGCGGATGGGATTTACGAGCTGCGTGTAACTGGTCGGGCCCAGGATGAGATTTTATTCTCTAATAGCACCCGCTTATCATTTGAGACCAAGAGAATGACTGTCTTCATTCAAACAGACAAGTCTCTATACAAGCCAAAGCAGGAAGTGAAGTTTCGTATTGTTACACTCTTCTCAGATTTTAAACCTTATAAAACTTCTTTAAACATTCTCATTAAGGTAAGTGCCAGACAGAAATAAAGTAAGTTCAAGCCGTCTCACTAAAGCTCTCTTCCAAGTCCTGCTCATGTTATTTTAGAATTCACCATGGGTAAGCTTCCCTCTCAGCGTGAGCGTGCTCTCTCTCGGAGGGGAGGTGGTAAAACAATGGGTTCCAGCTTAGGCTCTAGAGTTGGGCCAGCTCGGGCTCCAGTCTTTGCTTTTTCATTGATTAATTCATAGGTTAAACATTTATTGAGCTTCTGTGGTCAGGGCCCTGGGATCAAGCGTGTCTTTTAGTGAATAGTGTGGAGACAGACACTAAACAAAGACAAAAATATGTATATGAAGTGGGAATGCCTGGGACCTGGGTGGCTCAGTTGGTTGAACATCCGACTCTTGATCTCAGCTGGGGTCTTGATCTCACGGTTGTGAGTTTGAGCCCTGCATTGGGCGTGCGAAGGACAAGTAACCTACTTAAAAAAAAAAGTAGGGGCGCCTGGGTGGCTCAGTCGGTTAAGCGTCTGCCTTTGGCTCAGGTCATGATCCCAGGATCCTGGATGGAGTCCGCATTGGGCTCCTTGCTCATCGGGGAGCCTGTTTCTTCCTGCCTGCCACTCCCCCTACTTGTGCTCTCTCAGTCTGTCAAGTGAATAAATAAAATCTTAAAAAAAATGTATATGAAGGAATTGGGGTGTGTGTGTGTGTACTAGAGAGAATGTTTATGTTTGCTATGTTCTCTAGGGTTGTTAGGGAAATCCTATTTGAGCAGAGACCTAAAGGAAGTAAAAGAATGAGCCCCTAGGGAGGGAACAGCTTGTATAAAGGACCTGAGGTGGGAACTTGTTAGGTTCATTGGGGGAAAAGAGGCTGATAGTGTCCCAGGGAGTGAGGGGACAAGTATTAGGAGATAAGGTAAGATATAACTAGGTGGGTTGGAGGAGGGGTCATACAGGATCTTCTTAAGGGTCATGATACGGACCTTGGATTTTACTCTGAGTGAAATGAGAATTCACTGGAGAATTCTGAGGACAGGCATGACATGATTTGGCTTATAAAAGGATCACTGTCTGCTCTAAGAAGAATAGATGCTAGTTGTGTGACCTGGAGAAAATTCATCTCTCTGAGCCTCAGAAACTCTCTGAGTTTATTTCTAAAATGCGTAATAATAATAATACCTCACAAAGGTTTTTGTGAGATAATCCAAGTAAAGCATTTAGAATTATGCCTGCCACATAGTACATACTCACTAAACATTAGCTCTTATGTTTTGGGGAATCCCCTGAGGCAGGAAGTCATTTGGCCTCTGCTCCTCCAATGCTGTGATGGCCTAGAGGCAGCATAGTTAGACCGAGTGCTTTCCTGTGAGAACCAAGTTGAAGACAATTGAGTTCTGGCTGGACCTGCTTTTCTACATTTACGCTGAGGAGAATATGAGACATTTGATCACTACATGGAAATAGGGTGGTGACGAACCCATCCCGTTTTCTTGGGACTTTCTTGATATTACAACTGAAAGTCCCTGGTCCTGGGAACCTTCTTGGTTACCCTGAATGTTCTGATGAATACCATAGAATGGAAGGCAAGTTCAGGCTTTTTTAGTTCAGTATCTTCTTATTCTTTTTAACTTCTTTGTTGTTATAAATTAAACTAAGAAGCAAATAAAAATCAAGCAAACACATATACGTGTAATTGCAAGCCAGTTTGTGTTTGTAGTAAATCCAGCATTGGTCGGCATGGTGCTCAATGCGTATTTCTTGAATTTCCAAGAATTGTAGCTCTGTGAATTTCTGCCTTTGCTATGTGTTGGAATGTTTGTAAAGGAGGTTGACGTAATGAATAGCATTTCTTTCTTTTTTTTCTCAGAGATTAATTTCATTTTATTTTTTATTTGAGAGAGAGAGAGAGCACAGGCAGTGAGGAGGAGCCGAGCCAGAGGGAGAGGGAGAAGCAGGCTCCCTGCTGAGCAGAGAGCCCCTCGAGGGTCTTGATTCTAGGACCTTGAGACCTGAGCCAAACGCAGATGCTCAAATGACTGAGCCACGCAGGTGCCGCAGTGGATAGCATTTCTACATTCAAATAGCTCTCTAAGTAAGGTTTTATGGATTGCATTCACGCCATCTTTCAAGTCAATATCTGCCTGTTTCTGGCTGTTTCTAGCCAATCTGCCTCTTTCTACCTGTGGTAATAAACATCAGTGCTGGATATACTGCGTGCTCTAGGCATTAATCTGGAACTAACGGATTAATGCTAATGCTGGACAAATTATCTCCGAGGAGTTTTTGTGAGGATTCAATGAGATGATCTAAGTAAAGCATTTAGAACTGTGCCAGTCTGTGCATTTTTATTATTTTGTCTCTCTATGCTGCTTTAGGATGTGCCTTTGAAACCTTCAGTTTGTACTCTTGGGCTCTTCCCTCCAATTTTGAAGTTAGCTTGCCTCATTTGACTTTCTCAGAAGCTCTCAGAGAGAGCTAACCTCTGGTCCTAGTGGCCTGGCCAAGATGTGGCCCTCTTGGCCAGGGGAGGGGAGTTTAGGTATGTTAGAATTCCAGAACCCACAGGTGACTGGGCAGGAAGCCATCCTCTGCTCTGTGCATCCAGGCAGTGAGGCCAGGGTACGAACTCCGGTCCGGCAACCCCCTTCCCTCTAACTTACAGAAGCCAGATTGGAGCACTGATGCCCACACTGCTGTCCTCCTTCACCTGACAGCAGTCATTTGGGCCAGACTGTGATGTTTTCTCTATTTTTCAGTGTGGGATAGTGGGTTTCCTGCCAAAACTTCCCAGAAAAAAGAACTTGGTGTAACAGAAGAGCCCCGACTTGAATCCGTGTGTACTCCCTAGTACAGCACCACCTACAGGCTACGCTGGAGAAGTGCATCTGATGGCTAGAGGCTGACTTCTCGGGACCCACGTTGCCCAGTCCAGAAGACAGTGATGGGGTGGTGTGGGGCGGGGCGGAACAAACTGAGGGTTTCAGAGGGGAGAAGGGGGTGCTGGGTGAGCTTGGATACTGTCAGAGTGATGTAACCGGACCGATGGTAGCTACACTTGTGAACACAGCATTGTGTATAAACTTGTCAAATCGCTAAGTTGTAAAAGAAAAAGAATAGCTCTAGGATGTAGCTAAAATATTGTCACAGGGTGATATTTAGGGGTGATCAGTGGTTTTTTTTTGTCATTGGATATTATTCATTTTGCTGCCTCAGTAGCTGATCTTCTCAGGATGAAAGGGCCTTCCGAACCCTTCTGGAATGGTAAAAACGTGCCCTAATTGCGGCTTCCCCTAGCTAATCTGGGCTCACACTGTGGAAATAAGTGCCTTCGACACTGGCCTGGCAGCTGGCTCAGGTGGCTTCTGCCCTGACTTCCTTCCTGAAGAAGGTGTTGCTCCTTGTCCAGGTGAATGACCTTGCCCGGGGAGAGGTGTTGTTGGGGTTTGATCTTATGACTGGTCCCTGACCCTGTGGCCTGGAGCAGCTGTGGCAAAACCACGACCTCATCCCTGCTGAGGTGAGGGGCCACCTTGTTTAAGTGACTTGATTTCCCCAGTTCTCCATGCTAGATAGACCCTGGGTGCATCATCCGGGTCTCTAACGAGTGGCAGAAATTCTCCTTGGGGACGCATTCTCCAGCCGGGGAGCTTGTGGCTAGAGATAGTCTGGCCCAGGCTGCAGAGATTGTGCTGAGCTGAGACACCTGACAGAGATCCAGAGCCATTTAAAGTGACTCCGAGGGCACAAGGGGCCACTTTCCCAGCATGTCCAGCTGTGGTGGCTGTGGAGGCTGTGCCGGGGACACTGTTGACATGGTACCTGGCTGTCCCGTGTGCGACCTCACAGGAGATGATGACGTGCGAATGTGGGTGCTGCTGTGATGCCCTATTCACGTCCCGATGTGTGAGAACTTCTGTTTTTTCTACACTCTCTGTTCTTGGTGCCAGGCTTAGGTTTAAGACAGGCTTGAGCACTGGGGAATTATGTCATTCACTCCCTACCTTCCAGGTCCTCTGGGGACAAAGTCATCAAAGACTTCATTTAGGACTTCCTTTGCTTGTGAGGCCGTGGCCCCACCCGGGAAAAATATGCACCTTCACCGAAATAACGCACCAGCGTTATTACAAACATTCCTTTCCCCACAGTTTAAATAACACTGAAATTATTATTATTTTTTTATTTTTGGCAGACGGACAGAAGAAAATGGTATTTTTTGTTTGTTTGTTTTCACTTGCATTCCCTTAATTATCAGACAGCATATATTTATTCGCTATTTGATTTTTTCCCTTGGGTTTTGAGCGTATGGGCTGTGTGGGCCTCTCTTGCATCCGGCTGTGGCAGGCACAGGAGAGCCGACTGCTGATTACAGCGCCTGTCCCAGGAGTTGGTCAACGATGGGGACCTGCTTCGTCTCGACTTGCTTTTGGTTTTCAGTTTTAGCAGTTAGTTTCTGGCTTACTAGACTATGCCTTACTCGGTTCTCGGCATTGTACTTACCTCTGACTTTCACATTCTCCCCCACTCAAGAAGAGGGTTTCTTCTGGCTTCTAGTAACTAGGCTAACCCACCCCCTCTAGTCAAAGGATAGAGCATAAGAATAAGGGAAAATACTTGATCTGTGCTCTCAGGAGCTCACAGTCTAGTTGGGAAAAAAAAAAAGCAACCCGATATATCACCCATGAGTACCTTACATAGTAATATGTACTCAAAAGCGATGAACTCCAGATACACCAGGGCTCTCCAGGAAGCGGCCATTTTGTCTGCTGGCTTCATGGATAGGAGGCAAAACACCGGAGCTTTATTGCACCGACTGGACGGGAAGGGAGGGCATTCCAAGGAGCAGTTGTAGAGGCCTAGATGCAAAGGCTTTTGGGGGTGAATTGCAAACAGATCTGTACGTTTGGTGGAAGATGAGCGTAGCAATGTAGATGGAGTCAGACTCCTAAGTTGTGTACACCGTGTAAAGGGGTGTAGACCTCACTCCGTAGGCAGACAAAAGCCATCATCACCTGCTGGTCCAGTGTGATGATCATAGCTGCTGTGTCTTCCCGGCCTGTCGCCTGTCAGGAATGGGACCAAGCACGATGACTGGTTTGCCTCAGCCTGAGATTTCTGTTTCCGATGGAGAAGACGGTCGGCGGTGGGGAAGATGTCTTGGAGGGGCGACACTGGAGGAGGGACATTCGTGGTAATGGTTAGAAAACAGGACGTGGTGGCTGGATGTGAGGATGGAAAGGAGGAGACCGGTGAGAGAGAGATTAAAGAGATGGAGCGGATAGGGCTGGGAATGTGAGAGGGATCGGGGATGGCTGCCGGACTGGCTTGGATGAATTCTGCGTGAAGGGATTGTTGTCTGGGAGAGTCTAGGAAGACTGAAAGGTTTTTCACGCATCCCCTTGGCTAAGCATCTCTGTGATACATTTTGTTGGATTAAAAGGCACATGAGTTTGAACCCTGAATTCACATATTACTTACGGTTGAGTGCTTACCTAACCTCTCTAGGAGAGAGGTTATCTACCATAATGTGGTAGATATTATCTACAGCCCTCCCTGGGGGAGACTTATAGTTTTTAAGAATTTTTATTAAAGATTTTGTTTATTTATTTGACAGAGAGCTGGGCAAGTAGGCAGAGAGGCAGGCAGAGGGAGAGGGAGAAGCACGCTCCCCACTGAGCAGAGAGCCTGATGTGGGGCTTGATCCCAGGACCCTGAGATCATGATCTGAGCCAAATGCAGACGTTCAACTGACTGAGCCACCCAGGCACCCCCGAACTGTGATGATGGAGTGCTGTGTGATTGTAATGATAAGACGCAGCGCCTGACACATGGTGGGCCTTGAATACACGAGGCCTGGGATCTCTACGGTTGATAATAACAACACAGGTTTGGTGGTGTACACGTCATTGTGTTCCATGTAGAAGGAAATACAGTACCGAGAATTAAAAGGTGGAGCAGAATAAAGATGGAGAGTATGAGATAGGAAGAAATTTTGATTGTCTTCTGTCTAGTAATATATAGCTAACATTTTCCAAAAACTATCTCTGTGGCCATATTTTGGATGTGCCTGGAGTGCTTCAAGGCATCATTCATAACCAGATAGGATACAAATGTACACGGCGGTCTATGCAGTTAACATGTGTGGTTTTTATTGTAGGACCCCAAGTCAAATTTGATCCAACAGTGGTTGTCCGAACGAAGTAATCTTGGCGTTGTTTCCAAAACTTTTCAGTTATCTTCCCATCCAATACTTGGTGACTGGTCCATTCAAGTTCAAGTGAATGTGAGTATAAACATATTTCTTAGGGGGAATGCTAAGATGATTTGAATAGGTTAGGTGGGGAAATAGCTCCAAAGTCATTTATTCAATGAACAGAAAAATGTTAACCTGAACATCTGGACAATTTAAGGGGTTTATTTTTAATTTACTGTATTTACCAGTGGGTTAGCTTTCATTGTAACATATTAGAGTTTTAGTCATTACTGCTTTTTTCTGTAATATAATGTTTGAAAGTTAAACATTGCATTTTAGTGTAAAACTGATTAAATAATGTTTATTTTACTTATTTAGTGCATAAGTTGAGTATTTTAAAACCAGACAATGAACACATAGTTATTATTTGGCAAATTTTATGTCTCCAAGTAATGAGATTGGACTAATCTACTTTTATCTTTGTTTTAAAAAACACAGTGATTTTGGGAGGTGGGTGGGGGGTGGGGTAACTGGGTGATGGGCATTATGGAGGGCACTTGATACAAGGAGCACTGGGTATTATATGCAGCTGATGAATCGCTAAATTCTACCTCTACAACTAATAGTACAGTATATGTAAACAACATTGAATTTAAATAAAAAATTAAAAATGAAAACCACAATGATTTTAAACAACCACCCCAACTTTCTGTTCCCTACTCCTCTTTCTCTCCAACTTCTCCACATGTTTCCTTTGTTCACCACCAACTTTTGTAGCTCTGAGACCTCATAGGGCAAGCACACGGCAATGCCCTCATCTCTCTGCCTTAGGTTTTCTCCTGCGCAGCACCCTGAGATGTTTGAGGACTCACTGAATATGTTCCCATTTTCTTCGGTATTAATTAAAAACTATATATGTATGCGAATTTTGAGCTCGTATGAATACGAGCTTTTAAAAATAGTTCTACTGAGGGGCACCCGGGTGGCTCAGTGGGGTAAAGCCTCTGCTGTCATGATCTCAGGGTCCTGGGGTCGAGCCCCATATCGGGCTCTCTGCTCAGCAGGGAGCCTGCTTCTCTCTCTCTCTCTCTCTCTCTCTCTCTCTGTCTACTTGTGATCTCTCTCTTGGTCAAATAAATAGATAAAGTCTTAAAAAAAATAAAAATAGTTCTATTGAAATAGCTTCCCACTGTTGACATTTTGGCGGCAACTCTGCTGCGGGCCTTGTCAGGTGCGCTGGAGGATGTTTAGCGGTATCTTTGCCCTCAGCCCACTAGATGCCAGGAGCAGCTTCCCCTTGCCTCCAAGTGTGACAACCACACATGTCAGCAGACACTGTTAGTGTCCCCGGGGGGAAAAAGACCCTCTCTCTCCACGACTGAGAACCACTTTATTAGAAGGAATAATCATTCATTAGTATCAGACCTTTAGTGAGATAAAAGCACCAAGTACTTCATCAATTAAAATTAAAAAAAATTTTCCCCCTTTTTGTTAACACATTTTGGGGTGACATCCTAAAGGCAGAACTCATCCCTCCTCGCCAGCACGTGTTTTGAGCACCCACGGAAAGATGAAGAGCACCATTGGCCTGCGGAGAGGTTGTGCTGTGGAGGGACACACGTGGGCAACAAGAAAATGTAGAAGGGTGCTCGGGGGATAGCGGGTGATGAGTCCCAGGGGGACCAGACATTTGTGCTTACAGAGAAGGAGAGTGGATGTTTGGGAGACTTCAGAGAGAGAAAGCTGTATGTAGAGGCAGGGAAAATGCAAGAGAGCCTAATGGGTCTGGGGGTGTGGGAAAAGTGGTGTTCCTCGCACGGGTGGAGAAGGATGGGAGTTGAAGGTGAGGACATACACATGAGTTCGAAGGAATTCGGGGTTTATTCTCAGTTCCCACCTTTGACTTCACCACAAACTCTCCAGAATCAGTTGTTTTTTTATCCATCCATCTGTCCATCTGTCCATCTGTCCCTCTATGGAGTATGTGGTGAGGGCTCATAGGGCACTGGTGGATACAAGGAAGTAAACATGTGGAATCTGGGTCCTTGAGGACCATCATCGTGCTGACATGAAGGGTAGGGTAAAAGCTAACTAACACAAGCGTGACAGAAAACTAGGGCAGCGCAGCCGCGGGAAACTGTCAGGTGCTGGATCAGCGAGGTCTGTCAGGCGCTTCTAAAGAGGGTTTATTGTAAGGACGAGCGCTGATGCTTTTGGGGAAATGGCTCCCTCTGTCTCTTGTGGCCTGTGTCATTCTCCTCTCGTTCTTCTGTCAACCTTTAAATCCGAACCGGTCTCTGTGGCTCCGCTAAATAACCATCATCTGAGAGCCCACAAGCCAGCGTCTTCACCGGTGGCTGGCACGGGGCAGACGGCCTTCCCTTGGGTCAGGTGTCCACGGTTGGCCCATTCGGGGATAGGTCTGTGCACTGGCCAGGTGGGGTCGCAGCCTCCAAGGGGTTAATTTGTTCCGTGAGTGGTGAGCAGAATATGTACCAGAAGACAGAGGGTGATAGGATAGTAGAGAAAGACTTTGGAAGATGTGAGATCGTAGGTTGGAGAATTTACAGGATTTCTCATGCTGTAGTTTGTGGACTCGACCCATCATGTTGCTTTGGTAGGAAAAAAAAAACGCAAGGAAATGTAGGTGCTTGCGAAATTCAAGTAGTTGACAAGATTTGGTCTTTACCGACCTCTAAAGCCTCGTTAAGTGCCACCCTTATCTTTGAACTCTGTGCTTTAGACATATTATGTCCTTTAAATTTCTTAAACTCACAGGTCTGTCTGATTCCAGAGCCTTCCCATGCTGTTCCCTCTGCCTGGAACACTCTTCTGCTGAAATTTTAGATGCTTGCTTTTGCCCATGAGGCATCATATAAAATGGCCTGATCCCTCTAGACATTCCCAGAGCACCCTGTGCTTCTCTTGGTTCATTCGTGTCACTTTTAACAGGTGGTACCTACTACACTGTGGTCTTTTGGGGCTTGTTTGTGCCTGTATCTCTCTGACTTAGCGCATGTTTTGCAGTTGGATATTAGTATTTATTAGATGAGTGTATTAAAGCTATATGATAATCATTTGTATTGAACTAAATATAATTAGCCCTTTTCCACGTTCTATAAAGGATCTTCGTCTTTTAGAAGACAAGCATGTTGATCAAGTACTTATTATTGGTGATGTTTTCCCCCCAATTTTATTGAGATACATTTGACAAATAAAATGATAGGTATTTAAATTGTACAATGTATTTATTTGATATACATGCACGTTATGAAAGGATTCCTTCCAGGTGATATAATGTCAAGGCACACACTAAGGGATAATAAGCACTTTTATTTAAAAAAAAAAAAAAAAAGTCCCTTAGAGGCCGCCAGGGGTCAGTATAATCAAAGAAATGTTATGGGAAGCAAACCCAGACTCAAACTTTGTCTCTGGTTTTTATCTTTCCTTGGCTCCTGCATAGAATTCGAAGACTGTTTATTGCTTATTATTAAACTCTTCCCCCGCAGCAGTGAATAATTACTATGATGGGAATGTATTTATTATTTAAATAGTCCACCATGTTAAACTATATTTTGTTTTTCTAAGGCAGTGACTATTCTCAGTATAGATCTCAGGGAGGAGAAAATATTTATTTCAGAACAATGTTTGAAATTCCATTTGTCTCTAGAAAAAATATGAAATGATCCTAGCATTAGATTTATTAGAACTTTGATTTGTAGTGACTGTGCAGATAATCAGTGTGGCATTTTTTTTTTTTTAGAGATTTTATTTATTTATTTGACAGAGAGAGAGAGAGAGATCACATGTAGGCAGAGAGGTAGGCAGAGAGAGAGTGGGGGAAGCAGACTCCCCACCAAGCAGAGAGCCCGATGCGGGGCTCGATCCCAGGACCCTGAGATCATGACCTGAGCTGAAGGCAGAGGCTTTAACCCACTGAGCCACCCAGGCCCCTCAGTGTGGCATTCTTAAATCACCCTTTTGCCTAGGTCAGGAAAAGGATCCTTTAGGTAAAGCATACTTGGTGGGTTCCTTGGCATTTCTACAACTATAAAATGTACCGTTATGTAAATGAGTCATTTACTATATGCTAACCTATCTGGATTACTTACATTGCTTTTGACCTTCAAGTATTGCATTTTACTTTCAGGATTTTTAATAATGAGTAATTATTTTGATTTAGTTAAATTTCTAGGTTTTTATTCTTATTTTTATCTTTCTATTATGTAGTATATAATGGTAGAGCCTATAAGTTTCCTATATATTCATAGACCTGCATTTTTTTACAATGCTAATTTAATTGTTAATTTAAATTGCAAAGCTACTCATAATGATGATAATTTTTAAGCTCTTTTAAAGTTAGTAAAATTTAGTAAGAGCACTGATTTTTTTTAAAGATTTTATTTATTTATTAGAGAGAGAGAGTGAGAGCGAGAAAGAAAGAGAGAGAGAGGGAGCACAAACAGGGGGTACTGCATGCAGAGGGAGAAATGCAGGGAGCCCGATGCGGGACTCGATCCAGGGACCTTGGGATCATGACCTGTACCTGAAGGTGGATGCTTAACCGACTGAGCCACAAGGCTCCCCAAAGCACTGATTTTTTTGTGTGCTGCTTGTGCATTTACTTAATTTCTATACCTGCCTGGAATGTGGATAGTTTTTGCTGTGTTGGGGACTGTGCTTCTTTTGAGAAGAATTACCACCCTTTCTGCCTTTTTCAGCCCCCTGCCCCCAATGTCCTTTCTCCAGGGGAGAAACTTCCAGGGGCACCGTGACCTCGCCTGAGAGGGAAGTTTATTTTAGCTGTAATACCTCTTCACAGAAGTGTGTTTTGCAGAGTTCCTATATTTCAGGCACCTTAGAGGACAAGTGGGGAAATGTGCTGCAATTTAATGATCATCTTACAAATATCCCTTGGGCAGAGAACATATGAAAGTTAGACATTGCTTGTATTTTCATTTTTTTGTGGTACTTCTCTAGGTGCCTTATCTCTCTAGGTATCAATCTCTTGACTGGTATCCTTGGCTCTTCCAAATAGTTGCACATTTTTTTTCCATTTTTTAAAATTGTGGTAAAGTGGACGCACAATTTACTCTCTTAACTATTTTTGAGGGTACAGGCCAGCAGTATGAAATATACTCACACTGGTGGGCCCCTGTCACTGGGCTCCATCTCCTGAACTCTTATCATCTTGCAGAACTGAAACTCTGTAGCTAAACACTAACTCCCCATTCTTCCTCTTCCCCAGATGGAGGCAACCATCGCTCTCCTTTCTGTCCCTATGAATTTGACTATTCTAAGCACCTCATATAGGTGGAGTCATATAGTACTTGTCTTTTTGTGACTGGCTTATTTCATTCAGCATAATACCCTCAAGGTTCATCCAGATGGTCACATGTATCAGAATTTACTTCCTTTTTAAGGCTGAAAAGTGTTCCATTGTATGCATACACCAGGATTCATTACAAATGGTCTTGCATCTCTGATTTAAAAAATTGTATTCCAGGTTACTAGAATACAAAAAGTTGCCTTCCTGGCTTAGAAGTTCTTTCAAAGAACTTCTAACGTTGGTGTGGGAACACCAGACTTCTGGAGCGGGGAGGGATCTGGCCATCCCTGCCCCCTCCCCAGGGGTGCCCACAGCCCTGAGCTCCAGGCCTCCTGGTGACCCAAGTATGGTTTCTCATGTTCCTCTGAGAAGCTGAAGGGGGAGGGAATCACAGAGAGAATTCTGCTCAGTTGATAATTGTAGCCCTTGCCCTTTCCCACAGTGTGATGGATGGAAGGCTGTCTTCCCTTCCAGAGGAGTTCCCGCAGCTCAGTTGACTGCCCGAGGCTGCACTCGCTAGAACCTTCCAGTGGTTCTCAAACAAATGTGCCTGAGAACCAGCTGACTGGCCAGCTTATTAAAGATGCCGAGTTTGGCCCCCGCCCCCAGATCACATGTCAGTATTGCAGGCTTGGGCCCTAAGAATTTGCGTTTTAAATAAGCGCGCTGGGAAATCCCGTTTGTCTTCTGGACTACATCTTGAGAAGTGCTGATTTCTGTCCTCGGCCAGGCCACCTTCCTTTCTGTCCGTTCCCCTGGGAAGCAGAGTGGGGTGATGGAGGAGGCGCTGAACGGGACACCGGCCCCCGGCCCAGCCTTTAATTCTCTAGTGGGGAGACTCTGAGCTATGGACTTTGCCTCTAGGTAACTAGGTGATCCAAGCATGGGTGCTCATGTTCCTCTGAGAACCTGAAGGGAGAGCGAGTCACAGAGAGAATCCTGCCCAGTCGATAACTGGAATTCAGAAGCAGTCTGCCTTGAATTGCGCCTTCGTTGAGCGCCCTTGCATCTGTTCTTTCGAGTTAGCTGTCGCGAGAAGGTTAGTGAGGGTTGCTAGCAGCACCCGCTCCTCACAGCCTTGCAGCATGCTCCTTATCTTTCCCTTATTGCTGCCTAGCTGCTGCCTGGCTCGGTTCCCTTTGGCTGGAGCCCTTTGTCCTTTGTGAAGGAGCATGTCTTTGTTTGGACAGTTCCTGTCCTTGGAGCTCTCTGCAAGTAGCATCTGGTGACCCCGCCCCCGGCTTGTGCTGACAGCTTCACAGAAAGCAAACTGTGACAGCTCGGAAAAGAGTGGCATGCTCTGGAATGTGGACTGCACTTCCAAAATACTTTCACTAGCCTCTGCTTGAAGGAAGACTGCTTTTTTTGGGAAACGCTGCGAGTCCTTCCCTGTGCAGTTAGAAAGGCAGGGAGGGGAGTCGGTTTGAGGATTTTGATTTCTTACAGCAGCAACCGGCAGAGGAGAGCACCTCGTTCTCCTCTACTACGGCATTTGCCGGTCGGGGTAGCTGTTTCCTTGTTTGTCTGTTTTATTGTGGCAAAATATAAATAACATAAAATTGACCGTTGTAGCCATTTTTAAGTGTATAGTGTTCGGTGGTATCAAGTACATTCACATCCATCACCACCACCAATTTCCAGAATTTGTTGCATCTTTCCAAACTGTGATCACTGTAGTTTTTAAAAATATGCCTGCCTTGTTTATTGGACTGTGAGTTCCTTGAAGGTAGCAGTTCTGTTTTATTAATTTTCATATTTATTCTGTCTAATGGAGTATCTGACCTTTTATAGGAACTCGTTCATGCTTGTGGGATGAAAGAATGAATGAACGGTTTCTCCTAGGCTATTGCCGTTGGTTATTATCCTTTGCTTTTTTTTTTTTAAGATTTTATTTATTTATTTGAAAGAGAGAGAGGAAGAGTGTGCACAAGCAGGAGGGAGTGGCAGAGGGAGAGGGAGAAGCAGGCTCCCCTCTGAGCAGAGAGCCCGACGTGGGGCTCGATCCCAGGACCTGAGCCAAAGGCAAGCTTAACTGACTGAGCCACTCGGATGCCCAGTGGTGTGCATTTTATTTCTGGACCCCAACCCAAGTTTTGTGAGGAGTTCCTTGTCTTGTTCTTTCTCTCTAAAAGCCACCCTTGGAGTGCCCTTCCTTTCAAGTCTTACCTACCGCTCTGTTCAGGTTCCTCTTTTAGGCCTCAGGCAGAAACACGGGGATCAGACATTAGCATGTCCTGATCCTCAGTGAAATGGAGGCTTTGAGGAGGCTGTCAGCACGTAGCACGGTTCCCCAGATCCATCTCTTCATTTTATGGAGGAGGAACTGGAGAGAAGGGATGTGGCCTGGTTAGACTTACACGGTATTGTGGTAGAATCACGGCTAGAAGCTAGCGCTCCTGACACTTTCAGCTGTAGAACATTAAATTATTTAACATGTGCAGCAGTTGCTGTTTAAAGATGGTCGGTCACCTTTTTGGTTGAGTTTAGATGTCAACAGAGCTGGCTGTACGCTTTGGCAGAGAAGATGCCCACCTCTGTGACGTGATGCGTGGGTGCCCTACAACCACCCCTTCACACATTGGCTTTTTTGTTTTTTGTGGGTTTTTTTTGGCTTTTTTAAGTTTTTATTTTAATTCCGGTTAGTTAACATATGGTGTAATATTAGTCTCAGTTGTACAATACGGTGATTCCACAATTCCATACATCACCCTGTGCTCATCATGACAAGTGCCCTCCTTAATCCCCATCAGCTATTTCCCCCATCCCCCATCTCCCTCCCCTCTGGTGACCAGCAGTTTGTTCTCTATAGTTAAGAGTCTGTTTCTTGATTTCTTTCTCTCTCTTTTTTCCTTTGCTCATTTGTTTTGTTTCATAAATTCCACGTGAGTGAAATTGTATGGTATTTGTCTTTCTCTGACTGTTTATTTTGCTTTAGGATTATACTCTTTAGCTCCATCCATGTTGTTGCAAATGGCAAGATTTCATCCTTTTTATGGCTTAATAGTATTCCACTGTATATGTGCATGTATATATATGCCA
>CM052802.1:74868682-74885515 GCA_028533885.1 Nasua narica | reverse complement strand
TTTAGGGATAAGGGCAATAAAGAAATTACAGAGATTACTGAGAATACCTCCTGGTTCATCTTCTCCATTTCGCCCTTAGAATTTGTTTTGAAAGTCTCGTTGAGACAGGCTTCCATCTCATACGAATGAAGAGGGAATATATGTGCTAAGAGCAGGCTTTGTGAGGGAGCACTTTCCCCACGGAAGCATGACCACTTGGGACAAGCAGAACTCAGAAGATGTTGATGAGTCACGTATTATTCTTATCCCTGGAAAGGTGCTGGCCTGGAGGACATGCTGCTCAAGTATTTACTCTTTCAGGTCAGCCTTCCTCTCCCGTTGCCGGCAGAGTGAATGAGCACAAACCGTATTTGATGAGCTAGCATAACCATGAAAACTCATTTTGAGGCAGATTGTTTCTGTGGAACTGAAGGAAAATTGTTTAGCAAATGAAATTGTGCTTCCTACAGAAGTAGTATTTTTCAAAATTTTTTAAAATTTTTCTTTCTATGGTTTTAGTTAAGGTTAGTGAATTTATTTCAGCTGGAGTTAACATAGAACAATTTGGAAACACATTTTATTCTTTAGATCAGGGTTAAGCGAACTGTGGCCTAATGGCCAAATCCAGCCCAACATCCACATCTGTTTTTGTAAATAAAGTTTTATTGGAATGCAATCTCATTTACCTGTTGTCTCACAGCAGAGTTGAATAGTTGCATCAAGGGACCATATGGTCCCTAAAATATTTACTCTCTGGCCCTTTATAGAAAAACTTTACAAATACCTTTTCTACGCTTATGAAAGTACTCAGAATCAGTATTCTTATGGTTATATATGACATAAATTGCTACTAATTCTCTGAATTATTAATAGTTTCAAGTATTTCAATATCTTATACCATTCCTAATTATGTGTTTTGTAAACATACTTAATAAGAATTACTAAACTCACTGTGGAAATTGGTATGACCCAATTGCCTAATGGATAATATATTGAAAATTACGAAACTCATTTCTGCTTTTGAAACCCCTTGGAAAGTACAATAATTTATTTCTTGCTTTGCATTTCCTTATAAACACCCTGGGAAAACCTCATCCAGTACAAAGCACCCTGTCAGCACTCAGTTACAAAATGATTTTGTGATTTATTGGAACGATTTAAAATGACAGTGAAAAGAAGCACTTTTTTGCTGCCCATTTTTAAAATTTTTTAATTTTTAAAATTATTTTTATTTTTAATTAACATATAATGTATTATTTGCCTCAAGGTACATGTCTGTGAATCATCAGGCTTACACATTTCATAGCACTTACCATAGCACATACCCTCCCCAATGTCCATAACCCAGCCACCCTATCCCTACCCCTCTACCCCCCAGCCACCCTCAGTTTGTTTTGTGAGTTTAGGAATCTCTTATCGTTTGTCTCCTTCTTGATCCCATCTTGTGTCATTTCCCTCCCCATGACCCCCCTCCCTGCCTCTCAAATTCTTCATATCAGAGAGATCATGTGATAATTGTCTTTCTCTGATTGACTTATTTCGCTTAGCATAATACCCTCTAGTTCCATCCACGTCGTTGCAAATGGCAAGATTTCATTTCTCTTAATGGCTGCATAGTATTCCATTGTATATATATATACACCACATCTTCTTTATCCATTCATCTGTTGATGGACATCTAGGTTCTTTCCATAGTTTGGCTATTGTGGACATTGCTGCTATAAACATTCGGGTGCATGTTCGGATCACTACATTTGTATCTTGAGGGTAAATACCCAGTAGTGCGATTGCTGGGTCGTAGGGTAGCTCTATTTTCAACTTTTTGAGGAACCTCCATACTGTTTTCCAGAGTTTCTGCCCTTTTTTTTAATGTTCCATGTAGTTGGCTTCTTCTACTCCTTGGCATTTATATTCCTCCCAAGTACAGGGCAGAGAATTAAGGTTACTCTATGGGCCATTTGACAAATGGCCGTGTCTCTTCAGGGTTGTCTGATTCTTCTCTATGAGAAGGTTATTTCAATTTCCGGCAGGAGATACTGTATGATAATTGAGACTAAGCTGAGACTAAGCCCTGTAAGAACCAGCCTGGGAACAAGAATCCAGTTGTTCATTCATTTATATATACATTCATTCAACAAAACATTGAAGGCATGCTGAATTAGCTACTGGGTCCCCAATGATTTCATAGGCTGTTCTAGAAGATGGATACAAAGCAGATAATTATGATATATTGTTTTTAGGAAAACGATTGAATTATTCACAAGTTATTATGGGAGGGAATGGTATCTAACTCAATAGGGGGAAAGGCAAATAATGGATGAGGCTAAATCCCGTTAAAAAAGTCCAACACATTCTGTAGGACATTCAGGTGGAGATGTACAGAAAGTGGACTTGGGTCTGAATCTCTGGGCTGAGTTATGGGTCAGAGATAAAGATTTAGGCCTCTTTAGTATAGAGATGGCAGTTAAAACCAGGAGATTTGATGAGCTCACTTAAGGGTCTGAAGAATGGGAAGAGCCTCAGGCACAGGGTGGGTAGGGCCCACGTTTCAGGAGCAGAAAGAGGACCATTAAAGAAACAAGGAAGGAGTCAGAAAGACACTTAGGAGTACCAAGAGAACAGAAGAGTTGAAAATGTTTATAGACTGAATGAAAGAGGAGAGAGTAAACAGAGAGTTGGAAAATCCAGCAGTTATGAGGGATGATTAATAATGTAGGAAGCAGGAAAGGAGAATTCATTTCAAATATAATTCATGTAACTACTTGTCTGTTAAATAATTGCCTCAAACTTGCTTTCAAGGCTGTCGTTTAAAGTAGACCGAAACAAATTAGTTGATTTCCTGCATTTGTCAAAGCTACTACTATTTACTTAATCTAACACAAATTGATTGAGCACTTTTTTGGTATTAGACACTCTTAGGGTGGCAGCTCAAGGGATAAACTACAATGGACAAAAAAAATCCAGCAAGGACCTGGCTCTCAAAGAACTTGAAGCAAGATAAACTACATCCCTAAATATTCATGATACGCTTTTTACAGAGTGGAAAGGGACAGAAGGAAGAACTAAAGAGGATGGAGGCTCAGAGTGCCAAGATTGCTCTGAGACTGGGAATTCGGGAAGCAGTAATGTTTGAGCTAAGTCTTGGAAGATGAGTAGAGTTGGAAGTAATGTGTAGGCCAAGCTTAGGGGAGAGTGGGAGCCGAAGCACAGTTCATGAAACTGGTGACAAATTAGAATTTATAAATGAACTGAATACAGGTAATTTGGAACATTCCTATATAGGACATGAAAACTATTTAAGATAGAAGCCACAAATATAGATCCTTAGGACTTCGATCAACACAATTTCTTTGGGTAAATGACATCATCAAGGTCAAATTTTAGACAATTCTTTTGTTGGTATATAAGTAGTTACATTTGTTTCATACTTTGAAATGAACTCTATCCTTTTAGGATTAAACAATAACTTGTACAGTTGATTTAGATTAACAAAGGATGACTTAAAAAAACTAATATTTTGTAGCTGCAACTGTGTATAGTTGCTTTGATAAACAGAATCAGATTTAGAATATAAATTTTATTAGTGGAACTACTTAGCAATTTCAAAGAAGTTCTAATTAAAATGTTACTTATGGATTTAAGGGTGGACAGAAATATGGGGAATTAGAAAAATGGTGTAATAAGAGGCCACATATTTTCTTGTTGATCTTGGAAAGGAAATAATTACCAATATTTGTTAAAATAAGGTAGAATATATTATATTGTTTTAAGGTTTGCACAAGAAAATGGAAAGTAGATATTGGTCCAAGATGATTTTGTATTTTTGATTATGTATCAGTACTTGAATTATGTATAAATTTATTTTCTCCACTGGTTTTTTTGAGAGTGATATTCAAAACAAATTTGAAGTCATAGTTTGAAACGTGTTATTCTTACTTCATAAATTTCTAAACCGTCTAGTTTAATCTAGTTTTCATTTCACAAATGGTGGAAGTCAAATTAAGCAGTTTGTTCACATGACCTACAGTGACATATAGAGAGGTCACCTTTTTATGTTAGTGAATTGACAAGAAAAACTCATGAAATCTCATAGGCTTCATGTCGCAGATGACTAACACAAGTTAAAATTTACTGTTTTGCTCATTAAATCATCATAAATGCAGTTAAAAATACTTTCCTAAATCTTTTTATGTAAATAAGTAAGCAAGCAAAATAAATAAGAACTCTTATGTTTTCTTGTCTTTTTTTTCCTCCCAATAGGACCAGACATATTATCAATCATTTCAGGTTTCAGAATATGGTAAGAATTCTTCAATTTATTTTAAAGGAAAAAAATATTTGTTATTTCCACAGAGATAAGAGAAATTTCCAAGAGATATGTTATTTAAAGTACAAATGCTTGTGAGGCTAAACTCCTGGTGTTTCTTACAGGCCTACCTAAACATATTTTTTCCTTTGTAAAAGATATAAAAGGTCATTGTAAAGAAAAATATATGGAACAGATCACCTGGAGTCCCATTATGTGGTCTCTTTTATGCATACTTTTTTTGTTTTTCTACTTCATTGTGATATTAACATATTTTAATTTTTGTAAATTTTTTTTGATATAACAGTTATTTATTTGAAATAACAGTTATTTCCCCTATTTTTCATTGGGTTGGCTTTGGTAAAGATGGTCTGTTTGACTTGGGCAAATCCTTTTCTTACAGGTGTCACATTTATATAACAGTTAGATATGCGTAGATAAAAACAGCATGGCCCGACTAGTTTGTTGGTGGATGGAGAGGAAGGAAAGATGAGAAAGAGAGAGAGAGAGAGAGAGAGAGAGAGAAAGAAAGAAAGAAAGAAAGAAAAGAAAGGGTATTATCCTATTAGTATAGGATCGGACTATTAGTTATAATTTGGATGGCTGTTTTGAGGTTACACATGAGCTTTTTCATTTGATTTGTGTCACCTTTTGACACTATGTCTCATGCACGCAATAGAAATTCTAGAAAGTGGTTTGTTTACACCTTAGTGGCTCAGGGTCCACATATCTCATACAGCACTATCACTTCTAAGTCTCATGATCCACAAGAACAGGGATAAGCAAGTTTTTTTTCCTAGAGAGGGCCAGAAAGTAATATTTTAGGCTCCGTGGGCCACATGTCTCTGTTATAACTACTCAGCGTTGCTACTGTGGTAGGAAGCAGCCATCGACAATATGTAAGTGAATGTGGCTGTGACCCAGTGAAATTTTATTTAGAGACATGGAAATGAAAGTTTCCTATAATTTTCACATGTCATAAAATATTCTTCTTTTGATCTTTTCCCCCCCAACAAATTAAAAATGTAAAAACTATTCTTAGCTCATGCTGGTTATCATTTACTGACCCCTGATCTGGAACCGTGTTATTCAAATTGGGGGTTACTTACCACATGTGGCTATTGAGTGCTTGAAGTGTGGCTAGTCCAAGTAGAGATGTGCTCTAAGTGGGTAAATAATCATATTTTGAAAACTTAGTAAAAAAAAAAAGAAGAAAGGAAAATAGCTCATTAGTAGTTTTTTGTATTGAGTACATGTTGAAATGATGGGTATATGGCATCAAGTAAAATACTACAAAAATTAATCTCACATGCTTCTTTTTACTTTTTAAATGTGGCTACTAGAAATTTTAAATTACACATGTGGCTCACATTTTATTTTTTTGGGACAGCCCTGATCTAGAAGAAGAAATCAGAGGTGGCCAAGGTTTTTCCAGACTATTTTCATTTCACATAGAGTTGGTGCTGGGTGGTTATATGTTGTTGAATTAGATATGGTGGAGGTGAGGAACTGATTGCCAACCTATGATGTTGGCAATTATAGGATGTTGCCAACCTATGATGTTGATGTTGAGGAGGGGACATTTGAATTTTTTGTTCTAAGGAAATTCCCCCTCAGAGTGGATCGTGTGGCTTTCTTGCCCACCAGTCCTAGATTTGTCTAGGATTATCTTAACATACTAATGGCCTTTGGCCTGGTCTGGAGCTGGAGGTCTGATTTATACTGTTGACCCATTGGCCTTCTTGATAACTTCTCTTGTGTTAATTGAATGGTGAGGTGATTTGTAATGAGACTGATCTATTTGTTGAGCTAGTGAAGTTTGAGAAAAAGGTTTCTATAGACTGGAAGGATACAAATTTTTTTTACTCCAGTGGCATGCTTTATATCAAATAGTGTTCATATTTATAAAATATTTCATATCCTAATTATATAAGGCTGACCTAAGTAGGGGTTTTTGACTTTCAGACTGCCTTCAGAAATCGCACAAGCATCATTACTCCGTAGTCATATCTTAGTGATTAACTCAGAAATCCTACTACACAACTTTCCCTTCATAGCATTCCATTACATTTGACTGTCCCCAGATTCACCTTTGCTTGTCTCAAAGAATAAGGATTGTGTATGACTACATATATGGTACCATGCAGAGGGAGAGTCTTGGGGCCCTAGGATATGCTTTTAGTAACCATGCTGGAGAATGGTTCTAGGGAAAGGGCTGCTCTCGAAGCAACTATTTACCACATGATGTGGAAGTATCAGTATGGGAGCACTAATGGATGATGCCTTGTCTCCCAGCATCCAGATGCCTTAGCATCTAGGATTCTGGATACAATACGGGTTCTACTGTTGAGAAGCTCCCACTGACACAAGTGTCCAGAGCAACTGGCCTGCACTGTCACGGTCTAGTCATCAGCCTCATGAGGGTTTCTCATTTTGGATGAAATGAACTGCTTTTCATCAGTGTGTTAACGTGTCTTTGGATTCTGAGGAATCTAAGTTCAAATAGTACCAATTGTTGACTTCTTTAGAACAACTTAGTCTTTATTTTGTTAAGCTAAAAAAGATAGTAAAATAGATTCTTTAAGATATTTACCCTTGCTTCTCTTTTTCAGTATTGCCCAAATTTGAAGTTACTTTGCAGACCCCATTATATTGTTCTTTGAATTCTAGGAGCTTAAATGGTACTGTCACAGCAAAGTAAGTATCGTTTTTTTTATGGCTATATGCTGTTATAAAACTGACAAAGAGCTCATTATATATATGACATATATTATATATATGTATACTCCAGAACATTAGCCCCAAGTTCTGCTTATTAAAATACCCCGGGGCACCTGGGTGGCTCAGTGGGTTAAAGCCTCTGCCTTTGGCTCAGGTCATGATCTCAGGGTCCTGGGATCGAGCCCCGCATCGGGCTCTCTGCTCAGCAGGGAGCCTGCTTCTCCCTCTCTCTCTGCCTGCCTCTCTGCCAACTTGCAATCTCCCTCTCTGTCAAATTAATAAATAAAATCTTAAAAAAAAAATACCCCAATGAGCAGGAAACAAATATCTGTAATAAATAATTAAGCACAGAACTTGTCTGTACAGGTCTTTGTATCCACCGACCTGCTTCCAAGCGGATCCAATCCTAAAATATTTCCCATAGATGAGTATCTTTCTGAGCCTAGTCAGGGGATTTACATTATAGATTGTTCCAGCTTTAAAAAAAGTTGTATCTTTAGCCCTCATTCAGTTGACATGGATCAAGGCTACTTACGTCTTCTTCAATCTTAATTTTTTTTCTGTCAATAATGGAGGATGAATCTTGAGGGAGGAATTTGGTTGTCTTAATGCAGTTAGCAAATGATTAAGGAGTTCACCCTCCTCGTCATATCAGCGGATGTACATGGAGATTCTGGTCCACCCGTATATAGATGTATCAGGGCTCTCATGATTTTGATCCACGGGCCCGAACAGCATAGGGTTTCATTTTGGGGAGGCAAAAAGCATCCTGAGAGTCCCAGACTACCAGAGTTATTCCAGGACTGATGTTATGTAGCTTTCATTTTTGATGTGTGACCAGCTCTGCTTTGATTCCTGAAATTTATTGAGTTTCAGAATTTATTTGTATTAGCTGATAAACCCTGGACTCCCCCTCACTGCTTTCTCATCGCCATATTCCTCTCTTGGTGAGGGTTTGTGGAGGTGGCAAGTGACGGGCAATGAGTCTCCTGGTGGAAGCAGCTCACAGACAAAACGTTCTGAGGACTCTTTCAGATTTTATTTGGAAGCAAACCAACAAAAAACAACAACAAAAACCAACCCATGTGAAAACCCTGTGACACAAAGGCAAAAACGTATCTACAGTTTTCTATACCAACTTGGTTTTCTGCCTGTGTTCAACACAGGCTTCCAGGATGAATTTGGGTACTGTGGATGGATTTATGGTTTAGAAAACACATAAATGCCTGCATTTTACAAAATTATTATCCTGCCCTTGATCTTAGCTGAAGGCTAAGGATTCTGTCTGGGTTTTTTATTTTGAGTTCTTTGACTAGAGTTTTTATTTTTATTTTTATTTTATTTTATTTTTTTTTTCACTAGAGTTTTTAAAACAGCGAGTGCAAATCCACAGAAACCATCAGTGTCCTTATGGATTAGGTTGAGTGTGGATACCTTCTTCGCTTCTACTTTTTGGTTTTCAGGGCTGTGCCAGGGATTCACTACGATCACTTAGAACAGTGATTCTTAAGCTCTGGTTACTCTTCAGAAAGTTTTATATACAGCTTTGGAGGGGTTGTGGATCCCCTGATGCCCTCCTCCCTGCTGGCCCTGTAAGGGAGCATCTCTTTGCATGCTAGATGGGATGCTGCTGATTCATGAATTGCTTAGGAAAGCCAATTAGATTAAAAAAAAAAAACCCCACATAATTACATCTGGATTCTCATTTGTTGAGCCTCTGTGAAATACTAATGTCTGAGAACAACACGGCCATTGCGATGGCCCCCGGTGTTTCTTTAGCACTCACCACATTGTACTCACATCCTTTTCCTTAGGACGCGTGTCGGTCGAGGTTCCACAGAAGTAGAGCCAGTAGGAGGTGCATATTAAGAGGTTATTGTGAGGACCTGGCTTACATGATTGTGGGGGGCCGGCTTATATTCAGGATATTATATAATATATAATTACATATAATTATACATATAATCATATGTAATAATTATATATAATTATGTATTATATATATTATATAATAGTCTCAATATTATTATATTGAGGATATACTTTACATCTTCGCAACAGATTAAGGAAATCTTTTGACCAGCAGGGTATTTTATCAGTCTGTAAAAACTGGCGTAGACCTATTCTATAAATACTGTGTCCCCCAAAAAGACGGAGATGTTGAGGAGGATGATGATCCTATGAGTGGATGATAAACAGTTTGGGCTTTTCTTTTGCCCGTAGCCGTCTGTCCCATCAAGGCATGGTTAAGATGACGAGCACTGCTGGGAGTTTCCCAGAGAAGAAGGTTAACAGTCTCTTTTTGGCTTAGAAATCTTTAACTGAGATGAATAAAAAACTGCATTTGTTTATTGGCTTTGATGTGAACATCTGCTCACTATTCCCACCTCATTAAAATAAATAGTAGACTGTTTTCCCACTAACCACAGAGGGTTCTAGGGGATTGTAAAGAAAATAACATAGCACACATCTAGTTATTTCTATATGTTCTGCAGGTAGTAAAATCAAAAAAAATATTTTTTAGGCTAAGGTTTATTTAAGTGCATTTATTATTTGATGAATTGAGACATTTGTGTCTCCGAAGTGACATGAAAAAAAAGGTGGGAGAAACATGAACTGTACTGGCAGGTTCAAATTTTTAGGTATCCTTTTGTAAACCTTTTGTGCTATGGCTATTAAAAAAAAAATCCTTGTTTTGTTAATGGTAGAATGTGCTTGATTTGCTTTTTAAAATGTTGTCAAACTATTATTTTCTGAATCATTAGTTTATTCCAAATGCTTCCAGATTTATTTAGAACAGTAATTGTCAGTATTCTTGTTTCATAATTATTATAATCAGCTTGAGGCAAAGAAGGCTAAGTCTACTTCACATTTAAACAAAAATAAAAAATATTTGTGTCTGAGAAACATTAAAGTATGTCTAGATTTTCAAGCCCCCTGTACTATCATGTGATAGAATTCTTTTAAAATGTAATGTTTTGGTAACTTTATGCATTTATTTAAGCTTTAACAAGATACAAGAACTGTTAAGTCTTGAGGACTCTCTTTTGAATGAATGAACTTGGTGCTGAAGTTGCTGACCAGGGTTTCCACTAACTTTACTGTTTTCATTTGGAAGGTGATACATTTGAGAATGTATTTGTTTTATTCTCCTCAATTTGGAATGTACTATATTTCACCATAGGCTTTTGAGTTGAGTTGATCCAGATGAGGGGCTGTTTCTATGTTCAGCTAATGGATTCAGGAAACAGGGGTTTACTGTTAGATTTATAGAGTGCAAAGCAAAATTGACTTCCACATTTGGCTGAGCATTTATTATGCAATAGAAATGGAAGGAACCCAGGAAACACATTTAAAAAAGGCTTTCTGGCAGGAAAATGGTTTACCAAAGATTGCCTCTCTTTTTCACATGAAGAGATTTTCCCATCATGAAAGAGGATAAAATTAATGCACAGAATGTAAAGCAGCAGACATGAGATTTGACTCCAGAAAATAATTTTGGTACTGTGGGTAAAAAATTACTCTTCTTTTACATTTTTCTGCACAAATCCAAGTTTTGATAGCCATGAGCACATTTGGTGCCCCAGTGTGCTTGGTCTAATTACCCTTCTGGTTAATATTGGAACATACAATCGTGGGCCTTGGCGATTGCAGTTTCAACTACCATTTACAAATGTTCAAAAGTCGCAAAGAGTCCTGGGCATGCCAGTTCGATTTCTAGGAATAAAACATATTCGTAACTTAAAAAAAAAAATCTTTGGACAGGAAACTGTGCTTGCAATTATGATCAGATTTTCTCTGGAGTGTCTAAAATGGTTAGAGGTGAAGTATGTGCTATGAACTGTTTTGAACTATTGTCATTAAAAGTCTTCTCATTTTTTGGGCGCCTGAGTGGCTCGGTTGGTTGAGCAACTACCTTCGGTTCAGGTCATGATCCTTGAGTTCCGGGATCGAGTCCCACATCGGGCTCCCAGCTCCACGGGGAGTCTGCTTCTTCCTCTAACCTTCTCTCCTCTCATGCTCTCTCTCACTTTCTCCGTCTCTCAAATAAATAAATAAAATCTTAAAAAAAAAAAAAAAGTCTTCTCATTTTAGAGACTTAATTTCAAGGATCATCATTTATTAAGGATATTCCTAGTTGTGATTAGTTTTAAAAATTTGCAGTGAGGGTATTTTTAAAAATATAATTCTTTTACATTGGATTGCCAGTGTATGCTATTGAAAGTAATATTTTCTTTTTTGAAAAGTCATATTTTTGTGTGCTGTTTCAATAATATCAAGTTGAAAACCTAAGAAAAATTATTATTTTTCAGGTATACATATGGGAAACCAGTGAAAGGAGATGTAACACTTACATTTTTACCTTTATCCTTTTGGGGCATGAAGAAAAATATTACAAAAAAATTTAAGGTAACTTTTACAGAGATCTTATGACTTCGAAAGGGGAATCACTATACGTATACTTTTACTAGAAATAAGATTTCATACTGAATTAACAAAGAATTGAGTGTAAGAAAATCGAGAGTTTTTTAGAGTTCGGACAAATGAGAATCTACCCGCTTATACTCCAGAGCTGTCATATTTTTGTGACTCAGTTTGAATTTTATTTCTAAAATTTGAATTGCTAAAGTGAAGAATAAAATTGAATTATTTTAAACAAAACAGATAAATGGATCTGCAAACTTCTCTTTTAATGATGAAGAGATGAAAAAAGTAATGGATTTTTCAGAAGGGCTTTCTGAACACATGTATCTGTCTTCCCCTGGGCCGGTAGAAATTTTAGCCACAGTGACAGAATCACTTACAGGTTTGTAGACGCTGAAGTGAAGGTAAAGCTGCTTATGTGGTGCTGCTCTCTCTCCTTTCTTGTTGTAACTAGTACGTTCATTTGGGAGCCTTTCTAAAGATGCTCCTTAATTCTGAAATTCTCATGACCGTTAGTTAGTGTCACTTGCCGAATATTTTCATTATGAAGGGGAAACACCTTTTCTTTTCTTTCTCCATTTTCATTTTCATTTTAAATTTTTTGGTGGAATACCTGTTTTCTACCACAGTCTGTGCTTCAACCGCATGTAGTAAGTATTTGTAATTTTCTCCATTTCTGCTTTCTTTTCAACCTGGGAACTACATGGAAAGGCCTGTCTTTTCAGCTGACTAACCACCTTCCGTTTTGTGTGTGTGTGTGTGTGTGTGTGTGTGTGTGTGTGTGTGTGTTTAGTCATTTAACATCTTCTGAGCTCTTGTCTGCTCGTGGACAGTTTTCTTTTTCAATAATAAAATAAAGGTTAATTGCTTGGCTCTTTCTGTTGCTACCCACAGCTTTCACTGACCTCGAAGGAGCAAAAAATGGTTCAGTCTGTGGCCTTAATATTCAGTGTCCATGTTGTGGACATGGTGGTGCACGGGCATAGCAGTAGCAGTGGTTAGAACGGGTCCGTGGAAATCACACAACTGTATGGTTCCCTTTATGACCAAGCCAGTGTGGGAATGAGGCTTCTGGGCCCCATTAGCTTCTTGGGGAAGTAGCTTAGATAGAGAAATTGGGTGAATAGAAGCTGTTGGTGAAGTATAACATTTGGTTTCTAAATGGTGCAATTTCCAAAACAGGTATCTCAAGAAATGCAAGTTCTAATGTATTTTTCAAGCAACATGATTACATCATTGAATTTTTTGATTATGCTACTGTCTTGAAGCCATCTCTCAACTTCACAGCCACTGTAAGTTGGCATGCTTATGAATGATCTAAGGCAGCAAGTTCAGTTTAATGAAACAGAAGGGCAGATAATATTTTTGGTGCTTTTCAAAAAAAAGATTAAGCTCAAAGTAGATAGATTACTTTTCTCCTTTAGATGTATGAAGTGTGTAGAATTGTTCCCAAATGACCTTGTCTAAGTTTACTTAAAAAAGTAGTCTCCGGCAAAAGTATTTTCTTCAAAATTTATTTAATAAGGAATTTAAATTAGATTTGGATCGCTACATTGAAGCTCTTATAAATTACTTGAAAGAATTGTTAGTCAAAAAATTTCAATTTCAGTTTGATTTTCATAAAAACTAATTTTAGTTCTAGCAAAGATGTTGCTTTAAAAATTATCAACTATCACTAAAAATTATCAATCGCTATTTTTTTTTTGAGTTAACACTTATTGAGTGAATTTTGACAACGTGCAAGGCAGGGTGCTGGGTGGGGCTTACAGAGCTAAGAAGAACCCAGTCCCTACCCTGGATTCACAGTTTTTGTGATGGTAACAAGAAGATACACACATAATTATGATTTAAGGCAGGATAAGGTCAATGTCATGCATCCATTTCTGTAGTGATTTAAAGCAGTGATTTATTCCGCAAAGGACTAGATAGTAAATATTTTTAGCTTTGTGGGACATATGGTCTCTGTGACAGCCACCCAACTCTGCAGTGTAGCATGAAAGCAGCCTTAACTACTTTGTAACAAAATCAGGGTGGCTGTGTTCCAATAAAACTTTATTTACAAAAAGACTGGGTTCGGCCTTCCTGCCTGTCATAGTTCGCTGACCTCTGGTTTAAAGAAGAAAGGTATGACTTCTTGTTGAATGGATCAAGAGAAGTTCTAGATAGTTTCTGATTTCAGTGATCATAAAATTTAGTTTGAAAAAGTAAGGAAAAAAACCCTTGAGGCTGCAAATGGTAACTTCCAGATGAGTAGAGTGAAACAGTAAGAGTCTGGGAGGAAGAGTTGGATTGGGATAGGGATGAAGGTCATTAAAGGATGCTTTATGGGAGGGGAAGATTGAAGCTATTTGTTAAAAGATCAGTAGGAGGGCCCCTGGGTGGCGCAGTTGGTTGAGCGACTGCCTTCGGCTCAGGTCATGATCCCGGAGTCCCGGGATCGAGTCCCACATCGGGCTCCCAGCTCCATGGGGAGTCCGCTTCTCACTCTGACCTTCTTTCTCTCACTCTCTCTCTTTCCTAATAAATAAATAAATAAAATCTTTAAAAAAAAAAAAAAGATCAGTAGGATATTATTTTATTTTTTCAAAGATTTTATTCATTTATTTATTTGAGAGAGAGAGAGAGAGTGAGAGTGCAGGAGCCAGGGGAGGAGCGGGGGTGGGAGTGGGGAGGGGGTAAGGAGTCTCAAGTGGACTCCATGCGGAGTGTGAGCCTGACTCGGGCCGGAACCCATGACCCTGAGATCATGACCTGAGCCCAAAGTAGGAGTCGGATGCTTAACCAACTGAGCCACTCACGCACCCAATATCAGTAAATGTTTGGTGTGGGGGTGGGAGATGGGGAGCAAGGTGAGCTGAGACAAGGCAAGACCCTTCTTTGGCAAGTTCAGGTGCATTCAGTTGGATCAGTACAACTGTAGCAGGGAGTTGTGTCTGGGAGTGGTGAGCCAGAGAACAGGAGGCAAAGTGTGGGATGTCGTCAAGGATCCTAACTGGCACATGCGTGTTTTTGAACTTTATGCTCTAGGCAGTGAAGAACCTAAGAGCCGTATGAATGCAGGAGAGGTACGGCAAAAGTGGTATTCCAGGGAGGTGGATGGGGCTCTGTGTAGGAGAATGGCTGCAGCCCAGGTGTGAGGTGACGAGGAAGCTCGAGGGGGGATGTGCAAATGGAGAGGATGCACGACAGAAGTACCAGACTTGGTGTATATTGGATTTGGGAGGCGGGAAGAGGGACGGGTAACTGAGAAATATGAAGTTTGGCAGAATTGTGGTGTTAGCAAAAGTAGGAGAGGCAAGATGGTTGTTCAGGTATAGATGCACTGAATTTGAGTTGACAGAGGTATTTAAGTCGAAGTTTCCTGCAAGTGGAAATTGGAGGTGCTGAGTATGAGCTCCAGAGCAAGGTGAAGAAAGCAGGAGGAGTGCTGAGATCTTTGAGAAAAAGAGAAGCACAGGTAACTGATAATTTAGCCTTGACAAATTCCCACATTTCGGGAGAGGAAGGCGGAACCCAAAAGGACACTGTGAGGATGCAGAAAGAGGGCTCTGAAATAAAGAAGGTTGTCGTGGAGCCATAGAAGGCAAGAGAAGCCATACTAACAAGAAGGAAATGGTTGGTGGTGTTGGAAGCCTAGAGAGAGACTACTTCATCTGGAAGTTAGGGTACTGCCGACAGTTTTTGAGAGTTCATTTTCATGGGAATAGCACAGATGGAGACTAGATTCAATTGAACTTAAAAGCTTTGCTTTTCTTGTTATCTGTTTTTAAAATGCTGTGTTTTGACAATTAGGTGAAGGTGACCCGTGCTGATGGCAATCGACTGACTTTTGAAGAAAGAAGAAATAATGTAGTTGTAATGGTGACACAGAAAAATTCTTCTGAGTATTGGAGCAGATGGGATACTGGAAACCAGGAAACAGAAGCTCTCCAGATCATAAATTATACCCTCCCCGAAAATGGAATCTTTAAGATTGAATTCCCAATCTTAGATGATTCCAGTGAGCTACAGTTGAAGGTATCATCTGTTTCTCATCACTAAGTTACTACAAGATCATTAAAATCGTAATCTTATGGTAGGCACTCAAACTGTTACAGGTCAAAGTGCACAGGAAGTAGACACATGTTTATTTTAAAAAATGGAGGAAAACATTATAAGCAATTTAGTAACGGTGGCTTGAGGGGTGGACCAGATGCTTCCTTGTAAATTCATTTTGATCAGCACAGTAAAATATAGTGCTCTGAAGATATAATGAAGAAACTCCTCAGGTTCCCAGCCTAGTTTTCGTTGGTTTTCAACCATTTGAAAATGTATTTTGGCAGAAGCTTAAATGAAAGAGGAAAATATTTTTTTTAAAACTATGCTCCTTTGCTGATCTCTTTCTCAGACTGTCTCATCTGAGACACCCCAATGATTCCTGCTATCTTTCTTTTTGTTACCCTGCCCTGCCACAGGTTTGGTCCTTTGAGTTTTACTCTGTGTATTGGTAGATACATGAGCTGGTCTGATGTTTTGCTTGTAAATGAACTCAGTGTTGGAGAGAATGAAAGGAGTCCTTTCTCATTTTGTTGTCTCTTCCCATTGTGTTTCTAGATAATGTACTTTCGTTTCTGAAGTAAGTTAGGATTATACTCTTTTGTCTTAGATTATGGTGGTAAAGACCCTCTTCTGTGTTTTAAAGCTGTCACTTTCTTTATAAACTATAAAGTGAAGATCCAGCATCTGGGGTACATTTTTTTCTTCTGCAAGAAAAAAAAGTAAAAGTGAATTTGCCTTTCAGGAATTGTTCGAATTGTTCCTTTCTCAGGGTGTTACTGAAGATGAAAATTTATAGCTCTCTTTTCTTACATTATAGGCCTCTTTTCTTAATAGTGTGAGTAGCATGGCAGTTCATGGTATGTTTAAGTCTCCCAGTAAAACATACATCCAGCTAAAGACAAGAGATGAAAATATAAAGGTAATGCTTACAGTCACTTATAATTATAATATAATTATACTCTTTTGCCATTCATATGTGTTTATTAATTAGGATTTTTTTCTAGGTGGGATCACCTTTTGAGTTGGTGGTTAGTGGCAACAAGCAATTGAAGATGTTAAGCTACATGGTAATCTCTTATAGAATCTGAATCTATTATCTCTTATAGGATCATCATGAATGATATCTACTTTATATCTAAACTCACTAATTCTTAAAATTCAGCCTTATATCCTTTAGCCTTCCCTTTTTATATTGTAGTCAAAATTTTTTTTTATTTCTTCACCTGTATTTATTTGCATTTTTTAAAAAAGATTTTAATTTATTTATTTGACACAGAGAGAGAGATCACAAATAGGCAGAGAGGCAGGCAGAGAGAGAGGGGAAGTAAGGCTCCCTGCTGAGCAGAGAGCCCAATGTGGGGCTC
>CM052802.1:74843752-74868182 GCA_028533885.1 Nasua narica | reverse complement strand
TTCCTCTTCCCTGTTCTTCCTCCAGGATACTGGCCTTCCCCAGGTGTCCCAGACACTGTTGCCTTCTCTTTAGCATTGGCTGGGGGCTGAGGGTGTGGGATGGGAAAGGGAAGAGGAGACATAGAGAAATGAAGGATAAAGCAGATTTATGCCACTGTGGGTGATCCTATGACTTGTAAAATTTTTAAAATTTTTAAATTAAAAAAATTTAAAATTAAAAAAAATTTTTTTTCCCTGTAGAAGGCTTATGTATGGTTTTAGAATGATCCCTGAGTCAAGGCAGATGTAGAATCTTTGCTCGATTTTGAATCCTTGAACTGCTGTTGGTTAGACATGTAAGTAATGCTTTTAAAAAAGTCAAATGAATCAGTCCTGTTTTCTCCCTTTCTTAGATAAAGCTGTTTTGGAGTAAAGCTCAGGCTGAACCATCTGAGGGAGTCTCTCTTAGGATCTCTGTGACACAGCCAGACTCCACAGTTGGGATTGTAGCCGTTGACAAAAGCGTGAATCTGATGAATGTCTCAAACGATATTACGATGGAAAATGTGAGTTTAGCTATTTTTTCCTTACAAAAATACATGTTAAAAGAGCAAAAAGGAAACCTTATTGCATTACTTCAAATATCTAAAGGAAATTTCATTAGTTCCTCTTAAGTATAAGTCGCTAATCAGTAAAGCTTCCAAATAAAAAGGATTTGCATTCTGGTTGTTATGTTGGAAAGAGGCTTCATATGGTAAAGTAGCTTTGCTGTCTTACATGAGAGATGCCATCTAAACTTTTCCCTCATTTTCATACTGTATTTGAATTTAAGACTCTCGCGAAAGTACTAGGAAATAGACTTGTATTATTCTGGATGATGTTGGAGAAGAGAACTTTAGATAATTTTGAAGTACTTTTTATTTTGGTTATACATAATGGTTATATATAATTATAGTCTTACTGAATCTGGAATTTATAGTATATTGAGGGAGTGAAATCATGTTAAGCTGCAGAAAACTTATAAAGCAACAAATATATGAACATCTAGTGTTACATAAATTAATCCCCTATTTATTAATCATTTCATGTTTATTTGTAAGTTCTTGATATATCCTTGTGTGCCATTGTTAGTTGAAATCTAGGTGTATAACCGATGTCCATTAATTGATTAAGTACATATAGGAGGAAAGATATAAATATTTAGGCTACCTTGGTAATTTTGTTGTAAATTAATCCACTTGAAAAATTATATATAATTTTCAGTCTATAAAGCTAATTTAAAAAAAAACTCCTTTAAAACTAATTGGTCATTTTTTTTCTCTTGACTTTTTAAAAATTCATGTTATTATAAAAAGTCTATAGCATTTTTGCTTTTGATTTAACTGAATTTAGTAATATCTCTCATTTTATGGGTTTTGAAATTTTTTTAAATTTTATTTTAAAGATTTTATTTATTTATTTGACATAGAGAGACACAGTGAGAGAGGGAATACAAGCAGTGGGGGGTGGGAGAGGGAGAAGCAAGCTTCCTGCTGAGCAAGGAGCCCAATGCAGGGCTCCATCCCAGGACCTGGGGATCATGACTTGAGCTGAAGGCAGATGCTTAACTGACTGAGCCACCCAGGTGCCCCGGGTTTTCTAAATTCTTAAATATATTATTTCCTTTTTTTTTAAAGATTTTATTTATTTATTTGACAGAAAGAGATCACAAGCAGGCAGAGAGGCAGGCAGAGAGAGAAGGGGAAGCAGGCTCCCTGCTAAGCAGAGAGCCCCATGTAGGGCTCGATCCCAGGACCCTGAGATCATGACCTGAGCTGAAGGCAGAGGCCTTTACCCACTGAGCCACCCAGGCGCCCCTTATTTCATTTTTGTTTCCGTGTGTATGTACATGCGCATGCACCTATCTAGTGCTTATACTCCATCTCTGTTTGTCTCTATCTCTGTCTATCTTTTAATATATTTACATTAAATTTTGTTATATATTAAGACTGTTATTTTAGTTCATGCTTTGCTGGTGTATTTTTCCACCTTTTTATTTTCAAAGTTTTGTAAGTTTTTCCTTTAAGTTTTTTTTTTTTTTTTAGATTTTATTTATTTATTTGAGAGAGAGAGTGAGAGAGAACATGAGAAAGGAGAAGGTCAGAGAGAGAAAAAGACCTCCCCCCCGCCCATGGAGCTGGGAGCCCGATGCAGGACTCGATTCTAGGACTCCAAGATCATGATCTGAGCCGAAAGCAGTTGCTTAACCAACTGAGCCATGCAAGCGCCCTAGGTTTTTAATTTATTTATTTCAGACACAGAGAGAGAGAGAGAGAGAGAGAGTGTACAAGGTGGGGAGAGGGGCAATAGGAGAGGGAGAAGCAGACTCCCTGCTGAGCAGGGAGCCCAACTGGTGGGGCTCGATCCCAGGACCCTGAGATGATGACATGAGCCAAATGTAGACGGCTAACTGACTGAGCCACCCAGGTGCCCCTTGCTTTTGTTTTTTAATGTGTGGTAGTCCATGTCTTTTAACAAGCTTATTTAACCCATTTACAAGTGTGGTAATTCTTGTTCTAATTAGGATTTATTTCTACTTTATTTCATATTTTTAAATGTGATTACTTTCTTTTTTCCCCTTTATTTTTCTTCTTTCCATGGGTTAGATAGAATTTTGTTCTTCTGGTTTTGAAGTTTGACATTCTGCTTTTGTTCTTATGATACATACCTTTAACTCATGAACCACTCATATTTATTTATCCTGTTGATTTCTTATGGCTATCAATATTTGTATCTTTATCTAACAAGACAGAATTTTGTATGCTCTCATTTTCTTGCATAGCCCTTTTGTCTTTCACCTGTTACCATCTTCTTCTCCAACTCCCGCCGGACCAAGTTGCTCTTGTGGGGGCCTGTAATTCTGTGTCATTATTGATTGCCCTTTTGATCTGTGCTCTTCCTTCACTTTTTAATTCTGGAAATTTACATCTGTTATTTCCCCATATATTTCCTCTTCTCCATTTAAATTTTTCTCTTCTTCTGAGACTCTCATTATTCAGAGATTGGCATGTCTACTTCCTTTCTCCGTATCTCCTAGCTTTCTGTTTTATGTTCTCTATCTCTGTCTTTTCTGTGTTTCTTGAGAGAGCTCCTCAGGTGACTCTGCTCACTGATCATTTGTCGGTTGTATCTATCCTACTTTGACTTCTTATATTGGGTTCTCTATGTCAGCTATTGTGTGTGCGTGTGTGTTTTTTTTTAAAGATTATATATATTTGACAGAGAGAGAGGCAGAGAGTAGGGGGAGAGGCAGGCAGAGAGAGGTAGGCAGAGAGAGGGGGAAGCAGGCTCCCTGCTGAGCAGAGAGCCTGATGCGGGGCTCAATCCCAGGACCCTGAGATCATGACCTGAGCCGAAGGCAGAGGCTCTAACCCACTGAGCCACCCAGGCACCCCAGCTATTGTGTTTTTAATATTTATTATTTTCATTTGGTTCTTATTTTTTGTTCTTGTTTTATATCTCCATATTTTTCCTGATCTCTTTATGTGTATTTACCATGTTTATTTTAAATTTTTAAACTGGCCTTTTCAGTATTTTGCTTCACATGTTATGTGTTGTCTACTTAGATGTCTTTTATGGAAGTCATCCTCTTTGGATGTAGTTGGGTCGGCAGCTACTCTGATAATGTCTGTTGGGGAAAGCTGAACACCCCGTTCCAATCTGTGCGTCTTGTGAGTTTAAAGAGAGGATGTGGTCGAGCTCCCAGGGCTAGAGAACTACTCTTGATCCTCCCTGCGTGCTGCTGGCTTTCATTCAGTGTTTCACTTTTAAGCTCTTAAGGAAAAGCATCAGCAAGAAGAGGCAGTCTCTTGAGATTATGATTCAGCATCCCTGAGAGTTTGGAGGACAAGAGGAAGAGTGAGTGCTCGGGGCCGTGGGTCTGTCCGCAGGTTCTGGTGTTTCTCACGCCAGAAGGGCAGAGGTGCTGACCTGGTATTATCTTCCTGAAACCTTGCAACAGGCAGCGTAGGCTGCTGCCGCCGCTGCTGATTTGGGCAGTGACCATGCGAGGAATGATTGTCCTGAGGCCGCCCGCTGGAGAGAAGCCAGAGCAGGACGGAAAAACCTTTTCCCCAGACTGTTTGCCTCTAACACTTTCTGCCACCCACCTCCTCCCAACACACTCATTCAAGATATCCTTCACTCTTCCCAGGGTTTTCTCATCCCATTCATCTGAGTTTCCTATTTGCTTTTATTGTTTGTCCAGCGTCGGTTCTGGGGAAGGGCTTCAGGAGCCTGCAGTGACAGACCATTTTGGCTTCTTTTGTTCTTGTTAAATTCATAAGTGATGCTGAGAGACTCTTGAACACCTTGGGAAAATTTAAGTGTGCTAGACCTTCCGGAAATAATTTTCAGACACCGGCCTTTGCTGCAGCTTCGGCAATGCCTTTTTATTGATCCACTGAGAAAAGGACACTCTCTTTTGGAGGTAGATGCTTCTTTCTAGATAATTCCATTGATCATGCCGGAGTGCCAGCAGAAGGTGGTCCTGCATGCATGTGTGTTCCGAAGCAGAGTTTGAGTCTCGGGACTAAAACCTTCTCTCTCCATTATGTCTGGCTCTGGATCTATTGCCTGTTTGCCAGCTTGTTGAGATAATCTGACATTTCCCGTTTTCTCATTCTGTTGTTTTCTTCTTGGTGCCTGGGCCAGCGCCGTGTTTGCTTACCGTGGATGTAGCAGTGGTGGTGGTTAGCGTGGCAGAAACAGTGGATGCATGTGTTTCATTTTAAATGAGGTGTGTTTTTTAAACTTGGACTTAGAATCTTTCATGATTTTTATTCCTGCCTTTGTCTTAAGTTGTCTAGTTAATGCTAATGTAAATAAGGGAGATGCATTGGAATAGTTACCAAAAAGGGTATTGTATCCTAACTTTTTTATTGTGGTGAAATATATATAACATGAAATTAGCCATTTTAACCATTTAAAAAGACAATTCAGTTGGCATGAATTACTTTCATAATGTATAAGCATCATCACTATCTGTTTCCAAACATTTTCATCACACCAGAGACTCTGTAGCCATGAAGTGATAACCCTCCATTTCCCCCTTACCTCACCCTCCCCCGAGGGGCCTCTCATCTACTTCTGTCTTTTTCTTTTTTAAATATTTTATTTATTTATTTGACAGAGACAGAGAGAGAGAGATCACAAGTAGGCAGAGAGGCAGGCAGAGAGAGAGGAAGAGGCAGGCTCCCTGCTGAGCGGAGAGCCTGATGTGGGGCTTGATCCCAGGACCCTGAGATCATGACCTGAGCCAAAGGCAGAGCCTTTAACCCACTGAGCCACCCAGGCACTCCTACTTCTGTCTTTATGAATTTGCCTGGTCTAGATATTTCGTGTAAGTGGAATAATATAAAATTTGTCCTTCTGTGTCTGCCTTCTTTCACTTAGCTTAAGGTTTTCAGGGTTCATCCGTGTAGTAGCACCTATTAGAACTTTCTTTTTATGGCTGCATAATATACAATTGCGTGTATCTACCGCATTTTGTGTATCGTTCTTCTGTTGATAGACATTTAAGTTGTTTCTATCTTTTGACTATTGTGACTGATGCTGCAATGGACCATTGGCATTCATGGATCTCTTTGAGTCCCTAGTTCTTTTCATATATACATGGGAATGGAATTGCCAGGTCATATTCTAATCTGTATTTAGCTTTTTTTTTTTTAAATATTTTATTATTTATTTATTTGACAGAGAGAGAGAGAGAGAGGTCACAAGCAGGCAGAGAGGCAGGCAGAGAGAGAGAGGGGGAAGCAGGCGCCCTGCCGAGCAGAGAGCCCGATGTGGGGCTCCATCTCAGGACCCTGAGATCATGACCTGAGCCGAAGGCAGAGGCTTTAACCCACTGAGCCACCCAGGTGCCCTGTGTTTAGCTTATTTATTTATTAAAGATTTTATTTATTTATTTATTTGGCAGAGAGAGACACAGTGAGAGAGGGAACACAAGCAGGGGGACAGGAGAGGGAGAAGGAGGCTCCCCACTGAGCAGGGAGCCGGATTCTGGGCTTGATCCCAGGACCCTGGGATCATGACCTGAGTGAAGGCAGGCGCTTAATGACTGAGCCACCCAGGCGCCCCTGTGTTTACCTTTTTTAGAAGCTGTCAACTTTATTCCCTCTTTTAGCCTCTTTTACTCACTGTTGCTAGCAAGGAGTGCTGTTCTTAAAAAAACAGCATTGCTAATGTGATAATGCAGATATCTCAGTTTTGCAAAAGATATCTTATTGATGTTGTAATTTTCATTATTTTGATTATCAATGAGGTTGAACATTTTTTGATTATTAATAATTTGTATTTCTTTTTTGTGAATTGCCTCTTTTTGTTATTTTAAAAAATGTGGTTAACTGACATTTTGCAGAACTTATATTAACGATCAAATTTAACCCATATATCTGCCACAAGTATTGGTTGTTTTCAATGTTGACCACTATGTGTTGGTTTAGTCAACCGGTGACATTTAAGTTCTTCCTGGGCAAAACTTAAGCATACACTTCTGGTTTTTTTTAAAGATTTATTTTATTTTATCTCTTTGTTTTAAAGAAGATTTAATTTGTTTATTTGAGGGAGAGAGAGAACATAAGCAGGGGTACTAGCAGAAGGCGAGGGAGAAGCAGACACCCCACTGAGCAGGGAGCCAGACCCGGGGCTTGATCTTAGGACCCTGAGATCATGACCTGAGCTAAAGGCAGACACTTAACCGAATGAGCCACCCCAGGTGTGCCTATTTATTTATTTACTTGAGAGAGAGAGAGCGCGCGAGCCAGCAGGGGGAAGGGCAGAGGGAGAGGGAGAGAGAGAATCTACAAGCAGACTCCCCACTAAGTGCGGAGCCTGGTGCATGGTTCGATCCCAGGACCATGAGATCATGACCTGAGCTGAAACCAAGACTCGGCTGCTTGATCAACTGAACGACCCAGATGCCCCTCAGCATACACTTCTTAGAAACTCTCTATTACTGAACAGAGAAAAAATAAGTTAAAAGAGGAAATGATTGAATCGTGAACAAGGCATTCAAATATTCTTTATTCCTCTATTTGTGTCATTTTCAAATTAGATAAGCATGTGGGCTGTGTGTTATCTGAGTAACTTGTAAGAAACATGGCAGAGGGCAGAACAGGTTGCTGTGATTCAATTCATTCCGTGTATTTTATCTTCTCCTTAGGTGGTCCATGAGCTGGAACTTTATAACACAGGCTATTATTTAGGCATGTTCATGAATTCTTTTGCAGTTTTTCAGGTATGTTTAGTTTGTTACATACTTTAAAAAGATATTAGTATCTTTTACTATTGCAAACACTTTCAGAATTATCTGAATTATGAAATGTTAACCTTTTCTTACATGCGTTGCTGAAGTGCAGAGTGTTATATAAGTGTAATCTGAAATGGAAAGATAATCATCCTTCCAATTTTATTTATTTATTTATTTATTTATTCATCCTTTCAGTTTTAAAAGGAAATGGAAAAAGTGCGTGCGTGTGTGTGTGTGTGTGTGTGTGTGTCCCGTGTACGAGAGGGAGAGGGAATGCTCATGTACATATGTAAATTCTCAAAAATGAGCTAGAGTAAAAAAAAATCTTTCACATGTGCATAAAAACGAATGCACAAGAGTGAGTTAAGAGTATGGGAGACTGCTGGGACATTTTACAGAGCATTTAAACTTTTATTTTTAAAGAAAATTAAAATTATTCTTTCTAGGAATGTGGCCTCTGGGTATTGACAGATGCAAACCTTTTGAAGGATTACATTGATGGTGTTTGTAAGTAAAACCTGGCAATGTGCTTTAAAGTGTTTAAGTCTTTCATCCCGGGTATTTAAAATTATTCCCATAGGTATGAATACGTTCTGGTTCGACACGAATATCATGATTTTCATTTTCTGTTCTCTTATCCTGAAGTCTTTGGTGTTTAATGTCCCTCTGAGCCATGACATGGAATGTTTGTGTGGGCTTCTATTTTTACTCATAGATTTTTAGATTTAGATTTTTATTTTATTTTTTATTAATTTTATTTTAGATTTTATTTATTTATTATTCATTATCATTTATTTTTATGTATAATTTATTTATTTTATTTAGATTTTATTTTATTTTAATTTTTATTTAATTTTTTATTTACTATTTTTATTTTATTTATAGATTTTTGAAATGAATGCTTGCCATTCATTAGTTCTTTGAGATGGCTATATTTTTGGATGTATTGGAAGATCCTATGCTTCTAATTTGTATTGCAAACTGTGCTGTTATTTTGGAATTAGATAAAAGAAGCTACAAATTTTTGAAACTTTTTGTTCTTTGCTTTTTGATGCTCACCTAGAATATAATCTTGATGCCATAAAGTGTGCTGGTGCGTGCATGCACACACACACACACTCACGTGCACGTGTCTCATCAGTCTGAGTTCTTCCTGGGAAGGGTCACGTCTGTACATTTCCCTGTACTGCTAAACACAGTTGCCGCCCAACTAGTAATAAGTGTGCTTTTAGGAAGAAGTCAAAATATTTTGGCTGGAGGAAGTGTATAAATGAGAATGGTTAACTCTGGAAGGTGCTCTCTTTTCTTTCAGGTCACCTTCTGCTAATGTCACAGTTTCTACCCCTGAATTCCCTGTCCTGTCATGTGTTCTCGGTTATTCCACACTAAGCCCCAGGCTCTCCAGCTTTGGGCTGGCTTTCGACACCTCTGGATACCCGAGCCTCGGTCCTGAAGCTAAAAAGATAATTTTATAGCCTTAAAATTTTTATGAAGTCATTATGATCTTTATGTATTAACGACGATAGGGTGCAGTTACTTTCTTCCTATAATCATCCACCGTAGACATCTACTAAGCAATCTTTTTCCGTTCTCTCTTTGTCAGTATCAGCTTTTACCCATCTTTGTTCATCTTATCAAATCCTGATTTCCACCGTGATACTCTTTCTATTGTTAGTAATACTTATTGTATCCTTTACCTTTCCTGAGAACTTTCTTCTACCTTTTTCCCCCCTATAACGGAAGAAGCTTGATACTCTAACTAGCATACTGTGTCCTTAGAAACCTTCTCAAGTGACTGACATTAATTTTTCTGCCTCTTTTCTGGATCAGGGTTCCTAAAGTCTACAGTGTTCTCCTGACTACTTCAAGATCACTGCTCAGCAACCCTCAGTTAAGAGCCATTTATCATTTGAAGCTCAAAAATTTCCATTGTAGCTCCTTCAGTCAACGTTTAGGTCCCCTACTTTCCCTTTCCCTCTGTATACATTGATGACTCTCACAAAAGATTCAAAGTCTTACTCCTGTTGTCATCCTGGGGATTTGACTGTCCATGTGGCCCATCCATCTACTGTGTACTGTCTTGCAGTCACCTCGATGGCATCAGGAGTTACCCAAGGCCATTTCATCCCTGGAACACTGCTCTACTTTTAGAATTTCAAATTCCTGTCCTTCTACTTTGTATATTCCTTCACTCCTTTAAATTTATTGGATGTTTTGCATTCTATTTTACTTTTTTAAGATTTTATTTATTTGAGAGAGAGAGAAAGAGAGAGCATGAGCAGGAGGGAGGGGCAGAGGCAGATGGACAAGCAAGCTCTCTGCTGAGCAGGGAGCCCAATGCAGGGCTCGATCCCAGGACCCCAAAATCATGACCTGAGTGGAAGGCAGATGCTTAACTGACTGAGCCACCTAGGTGCCTCCCTGTTTTGCATTTTATTTTGAAATAATTTTAGACTTACAGAAAAGTTGAAAAAAAAAACTGTAGTAGGTGATAGAAATAGAAAGAAAGCTTTTAGTGGCATATAGGTCAGGATGCAGTATTACTGCCTAATTAAATGACCTGTTCCTTGAGAATTGGGGATCTATTGTTTCAAGCTTACTTTTAAAAAATTTAGATATGTAAACAAGTTGGAAAATGGAAACTCTTCCAACAATGGTTTAGGTTATATTGGCTTTTTTGGAAATGTGTCAGTCTGTAAGGCAACATGACTTTTTTTTTAAAGCTAGTAAACTAGATGATTGTAGCATCTTGTGACTGGTGTAGCCAATGGTAATGATCACTAGGGAACTAAAAAGAGAACAGCAAAATTGAAGGGAACTTTAAAAATGTGATTTAACTTGTTTTTTAGCAACTGCACTGTAAGTAGTTTTTTGGGTATTGGTTGTACAGGCAGGGAACATTTTTCTTTTTTTAAATTTTTGATGCTGCTGTAACTGGCCTCAGAGCTGTGGGTAAGTCACTTGTGTTCAGTAGGTCTCAGGTGTCTTCTCTGTAAAATGACAAGGTTGAATAAGATGAACTCTAAAGTCCCATTCCGCTGAGAGGTGTTGCAGTTCTGTGGACTAAGTCTATAATCATCCTCTACAGTGACTTTTCCCCTAACGGTTGTCAATGTTGATTTTTAGACGACAGTGTAGAATTTGCTGAGAGATTTGCGGAGGAAACTGAAGGATACCCGGTAGATTTTCATGACTTCTCTTCAGTTAGCAACCCACGTATCAGAAAGCATTTTCCAGAGACTTGGATTTGGCTAGACACCAACATGGGGTAAAGATTTATAATGTTCTTTGATCCTACCTCTTTTGTTTAGTGTTCGTTTTAGATAAATTTTGTGTTCTTTCTAACATTTAGGGACAAACGTATTGTGATGAACAACTAAATAGAGCAAGAGGTTTTTATTTTAGAATCTTTATTGTATTTAAATGTAGTGTTTAAGAAAGCCACACGCAAATTGGGGCAGTGAGAGTATCATTAAGGAGAAGGTAGGCCTTCTTTTAATGAAGGGTGTTTTTAACTTCCTTGAAGTTTCGTGGTTCCTGTTTGAGAAAATTGCTGAGAATAAGCTTACTGCCTTGGGGCGGGAAGCACTCGTAATTACTCTCTCTACCTTGTGGCTCCTTGTCAAACATCCCTGTAAGCCGCAGGAAGGAGGAGCACAGGTGGTGGGAGGATTTAGCTTAATTGACAGACCCTGTGCAGATGAGTCATGAAATCTTCACGTATTTTATGGTCAGCCATTTATGGAAACTTGAAATAAGACATAAGTCAACCTCAAATAGAAATAGCATTGACTGGAATACAGAGGGAAACGTTTATGCAAATTGACAGAACTAAATCAAGTTAAATTTATAAATAGATATTTATTGTCTCGATAAGACATTTATGAAAATAATGGTCATTTCTGAAGATATAAACATCGTAGAAAGTTTTTAGTGGAATATGGGTCAGGATGCAGTGTTATGGCCTTATTAGATGACCTATTCCTTAAGAATTTAGGATCTACTGTTTCATGGTTACCTAAAAAATTTTAGATATGTAAATAATTTGGAATATTAAAACTTCTAAAAATGGTTTAGGTTATATTGACTTTTTTTGAAACATGTCAGTCCTTGGCGTTGTGATTTTTAACTTTATCTTGACTTCAGTTCTAGGATTTACCAAGATTTTGAAGTTACTGTGCCTGATTCTATCACTTCTTGGGTAGCCACTGCTTTCGTGATCTCTGAAGACTTAGGTCTTGGACTAACAAGTACTCCAGTGGAGGTAGTATATTAAAGATCTGCTTGCAAATGTTAAAGTGCCCAAAGCAAAGAAAGTGTCAACTCTTCAATGGATTTTCGAAAAATGATTCCTTAGAGATTCCTTGGCTTTTCCTTTTTGTTTTTCATCGGTTTTATACTTTAGAATGTGAGCTGTATTAAATCCTAAATGTGCTACGTCCATATTAAGATTTAGATAAAAACTTTATTATTGACTGAATTCAGCTATTTCCAAAGGCCAAAGGACAGGTAGTTTCTGTGTATTCCCTCTGGAAAGGATGGGCAGACCTTCTCAAAACATGCCCTAGAAGACATGCCTTTCCATTTCTGGTCAAATTGCATCATGTGTTACTTACTAACCAGTTGCTGGCAAGAGACATATAATGAGCATGTTTGGTCTTTTTTTTTTTTTTTTTTGAGCATGTTTAGTCTTAGACTAGTAGCTCTCACCTCTGTCATACCTGAAGCCCCCTTTTTATAACAGATACTTTTCCCCTTTACCATCTGGAATGCAAGTCTAGGAAATAGGGTATACTTATATACTCAATAAAAAAATCAATATGATGCCTAAAGTGAAATATTAAGGAAAAATTAAAGGAAAGAAATGTGTAGTAAAAAATATATATATTACACTATGTAAGTGGTCAGACATAGGTGCATTAGATGACATAAATCTTTAAATATTCACCCCATGCATGTAGACTCACCCTGTGTGTAATAGCTGCAAGGGAAGTCTGATGTATGTGTATTGTTCTAGCAGCTCAAAAACCTCGAGTGGTACTGCCTGTGGTGATGTTGGTCTTTGAAACCATCAATAACTTTTGGTAAAGTCACAAACAAAGTGCAGTCTTCTGTTGATTTCCAACATAGTTGTTTTGTGAAAAATTCAGTGTGTATTGAAAAACTCTTTGGGTTTGCATATAAGGTGGAAATAGGTTGTAAGTTCAGGTCATTATGAGCAGGTACTTTATGGGAGTGTCTGAAGAGACATTCAAGAATCATGAGGGACGTGGGACAATTTTTCATAGCCTGGGACTGTCCTGAGCGTCACAGACGTTTACCCACTACCCTTCAATCATTGGGACAGTCTCAGACACTTCCACAAATGTCGAAGTAAACTTCTAGAGGGAATTACTGCTGCCAGTGACAACCATTGGCCTAAACGAATAAAGATTGATTTTCAGAGGCAGGGTAGTGGTTCAGCTTCCCTGTAGGATTTGGCCGACAATCTCAGAATTGAGTCACCAATCAGAAAGTACATACGCATATATATGTCAGAACATCATCTAGAGTTTCCACGTGAGTCTCAAACAGGGGCTTTTGGATTTGGCCAGTGGTTTTTAAAGCAGATGGCTGGACCCATTATAGTGTAGTAGGTGAGGAGCTTGGCTTTGGCATCAGACATGTTGGGGTCCTTTTCTGGCTTCTTCATTTACTAGTGATGTGACCTTGTACTAGTTATGGAGATCTCTGGAGTTCAGATTTCTTTTCCGTAAAGTATGAACATAGAACCTGCCTCATGGGAGTTGTAAAGATTAAATGAAATAACTCGTGTAAAGTACCTATAAACTATTGGGACTATGTCAAAATAAAAAGTTTCTGTACAGTGAAGGAAACAACCAACAAAACTAAAAGGCAACTTACTGAATGGGAGAAGAGATTTGCAGATGACATGTCTGATAAAGAGTTAGTATCCAAAATATATAAAAACTGATAAACTCTGTACCCCAAACCAAATAATACAGTTAAAAAATGGGCAGAAGACACGAACAGACATTTCTCCCAAAAAGACATCCAAATGGCCAACAGACACATGAAAAGATGCTCAGCATCACTCCTCATCAGGGAAATGCAAATCCAAACCACAGTGAGATACCACCTCACACCTGTCAGAATGGCTAAAATCAAAAACACAAGAAACAAGTGTTGGTGAGGATGCAGACGAAAAGGAACCTTCTTGAACCATTGGTGGGAATGAAAATTGGTGCAGCCACCATGGAAAACAGTATGAGGTTCCTCAAAAGACTAAAAATAGAACTACCCTATGATCCAGGAATCTGGATATATACCCCCCAAATACAAAAACACTAAACAGAGGGATACACGCACCCCAATGTTTATTGTAGCACTATCAACAACAGCCAAACTATGGAAGCAGCCTAAGTGTCCATCAATAGATGAGTAGATAAAGGAGATGTGGTATATAAATAATAATAATATGGAATGTTACTCAGGCATAAAGAGAATGAAATCTTGCCATTTGCAACAACATGGATAGAGCTAGAAAGTATAATGCTAAGTCAAATAAGTCAGAGAAAGACAAATACCATATAATCTTACTTATGTGTAGAATCTAAGAAACAAAACAAATGAGCAGAGGAAAAAAAAAAGATAAGACAACCAAGAAACAGTTTCTTAACTATAGAACAAACTGATGGTTACCAGAGGGGAGATAGGTGGGTGGATGGGGAAAATTAGGAATGGGGAGTAAAGAGTACACTTACCATGATGAAAATAAAATAAAATGGTAAAAAAATGAAGTCCCTGGATCCTAGTAGGCACTTAATAAATTAGTGATTACTATGTTAAATAACATAAATCACATCAACTTATCATCATTGACTTGGAATAAGTTGGCTCTTTGTTTTCCATTGATAGGCAAATGGACATTTCCATGTGGAATTACAGGATTCACAGGTTTTGTGAGATTTGCTTTTAATTGCATGAAATGTGAAGTATTTTGACTTGAGTAAAATACATATTTGTTGTGTTCTTTCCAGCTACAAGCCTTCCAACCATTTTTCATATTTTTGAATCTTCCCTACTCTGTTATCAGAGGTGAAGAATTTGCTTTGGAAGTAACCATATTCAATTATTTGAAAGAAGCCACTGAGGTAATATATTAAAGGTTTTGCTAATCATTCACACTTCAGAAAAGAATAGAGAAAACATACAGGGATTGGGTTGTTAATGTTTGGGTATCTGCGAATCTAAGCTTTTTATACATTTCTGAGAGACTTTATGAAAAACATACTTTTTCAGTGATTTCTTCTACTTAATTAAGGTCAAAGGAGAGTATTAGCGCCTAAACATTCTCTTTATTTCCAGCACAAGTTTTCGGCTTTAGCTGCATAACTTCCTGGCTGTCTCTGAGGCAAGTCTTTCTCTTTCCTGCCTCGCTGTGCTTTTTCTTAGTCCTCCCCGCATCTTAGAAGGTGTTGCTTCTTCTGTCTGCTCCTTGCAGTTGGCAAGAACTTATTCCTTTCAAGACCTGGCTTGAAACTAGGGTGCCTTTCCTCACCCATTCTATTACGTGTTGTTTCCATGTTTATATAGTGTATTTGATTTTGAAAACTGTGTATCCAAAACAAGACTTTGTTTTTTGAGTCATGTGCTTTATGTTTCTTTAGTCAGTTCCCTAGAAGGCAGGATTAGGCCATTGTTGGCGTTGTGCCTATTGTAGTACTAACCAAGCGATTGATTTTTTTTTCCCTCAGAGTAAGTAGGGATAATTAATCTCATTATATGAGAATGGCACAATCTCTTTAAGCACTATGTTTACAAATTGTTACTTTAAAAGTGTACTTAAATTTTTTGGGGGGGGGTAAGATTTTGTTTATTTGAGAGAGAGCACATGTGGGGAGCACATGTGGGGAGAGGGGCAGATGGAGAGGGACAGGGACAAGCACCTGACTTGGGGCTCGATCCCAGGACCCTGGGATCATGACCTGAGTCGAAGTCAGACACTTAACCCACTGAGCCATCCAGGTGACCCTAAATTGTACCTAGTCAACAATGATGACATTGTAAAGAGCAAAAGATCTGGAATCAGAAGGCCTGGATTTAATGTCTTGCTCTAACACTTATCAGAAAATAAGTTAATAGTAGTTTCCTCATCTGTAAAATGGGACTAATAATTATCCCTACAGAAAATATTTTGAGAAAAGGATGAGAAAACAAATGGGAAACAATTCATAAAGTGTAAGGCCTAGACAAATGCTGTTCTTGGTAAGACTGGCAACTTTAACATACTTTACAAAAATTTACAACCAACATATGAATCAGGACTAATGTCTGCATCATTCTTTCCTTGGAATACTTTTAGCAGAGACTCTCAATGGATGTAATAACACTTCATCCTGTGTGTCTTGGGTTTTTCTAATCGGACCAGTGTCCTAGGATGACACAGTTAAACCAGGCTAGTGGCAGTACCGTGACATGAAATAACCTTTCTGGACACGTCCTTCCCACTCAAAGTCTTTGGATAATAACAGAATTTAATGTTAGCAGGAGTTTAAAGTTAGAAATGGAACTGAAGAGTGCTCTTTCCCCACATATCTTGAGATGGAGGAGGAGAGCATAGAGAAATGAAGTTTTCCCTGATAACCCTCTCGTCCTGTCCTTGACTGCACCTGTCTCATCTTCCTCTCGTCTTGAGCCTCACAGATTTAATAGCCTTTAATGTGGTAATAAAGCAACACTTTCCTGAGGAACATTTATTATATAAAACTTTTGATAATTTTCCTTCCAGGTTAAAGTAATCATTGAGAAAAGTGATGAATTTGATATTCTAATGGCTTCAAATGAAATAAATGCCACAGGACACCAGCAGACCATTCTGGTTCCCAGTGAGGATGGGGCAACTGTTCTTTTCCCGGTCAAGCCCACACACCTGGGGGATATTCCTATCACAGTCACAGCCATTTCACCTGCTGCTTCCGATGCTGTCACCCAGAGGATTTTAGTCAAGGTAAAGGTTTGAAGTCTCAAATAAGTGAGACAGAAATACATAATTGAAAAGGAAACAGAAGATGGTTTTTCTCTTGGTTAAATTTGTTGGCAAGATCTAGTAGGTCATCTCCTCCCCCCTTGTATTGTGTGATTGTTTTCTCATCTACATGTAAAGATACATAATATGTTTTGGAAGCAAATGCCAATTTCTTCTTTAGCTTTATGGTGTGCTCATATAAGCGAATTTCTTTTGCCCTCAATTACACTGAGAAACTGGGTTACATTGGGGTCCTGTTAAATCATGCCATGTTGATGTGTGGATTTTGAATTTTGGAATTCCTTAATATAGTTAGAAGAGATTTCATAGTTCTTTTTTAAAAGATTTTATTTATATATAGAGAGCATGAGTGGGGCAGGAGGGGCAGAGAGAGAGGGAGAAGCAGGCTCCTTGCTGAGCAAGGAGCCCAACACAGGACACCTTCCCAGGACCCAAGCTGAAGGCAGCTGCCCAATCAACTGAGCCACCCAAGCGCTTGGTAGATTTTTTTTTTTAGAGAAGGCAGAAAAAGACAACTCAGCTTCGTGGATAAGCACTTTGTTCTGGGGTGAGATAGTCCTACATTCATATCCCAGCTCTGTCAAATGTGACTTTGGACAAGGTGTTTAGTCTCTCTCTTTGGATAAGAATAGAATTTACCACAGAGGGTTTTTTTCATCACCTTTTCTTTTCTTTTTTTTCCCCCAAATACTTTTATTTTATTTTTTCAGTGTTCCAAGATTCATTGTTCATGCACCACACCCAGTGCTCCATGCAAAATGTGCCCTCCTCAGTACCCACCACTAGGCTCGCCCAACTCCCCATCCCCTTTCCCCTCCAAAACCATCAGTTTGTTGCTCAGAGTCCACGGTCTCTCATGGTTCATCGCCCTCTCCAATCTCATCACCTTTCCATCTTCTTTGTCATTTCATGAAATGTTTTATTTACTTTAACTAGAAGGTAAATAAACATTTATTAACAGATTTGAAGATTTGAAGCAGGAATCAAAAACAGTAGGTATTTATCTAATTGTACACATACTGTGAACATAACAGGCAAGATGTTTATCTTATCATTTGCATAAAGTTCTCTGTCAACAGATGAGTTAATTGTGTTCCTTTTTTCCAACAGGCTGAAGGAATAGAAAAATCGTATTCACAATCCATCTTGTTAGACTTGACTGACAAGTTACATACTCCCCTGAAAACTTTGAGTTTCTCGTTTCCTCCCAACACAGTGAGTGGTAGTGAGCGAGTTCAGATCACTGCAATTGGTAAGAATATAGTGTATCACCAACACTACTGGTTTATTTGTATACGACCACAATATATATCTATTTTTTGATGCATTTTCTTATTTAGTCCTAATGAGAAAAGGTTGCAAAAATTTTTAGTTGGTACCAACTGATGATAACAATAGAAAGACTAGCAGATATGTGTCATAGACCAGTTCTTATTGGCAATGTGCATATGAATCGTGGGGATCTCATCTAAAGGAAGATGCTGGCGTAGTAGGCCTGGGGTGGGGCCTGGGGTGGGGCCTTGTGGTATGTATTTCTAACGAGCTCCCAGTTGATGCAGATGCTTCCGGTGGATAGACCACTCTCTGGATAGTAGGGCCCACTATAATGGGGCTGGAGGGAGGGGTTATTTCTAACAGTAGAGCTTTTGGCCTCTGTGGCTCTCCACCACTGGTACATAATCAGAATCTTCTATGGAGCTTCGTAAAAACACAGGCTCCCCTTTCAACCTCAATAATCAGAATTTTTTAGCTATGGCTAGGGTGTATACTTTGAAAAGATTTCACAAGTGCTTCTGATGACCGAAGGCTGACTGCTATTTGCCTAGAGCAGTTCTCTGTGCGGGCGGCAGATAACCTTTACAACAGGAAGTGGCCCACTGACTCCACCCTCTCCTCGTCACCTTCTGGCAACCGGGAAGTACTTTCTCGTCAAGTGTTAAACGCAGCTTCCACACAAACGGCCTGTGTATATAGCCGCGCGCTTCACAAATAACTGAAGGAAATGTTTAGATTAATGAAGATTAATGAATCTAAATAATTTGTTAGGTTTTCAAGATGTCAGGACCTAAGGCACTTGTTCAGAGATTCTTTTAAATCTCATCTGTAGGTGTAATGCTTTCCGTTATAACTCAACCACCCAACCCCTCTATAGAGGACTTTTGGGGAGCCTTGGGTATGATTCTTAAGAAGAATTAAATAAGCTCTCTACTTAGGGGAATAATTTCTCCCATAGTGTTCAGATGCTGGGAAGAGCAGCATACGCGGGGAGGAGTGGGGGAGGATGCTGTCCACATGCGTGCGCGCGCACACGTACACACAAAGAGAAGAAGCCTTGAATTTCAAATGTATACCACCACTCCTTACATTGGATGAGTCTATCTTTGGTTATTGAGATACTCTTGAGGTTTGATTTTTTATTTAAAGATTTTATTTATTTATTTGTAAGTGAGAGAGAGAGCACAAGCCGGAGGAGCGGCAGGCAGAGGGAGAAGCGGCTCCCTGCTGAGCAAGGAGCCCAATGTGGGACTCGATCATGACTTAAGTGGAAGGCAGATGCTTAACCGACTGAGCCACAGAGGCACCCCTCACTGAAATATTTTTGTGTGTTAATTCTACTTTGTTTTTGCTAAAGAGAACACATTGAAAAATACTACAATCCTTGCCCTTAAAAAAATCATTTCTCCAGTGTTTATAGTGCATTAATAAGAAGTCAGAGTGAAGTTCTAGTTATGTGAAGAATACTATTAATAAAACCTTTCTTTCATATATAAAAATGATGGTTTCCTAATCAGTTCCTGACATTTTTGTTCAAGAACGATTTTTTAGGGATGCCTCCGTGGCTCAGTCAGTTAAGTGGCTGCCTTTGGCTCAGGTCATGATCCCAGGATCCTGGGATCGAGTCCCACATCGGGCTCCTTCCTCAGCGGGGTGCCTGCTTCTCCCTCTGCCTCTGCCTGTTGTGCCTGCAGTTCTCTGTGCTTCTGCTGTCTCTCTGACAAATAAATAAATAAAATATTAAAAAAAAAGAATGATTTTTTTCAACTTATTTTTTTGCCTAGTGTATGCCACATCTTTACCTGAGTTAAACGTCTGGTTTGTCCCATAATCTATGAGTTCGGTGCCACTGTGTTATTAGTTATTTGACCAGTCTTCCTAAAAGCTTGGTGTAGACTTTGAACTCTGTTCCAAGCGGTGGCGTACTCATCGCTTCAATGTCAGCTACCTTCTGTACTCCGCGGAAGTGTCCTGGCCCCCCGGGACTGTTTGCTGAATGTATGGAGTTATCTTGTGCTTTCAGGAGATATCCTCGGGTCTTCCATCAATGGCTTAGCCTCATTGATTCGGATGCCTTACGGCTGTGGTGAACAGAACATGGTAAATTTTGCTCCCAATATTTATGTTTTGGATTACCTGACTAAAAAGAGACAACTGACAGAAAACTTAAAAGAAAAAGCCCTTTCATTTATGAGGCAAGGTAAGCATTTTAGAAATAGAGTTTTATTTGTAAATTTCTTTCTTCCTTCCTCCCTTGCTCTTTCCTTCCTTCCTTCATTCCTTCCTTTCATTCTTTCTTGGCAGAGTCCACTCTAGACCGTATTTCAGTATAGACCGATTTGTCCTTGCTGTGTGACTGTAGGACCAGATGGTGTGGCACTAGATGTGCTACAAGTACAAGCCGCGGGAAGTCGTCACCATTCTTCCTACAGCTAATTGTCACTAACTGCTGCTGACATGCTAAGGAGTTAGTGTCTAGAGGGGTTTGTATTTTAATAAGGCCCCTGACATTTAAAGCTACTTAAAAAGCTACGGGACTGAGTGTTCATTTATTCATCACACATTTATGGAGTATCTGTTGGTGGTCAGCTCTGCCGCTGAGGAAACAGAGGTCGGGCAGTTTCTTCTCAAGGAGTTCCCTGTCAGGGAAGACAGTTTGTCCGTACATGCAGGGGGTGTCTCAGTGCATTTGAAGTGTCAGGGAGGTGGGAGTTAGGAGGGCACATTTGTACGGGGAGGCCTTGCTGGTCCCCCAGAAGATGCCACACTGGTGGTTACTGTCCCGACTCCTAGAGATGCTGATACTGTCTGCAGACACCAGATGCTTTGTGCCTTGCAAGTAACAACAGTTGTCATTAGCTGAGTGCTTATATGTGCCAGGAAGTGTTCTGAGCACTTTATACCTGATGTCTCATCTAAAGCTCACAGTGTTAGTATTATCCTCCTATTTTTACACATGAGGAAACTGAGACACAGAAAAGTTAATTAACTTGTCCAGGGCCACACAGCAAGTGAGTGGCAGAGCTGGGATTTGAATTCACTGCCTGACCCCAGAGTCCATGCATTTAATGTCCATACTTAGACAAAAACAAAAACATTTTTAATAATAATAACGTAAACTTTATTTCCTCAAATACTCCAGAAACCAACCACCCAAAGTTAACCGGCTCGGTTTTGCGCTTCCATGTTAGGGGACTTCCAGCAAAATCTCTGTGTGGCTGAGTTTATCTGTCTATACAGTTTGGGATACCTGCTGCCCCTCCAACTCGTGAGGATTAGAATGGTTTATGCAAAATGCTTAAAAAAAGAACCCCTTGTTCAGTATAATCTAAAAATCAAATCAACACTTCCCAACTCCTAAGTGTTTTATTAATTTATCTTTTGGGGGAAGGAATGGGTTAAATGCAAATAGAGGCAAGCTGTTAGTGGTTTTGCTAACTTCTCCACAGTTAAGAATTAGAAAGCTTAAAGACACTATTTTAGGGGCGCCAGGGTGGCTCAGTGGATTAAAGCCTCTGCCTTCAGGCTCAGGTCATGATCTCACGGTCCTGGGAGCCTGCTTCCCCCTTTCTCTCTGCCTGCCTCTCTGCTTACATGTGATCTCTCTCCTCTCTGTCAAATGGATAAGTAAAATCTAAAAAAAAAAAAACCAGACACTATTTTGATGTGAGCTTTTCTTTTAGGTTCCCTCATTGTGTAGGGACTTGTTTATCCTAAATTAAATTTTATGTTATAATGGTAATAACTAACCCTGTTTAATGACTTTCCAAATGTTTTCATTTAGTTCTTTTTCTCCTTAAGATTACCTATTTATGAGGGCGCCTGGGTGGCTCAGCAGTTAAGCTGCTGTCTTCGGCTGGGGTCATGATCCCAGAGTCCTGGGATCGAGCCCTGCATCGGACTCCCTGCTCAGCAGGAAGCCTGTTTTTCCCTCTCCCACTCCCCCTGCTTGTATTCCCTCTCTCACTGTTCGCTGTGTCTCTCTGTCAAATAAAGAAAGAAAATCTTTTTAAAAAATCACCTATTTATTTATTTACTTATTTGAGAGAGAGTGAACACGTGTGAGTGCGGGAGTATGTGCATTTTTGGGGGAGGGGCAAAGGGAGAGGGAGGTAGAATCCTAAGCAGACTCTGAGCTGAGCATGGAGCCTAATGTGGGACCCGTTCTCATGACCCTGAGGTCATGACCAGAGCTGAAGCCAAGAGTCAGATGCTTAACCAACTGTGCCACCCAGGTGCCCTATGTTTTCATTTAATTATTACAAAAACCCTAGGAAGTGGGGGTACTGATATTATTTCCATTTCAAGATGAGGAAATTGAGGCGCAGGGAGGTTACATAACTTACCCATGATTACTCCCAGGAGATCTAGTCTGGAATTCATGTTGTTCTTCGGATTGATATGGGATAAGTTTACTTTGCAACTTTCTTAGGTTGTTAAAAGCGATAAGCTTGGGATGGAAAAGGTCCAGGAATTGGCCAAAGCGATTGAGTATGGCCAATGTGCAAGAGGTCTCAAGGGAACTTCTGATAAAATAGTACAGGGGGAACATGGGCTCCTATTGGGAAGGAGACAGCAAAGGTTAGAATCTGAAGTGTCCGTTAGACCAGAATGAGCTGTAGGATGTGGGATCCAAGAGGACGAGCTGCTCAGGGTCCAAAGCTCTCCCTGGGGTAGGCTGGCACAAACAAGGGCTGAGAGGGAGGAAAGGGGATGTGAGTCAGGAACCATGCGAAGCACGAGAGGCCAAACTGAGGGAGACAGGGGTCGGAATCAGAGCTGAATGTGAGCCCAGTGTTGCTGCGGGGGGTAGGGGGTGCAGAGTGGGATCGTTTCCCTCTGGGTAGAGCCGGGCCCGCAGGCCTGCCATGTCCTTAGGTCTTCAGGAAATTCCCAGAGATCTACTGATTGGTACTTTCCGTACAGAGCTGCCTATTTAAAATTATCCTCCTTCATATGTGTATTTGTGGATCAGGCATATTTAAGCATAGAAATACAAGAGCTGCTTTTTTCCAGTTCTAGTATAATTAGGTTTAAGAAGTGGTACCGAGTGCTCTCAGTGTGATACAGTGTGTGCCATGCTAAAAAGAAAAATGGGATTTTACACATTGCCATAATGGTTACACTTAAGGAGATGAAAAATATCTGGGGTCGTCATAATTTAACCGCACCTTTTAAAAATAAAATGCCGACTTGTATTCAAAATTTGGTGTGACTGGCTTCAAGTATAAAGTAGGTACGAACTGAGAGTGTCCCATAATTCCATATTTTATGTGTTTTATGAATTATAATGTTGTCTAGTCAAGTATCAGTGCCTTAAAAAGACAGAAGGAATTTTCTAGTTGGAACCATTTAAGGAATGACAAAACGATAACATGATCCCTGGAAGATAATTTGAGTTGTGTTCTAGATACTGTGCTCTGGGTTAGCAGAGGTCCTGAAAAAATGAATGCACCAAATCCTCGGTATCTGTTTTTTTTTTTTTTCCCCCAACAGGAGTGCTGGTCCCTCAGGCCAGCCCAGCCAGGCCGAGTGCAGGCCTGCAGTATCTCAAAGCCGTTCTCCTGGAGGCTCCATCCCCTTGATGCTTGGGAGCCTTCGTCACCCTCACTGGCCGTTTGAAGGTGCAGAGGGCCAGAGGGCAGAAAAAACATGGTTCTCTGAAGGCCGCGTAGTCTCGTAAGCTGCTGTGGGCTTGAAGAGAACGACGGCCATGGAATAGGCAAGCTCCACCTTGGGGGACAGGAGAAGCCCGGGGTGACAGCACCCACGGTGGATCCGGTCACACCAGGGCTCTGAATCCTGCCTCATGCTTTGGGCTGGTTTCCCTGAGCCTTGTTTTCCCACCTGTAGGGTAGGGATCATAAAGTACCCACTTCACGGGGGCTGTTTTGAAGATGAAATGAGACATTTGGCACTTTAACACAGCAAGCACCCAATAACTGTGAGTTGGAGTGTACACAGTTCGTTGCATCTGACCGGGGGCTTAGGGTCCACAGTCAGCAAGTAAACCCTGTTCATCTGCCTCAGAAGCAGATGTGAGTTTCTTCCGCTCTTTTCATCCCATGGCGAATCCTTCCACTAACACACTGTCATTGCTCGGCTGGACAACTCCAGTGGCTTCCTTGTACCAAGCCTCTCTGCTTCTGTGTCCACTCCCCTTCAATACAAGCTCCACAAACAATAAAAGGGATTTTTAAAAAAGATTTTATTTATTTGTCAGACAGAGAGAGAGAGAGAGCACAAGCAGGGGAGCAGCAGGCAGAGGGAGAAGCAGGAGAGAGAGAGAGAGAGAGAGCACAAGCAGGGGAGCAGCAGGCAGAGGGAGAAGCAGGCTCCCTGCTGAGCAAGGAGCCTGATGTGGCACTTACTCCTGGGACCCTGGGATCAGGACCTAAGTGGAAGGCGGACGCTTAACCGACTGAGCCACCGACGTGACCCAATAAAAGGGATCCTTTGAAAATGTTAAAATCAGGTCACTTTCTTGCTTAGAATTCCCTAATGGGTTCTGCAGTGGGTGAGCTGGCCTCGGCCTCCATCTCTCACCTCACTGGGCTGCCCCATCTCGGCCCCTCAGCTGCTTCTGGAACACTCTCAACTCCATGGTGCTTCAGGGCTCTTAAGCTTGCTCTTCCTTCTCCTGGGAGCCTCCCATGGCTGGCTCCTTCTCATCACTTCAGTGGTGTTTCCCTTGGCCTTCCCTTCCCACTTAGGAGCTCTCATTTGCTTTTTCTTTACCACACTTGACATTGTGTAAAATCATCTTGGCTGCCTGTGATGCATGTGTCTCCTGCCCTAGAAGCTAAGCTCCAGTGACCCGGGGGGGGGGGGGGGGG
>CM052802.1:74791049-74835192 GCA_028533885.1 Nasua narica | reverse complement strand
ATCAACATGGACAGGACTAGAAGAGATTATGCGGAGTGAAATAAGTCAAGCGGAGAGAGGCAATTATCTTATGGTCTCACTTACGTGTGGAGTATAAAGAAAATCATGGAGGGCATCGTGAGAAGGAAGGGAAGGGTGAATGGGGGGAAATTGGAGGGGGTGTTGAACCAGGAGAGACTGTGGACTCTGAGCAACAAACTGAGGGTTTTGGAGGGGAGGGGGTGGGGGGTGGGTGAGCCTGGTGGTGGGTATCGAGAGGGGCACGTACTGCATGGAGCACTGGGTGTGGTGCATGAACAATCAATCTTGTAACACTGAAAAATTAAAATATACATATTTGGGGAGAAAAAAAATTTGGGAACGCATCCTAGCACATTTAGGTTGTGAAGGATTTTTTTTTTTTTAATTTCTAAAATATCATGGAGCGATTACAATGTCAGCTAATTTAGTACAAATTATACCCACACTCTAAAAATCATGATAAATGGATGTGGATGTCTGGATGAGAATGAGTATGCATGGAAAGTTATGCTAATGAACTTAATTTTGCTCCAGAGCTGTCTCAGTGATTGATGCCTATACTGCTTTAATGGCAACTACATTTCACATGATCGAAAACAGCCATTCTTGATAGTAAGCTCCTACTATTTCCCTAGTCCAGTACTAGGCACGTGGAAGATAAACTTTCCCTAAAAGTTTCCCTAAACTTTCACCTATTTCACCCATCCCCCAACCCGTCTCCCCTCTGGTGACCAGCAGTTTGTTCTTTACAGTTAAGAGTCTGTTTCTTAGTTTGCCTCTCTCTTTTTTTCTTCTTCTTTTTTTAAATTTTTATTTATTTATTATTATTTTTTTAAGATTTTATTTATTTATTAGAGAGAGAGAGAGAAAGAGTGAGAGAGAGCACGAGAGGGGAGAAGGTCAGAGTGAGAAGCAGACTCCCCATGGAGCTGGGAGCCCGATGCGGGACACGATCCCGAGACGCCGGGACCATGACCTGAGCTAAAGGCAGTCACCTCTCCAACTGAGCCACCCAGGCATCCCTTCTTCTTCTTCTTTTTTTTTTTTTTTAAGATTTTATTTATTTATTTGACAGAGAGAGACAGAGCAAGAGAGGGAACACAAGCAGGGGGAGTGGGAGAGGGAGAAGCAGGCTTCCCACTGAGCAGGAAGCCTGATGCGGGGCTCAATCCTAGGACCCTGGGATCATGACTTAAGCTGAAGGCAGACGCCTAAGGACTGAACCACCCAAGCACCCCTCTTTTTTCCTTCTTTGTTCATTTGTTTTATTTCTTAGATTCCACATATGAGTGAAATCACATGGTATTTGTCTTTCTCTGACCGACTTACTTCACTTAGCTTAATACTTTCTGACTCCATATCACTGTAAATGGTAAAATTCCATTTTATTTTATGACTAAGTAATATTCCATTGCATACGTGCACACGTGCGTGCGCGTGCACACACACACACATCTTTATCCCTTCATCAGTCGATGGATACTTGGGTTGCTTCCATATCTTGGCTATTGTAGACAATGCTGCTATAAACATTGAGGTGCATGTATTCTTTTGAATTAGTACTTTTGTATTTTTAGTGCAATTGCTGGATGATATGGTAGGTCTGTTTTTAATATTCTGAGGAACCCCCATATTGTTTTCCAGAATGCCTGTATCAGTTTGCATTTCCACCAACAGTGCATGAGAATTCCTCTTCCTCCACATCCTCACCAATACCTGTTTTTTCTTGTGTTGTTGATTTTAGCCATTCTGACAGGTGTGAGATGATAACTCATTGTAGTTTTGATTTGTAATTCCTTGATGATCAGTGATATTGAGTTCATGTTTGTTGGCCATCTGTATGTCTTCTTTGGAACAAAGTCTATTCACGTCTTCTGCCCATTTTTTTTTTAAAGATTTATTTATTTGAGGGAGAGAACATGTGAGCAGGGGAAGGGAAAGAGGGAGAGGGAAGGAATCCTCAAGCAGATTTCCTGCTAAGCACAGAGCCCTATGTGGGGCCTGATCACAAGACCCCAAGATCATGACATGGGTGGAAATCAAGAGCTGGATGCTCAATCAACTGAGCCATCCAGGCAGCCCCCCTCCCACTTTTTTTTTTCTTAAAGATTTTTTATTTTTAAGTAATCTTTACACCCAGCATGGGGCTTGAACTCACAACCCTTAGATCAAGAGTGCATGTTTCATGACCAAGCCAGCCAGGTGCCCCTCTTCTGCCCATTTTTAATGGTATTATTTGGTTTTTGGGTGTTGAGTTGAATCAGTTCTTTTTACATTTTGAATACTAATCCTTTATCAGGTATGTCATTTGCAAATATCTTCTCCCATACTGTAGGTTGCCTTTTAGTTTTGTTGATTGTTTCATTGGTGTGCAGAAGCTTTTTATTTTGATGTAGCCCCAATAGTTTATTTTTGCTTTTGTTTTGCTTGCCTCAGGAATCATATCTAGAAAGCAGTTGCTATGGCCGACATCACAGAGGTCACTGCCTATGTTCTCTTCTAGGATTTTCATGGTTTCAGGTCTCACATTAGGTCTTTTTTTTTAATTTTTAAATTAACATATAATGTATTATTTGCCCCAGGGTACATGTCTGTGAATCATCAGGCTTATGCATTTCACAGCACTTACCATAGTACATACTGTCCCCAATGTCCATAATCCAGCCACCCTATCCCTACCCCCCTTACCCCCCAGCCATCCTCAGTTTGTTTCATGAGTTTAGGAGTCTCCTTCTTGATCCCAACTTGTTTCATTTCCCTCCCCAACCCCTTCATGACCCCCCGCCCTGCCTCTCAAATTCTTCATATCAGAGATCATCACATTAGGTCTTTATTCAATTTTGAATTTATTTGTATGTATGGTGTAAAATTATTTTTGTGTATGGTCCAGTTTAATTCTTTTGCACGTTGTTGTCCAGTTTTCCCAACAGCATTTGTCAAAGAGACTGTCCTTTTTCCACTTGATATTCTTTACTGCTTTGTGGAGATTAATTGACCATGTCGTTGCTGGTTTACTTTTGGGATTTGTGTTCTGTTCTGTTAATCTATGTGTCTATTTTTGTGCCAGTACCATACTGTTTGATTACTACAGTTTTGTAATATAACTTGAAGTCTGGAATTGTGATGCCTCTGGCTTTGGTTTTGTTTTTCAAGATTGCTTTGGCTATTTGGGGTCTTTTGTGGTTCCGTACAAATCTTTGGATTATTTGTTTTAGCTCTGTGAAAAATACTGTTGGTATTTTGATAGGAATTGCACTAAATGTGTAGATTGCTTTGGGTAGCATGGACACTTTAACATTTTTTGTTCTTCAACTCCATGTGAGCACGGAATGTCTTTCCACTTCTTTGTGTTTTCTTCAGTTTCTTTCATCAGTGTTTTATGGTTTTCAGAGTACAGGTCTTTCATATCTTTGGTTAGGTTTATTCATAGGTATCTTCTTATTTTTGGTGAAATTATAAATAGGTATGATTCCTTAATTTTTCTTTCAAAAGCAGTATTATTTTCAAAATGAATAGCAAATCTTTAAATGTCAATGATCATCCTTGATTCCCATTGCCTAGGACAAAGTCAGGTGCTTACACAGACACTGAAATTAGTATTATTATTATTTTTCAAAGATTTTATTTATTTGACAGAGAGAGAGAGAGATCACAAGTAGGCAGAGAGGCAGACAGAGAGAGAGGGGGAAGCAGGCTCCCTGCTCAGCAGAGAGTCCGATGCGGGGTTCGATCCCAGGACCCCCAAGATCATGACCCAAGCTGAAGGCAGAGGCCTAACCCACTGAGCCACCCAGGCGCCCCTGAAGTTATTTTTTGAATGAATGTTTGAAAATACTTTTTGTTTAAATGTGTGGTAATGGGTTATTTTGGAATAGTAAAATATATGCTGTTTTTTTTTTTCAAGCCTAATATTGATGTACAAGAATCCATCAACTTTTTGGAGTCTGAATTTAATAGAGGAATTTCAGATAATTATACCCTAGCTCTTATAACGTATGCACTGTCATCCGTGGGGAGCCCTAAAGCCAAGGAAGCTTTGAATATGCTGACTTGGAGAGCTGAACAAGAAGGTAATGCATGGGGTTGCTTGAGATAGTTAGACTGCTATGCATTATGAAATATACAAACTATGTGAGAAAGTTTTGTAAGCCAGATAGGAAGTTGATAACAGAAACCTCTTCTGAATGGGATGATAAATCAAATGCAGAGGAGATCATATGAGTGTGCCACGGCTGCTTCTGCTCTCCCGGAGTTTTCTAGAGAATTTCAGGGCTTGGGTGTTTCCTTCTTTTAGATATGTTCTGCCCTGTGTCAGTTACCTTTTGAGTTCTTTGATACCATTCCTGGGTTGGTGACCTTGAGTCGTCGTTAGGACAAAGGGTTGTAGAGAGACTTGGGTTCAAATTTTAGTGCTGCCACTTGCTTTTCTGAGCTTCAGTTTTCCTAACTCTAAAATGGGAATAACAACTAGCAGATGTTCAAAATTTGAACTAAAATGCTATTTAATAGAAATGCAAATGCTGAAAAATGCTGTTAGTGAGTTAGATGACTTTTTTTTTTAATGGGCTACAACAAGATAAAGAGTACAGGTGTTGCTCCTTCCCCAATGGCCTCTATGGTGGGGATCCAGGTGTGTGTGTGGGGGGCGGGTGTGTGCATGTGTGCACGCGTGAGAGAGACACAGATAGACGGACAGACAGACGTAGAGATGGGGATGAGTGGGCAGAGAGAAGTAATATCCACCGATTTGAAGCCTTGTTAATTCAAGAAAGGATAAATGTTGAAAGTGCTTAGAGATTTTTAAGACTATAAAAAAATATTGCACTATTGTTAGCAGTAATTTAGATTGAATTCTTATTATCTTGACTGCTTGTTGTAGTGCTGGGCACTAGATTGTTACATGGGGACTGGAGGCCTTGACATTTCTTCTATGCTTGTCTAAGTGGCGGTTATTTCACATTCCACCTGAGTGTGATCATCATCTAAAGAGTAATATTTGAGACGGAGTCGGTGGGGGGCCCAGTAAGACGTTCCTCTGGGGGTAGCAGGAATATCTCTAGGAAGATTGTTGAGTTGGCCAGAGTCCTTCATTTTTTTTTCCTTAGGGGGCTTGGATTTTGAACTTATAACACCAAATTTCAGATAATGAAAAAAAGGAGCAGTTTCCAGGAACGTTAGAGTTGGTTAATGGCAGATTCCCAGAACTGGGTTCTTTCTAATGTGTCCTTAAATATTTTTAGGATGGCCTGGTCAGAAAAGTTATGTACATTATCTTCTGGAGTATAGTATGTTTTTCTTTTATTTATAGCTGCTTAGTCTTGAGCCAAACATGTGGAATTTCCCTTGGGAAATTATTTTCATCAAAACATCCTCAAATATAAGGCAAAGGATGAAAATTTGTAAGTTGTAATAGTTTAGAAAGTGACCTCTAAGTACATGTTTACATGTGTGTCTGTGTTTGTGAATACACATATATTTGCATGGCATAAATATATTCGTATTTGGAAATATATATATTATATTATATTATATCATATCATATTATATATATATTTATGCTAGTCAAGTAGGACTTGTACTAGCGTAGGAATATTTAATGGTTTAAAATACAAGTTTTGCTCCATTGGTCAGACTGTTATTACTTGTCTCTTGCAGGAGGCATGCAATTCTGGATGTCATCAGAGCCTAAACTTTCTGAATCCTGGCAGCCACGTTCCCTGGATATTGAGGTGGCGGCCTACGCGCTGCTCTCACACTTCCTGCAGTATCAGGTGTCCGAGGGAATCCCGATCATGAGGTGGCTCAGCAGACAAAGAAATAGCTTGGGAGGTTTTGCGTCTACCCAGGTGAGTGATGATAGTTTTTCATGTTTTAAACCAAATATAGTTTAAATGTAAATGTAATTTTTTAAAAGAAGCAGGTGGTTGCTTTCTTCATGACTTCATAAAGTTGGCAATTTAAAAATTTAGTGCCGTAAGTCAAAGGTCCGAGTTACTAATTTTCATCTTTTTCTCGTCACGGACGGAAACATCATCTGTGCTGTGTATATGAGCATAAATGAGTTCTCCGTCTACAAGGGCCACCTTTCATGCATGGTAACTGATGGCATAGATACTCAGTGTCAGTCAGCAGATGCTTTCCCAGCCCCTCCTGCACTGCAAGTCCGGGACCTGCAGAAATGAACAAAGGAGAGCTCTGCTCCCATGGAAGCTGGATGACTGCATGGCGGGTGTCCTCAACATTACTGACTTCAAAGACTCTTTGGTGACCTCGATATATGCTAATATGCACACGTTTATTATGCATATGTTTTTCTTTCCTCAATAGGACACCGTTGTAGCCTTGAAGGCCCTGTCTGAATTTGCCGCCCTGATGAACACGGACAGGACCAACATCCAAGTGCTTGTGACGGGGCCCAGTTCACCAAGTCCTGTAAAGTTTCGGATTGACACACAGAACCGCTTTCTCCTCCAGACATCAGAGGTGTGGACAAGGGGTGGTTATTTACAATTACATGTGGGTGATTTCTTATGCTGGAATGCTGTTTTATTTCCATTCTATTGACTTCAACAGAGACTTGTTCCTAGAGCCCTGTAAAGAGACAGGAGGGAGTGCCCTCCTTTGGTTGGATTTGCTGAGCGAGGGAAGAGAGGAGAGGAGGGGATGGGAACTTTGGAAAGATTTGGAAAAGGAGAAAATACGGGCTCTGTCGTACTGGGAAAGAGTGAACACCTGCTGAGTTCCTATTCTTTGCGAGCGGTGTGCCAGATTTCTTTACATGTGCTATTGCATTTGCTTCTCCAACCAACACTAAGATAGTAAGTTTTTCATCCTCATCATGCTCATGACAAAACCGGGGCTAGGAGAGGTTAAGTAACTTGCTCAAGATCATGTTGCTCATAACAGTAGGGCTAGGATTTGAACCTGTGTTTCAGACTGTGTTCTTTGCTGCTGCACCACGTGACCTCTGAGGAGAATTGATAGAAGCAGTAGGAGGATTCTCACTTTAAGATAGAATAAAATCTTGGACTTTGGGGGGGGGTATGTGCTATGGTGAGTGGTGTGAATTGTGAATGAATCACAGACCTGTACCCCTGAAACAAATAATACATTATATATATATGACATAGTATGTATTATTATTTATACATTATATATTTAATATATAATATAATAATTATATAATAATGTTATTACATAATATAAAAATAAAAGTATATTTATATAAGTATATAAAATATATAAATACATTATATATCTTATATATATAATATATATATGACCTTCAGGAAAGGAGGGGGGACAGGAATAAAGGCTAATTGTAGACTCTCACTTTATTCTTGGGGTTAACCTTGTGGGAAGCTGCAAGTAATGGATGAAAGTGATAACTTCAGGGCTGGAAACTGAGGATGAGGGCTGGTGGCAAAAGAAAAAGTAGTAGTGTGAATCCTAGTCCGTTATCATGTGCCTCTGTGGTCACAGGAAGGCCAGCGGATTAGGCGAATTAGGCGCGAAGGGAGATGGGAGGAGTGAGAGGACTTTTGTTTCTTGTCTCTCTTGCTTCCACACCTCTAGAAGGGCATCCCTATCCCCTTTCTCAAAGGGCAAAGGTGAGGGTGCATGGAGAGTGGGCCCTTCCTCTGCCTTCACCTCTCTTACCTGGTTGGCCCATAGCTTTTGACATGTGAGGCTGTGTGAAATTCTTAGAGTTTTTCACAGATGGCTTACAGTCCTAGTGAGGGGTAATACTGATTTCCTGCGCTAGCTGGAAGGATCTAGATATGGAAGATTAGCCTTATTCACTTTTCTCCCCATCTTTATTCAGCTTGCTGTGGCTCAGCCAATTGCAGTTAATATTTCCGCAAGTGGTTTTGGATTTGCTATTTGTCAGGTATGTGACGATATTCATTTTTCTTTAGTTCAATATGACCTGTTATAATAATTTTTTCATTTGGGGTACTGCTAAATCTGTAACAGAAAATGTATAAAATTCTTAAGGATTTCTATCTGTGACTTAGGCAAGATAAATCACTCTTTTTAATAAAAAGTATTAGAGATATTACTACTAGTCAGTAGACAACAACCAATGGATTGATAATCTTGGAAAAATATTTCTTGAGTATTATGAGCTTTTTGAAGTTAGGATTAAATTCTTTCGATATGATTCATGTGAGTTGTTGGGAACTCCCATCATTTTTGTGGAAAAAAAAAGCTCAGGAATTGTAATGCTGGTAGAGTTTCGACTACAACTTGATAATACAATAAGTTTTGCCCATAACTTCTTAATATTCATCTAACAATATAAAGGTCAACATTGTATTATAAGGAATAGACTTGAAGATAGGAAATGTGTCCCTTTAATGTAAAATCTTATATAATTGTTGGCTAATTGAATTTAAATTAAAAAAATAAAATCTTATATAATAGTAGAGCTTGATACGTTCAATGCTTTGCTATAAAGAATAAAATCCAAAGAAACTTACCCTAATGATGCAATAGCATTAGAATAAAATGGAAGTAGCATGTAAAATCCTAAATGGAATAGTTATTACACTTAATAGATTGGAAATTATAGGGACTTAACATAATCTTGTTGGAAACAAAAATCATATGTTATAGGACCAAAAACGGTCGTGTGCTTGGTTGGAATATACAAACCAAACCCTGAAAGATTTACCGAGAAAGTTAAAAAAAAAAAAAAAAGCTGTTATAGAGAAAAAGTACTTTTCCAAAAACCAGTACAACTGTTCTAGTTGAAAGAATAGGTATACTTGCTAAGTAGGGCAGGTAGATGATCACGTATAACTTCAAAACTTCCAAATAATTCCGAGATTGTTTTGTATAATATTCAAAACACAGTAGTAAATGTTTTTTTTTTTTAAATCAAGGAAAAATGATCACAGTTGAAAGGAACAGTATTCAACAAAAAGGATAGAAAGAGAAAAGAGTGGATAATTTATATTTAGCTTTACTGAAAAAGGCCACATGAAGATTCTCACTCTCAAGCTGTCTTTGAAAGCAGACAGCAAATCCAAAAGTAAATACACAGGATAGTTTAGGTACAATCAAAAAGTTATATGTACTTAAATCACCAAATTGGTTGGAATTCATTCTTAATTAAACCAAATGTAGATAAATTACTGAAACCAGATGAGTTTTACTTGAGCTTTGAAGGACACAGCAGTAAATGTGGTACATACCGGTCAGAACGCTCACTGCTCCAGACCTGTCTCCACATGCAGAAAATGAAAGGGAGGGACCTATAGGCACTTCTTAGGGTGGAGAAAATTGCTAACAAGCTAGACACCTAGGAATAGGTATCGAGATACTTTTAGTTGATATTTTCAAGTGCTCTAGGTAAAGAAAGGAAAGAAACCTCTCAAGTTTACAGTAAATGTTAGCCCCATTTTAAGTACTGAAATGCTGAGCTGTTGGAAATAAACTGCAAGATGTCTTAAAGTTCGCTGAATGAGCAGTTGAGCTTCTCGTGGGTCAAACATTAACCCCAAACATTAACCCCAATACTTAGAGATGAGTATTAATTATGACCCAGAGGACAAATCTAGTAGTTCTTGTTTGTTTCCTGACAACATTGGTCTCTAAAGGAAGATTGCATACCCCTGGAAAGGGGATGATGGAAATAACAGAGACCATCTCTCCAGTAATGTGAAACTGTTCTTCACCTCCTCCAAGAATATTCTAAAAGTTTAATTGTAGTTTAAGAAAGAGTTAGAGAATGTCCAGAGTGAGAACCAGATTGATCAAGGGGATGAAGGGATTATACGAGCTAGGTACATCAGAATAAAAATTTGGAACACTTAGGTTTGAAAGATGAAGGCTTAGAAAGAAGATTTATATTTATTTATTTATTTATTTTTAAAGATTTTATTTATTTATTTGCCATAGAGAGAGAGATCACAAGTAGTCAGAGAGGCAGGCAGAGAGAGAGGGGGAAGCAGGCTCCCGGCTGAGCAGAGAGCCCGATGTGGGGCTTGATCCCAGGACCCTGAGATCGTGACTTGAGCCAAAGGCAGAAGCTTTAACCCACTGAGCCACCCAGGCACCCCTATTATTTATTTATTTTTTTAAAAAGATTTTATTTATTTATTTTAGAGATAGAGAGTATGGGGGGCAGGGAGGAGCAGAGAGAGAGGGACAAGCAAACTCTACACTGAGCACAGAGCCCAAATTGGGGCTTGATCCCACGACCCTGAGATCATGACCTGAGCCAAAATCGAGAGTCAGACCCTCAACTAACTGAGCCACCCAGGCGCCCCAGAAAGAAGACTTTTTAAAGTGTGAACATCTACAGAGGGTACCGGAAGTTTAGTTCTGAGGTAGGTGTGTGTGTGTGTGTGTGTGTGTGTGTGTGTGTGTGTGATTTAAATATAAGAATATACAACATATGGGATGCCTGGGTGGCTCAGTCAGTCGGGCATCTGCTTTTGGCTTGGGTCACGATCTTAGGGTCCTGTGATCGAGTACCACGTCGGGCTCCTTGCTCTGTGAGGAGGCTGCTTCTCCCTCTGCCTCTGCCTGCTGCTCCCCCCACTTGTGCTCTTTCTCTTTCTGACAAATAAATAAATAAAATCTTTAAAAAAAAGAAAATACAATATTAAAAGCAATGGTAAAGTTTATGAACCTTGGTATCAAAAAAGGCAGAAGAAATAGATTCTAATTCAACTTGGCATGAGGCAGGTGTTGGAAATTTTGAGTATATTTCCAAGCTTCTGATCTTAGGAACCCTTTGGGAAAAAAAACAAAAACAAAAACAAAACTTATCCTCACACTTGCCCAGTGTCCTCACAGCTTTCACTAGTGGTAGGCACAGAGAATTAGCTGAAAAAGACCCAGTTGTCTTGAAATCCGTCATTTATTTTATCTTTTAAAAGTATTGTACAACCAAAAGAACACTGAGAACCAGGGCTCTGAATTGTTTTAGTTTTGATATAGCGTCCTGAGTTTCTAAGGTTCCAGTTTGTGAAAAACGACGTCAGTTGGGCAGCAGAGCTTAGAAATTAGTGGATGGTCTCAAGAAAGAAATAGGCAGTAGTTTCAATTTTTCCCTAAAGAGTATGTTTTACATTTTTTGACAGAAAAAAAAATGCCTATGACTATCATGAAGGTCTATACCTTTTCCTGGAGTATTACCTAAGAATTTTCTCAATTTTAAAAAATCATTGCTTATAAACTTTTATAATATTTGTTAATAATGATGTTTTTTAGCTAGTAAAACTTTTTTTTTTCCCCTGGGTCGAAGATTACAAAACTAGTTGTGTTTATACCAAAGACAATCAGTACCTAATATTTAGAATACATGATGGCAATTTATGGCTAATAAATATGACTAGCTTATTATTTATGCTAATTTATTTTTTGTTGCAGTTTAATGTTAATTATAACGTGAAAGATTCAGATTCCCCAAGAAGACAAAGATCTATTCAAGACCAAGAAGCTTTTGATTTAGATGTTGCTGTAAAAGACAATAAAGATGATACCAATCACTTGAATTTGAATGTGTGCACAAGGTTGGTATTGCTTTAAGTCCTTTCTCTCTCTCTTTTTTTTTTTTGCCACTTGAGTATAAATTTTAATGACATTAGACAAATGAAATAGTTTCATTTACAACATACAGTGGTCTGGATCTTAGGAAATATCATTGATTTAAACCATACCTCAAAATCATATATAGAAATAAAATATCTTACAATAATAATATGTTGAGAGATGTTTTCCCCCTTGCTTTTCCACATAGTTTCCCATCCATTTGATACCTCACAAACACTGAATTGAAATGATGTTCAGATTATTAACTCGTGTTTATGCTTGTAGGGGTCATTTGGACTTTCTCTCTCTTTTTTAAAACAGATTTGAAGATTACTTAATTAACTAATTAAACAGAGGGAGAGAGAGAGAGCACATGTGATGGGGGGAAGGGCAGTGGGAGACCGAGATAGAGAACCCTAAGCAGGCTCCATGCTGAACTTGGAGCCTGAGGTGAGGCGAGATCTCATGACATTGAGATCATGACCTGAGCCGAAATCAAGAGTCAGATGCTTAACTGACTGAGCCACCCAGGAGCCCCAGATTTGGAAATTTATATATATGTAGTTATCTAACTGTAATGATATAAGGAGTTACAGGGGTGCCTGGGTGGCTCAGTTGGTTAAGCGTCTGCCTTTGGCTCAGGTCATGATCCCAGGGTCCTGGGATTGAGTCCCACGCCGGGCTCCTTGCTCAGTGGGAAGCTTGCTTCTCCCTCTGCCTGCCGCTCCCCTTACTTGTGCTCTCTCCGTCAAATAAATAAATAAAATCTTAAAAAAAATATGAGGAGTTACATTTAACAAAGATTTCAGTTATTTAATACACTAGAAATACTGCTTAATTATATTCAAGTATTTCTTAATGTGTTCATAATTATTTACAAGTTTTTTTTGTATTTATAATAACTCTGAATAGAAAAATTAAATAAAATTTTTTAAGGTGTTAATTTTTAGGTCTTAATTTATGAAAACTTTAAATTAACCAATCATATTTAATACTCTAAAATTCATTATTCCTTGGTTAGTAATTTTCTGGTTTCTTGGTTAGTAATTATTCCAGGTTTATATTTAACCTTTAATATGCTCTTAACCCAAGACTTCATAAGAACATGCAAGTTTAATGAAGAGAATAGTGTTTTTAGACATGAGAATATTCTGGTTCTGGTTCTTCACCTTGGATAAATAGGCACTTTTAGCTTCTGGGAGTACTTAATAAGGTGATTCTTAAATTCAGTCTATATCCAAAACATCTGAGGATCTTGTTAAGTCAAAAGGAAAAGGGGTTCCAACTCAGACCTGCTGACTTCACAGATTCAGAGTCTGCAAAGCTGCCTTCTTCAGCTTTCTTGGTTGCTCTGATGCACACACAGGTTTGAGAGCAAATCCTTTAGCAGGTTCTTGAACAAGGAGACTTTACAGTTTCTTCCTTGTTGATCTGTCCTCTTACCTCTGCATGATTTGCTGTGAAGTTGGGAGTTACTGAGAAGATGCACTGATATTTAGGAGCTGCTGTCTGTTCTTCTTAAATACCCCCTGGTGTTCTGGTTGAACTTGGCTTGTTGTTGGGCTGGGAGTCATGGACGTGGCCCTGAGCCGCCTGATGCCCTTCAAGGTCATTGTTGGGTGTTTCTCGAGGTGGCCAACCTTCATAGCCATCGCTTGAATCCAATCCCCTCTATTACTGCTACCATCTCTACTTACCTTTAGACCTTCGTGTTCATGATTTTGATATAAAATGTCACCTGTGTTTTTCCCGTTCATTCCCTTCCTGGGCATTTTGGACCCACAGCAGGGGGATAGCAGGATTCCTGCAGTGGCCTCTTTTAGGTGAGAAGAAAGTAGGACTCCCACTCTTCTTTATGAAGCTTACGATTGGGTTCTTTTCCAGAATAACAGGATCAAGTTACTATGATTGCAAGTAATAATAAGCTACATTTATCACAAACTTAGATGCCAGGCATCGTATCAAGTACTTTCACGTGCATCTCATTTAATTGTTACAATAACTCTGTAAAGTAGGTGATATTATTATCCCTGCTTTTGTCATTCACTCACTCACTCACTCACTCGCTCACTTATTCATTCAGTAATTATCAGTTGAGTCTCCAAGCTATGCCAAGCACAGTGTCAGATGTTGGAATATACTGGTGATCTTAAAAAGACACAGGCCCTGTCTTCATGGAACTTACTGTTTGGAGGGGAGACAGAGAGAAATACATAAAAATAAATCTTCTAAATAAGTCTAAAATTCTCATTTTGAAATGGGCAAAGAAGAAAAGTCTGGAGCTGTGAGAGAGATTTTACCTCTCAGGGAGGTCCACTGAAGAAACAGATGAGGAAAATTAGGTGAAACCAGGATTCAGATCAGGATGGGGCCTCGTTACTTACAAGGGCTTATGAAAGGATGCGGGGCTCCAAATCTTAACCTATCATTAGGAATCAGATGGGTGATAGATTCTAATATATATATATATATATTTTTCCCCCTTTTTTGGGGGAGAAACTAGAGAAGGGAACTGTTTTCGTGGGAGAGTAGCTGTTGGTTAAAAGGATCTGGATGCTCTCCTAGTCTTCTGAGAAAAATCGGATATGAATACAAAGAACATTTTCAGTGAAATTTTTCAGTGGCACTTAATAAAAAGAAAGATATGTTAGGTGCTTTATTCCCATCCGTAGGGTCCAAGCCCTTACTCAACTCAGACAAGGTTTTCTGTGTGTGGTGTGGGCATTTAACAAATCCTGCCCTGGGCTGGAGGAATGACCAGTTCTGCTGAGGCGCTTTCGATGGGGTCCCGAGAAAGTCATCGTATTTAAGCAGATTGGCTAGGTTCTCCTCTTTAATGTTTACTCTGACACAGACACCTCTAGCTGCAAGGCACTGAGTTTTCGACGACACCTCTCTTGGCCCAGTGCCTCACTCTGCAGATGGTTTCCCTTGTTTGCGATTGCTGAGCCAGCTGTCGTCGGCCCTTGTGCTGTGTGGCATTTCAATCAGTCGTGTCTGGCAGCCCTCGGTTTGCTGCTCTCAGAAGCAAGATTCTCTACCAGCTCTTCTTGCTTTTGCGGTTCTGAAAGGACAACAGGAACTCACGGGAACTCACGTAGCAGTGCTCCAATGCTTTCACGTTGTAGGCAGAGTCCTTTCCATGACCACACCAGGCTCTTTCTGCTCCAAGCAAAAAGCTCTTGCCACCTCATTGCAGAAAGCCGTTTATTTTAAGGGAGACAAAACGCCGTTGGTGCCCAGATCCTTTGATGCGTGTACACGTCGTGTACAACAGGGTGAGAGAACAAGGTAGTGTCACAGAATTTTCCAAGGCTTGGAATTCTCACCAGGTGGCCAAAGAAAACACAAACGTGCTCCAAGTACATTTTGGAGAACAAAGGGAAGGACTCTGCCTACTGGTCTTCTTTTTCTAAAACCAGATGAAGAGAAGATTGCTAAAGACTTGGCGGTGGTCTCCTGCTTAAGTGGTCAAGTTTTCAGCTTCTTTTTCAGTTCCTGGCTTTCAGCTGGAAAGCTCAGGGCTGTCAACTTCTGAGAAAATGAAAAATGCGATTCAGTTTGGAATCACCCCTAGAACACAGCGTCGGCCACGGAGAGGGCATCCAGGTTGTACTTGTTACAAATCTGTGGGCACAAGGCTGACACACTGCAGGCCTTTTACACCAAGTGAATGCATTGCTAAATCATTATTCCTCATATGGTTGAAAATTATAAGAATTTCATACCTCTAACGAAAGGATTACCGGTTTTATAATAATTTTCTATAGAGATTTTTTTTACTTCAACTAAACAGTAAGTATTTGGAATAACACTTGGGAGTTTTAATATTTATGTGACAAGAGTTTGCCAACAGCTTGAGGTTTTTCCTAAAGGGTTTTTCTTTTCATCCTTTCCTCTTTGCTGTAGGTTTCTGGGCCCAGCTAGAAGCGGCATGGCCCTTATGGAAGTGAACCTCCTCAGTGGTTTCACCGTGCCTTCGGATGCGATTCCTCTGAGTGAGACCGTGAGGAAAGTGGAACATGATCATGGAAAAGTCAACCTATATTTAGATTCTGTAAGTAGTAAAACATAAGTTTCATGTAGGTGACCGGTGACAAGGTGCCATTTATTGTTTTGGAAAGACTGCCTTACACTAGGCCTATTGCCTTTGTCTTTATTTCAGCTTTTTGTTCCCGAATGACCCTAACATGGCAAGCTTGTATCTATCTCCACTAAAAAGAGATCACTATAAAATCAACTTAAAGAGAATACTGTTAATGATGAGCCTGATGAAAGTCTTGATAACTAAATCATTTCATGCCAGATGTAAACTCTGTAGAAACTGTCACATTGTATTTTCAAAAATTCAGTCCAGGTCCCAGTTTGAGAACCCCTCTGCCTTAGGGAATTGCTAAAATTATCTTTTTTTTTAAATTTAATTTATTTGAGAGAGAGAGAGAGCGCACAAGCAGGGGGAGCGGCAGGCAGAGGGAGAAGTAGGCAGCCCGCCAAGCAGGGAGCCTGATGTGAGACTCGATCCGAGGACCCTGGGACCTGAGCCGAAGGCAGACGCTTGACTGACTGAGCCACTCAGCATCCCTAAAACTATTTCTTTAAATGCTGATGATGAAAGCTTTAATTAAGAGTTTTAAAATGCTTTCATAGAGCTTTTATTTTTAATAAATCCCAAGGGGGTTAATATTCCTGCAATGAATATATTAGACGCCTAAATCATAGAAGAATATTCTCAGAGGTTTGGTCTTTACACAAATTATTATATAATTTTCACGTACTCTTCTTATTGTTGTATGAAAATTACTGATTTAGTAATTTTAATAATTATTGATTTAATAAGGTGCATAAGATATGTGAGAGAAACTTAAGTGAACATTCAACTGTACTTATGTCTCAAAACTGCTGGCATATAATTTATTCTTTTTTTTGAACATCTATATGAAAGTCTTAGGTTGAACTGAAATCGAGTTCTAAGTGTTCTTAGGCTTTCATGTTATGTTGGGGGAATTCCCTATGTTTCTTTTTTCAGTTTTGCCAAGTATGAATTGGAAATATATTGCCTTAGCAATATATATACTTTAAAAAAACTTAGTTCCCGAATGTTCTCATTTGTTTTAAGACTTCAAAACCACTCTGGCCAAAACTTTATGAAAACTCATCCAAAGTCTCTAGCTTCTTTTTCTGTTCAGGAGTTTTCGTATATTATTACACACCACTTGAATACCCTGGGCTTGATTTGGAACTTGAAAAACAAGTTCAAGGTTTTTATTTAATAATGCAACTGGTTTTGGAGTTGGTCCTGTATCTGCAATGTACTTGTATGTATGTGTGTATGTACGTATGTATTTATTTGATGCATTTTTAATGGTTATCTTTATTTGAGTGTTCAGTATGTTCTGACTGATTAATCTGACTTTTCATTTACTGCTATTGGCAAGTAATGGAATATTTGAAGGAATTTATCAATTCTCAGATTCCTTTAACAATATTGGTTGCCACATAGGCCCCTCCTGGAGGCGAGGAGCTAGCCTTTTGCACCCCATGTAAGTTTTTGGCTGAAGGCTGCCAGCCCCTCCTGGGGTTACCTCACTTACCAGGTGAGGTTGCTCCCGAGAGCTGAGGACAATTCTTCAGAGAAGACGGTACTGGGAGCAATCAGCGGTGACCGAGGTGGGCGCATTGTGTGAGATGGGGGCTGAGTGAGGCACCAGGGCCCAGGAACGTGCATCCTTGGACTTGCTGCTTACTTAACCCTTCTGATTCTCAGTATTGCTTTGGTAAAATGGAAGTGAGAACAATACCTATCTTGTAAGCATTGTTTTATGAGTTAAATGAGATAATTTATATAAAGGGCTTACCACAACACAGGGCACATAGAAATCCTTCCTAAAAGTTAGTTTCCTTCTGTTTCCTGAAATGATAAGAAAAAGAAATGTCATTTGCTTTATCGTGAGCACATTGTCTGTCACCCCCTTAAAAGTCTTTTGTATTTTTCAAGGTAAATGAGACCCAGATTTGTGTGGATATTCCTGCCGTAAGAAACTTTAAAGTTTCAAATACACAAGATGCTTTGGTGTCCATCATGGATTACTATGAACCAAGTAAGCGTGTTCTAGAGTTTCTAATACTTTAGGAGTTAAACCAGGCATTTATTCATTTGTTTATTCATTCATTTGTTTGCCATGGCCATATATCTTGTGTATGGGGAGAGCGTAGGAGAGCATAGGAGGTGAGCTTTTCAATTAAATAAAGACGATTGATAATTTTTAAAAGTCACATGATAGCATTGAGCAGATGAATAAAAAAAGTGATGTTTTTCCTAATAATTTTAGATTTTTCCTCATGTTTTAGGTTTTAACTCACAATTACAAAATTTACAAAGAAAAACTGACCTACCCGTGAGTCTAGTTATAAGCAGTTTCCAGGATTTTGCTTTTGTTCCAAGCATCCCTTCCATCTGTTTTCTGTTTTAAAATGGGATTTCTTCAGGAGAGAACATGAGCCTCATTTGCAGTATGAAAGACTGGGATGGCTTTAGCTAAGTCTGTCATTTTGCTAAAATTTATGCATTATATCAGTTTTTTTGTTTAGCAGATCAAGAAAAATATAGTCCATCTGGAAAATAACTTGAGCTTCTTTGAATTTACTGGTCACTTCTTTATAAAATGTGAAAATGTTAAGATGTGAAAGCGGAGATCTGGTTTGTAGATGACCCAGGTTAGTTAGGACTACTCTACACTCGGTCACAGAGCAAAGTTCTGTTGAGAGTATGATCTCCGTAATTGTAATGAGTCTTATTCTGAGCGCGTACTCCTGGTAGCTCAGAATCCTCGGAAGGTGCGAGAATCATTAATGTTTTGACATGTTTAGGAGTCGTAGATAATGACACTCTAAAGGTTCATGTTGTCAGTAGTGTTAGATAGAGTATCTTCGAAGATGGTTAAGAACACCGGTTCTTTTTCCTTCTGAGTCAACAAGCGAGTTCCTCTCATCTTCTGCCTCCTGGTGGAATTGGGGTAGAGCATTTGCCCAGGTTCTTATCGGAGGTTTGGGGGAAACACTGAGGGCGCCCCTTCTTTTCTGTGAAAGGACAGGATACAAGGTGGAGACTCAATGGTAGTGCTCAGTTATCCAACTTTGGAATTCAGACTAGTTGCCGAAGTCTCCAATTGATGTTTCTTCAGCGAATGGAGAATATTTTAAGCATTTGAGAAACAAAAAGAATTCAGTCTGTGTACATTTTTTTTTGTGGAAAGCAACTTATTTAGGAGGGGGACATTTTCAAATGAAAATATGGGAAAGGTCAGAAAAATTAAAAACCTTACCAACCCAGTTTTGAAGATTCTAAAATTAAAAAATATATAATAATAATAAATATTTAAAAACACAATGTCAAAAAATCTTGAAGAAATTTAAAATAGAGTGTGTTTTTAAAAATTGTAAAAATAAAAATCATTTGTGTTGTCTAGTAAGTTTACTATAGTGCTATAGGTACTTTATGTAGTTTTAAAAAAAATATTAGCTTGTGCTATAAAATTTACCCCCAAATATTAGCTTATACTATAAAATTGCTATATACTATATGCTCAATGTTTTAAAATGTTGTAATGCATTACAAAGGCAAGCTTCCCTTTGTATTTTTATATTTTTTAACAAAGCCCACAGCAGATCTCTTTTCAGGAGTTCTAATGAGCTTTGCTTGAATGCATAGAAAATGACACTGGAAAATAAACGCTCAAGGAGGTTAAACAGGCCTCAATTTCAAGTCTTTCCTGTTCCAGGAAGAGATTGGAGTCTCAGAGCGCAGGTGTGGTCCCCCCCGACCCCCGAAGTGCTGGCCATCTGCGGGGCGGGGGCCACAGTGCAGGGAAGGCATCGTTTCTCTCTTGGATTTAGTTTGCAGTGTGGGCCCCTCCTGAGCATTTCGTTCGTTTCTTGTAAAGAAAAATAAAACTATGTGAAGAATAGAAAACTCCGAGATGTGTATTGAAGTGGTCGTAATGTTCGGCGGAGTAAATGTCTCTAAACAAGGGATCGGTGTAAACTGGTGTCTGCCTCTGCACAGGGAGACACGCGGTGAGGAGTTACAACTCGGAAGCGAAGCTGTCCTCTTGTGACCTCTGTGGGGACGTTCGCGGCTGTGGTCCTTGCAAGAGAGGAGCTGCAGCCTCCCTTTATCACGTTTCGGTCATCGTGGTGCTCTGTGTCGCGCTGCTGTTCTCTTTGCAGTGTGGGCTGTGATTCATTTTTTAAGGACTCCATGGAACATCGACATTTCCAGAAGCCACACGTCTTGTTTTCATTATCAAGTATCGCTTCTATTTTTGAAAGACAATTTTTTTCTCTTTATGGGGTTGTGGGGGATGGTGCACGACAGGTCCCAAATGCATAGATGTCTTCACCTGACTTCTGTGTAGGACAGAACATCAGAGTTTTGTAGTCGTGCGTCTTTATTTTCCCCCTCTTAAAGATCATTCAGGAGTGTTTCATGGAGGTGTTGTTTTCCTCAGAATAAATGTGTTATTTTAGATTAGTTATTCTTTTTATTCTCTAGAAGAAACGGGCCTAGGTTCTTAAGCATTACTATACACCAGTGTTGGCTTTAGCATTAAAGTCAGATGTCTGGGAACTGGGAGAAAGCAACCAGAAGGAGGAGCTTGCTCTGTTCCCTTCCCATATCTACCCACCCCTGCGCTCCTCCATGCCTCACCCCCAGCATATCCTTCAGAATTGGATATCACGTCTTCCTTTTTAGTAGGGGTGAATTTTTTTTTAAGGGAAGTGTTTGTTATTATTATTTTTTTCAGTCCAATTGTAATCTCATCCCCCAACCTTTACCCTTCCTGTTTTTCTTCGGCAGAAAAGGGGAGAGGGAATGTGTGATTCAGAGCTGGGAGTGTACAGAAAACTGCCCTGAGGAGTCCTGGGTGCACTGCCCTCCCTCTCACTTCCTTAGCCTGGCACTTTGGCCCTGGTTCTGGGAGGAGAGTCTGAGGGTGTGGCAGGATGTGCCCCAGGGGATTTAGACCAGAAGATGCAGCGTCGTTGGTAATGGGGGACGGTTAACCAGGGTCCAGGGTCCTATCGAAGATGGACAGGCTGACTCCCTGTGGTCTGGGAAAGAACCTGGGGCTTGACCGGGATGGGGAGAGGTGAACGTGACTGCCGACCTCCCGCATGGTAGGGGGCTGCCCGGGGTCCTGTAGAAGCTCCTCTAGGTTCGGGTGTCAGAGCGGCAGACAGCCGGCCGGCTCTCTGCTCTGAATGCTTGTGTGAATCTTTAAGATTCCTGAACTTTGAGCACCTGGAAAATTAGTTACTCTGCATTCTGAAGGGTAATATTCATTTATCTGGGTGAAAATTTTAAAGAAAAATTCTTTTCCTTCCACCTCCCGCCTTTTCCTCCTTTCTCTCTTCTTTCTTTCTTACTTTCCTTTCTTCTTCCTTTCTTCTTTTCCTACATTGAAATATTTTAGGTATGTCAAAAATAAACTAAAGATCTCTTACTAAATCTAGAAATGGTTTAATTTTGCTCCTTAATTCCGTGGCATTTCTCTCAAGAGAACATGGAAAAAATAATTGTCACGAGCTCCAAAAAGTCTGCATTAGAGTATTTCAACTGTTTGAAAATAAATCCATCAAAAATAAAGGATGCAAAGAATATATTTTAAAGTTAATTTTAAAAATTTTTTTTTAATCTTAGTGAATTTTAAGAAATTATAGTGGAGTGGATGTTTATATATTGCTTTTGGATACTTTGGATACCAAGGTAGGCGTTACCAACGTTCAGTGTTTTAAAACTTGAAAGCTAGATGTAGAAAGTAGATCCTCAGAGTGGTCTATAGAGAGGGAGAGGTTAAATATCAAATAAATAATCTTGTATTTACTTTTGACGGGTGTAAGTTTGTAGTTCTGTTATACCTTTGAAACAGTCTTAACAAAAAGTAGCATTTGTCACGTTTGGGCCTTCAGGTATGGTATTTTCGGCCTTTATAGCCTAGTACTTCTTTAAGATGAAAATAGCTTCTGATGAAGTCAGGGGAGGGTGTTGGCACAGGGTATCCTTCTCGCCTGCTCACCCAGGGGACCCTCTACCGACCGGTACCTTATATTCTTCAGTAAATAATTTATTTTGAACTTCGAGTGTAGTATATTGGGAAACACTAGAATGGAAAGGCCAGTGGAAGATAGCTTGTATCTTTTTTAGGCCGTATTTCCTCATTTAAAAACTAGAACTCTAATACTTTTTTTGTGAAGTACTTTAGGTTTTCAGATTAACAAGTCATCGTGTGACTTTTCTTGTAATGCATCTCTTTTTATTATGAATTTATTAAAAGGGGAGGAAGAAGCAGAGGAGGGGGAGGAGAAAGTCAGTCAGCTGTGCTTCATGGTGCCTGGGCTGCGGCGATGCCTTATCTTCGCGCTCCTTCACATCTTTCTTAGAGAACTGGCTTTGCTGCAGACAGTGGGGTTGCATTAGCAGTGATGAAAAACCCACAGGCAGAGGGGAAAAGGAAGCCGTGTAGTAGTAGTAATTAATACTATAGAGGATTTTCTACACTTGATCTTAGCCAAAAGGCCGAGAAGCGATTTAGACTATTTTCTTCTCTGCATACGCTATGAGTAATTATAAAAAACCTCATTTTTACCTTTAAGAGATTCTTCTGTTTAGAATCCTGTCCATTTCATTTCCCGAGATGAACTCATCTGAAATCTCCCCTTCTGTTTCACCGAGTGGGAACCTTATTAGGAAAAACAGCATCTCCCACTTGCGGTGTTGACCGGCCAGTGGTTCCGGATGAGGACTCACTAGCGGTCAAACAATTCAAAGAAAGAACAACAGTTTTATATTTGGTTTCCCCATCCTACCACTTTCAGTTAGAATTCTAAAAAAGAAATGAAGGCCACTAACGATTTGTTTGCTCTATCGATGAGTTCAGGAAAAAAAACATGCCCGGTTAACAAAATGCTTTTTTTTTATTGTATTACTCTATTATACCTGATGTTTTTCAAAACACTGTAACAATAGTATCTTTGGTTTAGTATTTGGAGTATAGTACAATCTGAGGAGTGTTGGGCTAATCCGAAATCCACACACACATGTATTACCTGACAACTCGTTACTTAAATATGCAATATCATATCCTGCACGTGGAGTTCTCAGGATTGTAGATAGTGTAATTCTCCCTGCTCTCATCCTTTTGAGCCTGGGTATAGTTATTTATTTTTTTTTTTTTAAAACTTATGTTTAGCCCTAATTTCTGTTTATGTAAAATATAGTTATAAATAGTCTGGCAATAGAACACCAATTATCTTTGCTATAATTCAGCTACTTAATTCAACATTTCTGGCTGTCCGATGACATTTAAAGAAAATCGGAGCTATCGTTTTTCTTCGTCATTTTTAGAACAAGGTATTTTATTAACCGGCTGGTGTATCATCTGGAGTTTTTTGTAACAGCCTTACTTTTTTCTCATTTGCTCCGTTGAAGTTTAATACTGGTTTCTGTAGAAATATGTTGTAAATACCTACTTGACAAGGTTTCTTAAGATGAAGACAGTACTTATTTGAGTTTGCCAAGTGGCAAAGCATGGGTCCAGATGCCATTATATATCCTTGGGGGCATCATCTTCTGGCACAGTAGAAGTCCGAGGCACTTATAGTAAGTGAACTTGCTCTTGGGTTAGCTTCAGAACCTATTCTACCCTCGGTAGAGGCTTCTGTTAGACAGAAGTGTGTATTTCTCACTTGCCTTTGTTTTCAGACTCTAAGAAAGCATAGCACTTTCAAGAACTTAAAAATTTCATATCATCCATTCAAATGATATTTATGTTAATGGTAAATATCTTAAGTTACATTGGGAGACTCTGAGGGGCAATTATTCTTATCACTACTTTGAAGAGAGGACTGTTATCCTACTTTCTTCCAGAAACTAAGAAGTAAATATACATTTTTTTTTTAGTAAATATACATTTTTAATGAAGTGTGCATTAGTGAGAGTAGGCTTGTTTCAAAATGATTTCTAGCCAATATGTTTTCATCTGCCTCATCAAAACACAGTGCAACATTGAATCATTCCATGAAATGTCATTTTCATTTCAGTTGTCACCCAGGAAAATAGATATTTTGTATATGATTTCTGAGCTTTTTACTTCAAAGGATACTTACACATTGGTATGTGCATGTCTTTGTAGTAGGGATGAATGATATCAATAGATGTGTTGCTTCATATTTAGGAATAATTTTATCTCATGTTGTCATTAGGCTACGATTTACCACTCTTCTGCTCAGGGCATTGAATTCGTGGTAGAGGGTAGTACCATGTTCCATTTGTAGATTTGTAGATCTTTAAGACTTATCTTTGATAGCTTCAGTAGAATGTGGCTCTATTTTCATACTTCCTGGCTTTCCATTTTGGATTTTTAGTAGGGTACAGTTGATCTGGTAGAGCCGATTTATTTTCTACACAGGAAGCTTAATAAAATTTTATTCATCAATCCCCTATTTTAAGAATCTCTTTTGCATATGAGAAGAATACTGTTGAAATAAAACATTTTATTTCCCCCCAAAATTAAAGCATTATATGTTGACCAAGGTGATTCTGAAAGTTTAAATTTTAAATGTTAGAATGTTACATTATCGTGAATTGTATTCTCTTATGTATTCAGTAGGAAATCATGGTTTATCAATAAAAATTAAAATTCCCATCTATTACTATCAGCGTTCTTTTTATTTTAGTTTCAATCATGTCTGTAGCACATCCCCTTTACCTGCACCTGTTTAATTGTGAGAGTGAGCTTGTCGCGTTACAGGAGTCTGACGTGAGTGAGGTGAAAGGATCGGCCACCCGCCTGCTTCACCTCCCTCCTTATGCTTTGCTTTTGGGTTGGAGTGGGGTCTGTGGAGAGGTAAGTGATATACCAATAAAAAATGTGAGGTGAGGACTCACTCATTCAACTTGTGGAAATTATATAGAAGTACGGAATGCAGAGTTTGTGTACACAGGAAAATGGAGGCATGGACAGTTGTTTCTGGGTGGGTCCCTGGGAGTCTGAGCTTTTCTCTAGTTCTCACAGTGGACCAGAGGTGGTACTCGGCTTGGGGGATTCTCTTCTCCTCCCTGCTACTGCTTGGGTCATCATTTCTGCTAAGGTGATGTACAAATGGACCTTAAAGAAGGTTCAAGTAACAATTTCTTTGAGGTCACTGGTGATAACTCCAGATTAAGGTGCTTCAGAGATGGGGGTCGTGCTCCTTGATCTGGTCATGGTGCACAGGCCCGTGAGGCATCACCCCCAGACTTTTGCAGCATTCTCACAAGGGACACTGTCAGCAGAGGAAGTGGTGGGGGATTCTCGAAGCTTTCTGTAGGGCCCTCGCCCCTTCTGCCCCCACTTCTATCTCTTGTTTTTCATCCTGAAGCTCCCACCTGATCCACTTCTCCTCTCAGAAGTCTGCAAGTACTAAGGCATCCCGCCCATCTTCAGTTTTCTTTTGGTCTCGTGTGTGTGGCCAGCTGAATCTTTCTGTCCTCTAGCCTGTTCTGCCAGTGGGTCAGGTCCCGGGGGTGGAGGAGTGGTGAAAACCCCTCGGATGATTCTCTGCTCCGATTGGTAATTGGCTTTTATTCTCTTTTATGTTATCCTGGTGATCTAAAAGGTCAGACAGCTGCATGAATTCAGGATGAGGGAGAAATTAGATGAAGAATACACAAACAAGACGTGATGGTTAAGCAAAGTATGAGTCAGTGACCAGAGAGCTAATGCCTCCAGGTGCTCAACAAGAAAGATACTGGTTCCCGTGTAGCCTGCACGTTTCCAGGTGTTGCACCTGATACTAAGGTCACAGTCTAAGAAGGTAAGACCCTCTGGGGTCCACATGGGGCAGAGGGGCCCTGCCGGTGTCGGGATGAAACCTCACTGGCTATGGGGGCGCTCAGCTGGTGAAAGAAACAATGCGGACTCAACACTTTCTTTAAATATGGGAAAGGCTGTCACCTGCAAGCTCACATTGCAAAATTGTTGCAAGTGGGTAGATTTTGGCACCACATCGGGAGGAATTAAATAGAACCTCATTATTTCAGAAGACAGTGACTACATGGTCCCTATGGGGGTTTGGCAGAGGCCGATCACTAATGGCGGACTTTGTAAAGTGGTATAGGATCCATTACTTTTTTTTGCATTGAGTGTTAAAAATGGTAGGAGTCAAGAGGTTTTCTTGTTTAGCTCCCGTTATAGATTGAATTGTGTTCCCCCAAAAAGAATGTTGAAGTCCTAACCCTCAGTACCTCCGAATGTGACCTTATTTGGTAATAGGATCCTAGCGGATGTCATTCAGTAAGATAAGGTCACACTCGAGGAAGGAGAGCTCCTATACTAGTATGACTGGTGTCCTTACAAGTAGATAAGATGGCCAAGGGAAGACAGAAACACACTGGGAGAATGCCCTATGACGACAAAGGCCAAGGAATGCCCAAGGCTGTCAGCAAGCCATTAGAAGCTAGAAAGGGCACGGAAGGATTTCCGGTGAGCATGGCTCTGCCGTTGCCTTGATTTCAGACGTCCAGGATCCAGAACTGTGAGACAATACATCTCTACTGTTTTTAGCAGTATCACCCAGTTTGTGATACTTTGTTGCAGCAGTCCTAAGCAGATACCGCTCCCCAGTATTACTGAGACCTGGGAGGTTAAGTGCCTTACACAGGTTCTACAGCTTTTTTCCCCCTTCCACAACTTCTCAAGAGCAAAACTTGGACTTCTGCCTGGTGAGTAGCAGGCACTAAATAAATATTGTGGCATGAATTAACCCCCTGCTTTACCTTCAGTTTGGAGATGGCTTTCCTAGCTCCTGCTTCCTTCCTGTGGGCTCTGTGCTGGTGGCTAAGCCCCCAATATTTATCCTCTGCTTTTGGCATCCCTCCTTCCATGCCTTCACTCTCAGGTGGGAGGGCTGGAATGCCATCCATTCTAGCTGTACTTACTGCCTTCTTTATAAACCCTTATGGCAGGGCGCCTGGGTGGCTCAGCCGTTAAGTATCTGCCTTCTGTTCAGGTCATGATCCCAGGGTCCTGGGATCGAGTTCCACATCTGGGTCCCTGCTCAGTGGGAAGCCTGCTTCTCTCTCTCCCACTCCCCTGCTTTTGTTCCCTCTCTTACTATCTTTCTCTGTCAAATAAATAAATAAAATCTTAAAAAAACAAAACAAAACAAAACCCTTATGGCAGTCATAGCCAATAGATTTCCTCCTGAATACCAGCTGACATTGTTTGGAAATGACTGCCTGAAGGGATTCTACAGGGATTTTGAGGCCACTTCAGAACCTCATGGGAACAAGACCTCCACTTAGCTGTGAATATCTACAAGGAGAAGGCAGGGTACTTGAGCTGGGAATTTGCCATTCCTGAGTTAGGGACTGTACTGCACAATGTAGCATTTAATTACATCGTCGTGCACTGTGAACTGATTGCTTTTATTGGTACAGATCTTGATCACTTACTACATTGTAAACCTTAATTTTTAGGATTTTCTACCCCATACCATAACCATAGACTGTATATATTTGATATCTCTATCATCTACCTCTTTTGCAATATTTATGATAAATGCTATCTGATGTACTTGGTGCATTCTGTAGGATCTGAACTGTAGATTTATAAGGAACAGCAAGAACAACAAAAATAATAATAAAGTTAAGCAATAAAGGTCCTGGCATTCTAACGAAGCGAGAACGGACAATTTATTTTTTAAAGTCTTTGATTTTCCAGGTTTAGTAGTTTTTCTTTTTTCTCTGCAATTTGTTGATATTGTTTTCTTAGGAACGGTGTCTTTTTCTCAGTACCTTCAGAAAGTCCGATGCTCCCTTCTCATATTGCCCTCACCTTTACTCCATGTATCAGAAGTAATGAGAAGCAGGTTCCTGGAAGGGCAGGGATTATGCCTTACTTAGCTTTTAATTTTCAGCATTTATACAATTTGGCTAATAGCAGATTCTCAATATGATAGACAGCAAAAAATAAACTTTTTTTGGAGAATGAAGAGGATATTACTCATTTTTTGGGCCCATTCATTGCCTGATTTCCTCCAGAACCTCAGTGAATTTGTTTAGATACCAAATGTTCTGGTCACCAATTCCAATGTGTGTGTCAGGGGTGTCCCCACACCCAAGCAATTCTGGGTCAGTAGCTGGGTGTCAGAACTCAGTTCTGACAGAAAAGGCATCAGACTGCATGGATTCCTGCTTCGGTCCCACAAGAGCAGCCACGCCCTTCAGATGCCAGTGGCCAGTCTAAGCCCAGGCTGTTTCCTGGGCTTCTGACAGGCCACAAATTGGAGGTTCCCACAGCCCTCTTTTCAGATTCAATTAATTTGTTAGAGAGGCTCGCCAAACTCGGAAGACCTGTTTACTTACTAGGTTACAGGTCTATTAGACAGGCGTTATTATAAAACTCAGAAACAGCCAGATGGAAGAGATGTATAGGGCCAGATGTGGGGAAAGGGCGTGGAGCCGCCATCCCTCCCCAGCCCCTGTGTGGGTTCCCTAACCTGGCCGCTCTCAGGACCTTGGCTTTTTGGGTTTTTATGGAGGCTTTATTCCATAGGCATGATTGATATAAATCATTGACCATTGGGTGATTGAACTCAATCTCCAGCCCCTTCTCTCCTCCCCCAGGTAGGGGGTAAGGGTGGGACTGAAAGTGCCAATTCTCTAATCCCTTAGTTGTCTCCACTGGCAACCAGGCCCCATTGCTCGGTGCTAAAGGACACGTTATGAACATAACAGAAGACACGTTTCTCACTCTGAACACTTAAGAAATTCCAAGGCTTTGGGGTGCCTGGGAACCAGGAACTGTGTGGACAAAGATCAAATATATATTTTTCTTAGAAATCGCAATATCCCAGCTACTAATTACAAGGAACAGTATAATATCACATTTGTACTTTATCTCTCACAGCATCTAACACTACCTTTGATACTGTAGATGCTCAGAAATGTTTAACTGAAAAATAGAATTTGAAGAACTTACAGTTAAGGACTTTTCCACATGATTTTTCCATGATTTTCCACATGATTTCCACATGATTTCCATGATTTCCATGATTTTCCAATGACTTTCCACATGATTTCCATGATTTTCCACAGGATACAGGCCTAGAGACAGAGGAGGAGGGAAAAGGAAAGAAAGAAAGGAATGCAAGAGATGGAGAAATAAGGAATAATTCTAGGCAAAACCATTATTTTCTAAACTAAATTTCAGTTATGGGGATTTGAAAAATTTTGGCAGATTCCCAAACACTATAGATATTGAAGTCATGTGTTTTAAATGCTGAGTAAAAAGTTAACCTTAATTTATAAAGTGATGAGTAACTGTGGCTCTGTGCATTATTGCATTAGCTAATTTTTGGCTGTCCTTGTGCAGGTGTGCAAGGGGAAGAAGCTTTTGATTCTTCTTAATTTTAACTGATTTCAGGAAAGAATATCATAGTTATGCATCACTGAATGTACTGAAAATACTGAGTATATTAAAATAAGGTGTATAAAAGAATACTAATCATGCCTTCTTATCAGAAGAATTTTTAAAAATCTTACGGCTCTCACATATTAAAAACTCTGTGCCTGTCAGCTCTATCTCTTCTCCTGTCCCAGCCAAACTTCTTGAGAGAATTCTCTATATTTATTAGCTACACTTTATAATTTTGTATCCATTCTTCAAACCACTGAAACCCGGTCTTACTCTAGTAAAGATACTCTGAATAAACTGATCTCCTCTTCTCTGCATCTAATGAACATTTTCCTTCCTTCTCTTCTTGGCATCTTAGGAGCATCTAACATTGTTGACCACTCTCCTTCCTGGATCTTCTTTGTCCTTCGTCTTATATGTCTGCACACGTTCCTGATTTTTCTCCCATCTGTCAGATGCATTGTCTTAGTCTCCTTTGAATTCTCATTTCCCTCTGTACATTTTTAAAATTCAGACTTGAGATATTTCGGAGGTATTATTAGGAAGACTTTGGGGTAGATTGGATATAGAGGGTGAGGAAAAGAGGGGTCAGAAAAGTCTGTCCTTAGCAACTAGGTGATGGGGGTTAGGAGGAGGCATTTACTGAGATGAAGAAAAAAGACTGGATAAAGGAAAGTGTGTGTGTGTGTGTGTGTGTGTGTGTGTGTGTGTGTGTGTGTGTCAAAGATTTCGTTTGGGTCATTATATCTCATTACATTCTCGGCAAAGAGAAACGACATATAGTTATGCCCCTTAGCGATCTGCTGTTAAAAACAAGACAACAGGTCCCAAATGGAGTTGCTTATGCTAATTACAGCACTGACTCTCCAAGAAATGGACTCTTAAACCAATCAGTCAGAAATTACCTGGTCAATACTAGTTAGGTAATTTTCACAATAGACCCCTTCCAGCCCCTAAAGAAATATAACCTTGCAATAACCAACCTGCCTTTTTAAAAAATCTAGTATGATTTCTTAGTTCCTGCTCCCTCTTGCCTATAAAATCTTTCATTTTGTACGACTCTTCTGACCACCTTTCTGTGAGATTAGATGCTGCCCAATTAGAATCAATTTTTCGTGTAAACTCTTAAAATTTTAAAATATACCTCAGATTTATCTTTTAATATTACCAATGCAAAGAATAGCAACACCATATTACCAAATTATTCCTATAAAATAATCTACTCCCATTTTTGGGGTTTTTGTGTTTTGTTTTTTTTTTTTTTTGTAATCCAGAGGAATTTAGAAAAATCCAAAAGAATTCATATAGCAAACTCATTGGTATGAACCATAGGATTTGATTTTTAAAAACTTTTTATGTTGAGATAATTATAGACTCACAAGTTGTAAAATACTGCACAGAAGTTATGTATGCCTTTCACCCAGCTTCTCCAGCGGTGACATTAACGATAGTGCACTATTGAAGCAAGGACGTTGATCAACACATTAAAATTAGCTGGACTACAGACCTTACTTCATTTTCATGATCTTTTTGCATGCACTTATTTTCTTATGTGTCTTTATGTATAATTCTAGGACATTTTATAGGGCTGTGGTCTGAATGTGTCTCCCCCAAATTCCTATGTTGAAACCTAACCCTAAAGGTGATATTATTAGGAGGTGGGGGCCTTTGGGAAGTGATTAGGTCATGAGGGCAGAGCCCTTGTGAAGGGGATCAGTGCCCTTATCAGAGAGATCTGAGAGATCCTTTATTCTCTTCAGCACGTGAGGTTATAGAGGAAAAAAACAGCCATGTATGGGCCCAGAAGTAGGCCATTACCAGACACCAGATCTGCGGGCAGCTTGATCTTAGACTTCCCAGGCTCTAGGACTGTGAAAAATAAATGCTTCTTGTTTATAAGCTACCCAGTATGGTGTTTTGTTAGAGCAGCTCGACTGGACTAAGACTTTTAAATTTGAATACTGCTATTACAACGAAAATACAGACCCATTGCCATCACCGCAAAGGAACTCCCTCTTGCTGCTTTAAAGTCCTACCGTTCCTCTCCTTCCTTACTCCCTGGCAACCACTTATCTGTTCTGTCTCTGTAAGTCTCATCTCGAGAATGTTGTGTAAGTGGAATCATAGAGTATGTAACCTTTTGAGGTTTTTTTCCGTGTTTAGGATCGCACCCTAAAGATCATCCAAGAGGTTGTATGTATCAATGTTCATTCCCTTTTACCGCTGAGCAGGATTGCAAGATTTGATTTTGAGAGCCTGTGGGACTTTAGGTATGGAGTGTACGTGGCCCTGCCAACCCTATGTAAAATATTCAAATGAATTCAGGTTGACACAATAGGGGTTAATAAGTGTGACAAAGGAAGAAGAATCGTGAAGAGGGAAATTCTCAGCTGTGCACAGGCGAAAATCACAGGGTTGGGAACAGTCTATATACCAGCACCTCCAACATGTAACTTACAGAATGACAACAGGTCTAATGTGGAAAAAGTGTTTAATGGCAATGTTCAGGCAATCACAAAAAAGTGTCACAGTTGTAGGATTTATCTTTAATATGGTAATGTATATTTTGAATTCAAAGAGAAGGATATGATATTCTGTGCTTTCCAAACCTTCATACAAGTACATGAAAGTCATTTTTCTCAAAATATTTCTTTCTGAGAGTTTTCCAGGGAAAATATTTTGGGAAAAGCTGTTGTAAATTAATATACAATACTTAAGTTCCAAAATGACCACGAAGCTTTACCATAAAGTTTTATCACACAGTCAGATGTGTTTATGAAGTTGATTTAAAGGTTTATAATAGGTATAAAAGACAAAGTTACTTTAATGGCAGAAATGTAACAACCAAATATTTATTCCTAATGGCAAAAAAAAAAAAAAAAAAAAAAGTCAAACTTATAGAACCAGAGAGTAGAATGGTGGTTACCAGGGGCTGGTGGTGGGGACAAAGACAGATAAGTTCTGGGGATCTAACTTAGAGCATGGTGGCTTTGCTAATAATAGTGCATTGTATATTTGAAATTTGCTAGGAAAGTAGATCTTCAGTGCTCTCCCCATACCAAAGAACAAAACAAAACAAAAACCAAAAAAAGTCACTGTGTGAAGGAATCGATGTGATAATTAACTTAATTGTGAGAAACATTTCACAATCTCTCTCTCTCTCTCTCTATCAAATCATCATGTTGTACGTCTTAAATATATGCAATTTTTGTCAATTATGCTTCAATGAAGCTGGAAAAGTTACGTGAAAATATGCTGCCACTAGGGGGCAGAAGAGGATTAGAAGAAAGAAAACCTCCAACTTGCCTAATTAAAAAATTCCTGTTGTGAACTAAAAATGAAATGGGATCCGGGAGCTTTTTCTCTTTTTTGTGCAAACAGAGAATAAAGTTATTAAGATATTCTGCTTACTGCTGTATACGTCTGAGGATGCATTTTGTTCTTTGGCATGTAATTGGTGCGTAATAATTTGTTATTTTTAGAGTAAAAAAACATATCCAGAGTGGGAGCTGCTTTTTGATTTTATGAAAACAAATCCTGATTTTAAAAGACCCAAGAGATCATTAGCTTTTGGAAATTTAGAAAGAAATACTATTGCCATATTCTGCCATCATTCTTCTAGTCTGTTTTGGTTAAGGAATAAGTTATGGCAAGTCAAGTTTGACCTAGTTTGTGGAATTTTAATCTCTTAGTGGAATCAAAGAATCTCCATTAATCCTCTAGCATGTATTTATAACTTTCTTTCTCCGCTGACTTCTGCTGTGCGCTTGAAGTATTTTCTCTCCTCCCAGTGCTGCTTCTTTCATAATCAAAGCTGGAGAAGAACAAATATAACCAACAAGATAGCAAAATGGGCTTGTTAGTGGAGGTTTGGTTGCCTGGTGAGCTTCTCAAAGCCTGTCTTCACTTACAGCACTAGGCTCCCACATGTTCTTTTTCATAGTGAACTAGCTTAACTGAATAAAAATGTTTCATGAGAATCCAGGAAACCCCTCTCGTCTGAGGGAATTGTCTAGAAATTTTCTAGTAAGAAAGAACTTTATCAGTTTGATACTATACTGAAGGGATCTCCCCTCCACAGCACCCACCTACCCTCTTCTTCCCTCTCCTGAAGTGAATACTTGTTTGTCATACAACTTTCCTGGTGAGAAGATCCTAGGATGGGGTTTGCATCTCCCTGGAATGGGGTAGTCATTGTCAGGAGAAATTGTGGGTCCTCAGACAGGAAAATGGATAATAGGATGGGGAGAGGGAATTCTTGCCTTTCTCTGGATAGTGCTCTCTTGGGTTTGGACTTGGGGGTATTTAGACATGCTTGAGGATGCTCCCAGATGGGGGGGATTAAGATGGCCTCTGCCAGACAGAGGACGGCTAGGAGACAGGGAGGAGGCTAAAGATGAGTGAATTATACTGTGTAAACTGGATTCCCATTTATTCTCTTCCTGTTAACTTTTAGATGCTAGTGATTTCTAAGTGTTTTGGCCTTGTTTTAGTTGCACTGAAAGGAATTTTAAAAAGAATTTAAACTGTAGGGTGAGAACCATGCCTCCTTGTGAGGCCAATGTGGAAGTGTTGGCTTTAATAAATAGAGACATTGAAAGCCGGACATTGAGTATCAGGGACACTGCCCCACACAGGGATGTGTCCACTTTTTTGGACAGGTCTTACTCTGTAATCGATAGAAGCTTTCTACTAATTCTTTATTTTCTACCAAAGGCTGTGCTAAACAGTATCAGATATTAATTGCATGGTCTTCAGCTTTGTGTTGAAAGTGGAATTCTTCCAAGGACTCTGGGATCTTGAGCTGTGTGGGTCATTGGTTGAAAGGACAGATGCAGAAGTTTCTCCTAGATTTCTCCTAGAGTGTGTGTGTGTGTGTGTGTGTGTGTGTGAGAGAGAGAGAGAGAGAGAGAGAGAGAGAGAGAGAGAAACTCCTTTTATTGCCTCCTTGGGAAAGAAATATTGGGCCAGGGGACATGGAATCATCACTCTTCATCCAGCACACTGAAGGGCAAAGTCCTTTCTATTGTTAGTTAGATGTGAAAGCAGTGAGCCATCTCAATTCCAAGCAAGAGGCCATTGAGTGGGAGCACCTGGGTGTTCCATTTTCTCCTCCTCAGTGCAGTTCATCTTGTGGGAAAGGAACACCAAGATGTTGATGACAACTACTTAGTAACATATTCTTGACCCCCTGTGTTCCTGTGAAAAAGCAAAATCACTGTGTGGAATTGTTGGTTGCTCTTCCCTAACATCCATCCTCCTCCTGCATGAAGCTCTCTGTGGCCAGCATGTGTCATTTGTGACAACAGATTGCTTATTTCCTCTCTGCCTGGCATTGTTCTAAGTTCTTTACATGTTTTGTGTCGGATAATTCTTCCAAATGCCCTGTAAGATAGGTGCAGTATTCCAGATGGAGATGCTGACAAAATGAGAAGTATGTATCACGATGGTAGGTAGAGAGCCTGCCCTCAAGTCCTAGCATTCTGGTTCCAGAGCATGTGCTGCTAACTACTACACCATCCTGTCACCTGGTGGCATTCACCTGACTTCCACCCTATGGATCTGGATTAAATCTTAGAGATTTTAATCCACGATCTCTTAGGGATTTGTGTGATCACATCCACGAAAGTTACTCTTGTTTGGGGAGAGCAATCCAAAGTAAAAACTAGAGTTTCTTGATAAAATCATTCCAATACCAACTCAAGAAGAATGTGACTTGGGAAGTGAATCCCTACATTCAACTCATTAATATTATTTTCAAATGGCACCACTAATATTTATTAAAGTATTATTTAGCACCTCTTAATCCACCCAGTGACCAAATGGGGTAAATACTATTATTCCTCGTTTACAGATGAGTTCAGGGTTATTGAATAATTTCTCACTGTTGTACAACTTCTTAAAAAGCAGAAATGAGATTTGAACTCGACACTACAATCCCAGAGCCCACACTCTTAACCAATGAGTTATACTGGTATCCTATCGTAGTTCAGGATAGACATCTTTCCATTTAGTGAGCCTTCCTGAAAAACTGAGAGAAGTATAGTCTTGGTCTCTCTATTCCTGAATTTTGTTTTGTTGATTCTGTTGTGCTCTTGAGCCATCTGTGTACCATTCTTTCTTTCTTTAGTATTCAACCTTCATCATCTGGCTTTGATTTGCTCAAACTCTTTCCTCTATGAGACTTTTATTGTTTTAGTTTCTTTTCCTATGGAAACCATTTTTTGTAGTTAATTTAATAATACATGTTTTACTACTTTGAAGTCTTATTTTTTCACTACAATAATGGTATTTATATAGCACCATGATGGATATTTTCAGGAAAATGATATATATGCATATACAATTTTAAATTGATAAATTTTTGGCCCTATAATTATCCTTGTGGATGATTTCTGGTCCAAACGCACTTCCCAGTGTCACTTTTTCCACATGACATGATCTGAGGACATAGCTACCTTAAAATGTTTGTTAATGGCATAGAGAAAGAAAGTATTATATCTGAAAACTCTCTGAAAGTGCAAAGAAGGTCATCCCCAGATGATCATGTATTAGGAGTGCCATATTAGCCAAATGAGTTCTTTCAAGTTACAGAAGTGGGGCAGAAACCGCGGCGAAAGGGATAGGTACATTCATTTCCAGTGCAGACATATGACTTTAAGTACGAAGGGATATGTCAGTGAGCTTGAAGGGTAGGAAAGTCTTGAAGAAAGTGGGTGGTAGTAGGAGTAAGTGTTGGGGGGGTGGAATTCGAAAAAGCGGGAAGGTCTAAATATGTATGTGGACTCAGAATGGATATTCATGCAATTGCCCTTCTAGCAATTCCTGTTCAGGTAATTATGGTGGGAGAAGCCAAATTCATACAACATGTATTTGCCTTCACAGCTGACTGGGTAAAGGTGGGATGATACACCCCTTCTCAAATCTCTGAGACCAAGAGATTCTAGACAATTGGATGTTCCCCCAAACAAAAGAAGTATAAACCAGGACTTCAGTGAGAGGGAATAATGAGGCAGATGCTAGAGAGTGGTGGAGATGAGAAATAGAAATTTTTAGTTCTCTCCAGTGTTCTAGTCACCACCTCATTCCCTCCATTCCCTAGGATTTTTATAACTCTGCCCTTGGCATTGACGGACTCCTTTGCCTTTTTGCTTAATTATTGAGCTTCTGATCATTGTAAATAGTCACATTTTTATTGTAGCAAAGTATATAAAACATAAAATTTACCGTTTCAATCATTTTTGAAGTGTGCAGTTCAGTGGCATTAAGGACATTCACACTGTTGGGCAGTCATGGCCACCATCCGTCTCTGGGACTTTTTTCATCTTCTTAAACAGAATCTCTGCATGCATTCAATAGAGGAGTTACTATTTAAAACTACCCCATTTTCCTCTTCCTCTAACCACAAATCTACTTTCTGTCTCTGAATTTGACTGTAGGTACCTCATACAAGTGGAATCATCAATGTTTGTCCTTTTGTGACTGGCTAACTTCACTTACATAAAGTCTTCAGGATTCATCCATGTTGTAGCATGAGTCAGGATTTCCTTCCCTTTTAAGGCTAAATAGTATCTCATCACATGTGTCATGTATCTCATCAAATGCATATACTACCTTTTGTTTATCCATTCATCCATCAATGGACACTTGAATTGCTTCCACATTTTGGCTATTATAAATAATGTTCCAATAAATAAATAAATGAATAAATAAATAAATAAATAAATAAATAAATAAAGTTCCTATGAACATGAATGTGGGTATACAAATATCTGTTTGAATCCTTGCTTTAGATTTTTTTGGTATACACCCAGAAGTGGAATTGCTGGATCATATGAGAATTTGATGATTTAAATTTTTAAGAAATTTCCATATCATTTTCCACAGTGGCCTCACCATTTTGCCTTCCCACTAAAAGGGCCCAAAGAATCCAAATTCTCCCTGTTCTTGCTAACACTTGTTATTTTCTGTTATTTTGGTAATAGCCATCCAAATGAGTGTGAAGTTATATCACATTGTAGTTTTGATTTGTATTTCCCTAAGGACTAGTGATATTGAGCATCTTTTCACATGCCTATTGGCCATTTGTAAGTCTTTTTTTTGGAGAAATGTCTATTCAAACATCCACATTTTAATTGGATTTTTGCTGTGTTGTTGAGCCATAGGAGTTCTTAATATATTCTGGATCCCTTATGAGATATATGGTTTGCAAATATTTTCTCCCAAGCTATGTGTTGCCTTTTCACACTCTCCATAGTCATTTGAGGCACATAAGTTTAAAATGTTGATGTAGTCCATCTTCTCTGCTTTTGTTGCCTGTGCTTTTACTGTCATATCTAAAGACATCATTATTAAATACAATGTTGTGAAGGTTTTCACTTATGTTTTCTTCTAAGAGTTTGAGCTCTTATATTTAAATCTTCGATCCATTTTGAGTTAGTTTTTGTGTAAGAGCCCAACTTCATTCTTTTGCATGTGGGTACCCAGTTTCCCCAACACCACTTGCCGCAAAGACTCCTTTCCTCATTGCACAGTCTTGGCACATTTATTGAAAATCATTTGACCACATATGTGAAGATTTATTCTGGGCTCCCTGTTCTATTCTAATTATCTATAGGTCTGTCTTTATTTTAGTGCCATAGCTTTGAGTAAATTTTGTAATTAGGAAGTGTAAGACCTCTGATTTTGTTCTTTTTAAAGATTGGTTTTTGGCTAGTCAGGGTCCTTGAGAGTCCATATGAATTTTAGGATGGACTTTTCTATTTCTACAAAAGAAGTCATTGGGATTTTGATAAAGACTATCTTACTTGAACTCTTGAATCTTTGCTTTGAGTCCTGTTTTACAGATGTAGTTTGTTAATTTTTAAAATTTACTTTTATCTGCTCTACAAAAAAGTATTTTTCTTGTAATTATTTTTTGCCATTTTTTCCTCCTGCCTCCTCTCTCTCTCTCTTTCTGTCTTTCTCTCTCTCACAAACTTTTTGGTGGAATTTGGGAAAGTTTGTTTAATGATTCCTTTAAAATTTTTCTTCATAATGAGTAGAGTTCTTTCTGTACTATATATTATATGAGGGTTATGTGAAAGAATGGAATTTTTCAAGCTTGTAGAAAATTTTTTATTACAAGCAAAATTCCTTATGATACAAGGTTCTGTGGGTAAATTCTTTTAGCTTTTATTTCTTCACAGCCACCTGTGATTGGAAACCACAACACTGCCCACAATGTACTCCATTCTGCCTTACTTTTCGAAAGCTTCCTAAAAATATGCAGTGTGTGAGTGATTCCTGGTTCCCTACCTTCCTTGTTCCTCCTTGATATAGACTATATACCCTCTCAGGTTGTCCTACTGGCCCTGGAGGCCTGTGTTCTGATACTTTTGTTTTGTTTGAGATTGTTAGTTAAGGACTTCCTCTCTGGGTGTCTTCCCATACCTCTGTTTGACCTTAAATGGATTTGGCAGCCCATCTTCACATATTATGTTTTGAAATTATAAAAGTCTCTGAATTTTATTAAAAGTGGAGCTTAGCTTTCTGTTTCTCATTCTCCTAGTTGTTTTTGGGTTATTTCCTGAAGGAGAAGAGATGAGCCTTATAGTTTCCAATAATGAATCTGTGAGGCAAGAGCATTAGCTAGTAGAAATAACAATCTAGAAAGTTGACTTTCATGAGCAAGAAATGTGAGGAGGATGGATAATATCAGAATCCCAAACAATTCCTTTATGGTGAATTCTCGCTAAGTAAAGACACCTGCTGTGATCTGCATGAATGACAATACATGGAATGCAGAACTGATGTGAATTAGCTGCCATTGCCTTTCATAATCAATCTTAGGGTGCTCTGGAGATCTCTGCTTTAGGCTTATGTGTATTTCTCAGATTTTGTTTTGAATCTAGTATTGTCATTTGGTGTTTTCACCTTTAACTTCCTGGCTCAAATGCTTTTCATATTCTTGCTTGTGGCTTTTATTTGGACTGTGTAGTCCATTGAACCTGTTGTCCTTTCTTCCTTCCATACTACCAATCAGCAAGTATCCGCTTAGTGGACTGGGTGGATTTCTAGGTTTTCAAGGCAATGTGGGTTTAGAGGAACAGTTTAGAATTTGTTTCCGTTAAGGCTGTTGTACCTGAAATTATAAAGAAGATATAAGAAATCTTTAATTGTACCTTATACTCAAGATATGACCAGAAGTTGGAATCAGATATGAATAAGGAAGGGCATATATTCCATGTGAAATTAGAAATGCTTAGACAATAATAGTGTTTGGTCAACCAAAGAGTGACATCCTGAGAGAGGTCGTGTGACAGAGAGACTTGGATGAGGGTTTGTTTCTTTTATAGTTGGCACCTGCAGTAATAGTATCTAGGACAAAGTGCTCCACAGAATACATTCCTGAATAGTATTAAAGTGGTGTGTTGGGGAGAGAAAAGGTAGAGGTTCACTGAGCAGCGGATTCTTTCAGGTGTTGGCATAACATAGTCCATTAAACATTTTTCAAGAAAATGGATGGGACTTGTTCTTTCCTTTCCCAACTCTACCCTTCTCTTATGCTTCTTGTGATTACTTTCCCCTTCAAATCTACCTGAAGTGTTCTTTTGGCGTTATATACAATTGTGAGATGTGGGAGATGATTGAAGAGGTTGGTAAGTTTATACTGTAAAGATAGCCCTATCTTAGGCCCTGTAGATTCTTTAATTATATTACAACAGAATATAAAAGATCTATTCAACTAAGATCATAAAATTAGCCTTTAAAGTACTAGAAATAGAATACTTCACTTTTAAAGTTCCCTTAAGAAATGGTTACAGTTCCATAATAATTATGTTAAAGCATATTGCTTGTAGAGGTTTCATCTAGAGAGAAATAATGTGCCTTCTAATCCCATATATTAAGGAGAGAATAAAAATATATAGGCTGTTACCAAGGCATGCATAATCAAGTGTGTATGTTCCAAGTTCTATATTCAATTATTTAAATTTTTATAAGGAGCAATTTCTATAATAGACATGTCACTTTCTATGTAACTTAGAGTACTGACCATTATGTACTTTCCAAATGAGCAAAATTAGTTATATCAGATTAATTAAAGGAGAAATCATATACATGTTTCTTAAATGAAATTACATGTCACATTATCTTAAGGTTATCTGAAATTTCTCATATGCTACATCCGTTAAAATTATCTCATTCTTTTCCAGCTAGGTCTCTTTTAATTGTACTGAATACATGTTTTTGGAGTTCTAGGAAAGATTCTTCGTCAAAATTATATTTGGCTTCTTTAGTCCCCAGAGCTTGTGAATGATATCAGAGTGGGAAATATTATGAATTAATTCCAAATACTTGGAACTTTGGAAATGAAATTAGTGCTCCATGCAAGTAAAATACAATTTTTGCCTGGAGCACATTAATTTTAATTCTATTACTCATCTAATTTGTGAAGTTTTTCTACTTTTTATGTGGAAAAAGTAAAGAATAGAATGGCTACACACATTTCAATTATGAGAAACTATAGTAAAATAAGCCAAAATTAGAGAATGTCTTCTACTTTTAGAGCAAATATTTCCATCTCTCTTATATAGGAAAGGGAGTCATTTAGATCACTTCCTAAATAAGATATTCTTTTCTATATAGCACATGCCACAACAGTTTGATGATGAACCCAGATTCTAGAGGATTAATTCAATTCTTCAAATGTTAAAGCTGAGATAAAACCCATAATTTTAAACAAATTCTCTTCCTTCTGAAAGAGAAATGGAATCCGTATATTTTTCACTCACATAACACAGAATCTTAGAGTTGGCAGGGGTTTAATTTACACTTAAAATCTCAAAGGTTACTTTTTCCAAGCTATCCGATCCAAGAATGATGGGCTCCTTCCTGATTATTTAAATTTGGCCATTTTGGAGTCTGATTCAGAAGTTAAGAAGTCTTTACTTAGTCAAGGGCTGCCAAACTATAACATCAAAGAATTAAGCTTAGTTCAAAATAAAAACTGAATTCTGATTGAGTGCTAAACTTGGCAGTCACGTTCATGCAAATCGTGTGCCTTCCATAGAATGGGTTTGATACATCTTTAGGAAATGATGCCCACTAGTTTTTTAGATGGATTAGATGTAGTTCTAGCTCAAAGCTGACATTTTCAATTAAATGCTTATAGTGTAGGGGCACCTGGGTGGCTCAGTGGGTTAAAGCCTCTGCCTTCAGCTCAGGTCATGATCTCAGGGTCCTGGGATCAAGCCCCGCATCGGGCTCTCTGCTCAGCGGGGAGCCTGCTTCCCCCTCTCTCTGTCTGCCTCTCTGCCTACTTGTAATCTCTCCCTCTCTTTCAAATAAATAAATAAAATCTAAAAGAAATTGCTTATAGTGTAGTATAACTATTAATACTGAAAATCTGGGCTGTGATATATAGGAAAAGTGAACATAACAAGATGAATCTCTATTGTTAAGTATTATGTAATCTTTAGAGAAATTTATTGAGTGCTTAATATGAAAAAATTCCTTTTATTTGCCTATTACAGCACATGTGCTTTAATATAACATACTACTTTTACACTCCTCTGTGCGACATATACAGTTAAAATGCATAATCTATCTTATACACTTAGAGTAGGCTTGTAAGTATCTTACAAATATTATGAATCAGGCTTGTAAGCTTCCTATACTTGGTATATCAGTTCATATTTAGTGTTCTTAAAATTCCTTAAAAATGAAGTACACACAAAGTAACACAATAATTACAAAACTTATGAACACCACTATTGAATCCACCACTCCCAATAATTATGATGTGATTGATTTATTTCTTCATCATCTCTATAATTATCTTTATCCTTTGCTGGAGTTGCAAGGCTACCAACACGACCAGGAGGACAATTACCCTTTCTGTCTGTGAAGTTATTGTTGGGGAATTTGGGATTGGAATATGGCCCCTGTGTGTACCTTTGAGGGGGATTTGATCCAAGCAGGAGCTTTTCAGGCCTCGAGAGGGAAGTGGATAAAATTGTCTTGCGTCTCTAATGCAGGACTAGGAATTTTTTTTTTTAAAAGATTTTATTTATTTATTTGACATAGAGAGATCACAAGTAGGCAAAAAGGCAGGCAGAGAGAGAGGAGGAAGCAGGCTCCCTGCTGAGCAGAGAGCCTGACGCAGGGCTTGATCCCAGGACCCTGAGATCATGACCTGAGCCGAAGGCAGAGGCTTTAACCCACTGAGCCACTCAGGCGCCCCCAGGACTAGGAATTTGAACTTTCTTTGGCAGCAACTGCTGTTGACATTTGAGTAGAGGAGATATAAAATGAAGCCTGAGTCTTAGGAAGATTGATAAAGTTTTCAGTTGTTTTCATTTACTTCAATGTACGAATTCCACTTTGAATAATTGTTGAGATCTGACTTTTGCTCTGAAAATTTTCCCTCGGCTTTGTTGAACTATGATTGACACAGATGGTACATATTTAAGGTGTACAAGTGTATATACTTAAGATGTACAGTTGTCTCTATCTAAGGTGTATTTTGATATACATATACATTGTGAACTGATTGCCTCAACCAAGCTAACTTGAAGTTAATGTATGCATTACTTCACATAGTTTCCTTTTTTTTGCTGCTGTGGCAACTTGAGATACACTCTTTTGGCAAATTTCAAGTGTATCATATATTATGTTCTGAAATTTTTAACAAAAATCAGGATATTTAACAGAATAAAACCAAAAAAAAGTAGAGAATTAGTAAGTAGCTTTCTTTCTCTCTCTCTCTTTTTTTTTAAATCAGTATAGATAATTGGTTTTTAAAAAGGGAGTTTCTTTTGCCTTTCTCTCCAAAGGACATTTGGCAACTCCTCTCGTAACTTGGAAGGGTCCTATTTCATCTCGTGGTCACTGGTCATGTGGGTAGGGACCAGGGGTGCTGCTAAACTTTCTATAATACATGGAATGGTCATCTACAACAAAGAATTATCTGGCCCCGAATGTCCATAGTGCTGAGTTGGAGAAACCCTGGTGTGCACATATTGAGGGCATACTCTTGGCAGAGCATGAACTAAGTGGGTGAATCCTCTATGCTCAGTGTTCTTTGAAGGACTTAGGTAATTGTTTGTATTTTCTTTTGACACCCATGACATTAGGTATAGTTTTTCATCATAGAATATACTTTGAAATTAAGTTTTCAGACCATTTGGTACTGCATTCTACCAGGAAGTACCCAATGTGTTTGTCCCATTATTGATGATCATTTTATTTTTTATTTTTTTTAAAGATTTTATTTATTTATTTGAGTGAGCTAGAGAGAGAACTCAAATAAGCAGGGCAGCAGGCAAAGGGAGAAGGAGAAGCAGGCTCTCGGCCAAGCAGGGAGCCTGATGTGGGCCTCGATCCCAGGACCCTGGGATCATGACCAGCCAAAGCCAGCTGCTTAATGACCGAGGCACCCAGGCACCCCCTTATGATCATTTTAATCATGAGGTTAGGGTGCTAACTTCCAGATTTCTCCACATAAAGGCAGCATTTCCCCTCTAGGTAATCAATAAATTCTCTATGAGAGAACATTTTAAGATTGTGCAAATAATCTGTTCCACATAAATTTGCATCTAATGATTTTAGTGTCCAGTGATGGTTCTTACTTGAACCAATTATTAGTATAATGATTATAAAAGAGTAATTTTCTAGCTCTATGATTCCCTGTACACTTAATCATTGGCTATTTACTTTAAAAAATGTTTTTTCTTAGATAATTTATTGTTTTGGTATCAGTATGAACCCACAGATTATTTTTATTCAATGTGCTATAATCCATAACTTTCATGATTCATTTTGATACTCAAATTATGGCATGTTTGGGCACTGGGAACCCTGTTAGGGTGGCTCTTATGACCTTTTGCAATGTTCCATCAATTTTTGAGCCCTATCTTGCTGGCTGGCACAGTAAGATATTCCAGGTTTGACATGTACTTTCCCTGTGATCCACCTCTTTCCTTTTAGTTGGAAATGGGATTTAGAAAATAAAAACTGGGTATCAGATGTGTCCACTACTACTGTGATGTCTTTGCGTCTAGGCCTTTTTAACAGAATTAGAAATAGATTTCTCCCTTCCTTCCTTCCTTCCTTCCTTCCTTCCTTCCTTCCTTCCT
>CM052802.1:74762493-74790549 GCA_028533885.1 Nasua narica | reverse complement strand
GTGCTCTTTAAAAGATGGACCCTAGTATGTCGTTTGCACTATTCATTTATCAGATTGAAATAGGTCAAAATAATAAAGGCTGTGTCTTAAGTCCAATAAATGATTTCAAAATCAGAACCAACTAGACAAGTAGCTAAACATTTTCCTTTTAAAAATTTACTGGTATTAGAACAATATTCATATGACATCATGTCATGTCACAATATTCAGTCACGGTGGCCTTTTTCTTTTATCTTTGCATTCTTACTTGAATCATAACATTAATTTTTGATATTTCAAAATTTTGAAACACCAGCTGGTGTTTCCCAATTTGACCATAGCTTTTGCCTGAAAATAAACACATGCTTGGAAACTAAGGGCAGTGTCTCATGAATGAGTCTATTGGTGGTGTTCTTAACTCTCATTTTAACAAGATTTAAAATTTTCGCAGATCTGTTGAATATTAGTGCTCAGGTGGACATCAAAGGTAATCTAGCATGCATAAATCCTTTTTGAATCCCTAATTGGAAGGTGGAAACTGGTTGATAGAATGTGTTTTAAAGTTGGTATAAATTCTTGAAGAGATGGCATGTCGTGGTGACGTAGAAGGCACAGGTATTAGGATAAGAAAACTAGTTCTTCTGTTCCTGGCTTTGGCATTTGCCAGGTTTATGACAGATAAACTATTCACCTTAGTTTCTTTATCTATAAAATAGATTTAAAAATATTAGCTCTGCTTGTCATAGAGGGTTGTTGTGAGAATTAAATGGAATGCTGAATTATCCAGCTAGCAGGTGTTAACAACAAGCAACGCAATCACAAAAACAACATCCTGTTGGGTGAATTTATTTTGAGTAAGAACTGTTGCTGATGAAAGTAAAATAAATAAATAAAAATAAATGAATAAATAAAAACTTTGTTGCTCGCTGGAACTACTTTCTCCGTTTTGTCATTTGGTTAACTCTTTATCCATCATCAACCTCTGTTTCAGGCATCACTTCCCTCCAGAAAATTCTCCGCTCCCTCCAAGCAGTCTAGATTCTCCTTGTGTTCCTACAGTATCGGGTTCATGACTCAATTACAGCACTTAACTTGTCTCCATCTTGCTCTGCAGCAGTGGTTCTAAGTGTGCTTTAAAAAATCCGAAGAACTCATTTAATAAGAGATTATTAGGCCTTCTCCTGGAAATTCTGATTCGGTAGGTCCCGGGACCTGAGTGTCTGAATGTTTAATGGCTGGTGATTCTGATGAGATAGTCTCTGGGCCACACTGAAATCTCATTCATCTCAAGAGTGGTCTCTCTGAGAGCCAGGCTCTACCATTCTTCTTTGTGTTCCCTTTACTAGAATGGGGCTAGATGTATGGTGGGTGCTCAGTAGACAAATATGAAATAAATGGCAAAATTTTCCAGGGTTCAGTTTGTAGAAATACATAATTCCTTTGACTTCTCACACACAATTTATACATATTGCAAAAAGCAATATATTTTGCCTTTTGTGCTCCAAACATTCAAATGTCTGAAATTATTATCATCCTGTTATGTAGAAAGGAAAGCTTTCAGTGTTTTTTAAATGTTAGAGAAACGCAGAGTAAGTATTCACTTATTAAAAAAAATAATTTATCAAGTACTTTCAACATGTATATATTATGTCAGGTGCCACAAAGATAGAGGCATTACAAGTAGATGGAAGCGAGCTATCAGTTGCTCAAGAACTGGACATCTGGAAAGAGAAGATAAAACCATATATAATGACTCTGCATTAATATGAATGCTAGAGCGGAAATTAGGTTGGGTACTGGGTGTAGGAATGTTTGAGAAGATTTGTGGAATTGTTGAGTCTTGAAGAATTGGAAAGTGAGAAGTAAAAACTATTGAGGAAGGTGGACCTGCTTAATAAAAATCTGAGAGTCAACAGTAGGCATGGCTTTAGCAGGTCATGTTGGAAGAGGAGTGGGAGTCTCAATAAATCATGCTACCTCTTCTCTCCCTCGTATTGAACAAACAAATAAAACAAAGGAGTAGCAGATGAGAAACCATAATATCAACATCTTGATTTCAAGTAAAGGCTACGTCTGAGATTTTAATTCAGCGTGAGAGTCTAAATCCTTGCTACTTGATTTCTGCGGATGATGTCCATAGGGAGCTTACTCCAAAAAGAAGGAAAGGACGGAGCTGGGCATACTCCCCACATTTGGAAATCACATAAGTCATGCATTTTGGTTTCTTTGACAAAGGGAAGTGGCACTTGGTCCCTATGTAGACATCTAGATCTGTGCATCATTCGCATGAATGGGTATAGTTGGTTCAAGGTTTCAGAAGCCCTGATGCTAACTCTCTGACAAACCTCCTTTAAAAAAGGGGTCCAATGAGTGCATAGGATCTCATAGTACTAATTCTATACCCGACAACTTCAGCAAATAACCTATGCAAAGTTATATTTCCAGAATCCAGTATATAGTGTTGCCAAAGGTCATGAAATAAACCCAATAGTATAGTATCTGAGGCAAAGAATGTAGACAAAAAGCAATAGCAACCAACCGACCAACCAACCAACCAAACAAAAAACAAACGACACTAACAAAAACTTGGTTCTAGTTTCTCGGGCATGGCCTGTTGTTCAGAAACCACAATGACTTAAAGTCAGCTGGGAGAAATTTCTCACCGCTTTTGTTTGGGGGAAAAATCCGTCTTTTCCCCCACTCTTAGAAAGTGGTATTTGAGACGTTGTTGTCTTCTTGAAAAGTTTATAGAAATTTGCAGTGTGGCAGCCCTACCTCTCTCTTTTGGCAGCCATTTTGTTCCTGTGCTCCAGTAGCTGTTTCCACTACTTCTTTGCGTGCAATTGCTTAGGCATGTAAAATCTGCTTTTTGGAGAAAACTTCTCTCTCCTGTGTGCTTAATTTCAGAACCTGTTTGATAGCTCTTGCCTGTGGGTGACTGTAGACATACTGACAAACTCCGAGGTAGGTCATGCTACAGCTCGCCCCTTGGAGATGCAAAATGAAATTTTGTGCAGCCAATCTAGTGTTGCTTACCTAGTCACAGCACTAATGAGTTAGTCTAGATCCCAAGATCTAGAATCTTGGGAGTGCTCAGTAGCACAGGTGGGACTCGGCTGCCTTGCAGACTTGGCTGAGAAACACAATGGGCGAAAGGACCAGGGGAGAATCCATTCTACCAATGACTAAATCCTTACCCCACCCTGCCTTAGTAGATCACTGGCTTCTGTTGTATCCCGAGGCTGCCTGGGAGAGCTTACCTGTCACTTGGCTCAGCTTATCACCTATATTTCACTACTCACCCTTTGATTCAAGTCTGAAGCCCCAAGTCCTTGGCAGACTGTTCACAACCCTACTCATGTTGCTCCCCGTTTGCCCTTCCATTGTACTGAAGGCCAGTGTTGTTGGAGACCTCACTTCTGTTGAGGCCCCGATTGCCCACCGATGCCTAAAGAGATCCAATCCCCCTTGAGGCAGTCAGACCAAACTTTGTGTTTAGTGCCATTGAGGTGAGCTCCATCTAGTGATCCAACCCAAATATCTTGTGGACAGGCATTTAGGATAGGAAGGGTAGCTCACCTGGGTGTTGTGGTGATGCATTTGGACTTTACAAGCACTGTCTTTATTGTTACTTATTTAATTAATTAGTGGATTATCTGTAACTGGAGTTGGAGAGTGTTGAAATGAACTGCTGTAAACTTTTCTTCAAAAATAAAGGCAAATGTAGTAGGTGGGCTGATTTGGTGTAGATAAAAGGGCTCTATTTGGAGTGGGTGCAGGGCTTTGCGGAGGTTATTCCAGTAATCTAGGCCAAGGAGGTGCCAAGGACAAAGGGCATATTTTCTGAGATATTTCCAAGAATTTTTTTTTAAAGATTTTTATTTATTTATTTGACACAGAGAGAGATCACAAGTAGGCAGAGAGGCAAGCAGAGAGAGAGGGGGAAGCAGGCTCCCTGTTGAGCAGAGAGCCTGATGCGGGGCTCGATCCCAGGACTCCGAGATCATAACCTAAGCTGAAGGCAGAGGCTTAATCCACTGAGCCACCCAGGCGCCTGATATTTCCAAGAATTAAAATGATTAGGTGACAGGGTCAGTGGGACACAAATTCCTGCAAAGCAGTCCTGACCGTGGGCTCATGAATATTCCCCATTCTGTTCTCTCTACCTTTTTGGCTCTGACAAGGAAGGGTGCATCGCCATTGGGGCCAAAGGGAAAACATTTATTAGGCGATGTTTATTAGTGGAGTCGTTGTAACAGATGTCATGGAAGATTCTTAGCATGCCTTGAGTTATTCTGATGTACGGCATTGGAATGTGTGTCTGTTTTCCCCTCTCAAGTACTTGAAAGATGCCCTGTTGGCCTGAGGTACCATCCATCCTAAAGCTAGTTTTAGACATCTGGTGCTAAGACAGTGCTCTTGACAAATGGCTAACATTTTAAATAAAGGAAAATATTGCATCAGGGAATTCCATTTATTTCTCAAAACTAAATGGCACTGAAGCCACTAGATGTGTCATTATTAAAAGTATTGTGGACTCCAGGGAGATAGTAGTAATGAAGAGAGTTTCTCCAAATTTCTAAGCCCCAATTTAAAGAACATTCCCTGACACACTCATCTTTTGCCTCCTGTAAAGGGAAAGAAATTGCTTTTTGTCCAATGAATATTTGGCCAACATGTTAATGATGTCCACCTGTTTTCTACAAACACAGCTGTCTTCTTTCATTCCAGGAGAGCTGGGCATATAGTGTCTCACCCACTGTCAGCATTTTGCTTCCAGAACATGACCAGAATCCAGATTGACATAAATTCCCAGCCATTTCCTAATGAAATACAGCCTTACAATCCATAAGTGATGTAAGGTGTCCTGACCAAAACTGGGCCCCATGCAGTTCACCCCAGAAGAAAGGGGAATGGGATGTTTTTGTTTCAGGGGACTTTCCTAGTCTTGTCCTCAGGACCATTTGTAACCCATCACTGAAATATTTTAATTAATAAAATGATTTATTGAACTCCCAGTTAGAAGAGAAATGTCTGGAATAAACTAAGTCAGTTTTTGTGTTGTTTAAAGGAAAATCCCACTTGATAGTTACCATCAAAGTGGATGTAGGAAGAATTGAGCATTGCTTAAGGATAGGGCATTGATTGGGTCTAATGCTGAAAAAGATACAAAAATGGAGATTAGTCCCATCCAATGAAAAATCTGCAGTATAAGTGAGGTCTTCCCACTGTTGGCTACTGGCTGGACCTTTAGGACATGTTCTGTTTGATAAATCGCTGACCCCCTTCCTTACCCCACAAGCTTCAGTGGGGACTCTTCATGTAAATCCTATGCCTCAGTCTCCCCAAAACCACCAGACTAGTTGTTCAGGTTTTTCAATTTTCTTTAAGGGCCCAGGCAATCTTAAATAAAAGGGAATTTAAACAAAGAAGAAAGTAAAATAGCGTACTTAGGAAGATTTTCTCAAAATGTAAGTGATACTGGAGACGGAGATTTCTTGGGACCTGCGATGTCAACCGCCAGCCAGCCGGTGCCAGGTTCTTCACTTTGCGGGAGAAAAAATTCAAGGACGAGAGTAAAGCTCAGCAGAAGAAACTATTGCAAAGCAAGACTACACACTGCAAGTGCAGGGCGAGAGGGTGCCTGTATACTCCAAAAGAGGATCTGAGTCACACCCTGTGCATGTGAGCCCTGATTTTTTTTTTTTTTTTTAGATTTTATTTATTTATTTGAGAGAGGGGGGGGGGGGAGAAGGTCAGAGGGAGAAGCAGACTTCCCGCAGAGCCGGGAGCCCGATATGGGATTCGATCCCGGGACTCCAGGATCCTGACCTGAGCCGAAGGCAGTCACCCAACCAACTGAGCCACCCAGGCGCCCCTAAACCCTGATTTTTTATGGGAAGTTATCGTTGAGACGTAAAGCTCTCAGCCAGAGCCCTTGGGAGAGTAGACGCGGATTTCAAGCAACTCCGCGTAACATTCCACATGCTGTATGGTTCCTACTATGCGCAGGCGCACTCTGATTTCAGGCTAATTCGGTCTTTGTGCGCAAGCGTGTCGTGGACTTTCGCGCCAGCTGCTTGTTGCTGGTGCCCGTGAGAAATCTCGGAGGTGTAACAAGTTTATTTAGTTGCCACAGACCCTTGTCAGATGTCAGAGTGAGTTCCTCGGTGTTTGTTCCTGCTGCAAATAGCCAGCGCTCCCCTGTTCTGTCTGGTCGGGAGTAATTAAGAAGTTACGCAGTTCTTTCTGAGCACAAGATTCTCTGTGGGTCCCGGGTAAGTGAGGGTCCCTTTCTCTCGCCTGTGTGGCTTATGTGTGGGTGGCGCGCGAGCTGCAGGCTTATTTCTTTACTATCACTCGTGTTGAAACGCTGCAAATACTCATATCGCCCAAGGTAAAGCTTCATTCTCAGGCTCTGGATCGTCCGAACTCCTAAAGAAGAAATCGTTTTCTTGTCTTATAACTTGCAATCTCTCTTTCTGTGCAGGAAAGTATTCTTTGTATTCCTATTTTCAGATCATATGCCGTAGGGACTGCAGGAATAGGAAAGGATCTAATTCCCTTTTCTGTCTCTTTGCAGATACAAAGTCAGTTTGTGAAATGACAGTTCTAGAGAGGCTTTTTTCTTAGGAGTTTATTCTCCTGTTTTCATCTGGAGGAAGGCAAGAGGAGGGCCACCAGTCCGGTTACATCATTTCCAGTCTTGCCAACCAACCTAAATATCTTAATTATTTAATTAGCACTTTTCAGATTACTAATGAAATTGAGTATTTTTTGGTACATTTGTCTACTCCTTTGTATATCTTTCGGAAATTGCTTGTTCAGGTTCCTTCCCATTTTCCTGTAGGCATGTCATGTTTTCCTTACTGATTTGTAAGAGTGTAAGTGCCAAATTTGATAGTGCATGCCATCATGCAAAATTAATGTGTTCTCTCTCCCTAATAGGGTAACTCTTATGTTCTGAGAAACTTAGGCCAGATAAAGCCCTTCTAATTCTGCTTGTGGTAGAATGTCTTAATTTGAAGAAACAGGATGGAGAATCTGTATTGAATAAAGAGTACGATACCTTATTTATATGTATTGTTTTACAATTTAAAAGGACCTTTTATACACATAATCACATTTGGTACCAAGTGAGGTGTTCTCTGAGTTCTTAGACCAAATGGAATGAAGTCTCTTCGTGTATCTCATAAGGATTTGAACTGCACTCACTCGTTAATTGTTTATATTTCACGGGCCGTTAGCCCGTTTGGCTTCAGGCCTTGTATGACCGCTAACTCCTAGAACTCTTCCCCTGATTAGTGCTAAGTGATCAAGAGAACAGAGTCTGTTCTTGGCTCTTATGTTCACTTTGGCAGATCCAGGATTGGGCTGGGATTCAGTGGACCTCAGTTGGAGGTGCCATTGAATTTTTAAACATTATTTTTAATTGTGGTAAAATACACATAAGTTTACCATGTTAACTGTTTCTACGGGTACAGTTCAGTGGTATTAAATACATTCGTGTTGTACCGCCCTCACTACTGGCTATCTCCAGAACTCTCTCCATCTTGTAAAACTGAAACTCTCTTTCGGTTAAAATAATAATTAAATAATAACTCCTTATTCTTCCCTATTCCCGCCTCCTGGCAATCACAATTCTTTCTATCTCTATGAATTTAACCTCATACCAGTGGAATCATAAGTGTCTGTCTTTTTTTGACTGGTATTTTGGGTGGGACAGTTCTTGGTTGTGTGTGACTCCCTTGCATGTTGTTTGGCTCTGTGGGTGACTTTCAAACACTAGATGCCTGTGGAAACACCACTCACTGCCTTGTAACAATCAGAACTGGAGGATGGTAGTGCCCCTTTGGCTGGGTCTCCAAATAAAACCTCCAAACCATCTGAAGTTGATTCTTTTAAAAGCAAATATGTATTTGAAATGTAAATAGCTCCTTATCCCACTCTGCATACACAAGCCCCAGATGCCACTCTCTCAGACTTGAGAAAGCCAGGCCAAGTTTCATCAAAGGCTCTTTCAAAGTTTAGTTCCTTACCGGGCACTTGTAAACAAGTTTAAATGCTCTCCTTGGAGTGCGTGCTTTGCAGGTTTGCATTTGGGTAGTTGGGATCCAGGGCCGTTGACTTCTTCCAGGGGGAATAGACTACACAGTCAGCTTCTTTTCCTAAACTCCCTTCTCCTTCCTAAACATCAGCCAACCTCTCGTGAGGGTTCCACTTAATGCTCTTTGTGTAAACAGTTTATCACCATGTTTATTACTTATTACATTTTTCAATAAATTTATTTTACCGGAAATAACTCAAATAGCTTAGAAATGCTGCCAGCATTTTTTGAACTCCCGAGGATAAACTTTATTATAAAAATGTTAATAATAATGATGATAATAGTAGTAGTAGTTCTTGTAGTAAAATAAAGTGGTGCAGAGGGGTTTCTGATACTTGGTTTTCAGAGCAAGCCATGGAGCGTAGGCATCAGTCCTGATCAAGCAGAGCCAGAATGGCCTGCCCTTGTAAGGACAGAGAAGTCCTGCCCTTCTCCATCCCAGAAAGCAGTGAAGACCAAGGAGCAAGGTTGTCTTAAATGTGAGAGTGGAAGTTGGATTGGAGGCAAACAGCCTTCTTGGTGGAAATGGACACCTCTGATGATTCTGGGTTTTCATGAGGCACAAAGAACAGGTAATCTTGAGGGTCTTACCATTATTGCCATACATACTTATCAACTAACCCTACATTTTTAATTTTTATTGTTTTTCAACTCCTCATTTTTAAAAAGGTATTTTGTATTTTAAAAGTAATAAATGCACCTTATTGAAATATAGACTATAAAGAAAATGATGAAGAGGAAGAATAAGGAGAGAAGGAAAGAAGATCACGTGTAATCCTAGCATCCATAAATATTTTTTTTTTTCAAAGATTTTACTCATTTATTTGACAGAGAGAGACACAGTGAGAGAGGGAACACAAGCAGGGGGAGTGGGAGAGGGAGAAGCAGGCTTCCCACTGAGCGGGGAGCCCGATGTGGGGCTCGATCCCAGAACCCTGGAATCATGACCTGAGCCAAAGGCAGATGCCTAACAACTGAGCCACCCAGGTGCCCCATCCATAAATATTTTTGACTCACCTATTGGTTTATTGACTTCTGGTACATTGAGTGCATTTAAAAAAAGTTTCCACCTTTTTTTTACTCTCCTCTTTCTTTTTTTTTTTTTTTTTAAAGATATTATTTATTTATTAGAGACAGAGAGAGACTGAGAATGAGAGGGGAGAAGGTCAGAGGGAGAAGCAGACCTCCCGCAGAGCCAGGAGTCCGATATGGGACTCGATCCCGGGACTCGATCCCGGGACTCCGGGATCATGACCTGAGCCGAAGGCAGTCGCTCAACCAACTGAGCCACCCAGGCGCCCCTACTCTCCTCTTTCTAAGGGAACATTTTCCTACTCAGTCAGTGGTGCTACATTGATTGATCACAAAATTATGGAGCTAAAATCGAATTCAGGGAGTTCACCTCACTCATTCAATCATAAAACTCCTTGAGGGCAGTTAAGGGCCTTGCCCATAGCTATGTTTGGCAACTTTTCAGTTCGTGCAGTTGATAATGTCAACGATACCTTAAAGTAAGTTTGGACAATTGTAAAATCTGCCTTTTCAGTCTGTTCTGAGCCATGTGTGCTGTCGCCAGTCCCTCTGGCTCTGGCTCTTTGCCTTTGAGGTTTCATCCTAATTCTTCTTGGTTAGGTCTTATGATGCATTTTTTTCCTATCCACTGTTAGCAACTGCTTTTAGGCTATGTGATATTATACCATCTCTGTGTACATCGCACTTAGATAAGTTATAGTAAGTTGTGGTTCAATTCAGTGGATAGAACAACCTTAGAACAAAAAGGCCTGAATGTACCCTTTTCTTGGGCTCTCACAGGATTTCTCTAAGCCTCAGTTACCCTCTCTGTAAAATGGGATAATAATGACTACTGAAAAGTTTCTTTAAGGATTGAGGTAATGCTATGTGAGTACTTTGTAAAAAAATGCTAGTGTGAATATATTATGTTCTAATGCTGTCATTTGTTTTTCCTCATTATTTAAGATCAAGTATGGATCTTGTGTGAAACTGGTGAAATTTTTGGATAACTTATTATAATGGCAAGTTAGAGTATTACTCAAAATTTTTTGGTTAATAGGAAATAAGACCCTCCAGGATGTTGAAAACACTAAGAGGGGCTTAGGGTTATACAGAAATAGGAGATGTGATACTTACCTTTGAGGAAGGAAGGGAAGGCTACAAAATGCAGGGTCAAAATAATGTACCTAGGTTAATACATCTTTTATCTATCCGTGGCAATGTTTCCTTTTTAGGAATTCATATTACGTGACTTAAACGTGTGTTTAGTCTCTACCATATGGTTAATGCACCTCTTGATGATTCTCTAATGGTGACTTGTGCACTGATTCTATCTAATCAGACTCTCCATTTCTCCAGAGCCTGATGTATAATTTATAGTTTCTATATCTGCCTTGTAGCATATTGCACAGATCAGTTTTGGCATAAAGGGTAGGGAGAGAACAAAAAGCTGGCTAGAAGGATGTCAGACTCCCAGGACAAATTTTGCCTTTATCCAATGGCCAGATGCAGGCCTAGAGATAGAGTTTGCTTTATGTCTTGCTGTTTGAAGAAGAACTACTTTGAGAGGACATGTGTGGTATCTCATATATAAAAGCCTACCCTGGTGTCTCTACTAGAATACTCCTTCTGTCTACTTCTTGTCATTCAGGTCTGGGCTCAAATGTTATTTTTCTGAGAGGGTTTCCCTGTTCACTCAATCTAAGGTTATCCTATCTTCCACATTGCTAAAGTGATTATTTTCTGTTGCATTGCTAATTTATTTCTATGCAGTCCTTGTCATTAGTTGAAATGATACAAATTCCTTTATCAATTTACCTCACATTGTCCGTGGTTTACTTTTGTAAAAAACTCAGTGAGTTACTTTTGTTTGTAACTCCTAGAATAGTGGCCAGTATTCAAAAAGTGGTAGTTGAATAAATAAATAAATTACATACAATCACAGTTAGTATAAGGAGACATCCAAATATTTTGACTTCAAATTTTATGGTCAAATATTTCTTTAAAATCGGACCATTTGGGAGCATCTGGATGGCTCAGTCAGTTAAGCATCTATCTCTTGATTTCAGCTCAGGTCATGATCTTGGGGTCCTTGGGATCAAGCCTTGAGTTGGGCTCTGCACTCAGCAGGGAGTCTGCTTGAGGACTCTCTCTCCCTCTCCCTTTGCCCCTCCCCCTGCTTATGCTCTCCTTTTCTCCTTCCCGCCCTCTATCTCTTTCTCACATAAGTAAGTTAAGTAAATAAACAGGTCTTTTAAAAAATTGGACCATTTGGATAAGAATTGGAAATACCTAAGTATACTTTAATGCAGGATAATGAAACAAGCTTTTTTTTCTTATAGTACCTATTATGTTACTGCTAGATGACCGCAAATTCTACTCATGAGAATGGGTAAAAGCAATATAATGTTAGGGAACAAAAAATGGGCCAGTGTAAGAGTCTCTTTATCTCAGTTTTCTCATCTGTCAGGTGGCATAACTTGGATGGTCTCAAGGGGCTTCTGAAATTCTGTGAGCGTGATGTAAGAGGAAATAAAGAGCAGAGTCTTTAATGTGTACATATAAACAGATGTGTTAAAAGATATCTTTAGAAAAAAACAGGACATCCTTTAAGCCATTGTGTGGCATGTTAATTGATGAACTGATTACAGCTCAGTCATTTATAGGAAGAGCTTAGAGGGAATTTGAGATAGGAAACAATTTCCAACAGCTTTCATTGTTGAACAGACAGCTGTCTGTCTAGTCAATACAGGAATTTTCCTTTAATTTAGGACCTAGTTGATGACATAAATTGGCTAATTCAAGCCAACAGAAACTTGGAGCCTAATTTGAAGATTTTTTTTTAATCATTTGGTTTAATCAGAACTCTTCCCTCTAAAGTCAAAGAATGTATTGCTGTTGCTCTTCTTTCTAGCCGAAGGCCATTGCTTTTAGTTTTATCTGATTGTAATCTTGGCACTAACACTAAGTTTGGTAGGCAGGTTAACAGAAGAATTGGAAATAGAAGGTAGTAGAAGGCAATGCCTCCTTTAAGATGCTGACAGTTTACCCCTCTTTCCCTTTTTAAATCTTTCACAAGTGAATAAAGTAATGACAGTCCTAAATGAATGGAGTAGTTGAAAAAACACTTACAGTAGCCTCATTGTGGATTGTGACAACAGCAGGACAAATGAAGATGTGATATGACGTTTAACTTACATGGACGGTCTCTGGGCAGGTATAAGTCACTTTTATTAGACCCTCGATCCTTCCTACTTTCTCTGTAACATATTACATTCACCATTTACGCAAATGAATTTTCACTTTTTCTTATGTTTCTAAATGTTAATAAGCATGAAGGTGATTTTTCTCCAAATAAATAAAAGAATAATTGGCCTGTTATGTACAAATCCCAGGCACAAAATTCTGATCAGTTGTAATTTATTCCTGTTGTGTTTATTTAAGTAAAGCTATAAATACCACTGATGGTTTTATAGGGAGACACACATGTGTTCTAACTGTTCAGCAAAATTATTTGTGAATCGAAACATGATGGTTTTAATGAGATTTTCCTTAAAAATTTATCTTCAGCAATATGTATATGTGGGGTGTCTTGGTGGCTCAGTCAGTTAAGCATCTGTCTTTGGCCCAGGTGATGATCCGGGGGTCCTGGGATCGAGCCGCATGTAAGGCACCCTGCTGCTCAGAGGGGCGTCTGCTTCTCCTTCTCCCTCTGATCCTCCTCCCCTCTGGTACTCACTCACTATCTGTCTCTCAAACAAATACATAAAAAATCTTAAAAAAAAATATTTGTATGAGGGCTCCTGGGTGGCTCAGTTAGTTAAGTGTCTGCCTTTGGCTCAGGTCACGATCTCAGATTCTGGGATTGAGTCCCACATCGGGCTCCCCGGTCAGCAGGGAGTCTGCTTCTGCCTTTCCCCTTGATTGTGCTCTGTCTCTCTCTGTCTCTGTCTCTCTCGCAAATGAACAAATTAAAAAAAAATCTTTAAAACATATTTATATGCATCATTATCAGAAAAGAAACTTGTAGAGTAGAAAAAATTCTGGACTGGTGGTCAGAACATATGGGTTCAAGTCCTGGCTCTGTCCTCAAAGCTAGGGACTTTTTGAGTCTTTATGCAACTTCCTTATTTATAAAATGTTCTGATTTGGACTTCGTGTCATACAATCCTGTGGATTTTAAGATTTATGTAAAAATTATATTGATCTTTATAAAAACAAATTTGAGGAAATGAAAATGAAATTGATATTAAATGGCCTTAGATTGCCATTGTGCTTTTTTTTAATTAAGATTTTCTAATTTTTGCCTCAACTTTATACAAGGAAAGCACAAACTTCCTATAAACTCTAAGGGAAAAAGATTTTTTCTTCTTAGGTGAGGGGTAGAGTTGATTCACCCTGGTAACAGTGCACCTGGTTAGAAACAGCATTCAACTAAAGATTGCTCTTTCTTTGGCTTCCACCTGAAATGCAGAAAGAAATGAGAATAAACTAAGGAAATCCTGAGCTGTGGTTTGGCATCCCCAAATCTTGGTGCCTTCTGTACTCTGTGCATGTGGCTTGGGGTTGTGCCAGGAGCATGCTCTAATACAGTGCTCCTGGTTTAGGGTGTGTGTGTGTGTGTGTGTGTGTGTGTGTATGTGTGCAGAAGGAGGGTAGGAAGAGATTGAGGGATTGAGGAATTCATTTTTGTCTGCCTGGCAGGATAGATTGGTCTGGCCTTTTTTCTTGGAGAATTAGCTTCTTTAAAATTTCAAAGTAATTATCCCTGAAAAAGGGCAAATGAATAAGACTTATTGCCAAAGAGTTGCCATTTGGTGCCAGCGACCAGGCATTGCTCCATACCACTCCCCATGACACAGGATGTGGTCTGATATTTAGTCTAAGTACACGCTCCACTTTTTTCTGGACACAGGGAAGGGACTTACAATGCTTCTTTGTTATGGAATAACTTCTTAGAAAACTGCTTTCTCTCCTTTTTAAAAATTAGAATTCCTTAGACCAGGATGAAAATTAGCCCTGGCATTTAAACACCCTCTGGCCTCCAGCAGCCATTTTGGTAGAGGTGATGAACATGTTTTAGTGTTTTAATATTTTTGGAATGTAAACAGGGTCAGTCTGCATAGAGTCAGCAGGGTTGTTACTCCAGGGACCTAGTACAGGCCTGCCGACCTGGCTGCAGCATCTAGTCTTGCTGGGAACAAAGCCTGCCTCTCTCAGTTGCCCTTTGATATTTTGTTTCTTTGGATTTTACATCATGGAACATGCATAGTATTGGAATAAGTGAAATGAATGTAATAATACATTCTTTTCATTCGTACATGTTATCTGTATATTATACTTTTGTGTAATAAAATACCTTGTTGGTTTTTGGACTTAGAATTTCAAAGTTGCTAGGGAGATATTTCTTCTACAAGGTCATTTCAGTACCCATCAAATCAAAATGATATAGCTGTGTGATTTGCCTGCGGATATGAATGGCTGGTATTTTTATTAATTTGCTGACATTCTCCTTAAATTTGCTGACGTTCTCCTTAAATTAAAATATAGAACATCAGCAAAGTGACAGAATAGATGATCCCCAACCCTCTCCCTCATAGAAAGACCAGCTAGCACTATCTATAGACAGGACACTTTTGTGAAGATTTCAGAGCCTAAGGGTGAGACTGAAGCACCCATGGACCACAGAGACCAAGAAGGACTATATTAGAAGGGAATTAAGAGTGTTTTCATTTTGACTGCAATTTCGCTCCCCCAGGATGACAAAGCTCCGTATTGATAAGACCCCACTAGGCCTGTGGTTTCTCCAGGGGTAAAAGCCCAAGATGGACGTCAATTTCTCCTGCATACTTCCTAGAAAGCCTGTTTGGATCTTGGCCTTACAGGGATCACCAGGGGGTGGACCATCAGGGATCAGACACAGATGGAAAAGTGGGGAGGGGCTACAGTAGTCAGTCTGTAGACGTGGGTGGACCACATTTCTATGGGTGGTGGTACCCAAGCAGAGATCCTACTCAGTGGCTTTACCCATTTGCAGGGCCAACTTGGTCAGCACTTCTGTCTGTTTTAGGTTCCCAGCCAATGGGCTGAACTGGCTGCGGAGCCCATTTTGTGACCCCACTTGAACAAGGAAGCAAGTTGGCAGCCTTTGCCCAACTGCTGAGCACACCCTCCAGTCCTGGTGGACTGGAAAGGCTGGCTAGAGATTTGGGACAGCTGCAGAGCCCATTCTACAGCCCCACTGAGGCCAAAAAACAAGTCAGCAATCCTTCCCGGCTGTGAAACATAAATTCCTACCCTGCCTGACCAGGGAAACAGTGACCTGGGGCAGCCTTGGAAAGAAGCCTCCTCTGGAAATACGGGAAGTAAGAATCATCTTAAAAAAATCTAAAACCAGAAAAGAAAAAGAAAATATATTAATTAAAACAAGGAACTAAAATTCTAGAAAATATTAATATCTGGAGAAAGATGGAGAAGAGACTGAAGCAGAATGAAGCAGAATGAGTGAAGCCCAGTCAGTGACGACAGCTAATTCCACAGCATAGCCTGCAGCCCTGCTGGACCAGGGAGTCTGGAAAGTGACCCCACTAGACGATGCAGCCGAACCTCCAGCCTCATCCAACGGTGGGGCGTATCTGGAGGACCCATCTGACCAGGGGGCCCTGCCAACAACCTCTCCAATGTGGAGCATAGCCTGTGGCTTATTTCAAACTATGCTAAAGAACTATAGTAATACAAACAGTATGGTACTGGCATAAAGCAGACACATAAACTAATGGAGTAGAATAGAGAGCCCAGGAATGAACCCATGCACATACAATCAACTTGTATTGGATAAGGGAGCCAAGAACATTCCATGGGAAAACGATAGTCTCTTCAATAAATGGTTTTGGAAAAACTGGATAGTCATAGACAGAAAAATGAAATGGGACCTTTATCTTATACCACTCTCAAAAATTAACTCAAAATGGATTAAAGACTTAAATATAAGACCTAATACTGTAAACTCCTGGAAGAAAAATAGGGATGAAACTACTTGAATTTGATCTTGGCAATGATTTTTCATTTTTTTATTTTTATTTTTTGGCAATGATTTTTTTAGATATGACTCCAGAAGTACAAGCAAAAAAGCAAAAATAAACAAATAGAACTATATCAATCCAAGCTGCTTTCATAGCAAAAGAAATAATTGAAAAACGAAGTCAAATCTATGGAATAAGAGAAAATATTAGCAAACTATAAGTCTGATTGGAGTGATATACAAACTATATAAAGATCTATAGCTTATAAAGGATAAGGCAATGTCTCTCTCTTAGGCATCCATTGCCATATAGATGATAAATAAAATCATGGGTATAGTGAGCTTATCTAGGGCGTATAGAGTGACAAGGAAGGGGTCTAGAGACTTGATGGCTGGGTACAGGAATATAGGAGAAGGAGCTTAGAGAGAAGACCAAGAGGGAGTCACAAGGTTAGAGGGAAACCAGGAGTATGTGGGTCATGTTGAGATTCACTGTGAAAATATGTTTTACAAAGAAAGGATTAGTTAATATTGTCAAAGGCTAAGTTGAGGAACAAAAACCCCATTATAACATGGAGATCATTGATAATCTCAATGAGTTTTCTGTAAAGTCACTGCACAAAAGCCAGATTGAGGAGTGACGGAGAAGTGAGAACACTGGATAATGAATTAGCAAGTTCAACATTTTGGCTTTGAGAGGATGATAAGAAATGGTGAGGGGAGTGACTTAGGAGCTAGAGAAGGCATCTTTTTTTAAGGTAGGAGAGATTTGAGTACGCTTGAATATCTATAGGACAAGGAAGAAGTTTTATGTATAGGAGAGAGAAGAGAAAAGTGATATTATAAGTAAAGTTTCCAACATGATACAATCGTTTTTTTTTCTCAGAGAACACACTGGAAAATTTGGCTGGGCTGTCAAAGAGTAGAGTAACAGGAGAAAGAGTCTGGGAGGTAAAGTTAGTTGTCTTTGTGGCAGACTGCTTAACAACCCTTAATATCAGATACTTAGTTTTAGCCAATCATGGTAATGTCCTTCTCCTTGCCTCAATAGTCCAGGACTGGCCCAATCATGGCCAATGAGTAAGAAAGAGATCTATCTGGGGCGCCTGGGTGGCTCAGTTGGTTGAGCGACTGCCTTTGGCTCAGGTCATGATCTCGGAGTCCCCGGATCGAGACCCACATCTGACTCCTGGCTCCGTGGGGAGTCTGCTTTTCCCTCTGCCCTTCTCCCCTCTCATGTTCTCTCTCACTCTATCTCTCTCAAATAAATACATAAAATCTTTAAAAAAAAAAAAAAAAAGATCTATAGCTTAATAGAAAAAAACCTAAACCTAAAAATGGGCAGAGAATCTGGATAGACATTTTTCTAAGGAAGATATACAGTTAGCCAACAGGTACATGAAATGGTGCTCAACATCACTAATTATCAGGGAAATGTAAATCAAAATCACAATGAGATATCATCTCACATCTGCTAGAATGGCTATTATTAAAAAGACAAGAGACACCATGTGTTGGCAAGGATGTGGAAAAAGAATCTTTGTGCACTATTGGTGGGAATGTATATCGGTTCCACTACTGTGGAAAGCAGTTAGAGTTACTTAAAAAAATTAAAAATAAACTACCATATAATCCAGCAATCCCATTTTTGGGTATATATCTGAAGGAAATGGAAATAGGATATCAAAAAAATATCTGCTCTTTCATGTTTTTTGCAGCATTAGTCACAATAGCCAAGATGCGAAAACAACCTAAGCATCCATCAACAGATGAATGATACTAGTCAGCCACAAGGAAGAAGGAAATCCTGTCATTTGTAACAACACGGATGGATCTTGAGGGCATTATGCTCAGTGAAATAAGTCCGAGAAAGACAGATACTGTGTGGTATCATTATATGTGAATAAAGTTGAACTTTTAGAAACAGAATGGCATGGTAGTTGCCAGGGGCTGGAGTTGGGGGATTTGGGGAGATGTTTAAAGGTACAAACCTATAACAAGTGATAAATATGTTCTGGAGATCTAATGCACAGCACAGTGATTATAGTCAACGGTACAATTTTATAAACTTCAGAGTTGCTAAAAGACTAGATCTTGATTGTTTTCACTACACACACAAAAGATAATTATGTGACATGATTGAGGTTTTAGCTAATGGTATGGTGGTAATTTAAATGGCATTTTATAAATGTATCAAATCACATTGTATATCCTTAACACAATGTTACATATCAATTATATCTGAATTAAAAAAAATATTTTTTGTATCCTAAAAATATTCTCTGACATACAGGCCTAAAAAATTTGCTAACCAAATACTGTGATTGCAGACTTTTTTCGAAGTTTTCAAGTGAAAGAAGAAAAATGCAGGCGATCTGTAAGAAGTATGGGAAGTAAGAACCATCTTTAAAAAATCTAAAACCAAGAGAAGAAAAAGAAAATATATTAAGTAAAACAAGAAACTAAAATTCTTGGGGTGCCTGGGTGGCTCAGTGGGTTAAAGCCTCTGCCTTCGGCTCAGGTCATGACCTCAGGGTCCTGGGATTGAGCCCCAAATTGGGCTCTCTGCTCAGCAGGGAGCCTGCTTCCCCCTCTCTCTCTGCCTGCCTCTCTGCCTACTTGTGATCTCTCTCTCTCTGTCTGTCAAATAAATGAATAAAATCTTTAAAAAACAATCTTGATTTGTCCTTCCCAATAATTCTACTTCAAATGGTATATGTTTTCCAGTTTGTTCACTTTAAAGAAAAATAGATGTTATACCCCTAACATGTCTTGTTTGCTATTTGAACCTGTGAGTTCTCGTCTCTCTGGGGCTGCCATCTTTCTGTCTGGTAGTGAATGTTGGGGAGGAGATGGAAAGCCATCCCTAGTCAGTGTCCGTACCAGCACATTCGGGAGCGGGGGAGGAGAGGAAACCAAAAGTCACAGAATTCTTTCGGTAATACCTTTCTCCCATTTTCTGGTCAGGGACTTACCTTGAAGCCCTTGGGGAGAAGCAGCACTGGAGAGACAGCCTCCCGAATTACAGTCCTCAGCCCTGAGAGAGTTTAGGGTGGGTGATCAATCACCATCTGTTTTCCAAACCTCTTCACTTCAGCTGGGTTTGTGCACTTCCCTGATACTTTCTCCTTGTGGACACACATGGCCTCGGTATTTGCTATTATTCCTGTCATACAGAGTTAGGAAAGGAGTATCACAAGACAGTGGGCCAAGGCAAGAGCAGAATTAAAAGGCTTTCGTGCAGCCCTTTGTCTTGCTGATGGCTTCTGGGCGTCAGATACTCAACTTTCATACAAACCAGTTTATGGCAGGCTTCAGTCTCTGGGATTTTCTGATCTTTTTATTTGTTATTAATTGTTGCAACCCTGTGTTCCCCTCTAGCATCTATGTTCTAGATGATTTTGGAGGAGGGAGCCAATACCTTGCCCTAGACTAACACTTGGCAGGAACCAGAGCTATCTTGCAATTTCTCCTCCCATAGCTTTACCTTCATTAAAAGATGTTCATAGAGTAAGCAGCACATATTTGAGAGCAAATTTAAGAAGTCAGTTTGTTTTCATTTTGTGAAAAGCAGCAAATCATTCAGGTAGATGAGGACCTCTATTCATTCTCTTAGTAGGAACACAAAGCTTCAATTTGGCAGTGGCATTTAGTAGCAAAACCATCTCCATCCTTTTTTAGTTTCCTAAAAGATATTAATAAGTACATTTGAAAGTGGATAAAAGTGAAGCAGTTTGGTTGAAATGGAAGCTACTTTTGGCATTGAGATGTAGGGGACATCTGTTGAGAGGATTTCTGGGGGAAGATCTTCTCTGATAAGAATAGTGTGGGAGAGAGCCACTTTCCATCTGCTCTCCTCCATCCTGCTTGGGATGCTGAGGGGTGATGCTCAGATCTGTCCCACTCTAGTCATGACTGACGACATTGTTGTGATTCTGAGGATGACATATGGGAAGAGTAGAAGGGGCCAGTGTCATTGCTTTGCTGAATCCACTTTGGGCCCACCTATTTCTGGACTTCTTGTCATGTATCAGTAAATATCCTTAAGGTTTAAGCCATCATAAATTGTGAATTCTGTTACCTGCAGCTAAGTAGATCCCAAATGAAACACAGTCTATCTAGTAAGTAAAACATGTTTTTGTCAAAACCCATCTTGATTTAATATACTTCGTAAGTTTTTATCACAAATAAAACATCAGGTAGTCATCACAAATCCAAATGTATGAATTAATACATTTTCACTTCTCCTTTGAATAACCCATTGTACTTTAAGTAGGACTGTTTTTGTGAGAAAATGCCTTGGGCAGTATTCTGGAGCTTCTGTCTTGGAATTATGCATGTTAGAATGGTGTTCCAAAGCCTTGTTTTTGTCATATAGCAATTGCTGATATAAACAGAATATAATGTTCAAATACATAATAAAATGTATTAATTTGTATCATTATCTTTTTAAATAAGAGTAACTGTATTTTTCTCTGACACATTTTCATAAGATCGAGAATACCTAATGCTTCTTTTCAATCCGACATGAACTGTTTGTTTTAAAAGCCATATTACAGGACTTGTGGTCATTGGTTTTGAGTCCTGGGATTGCTAAGCCTCTGCTTGCAAATTTTGTGATGTTGGGGCTTGGGGTGGGAGGAAGGGGGCTAGTGTCTGAAAGATGGAATTTTGAACTAGAAGATAAGTCTGGTGAGATAATGACTTTGGTGGAGGGGTTTCATGGAATGAGAGGCAGTACAGATGTTTACTGTGATTAACAAATATTTATTTATAGTTATAAGAAAACATTGGTAAGGGACGCCTGGGTGGCTCAGTTGGTTGGGCAGCTGCCTTTGGCTCAGGTCATGATCCCAGCGTCCTGGGATCGAGTTCAGCATCAGGCTCCTTGCTCAGCGGGGAGCCTGCTCCTCTCTCTGCCTCTGCCTGTCTCTCTGCCTGCTTGTGTTCTCTCTCTCTCTCTCTCTCTGTTAAATAAATAAATAAATCTTTAAAAAAAAAAGAAAAAGAACACATTGGTAATATGTGCATGCATAAAAGATTGTTTCTTGTCATTTTAAACTCTTTTTATATGACCGTAAATGTTCTTAGTCTGAGGATGATTTGCTTCCTCCTGTGTTTAAATTGATGCCAAGCTACAATTCAGGATTTTCTGAACTAAAAAAATTATAAATAGTATTCTTCCTTCTCCCTCACCCCCTTTTTTGTTGTGTTATATAACTGACATGAGAGGCATATTTCTCTGAAAATATTTCCTCTCAAATTATGTTTTGGGTAAAGACCAGCAAAGATAGCACCAGTGTAATGATAGATTTTCAGATAATTTTGAACAACTGAAGCATATAACTTTTTAGAAACATTTTAACACTTCCTTACTAATTAATATGTGACTTTTGATGCCATTTTCACATGGATCATACTTCTAAAATATATTACCACCAAAGCCATAAAAGTGCCCAGGATATGTGAAAGAGAAACCTTGAATGATGTGGAAGACAGAGTTCTAGGATGACCCCTGATGACCCTCACTCTTGTATAATCCTTTCCTCTTTGGGTGTGAGTAGAAGCCATTGCCACAGCGAGATACCACTCTCATGATTATTTTATGTTATTAGGATGATTATCCTGAGTGGATATGACCTAATCATGTGAGCCCTTTAGGAGAACAGTGTTTTTTTGTTTGTTTGTTTTGTTTTTTTGGGTTTTTTTGACTGCTAAAGAAGAAGTCAGAGAGATGTGTTCTGGATGGTTTGGAAGAAAATAAACTTGTGTTGTGGACTGCCTATGGTGGCCATGTGGTGAGAAACTGAAGGTGGCCTCTAGGAGCTGGGAATGGATCCTGGAGGACAGCAGTCAGGAAACTGGGGTCCTTAGTTGTATAACCATAAGGAAATGAATTTTGCCAATAATTAATGAGCTTAGAAGAAGCTTCTGTATTCCAGGTGAGAATGGTAGCCACAGAGGACACCTTGATTTTTTTTTTTTTTTGACATCTTGATTTTAACCTATTGAGACCCAGAGCAAAGAACAGAGCCATGACATTCCTAGATTCCTGAGCTACAGAAGCTGTGAGATAATACATTTGTGTTGTTTTAAGCCTACTAAATTAGTGACAATTTGTTAGGCAGCAATAGGAAACTACTACAAATGGGAAAAGAGCATTCCGAGCAAAATGTCAGTGGCAGTTCTGCATGTGCCCTGTGGTAAAAATACCTATCCTAGGGGTTTATACTCTCAGGGTTCCTTTCGGTAATGTTGACTATTGTAGGCTAGATGTCTACATCCTGTAACTATGCATTAAATCATGGGTTTAGGGAGCTGTTTGGTGTTTTCTGTTCTCTTTGGATCCTTATTGAGGGTTTGCTGCACAAACTTCATCCCTCACATAAACATTCCCAGTTGAATACAATTGAGATGATGGCTATTCAGGTACATAGCAAAAGAAAAGTATTCCATGCCCCTGCTTACCACCCCTTTCATGCCACTTCAAAATTCCTAGATGGAGAAAGTCACTGTGAGAAATCCAAGGTGTTGAATGAACAAAAAGGTGATAAATTTAGTAGTTTTCCTAATCAGTAGAATTTAAGGTGTATACCATTCCAGGTGAGAGTCCAAGGTCAATAACTTACGATGTAATTATATACAAATAGGGTGAGAAGAAAATAAATACCACAAATAAAAATCTTGGAAAAGGCTTCCATAAGAAGACCTAAGGCCTTTATGAGCAAGTCCTAGAATCTTGCCGTTATAGACTGAATTGTGTCCCCACAAAGGTATGTTGAAATTCTAACTCCTTATAATGTGTACTCATTTGGAAATAGAGTTGTTGTGAATATAATTATTTAAGATGAGCTCATACTTGAGTGGAATGGGTCCCCAATCCAGTATTACTGATGTACTTATAAGAAGACAGCTATGTGAAGACAGACACAAGGAGAATGCCATATGAAGGTGGAGGATTGGAGTAATGGAGCTTACAAGCCAGGAAACCCCCGAGATTGCCATCAGACCACCAGGTGCTAGGTAATGGCTTGGAAGCTTTCCCTACAGGTTTTAGAGGGAGCACAATCTTGTCAACAATATGATTTCCGACTTCTAGCATTCAGAACTGTGACACAATATATTTCTGTTGTTTTAATCCACCAAGTCTGTGGTATTTTGTTACATTAACCCTAAGATACTATTCCTGCTAGGCCTCTACCAATTTAAGAAAATCTCACCCACTTGCAAATGGCTCTGTGTGGTCTGAAGGTATTATGTGCAGAAGGTGAAGCATTTGGTTAGCTGCTAACTGTAAAGTGGGAGGTAGCAGGGTTATTTCTTGGAAATGCTTCCCCCTCCCAGCCAATCCTTCTGTTTCAAAAAAGTTTGGCCCTGATTAAGTTTAATACTTTATCAAGGGATTTACTTAAAGCTCTTTATCTTGATTAGCATTGACTTTTAGTCACAAAATGCTAGCTCTTTTCCTATTTATTTGTACATTATCTAAAACTTCTACCTCCTTCTACTTTTTAGTAACTCCACTTTCTTGAGAATAATTTTCAAATGCCAATGTATTGATAATACAATTAACATTATTTCTGAAAGTCTGTTCCATGAGTTGTCAAAGGTATGATTTGCTGAAAGACTTCTGAGGCCAAGTACATTTGGGAAATGGTGAAATAGACAAAGCTAAGCATGTTTCTCGTCCTTATAGGACTTCTCATTGTCTTTTTATGTGCACATATATGGGTAATCTCTAACAGATGGGATGGAGATGGAGAGAGATTTATAGGGTCTCCCAAGATTATTTATATACTTACACTTTTTATTTTGAGGAAACCTCCTGAGGGCCAGGATTCTCCAGAACATACTTAGAGAAATGCTAGATGAATGGTGGGATTTTTAGAGCTGGAATATAATTCAGAGTTGGTTTATCCCAATCTTGAGCCTTCGAGTTAATCTGAAGTCAGATAATGGCAGACCTAAACTTAAAGCTCAGGTCTTCTGAAGCCAAGCATAGTTACTGTCAACTGTTTTGTACAACTTATGTTTAAAAACAAAGCTTTTACATCTACCTTCGGCTCAGGTCACAGTCTCAGGGTTTTGGGATTGAGGGAGGTGGGTTTCCTCCTCAGCATCGAGTCTGCTTCTCTCTCTCCCTGGGACCCTCCCCCCTATTCATGCACTCCCTCTCTCTTTCTCTCTCTCAAATAAATAAAGCCTTTAAAAAAAAGAAAAAAAACCAGAAAAAAAAAAAAACCCAAAGCTTTTAAAATTATGTACTTTTATTGTGCCAAACAAAGCAATTAGAACTGTATTTTTCAAGTTTAAATTAAATATAAAACCAGTGCTCTTTCTGTTATCTGAATAACACTCTCTAGAATTGTTACCATTTTCTTTTTGATAGGAACTATGCCTGCTTTTCAGGAAAGTGAAGCTTTGCCATTAGATTTTGGCATTCTCTGTCCATGCAGAAGGCGATTCCGAAATAGCTGGGGACCAGGAGATCTATGGATAGGAGTGAGTAGAGAGGAGGAATGGGAACAAAGAAAGAGCTTTCTAAATGAATGATATGGGAACAGCTAAAAGTCAAACCTGAGCTTTATTTATGGTTCCCATTTCTGTCCTGATATTTGGAAATATTAGCATTCTGCTCTTGCCTTAGGGGTTTATCCTTGCCTTTTACAGACTAGGGAGGCGATGGTAAGCAGCCTTGCTCCATTGTCAGTCCCAGTGAGCCTGCATCTCCACCTCAAGCTCCGTGTGCTGCCAGCAGGTGGTAACTCCAAGAAGCTGAGCTCATCTCAGGCACTTGGGAAAGAGTATGTCTTAGGACTGGGAAAATCTTTGTCAGCCCGTCCCATTAGGAAACATCGAAGATAACCATGACAGTCTTCTCAAGCCATTTTTCTTCGTTTTCTCTTCCTGACCTGATACAGGGAAACTCATGTGGAAGTTACCTCTACAGATTTCAGGGCATACATGGCCCTGTTAACATCTTGCTTTTGGACTTCTAGTATCCAGAATTAAGACAGTAAATTCCTATTTTAACAAAACTTAATGATTAAATGGACCTTTTGAGATATCTAGGATCTAGTCCACAGGCTCAAAACATCAATCCATAGGTTTGATCCATGTAGTTTGAAGAACTACAGATGAGCTTCAAAGAGTCTGAGAATCCCTGAAGTGATATGCAAAATGTGACTAAGTCCATTTTTCAGGGAAAAGAATTCATGGGTTTCATTAGATTTTCAAATGAGTTGATATCCCCCACAAACTTAAGAACCATTGATCTAGTCTAATATTCCTAGCTTACAGAGTTGAGGAAACCAAGTCTGAGAAGCTGAAGGACTTTAGTTGTAAAATAATGCAATTTTTAATGGAAGTTAGGCTTGTAGTACTTTTTCAGTCCAATTCAAATTAACCACTTAGCACCAAATGAGTGACTTAAAAAAAATAGCACGTTTCCATATTTGGACATTCAAATTTTGAAGAGAATCTGGGTCGCATATGGGGTTACCTATCCCCAGATGAGATTCTTTTTTTTTTTAAGATTTTATTTATTTATTTGAGAGACAGAGAAAGTGAGAGAGAGCATGAGAGGAGAGAAGGTTAGAGGAAGAAGCAGACTCCCCACGGATCTGGGAGCCCCATGTGGGACTCAATCCCGGAACTCGAGGATCATGACCTGAGCTGAAGGCAGTTGCTCAACCAACTGAGCCCCCAGGCGCCCCCCAGATGAGATTCTTAATGATTATTTATAAGGTACTCAAAAGTGAAAACATAGAGTGACTCCTGCTGCTGTTATCACTCGTTTTTTCCTTCACTGTTTTGCTCAGCATCTATTCTTTCCTAGTTACTTAAGAACAATCATAATGAGAAATAAAAATTGCAGCATAGTCTCATTTTGTGTGTGACTTAGGTTTTGTATCAATCAGAATTCAGCTAGGAAACAATCTAGACTTTTCAGCAGAGGAAATTTAATGAAGCCTTTGGTCACACAGGGGATGAAAGAACTCAGTAGCTGAATGGGGCATGGAGAGGCAATCCAGAGAACAGCAACAATGGCACACTGCTTCCCCCGTCTTGTCCGAGAGACGGGGAGAAATGGTGTTTCCATATCCTCAAATTTTGGGTTCTCTGAACCATGGTGGAAGGTCTTGTGGGAGCTAGAACCACACCGGAGGCACAGCAATTGCCAGTGGCACCACTGAAAACAGAGAGAGAGAGATAGAGGGAGGCAAAGAGAAACAGAAAAACTCTGGCTTCACTACTTTAGCATGCTGGTCTTCTGCTGGGGCCTCCCATTGGCCAAATCTAACCGGAAGGCAGAGGGCAAGAGACTCTGGGAACTGTAGTTCCCTGCAATACAGAACACAGTGGGAGATGGGAGTAGGATGGACGCGAGAAGGGAGCAAAAAAGCAGCCAACTGGCATAGATTTAAAAACCAACAGGAAAAGCTAGGCTGTGAAGATCAAAATGCCACTTTGGAGATGACCCTACATCTTTTATGAAATTTAGCACAGCCAGTTTTACCTCTGGTATTGGAACAGATAGTTTTTTTTTTTTTTTTTTTGATTGAGACTACGTGATGTGTTTGGCTTTACTCTGGAGTCATCTTGTATGAAGAATATGAATATTTCAATGCTAAAATCACTCATCTCGGTGACATGCTCAAACCTTGAAAAGTTGCCAGAAACTGAGAATGGGGGTAAAATCAATTTCACACCTTCCATTCCAGACCCACTCAGAAATCTCAATCTCTCTCTTTCTCTGGATGGATAGATAGATATAGATAAGTGCTGCAGTGGGTGGAAGAACTACCTCCACTATTAGTTGCTAATTCCCTCCTCATCTTTCTCTTTCTCCTAAGTTCTTCAAATTTAATGTGCTTGTTTGGAATCAGTAGAGTTTATGCAGACTACTAAAAAAGATTTCAAAACGAGAAGACAATGCAAAAAGCTAGTTTGTTTGTGTGTGTGTGTGTGTGTGTGGTTGGAATATTTTTTGGGGGAGAACTATTTTAAGAAATACGTCATCTGAAGTGTGTTGATACCTCATTACACAGACTTAGTGACACACTGAGGAACCAAATACCGTATAGAACGCAAGATTGGTAATTTTGATGATTCCTTGCCCACATAAAAATTATTCTAACAGAATGATATAAAATGCTACCCATGATTTATTCCTCATCTGTCTTGATCATCAATTGGTAAAATAGTGTATTAAAGGAGTGACAGGATGTCACTTTGACAAAGTCAGAAGAAATAAAGCTAGGAGCCATCTCTGGGTTCACTTAAATAAGAAACTTGATTACTGGTCTAGTAGATGGTCTTCGTTATTAACCAGTTGGTATTAATCAGTCACTGGTTAACTGTATTGAGAGTAATGTCCATTAAATAATACAATAATATAATTTCTCAGTGATCATCACCACAGATATTCTGTGTGGTATTTCCCCCATATCAGGTTGAGAAAACCAAGCTTTAAGGAGGTGAAATGTTTGCCAAATACCATGTAATATTTGTGAGCCAGGGACGAAACCCTCTTCTTCTGCCTGTACTAACCTTGTCCCATGAGATTGCATGGTTTCATGAAAACTACTGCTAAGATATAGGCAAAGAAGGGTTATAAATGACTTGACAAAATTTAGTAATATAAATGATTTGTTAAAAAGTGTTTGATAAAGTATTTTTTTCAGATTCACCTGATTTTGCAACAAAATAGCTGATGTGACTTTAGCCATTAATTATTAAATTGGGAGTATAGGGAGATTATAATAGTGATCCTTCCAAAAAAAAAAAAATAGTGATCCTTCCCAAATCTTTGAATACAAATGCAAAAAGTGTTTTGAAAAATCTTGACTCAGAACAAGCAGAATGTAATTTTATCAGAAAACAGATTTGACTTTATGTTAGTTACCCAAAAATGTCAGTGATCTCCATAAAGTAA
>CM052802.1:74736741-74761993 GCA_028533885.1 Nasua narica | reverse complement strand
TCCCTTAGCGCTTTCCGTACCGCCCTGGAGGCCGGGAATGCAAATGGCGGCTCCCAGTCTCCGCTGGAGGAGCTGAGCGCTGGAGTCCCTGCTCCTTAGGGTGCCCTCAGAGGAAAGCAGTCAATCACTCCCGTCTCCCGGGTCCGCACAAGCTCTGAGCTCAGCCACCGGCGGCAGCGCGCCTCTATCTCTGGGGCACGGCCCCGTCTGGAGTCTCCAAACCCAGCAGGTTCCCGCCGCGCGCTGCCGCGCCGCTCCTCCCCAAGGAGGAAGGAGGGCTCTCTCCGGAATGCCTTATGTGGTCCCCGCTCGAAGGGCCGCGGCCACGGTCTAGGGTAAGCCCCATCTGAAAACGCACTGCGCGGCTCTTTCTCTGCCGCCGGCTTCTCCGCCCTGATATCTAGGAGCTCTGCTTCACTCAGACACCCACGGTCTCTTTATGATCTCGCGGGTCCTGAAACCACTCTGTTCCCGCGAGGGCCAGACCTCCGGCCTAGCCTCTGGAGCAATGTCCCTCAGCGGAGCAGACTCTAAAAGTTCTGATTTTGTGCTCCGCGGCTCTGAGGCTGCAGGGAGCCGGCCCCTCCCCCCGCGGTCTCTCTTCCCGGCGCTTTGGAATCACTTTTCCAAACGTCCTACCTTTCCGAAGGTGGTCGATTTTCTGCTCCTAGAATTGCTCTTCTTCCTCTCTTCTCTCTCCTGTTGAGTATGCTGGCTTTTAGAATGATTTATTAACTATCTAGATGAACTTCTGAGATCCGACTCTATCTCAAACTCCTACTTCTTCTCCGCCATCTTCTCCCCGATTGTCATCATTCTTGTCTGCTATACCTAAACTTATAATTAAGAACGACTGTAAAGTAGGCTGACCTGTGAAAAATTCATTATTTCCTTGAAATATTTTTGCCATTAGCTTTGGCCATCAAGATCTGGAAACATAGGACAGTAATTGAGAATAGAGCCAGAGTAGCGTCTTTCTTTGTCACATCTTGATGTTCTAGTTCTTTGTGATTGAGAGGGCAAGTCCTGTACCTTGGTTCCATGGAACAAGGGGTCGTTCTTACAGCTTATGATCTTCAGCATCCCTATTCATGGGTCTACTGCCTTTAGCCAGGCCAGCAGCAGATTCTTGCCCAGTCTCCCATCCACTCCCCGTCATCAGGGTGGAGAAGCCAGAATCAGAGGTGCTAGCAATGCCTTTTGTCCTTGGAGGAAATGCAGTGTCTGGGAGCAATAATTTGAAGAGAACTGGTCCAGCTGGACTTGTAGACCCTCAGAGATGCAGACTGAGGAAGCATATATGGGAGCCTCTGGCTGAACCTAAATGAGCCCTGGACTATAAGACAGTTTCACAAAAAATGAAGTTGGGAAAGCATCAGCCTCTTTCTGTTGTCTTTATGGTAGTTTGGATGGTGGTAGGAAGCCTGAGGGCGAAGGTGGTGTCTGAGCATATTTAACTTCTTGAAGAGTCAAGCTTTATTCCAGTGCGGTGTGCTGGTACCCACCGATACCAATCACACGATTGGCATTCACACAGTTACCACTAACTAGTCTTCATCTCTAATCTTGACCTTACTTTCTCTAGCTTTTGGCTCCCCCTACGTTTGACCTCCTATTGCTATTTTGTTTGTCCTTGTCTTAGTTCCTCTAGCTTGCAGTTTCTTGGGCTTCTTTTCCACTTTTTGATAGTTTGCTCTTTGGCAAGTGTGTTTCCAGTGACCTATCCTTCGAGGATGGTAATGACATGGATGATGTGAGGAGAGGATCTGAATAGGTCTAGGATATCCTTTACTTATTTTATTATGAGGATCTCATTGATATTCCAGTTATAAAGAGTTACTAACACTAGGGGCTCCACCAGTTGGTAGAGTGTGCAACTTTTGATCTTGGGGTTTTGAGTTCTAGCCCCACGTTGGGTGTAGAGATTACTTAAAAATAAAATGTTAAAAAAAGAATTAGTAACATCAAGCTTTAATAGGCATATATAAATATTATTGTTTTATTGTCTTTTATAGTATTTTCTTGAGTATCAGATATTTGGAATATATTCACAGTGCATTGGGTAGTGTGGATTCTGTAATTGTCAAGAAATCCTTTTGTTTTCTTCTTTTTTTTTTTTTTTTTTGTTTAAAGAGAGACAGAGGGGATGGGGAGGGGCAGAGGGAGAGGTGGAGAGAGAATTTTAAGCAGGCTGCACACTCAGTGTAGAACCAGAAATGGGGGCTCGATCTCATGACCCTGAGATCATGATTGGAGCTGAAATCAAGAGTTAGATCCTCAACCAACTGAGCCACCCAGGTGCTCCTGAGCAGGATTTTTAATCTACATTTTGGATAATGTGTTTGATAATGATTAATGCAATCTTAAATATACATAGATTTAAAGACTAAATATCTAGATATTCTATTACTTTACTACTCCATATCAGATGGTTAAAATGGTCTTATGTAGTTCGCTCAACAGAAATTTGTAGGGACCCAATTTTGTTCATCCTACTAATAGGAATTAAGAGTCTGAGAGCTCAGGTAAGCTGTTTTTTTGTTCTTTTTTTGTTTGTTTTGGTTATTGACTGCTTTTCATGAATTGAAACTTCTGCATATACCCTATTTCTTTGTGGAATTCCAGCACATTTTGATTTTCTCATATTCTGATGCTAAAAGTTAGTCTAGTTGGTAGTGTTTTTGATTTTTATTCTGTTGTCAACCTCTTTCAATATAACTGATTAGGTAAGTAAAGTTTTACTTAAAACAAATTGACCAGGGAACTTTCACCTATTTCCTCTAACATCTCTACTTTACATTTTGGTACCACAAAGGGAGTTTGGAATACAGTTCCAACTCTTGCAGGTTTCTAAGGTGATCTTTTGATCAGAAATCTACAATAATTTCACATTAACTTCTAATTAATGTTCAAACTCAGGGCATCAGAGAGATGTGTGGCCCTCAAAGCTCTTGGAGCTTAGGTGCTAATGTTCTTTGTCACCAAAGAATTTCTGTGGGCTGAACCACCATGTACATGGACATTTCTTTGGCCAAATTATTGGTTAAATTGATTAGTTAAATTTTTGAAGTAAAACCCCTGCAATAAGTGGATGAGATTTCAGGGATATTTATTAACCAATGAGTCTTTTAGAGAAGAAAAATCAGATTATCTCTACCACCTGATGACGGATTGCCCCAAGTGCAAGGAGTGTGATCTGCCGGATGAACTCAAAGTCACAGTGTGTGTGTATATGTGTGTGGCGAGAGTGGTGGTGTTGGAAAGTGAAAGGCAGCCTGTCTGCTGGGATGCTTGCGGGACACACAGGGAGGCTGACCTGTCACAGATAAACTACAACTTTTGAATTCTAAAGTTTAAAGCATCGTTTTTCTATGTGTAGTCCATTGATCACCTGCAGGAGATTACTTGGAGGTGCTTGTTAAAATGCAGATCCTCAGGCCTTACTCCATACCTTGTGAATCAGAAACTGTGAGAGCCAGCCTTTCCAACCCTCATTTCCAACAGGTTCCCTCAATTAATCTAATGTGTTGAGAACAACTGCATTCGTAAGTAAACCAAGACCTTTTTTGCTTTCTGTCATTCCAACCACTAAAATACCATGTGCCATCTTTCGGTCGGAGATATGTAAGTGGGGTACTTCAGAGTGGCAGCCCACCGGTCACTACTACTACTTGGATGGAGACTTGCATCCAAGTAAAATGCAAGAGTTGTAGAATCCCCCAATCTCTGTTGTTCAGTAACAATGTCATTATTTTTGCCACAAAGAGTTTTAGATTTCTTGATGTGAAGATTTCTTTTTTGGAGAAGCTCTTATGTCTGTCTACTGAGCACAATGTAAATATGACAGGCCAGGTCTACACAGAAAAGTAGGAGGGAACCGTGTATTTTCCAGAAGTGTTGTTTGCATTCCGAAATGACTTAGAATATTATTCTCATATTAGCAAACAAATTTAGTAAGTGGAATTCAGCCTAATAAAATATAGAATTCAAAGCCATTTTTCTTTAGTACCGCGTCTGTTATGTGAATACCTATTAACATTGTTGGTTAGAAAATGGCTTTGTGTTGTGGGACCCTGGAAACATCAGGAGGCTTCAGAGAGAAAATGTTATAGGGAGTTTAAAATTACCTGGCGGGGAGGTGGGTGGGGGGTATGGGTGAAATAGGTGATGGGGGTTAAGGAGTGCCCTTGGGATGAGCACCCAGTGTTGTATGGAAGTGTGGAATCACTATATTGTACGCATGAAAGTAATATTATACTATATGTTAACCAACTGGAATTGAAATAAAAACTAAAAAAAAATTACCTGGAGTGCATCTCGTTTTGCCATCTCTGCCATGACTGCGTGTTGTGTTACTGCTCACGGGTTTGTTGACCGGCCTCCTTGCTCCCTCACATCCATGTGAGTTTGGGATCTGTGAGTGCTGGAGGATTGCTTCTACTGTTTTGGACCTTACACTGGTGATGCTTAACCCAGTGTAAATCTGGAATTCTGAGCTTCTGTTTCTTTAAACATTTGGGCCCGTGGAAAGACTTTTTAAGCAATAGAGAGCCCTGCTAAGATACTCCATCTCCCCTTGCTTGCTGTAGGTGACCTCCTGCTGGGTAATCCGCGCGCGCACGCACACACACATTTTACCTCCGCAGATCTGGTTTCACTCTAAGTTCTTCACTTTTCTGCCCTGGCATGAGTTTTGCTCTACAGTCTTACGGCAACAAAGAAGAGTAAGTCTACAGCAGGCCATTTGGAATTAACACAGGACCAAAACAAGGGGGCTTTTGGTTTTGTTGTGATGGCATGTTCCAAATTTTGGTCTCGTAATAAATTTTTAACATTTAGATATTTTAGACATTTAAATCTGTTTTCCATGTTATCTTTTGAAAAATGGCTTTGGCTTTAATTGTATTATTCTGGGGATGACCTTTGGAAAACAGAACTTTCCTGCTCTCAACACTTGCTTCTTGTCCCTAGAAAAAGAGCCAAGATTTTCACTTCAGTAATTGATATCTGTTGATTGATGGCTTGATTGCATTTTGACTGAAACTCATTCACTGTAAAATATTGCCACAAGTAGCATATGTCTGTTAGGGCTTTCATGCTAATTAAGAAATTAAAAGATTTTATTTTTCCTCTTAAATGATTTTAGGTATTAGCTAGGTGAGAAAAAATATAGACAATACCTCAAGGTTACAACTGATTTGGTTCTTTAAGGGTAACTAGGATGGGGGTTGGGATGGTAAAGGATAAGTGACATAAGAGATGGCCCAGGACATCTTCTCAAGGGTGTTTCTTGCACCCCAAGGGATAGAAGCTGACCTGGTTTAGTGGAGGGGTCTGTAAGACCTTATTTTGTCACCAGATTCTTCTAGAACCCAGAATTCTTTGTCTGTAACAAAGACCACAAATAATGGTGCCTTAACCGTGTTTGAATATTTCTCCAACATACAATTCTGTGAAAAGGTCATTGTTATGGGTTGTGTCCCCCCAAAAGATATGTTGAAGTCCTAACCCCTGTGGCACCTGTGAATGTAACCTTACTTGTAAATAGGGTCTTTGTGGACATGGCCAAGTTAAGATAAGGTCACACTGGATTAGGGCACACTCTAATCCATTAGGGTGTGCACGCTTAGGCATAACATGCCTAATCCATTAGGGTGCGCCCTAATCCAGTGACTGATGTTCTTGTAAAGAGGAAAATTTGGACATAGAGACACCCAAGGAAATGCTAAGTGAGGCTGGAGACTGAGATTAGAGCAATGCGTCTGCAAGACAAGGAATGCCAAAGATTGCCAATGTAAGGGCAGATATAAATTAAAAATAAGAGGCCTCAAAAAAAAATAAGAGGCCTCATTTGAAAATAAGAGACTCCTAACTCCTCCCTTTTGTTACAGTATTTACTTTAGAAAACTTTTAATTGTGTTCTTTATCTCTTTGAAATATGTGTAAATCTCTTTAAGAGCTAAATAAACCTCTTGCCAGATTTATGCCCGACAGCAGTGTCTTTCTTAAGGACTTGAGTGCCATGTCTTTGAAATGCCATCATTAAGATAGCATCTCTTTTTCCCAGTTTCCTTGGGTAGGTAGACACCTCCCTCCAAAACTGCCTCCTGCCATAAAAATATGAGACGTTTATTTTTCCTTTGGATAAAGCCAATTTGCAAACACAGATGGCCACCTCAACTACCGCTGGGTGGATCTAGGATGAACTGTGTGTGACAAATGGAGTTGTCAAGTCTTCTTACTTGAGGACATCACATTGTTTATTTCAAGAACATGCATGGAATGAGTTGTGTCTGCTTGGTGAACTTTCTGTTTTTACCATTTCTTAGTGGATTGCTTATGATGTGCATCACATTCTGGTTTAATGCTTATTCAATAATAAAATTCTTTCTCTTCTGCCTTTATGGAGAGGTTTCCTGGGTTGAGAGAAGATTTTGTTTTAAATTACATTTCCTCAATATGAGCAACTACCAGAAGCTAGGAAGAGCTAGCAAGATGGTCTGGGAGGAGCATGCTTTGCCAGCATGTTGATTTCCAACTTCTGGTCCCCAGAACTGGGAGAGAATAAATTTCTGTTGTTTCCAGCCACCCAGTTTGTGGTAGTTTGTTAGGACAGCCCTAGGGAATGGATATAGCAATCCATGGCTAGTATAGCAGTTGGCTCCACAAATTTCTCAAGACCCACACACTTCTAGCCTTTTGTTTTGTCATTCGGAGGAGGTTGTGCTCCTTGTTCTCATAGTTTGAAATGGAGATCAAACCATTATATCTGCATTCCAAGAGCAGGATGGTACTAATACCCATTTTTCTTAAGGAGGATTCCTGAAAGCTGTCACAGGAACTTCTACTTCATTCTCATTGGGGAGAGCGTAAAAGTCAGCATAGCCACCTCTAGCTTCTTGAAATGTAGTGTTTATTCTAGGTGGCCATGTGCACAGCTGAAAAGTAGAGTACTCTGAAAGAAGAGGAAAGATGGATATTAGGGACAACTTTTACTCTCTGAATGTTCCGACCTGCCCTCTTTCTTAGTTTCTCTGCTTGAACGCAATTACAAATTATTTCTTACTTTCCTAACTCGAATTTACCACCATTAATGTATTTTCTTTCTCCAGGATGGTCAGAACCATATTTTGTCATTTTCACTATGTGTTGTTACTTGGCTAGTTTAAAAATATTTTCATATACATAACACACTCCTCTCAATTTGCCAACCTGAAGGCTATGTACTCACATAACTGAAAAATGAGGCCCACCTCAGGTAGTAAGATTTTTTCTAAACCAGCAGGGTGAGGTTGGAAATTCTTTAGTACTACGGTACTGTTACCATGAACATGTTTTCTTAATGAAAAAAAAAATTCAAGTGAAAGAAAAAATAAAACTGTCTCTAAATAATCCATACATGATCTAACTAAAAAAAGAAAAAAATCTATTCCATTGCAACATGTGGTATGGATTTTAAACTGATCTATCTTCATGCTGGCAAGAGTATCCTGGAAAATATAAATGAGAAGATCTTCAGAAAATAGTCTAAGATTTATATGAGAATTTATAGATGAATTGTAGAACTATCATAATCTTTAATCTTTAGCTTTTATTGTACTATAAGATTAAATTGTTGTAGTCTCTTAAAAATGTCTGTCTAAATTTAGTTTTTTATTAACTATCAACTTTGGGGAGTGGAATGGGCGGCTGTGGTGGGGATTTGGGGTTTCTAAGCTTTGTTCTTCTATTTCATATTATCTCTAAATTTTCACACCAAATAAACTTTCCATCTGTTTCACAAAACATGGAGGGACATTTAATTAGTGTTCATAAGTACATCATTGAATGAAGAGAACATTTTCTCTCTCTCTCTTTTAATACATGGTGAGCCTTCATTTGAGCTTGCCTCTCACTTTTTTCCTGGTGTGTTTCTGTTTTGTTTCAGCAATGTGTATAGCACATTCTTGTTTGCACTAAAAGGTTGTCATATGGATTGTTTTGACTGTTTCCATGACATGCAAATGGACAAGGATTTTAAAAAATGTTCTCGGCCCTAAAACAAACCATATTTATTTACACATCTAGGTAACCAGACCTCCTCTTAAGCTTTATCACTTGTTCTTCTTCTAGCTGAAAGGAGAATATTTTTGTGCTTTCATGAGAGGTTGGCGAAATTCCTGTTAGCACTCTGACCTCCTGCTAAATAACACTGTGGATTTTTACCTGCTTTATAGCTTTTGAGTTATTAATAGTGCTTTGGACAAAGGCTCCCGCAAGCCTGCCTATAGTCATTGGACAGAATTGCCATCTAGTAGGGCCTTCACATTTCTACACAGCAGGATTCTCTAAGGGCCAAGCTACCTGTTTGAAATAGCAGAAAAAGAAAATGCCGGGAGAGTCCATCTAAAGTTATTGCAATTAATGATCCTGTCATATACGTCTGAAGGTCAGAGCTAGTAATGCAGATTTGGGAGGTGTTTGTGTAGAGGTGATAGTTGAAGCTTTCTGGAAATGAGAAAAGTTCAAACAAAGACCTAATGGAAACTCTGGGGGGGGGAAGGAAGTGGGCTCAGATAAGTCAATGGTGATAATGACTGAGATAGAGCCTTTGGGTCTCCTGGCTGAGAGACCAGTTTCAGTGGTGTGTAGGAAAACAATCCTGAGTATCAGGGGACAAAGAAACAAATGAACAGTGAGGTGCGAACAGGGGTACAGATGGCCCTTGAGCAGGCCTTTAGGGGAGGAATAAGGTGAAACAGCTAGTGGAGGTTGCCTGGGGGCAGACAGTTTTTCCCAGGCTGAGAAGGTTCTTGATAGCCTTGTGGGCAGAAGCAGAGGAGAGATCAGTGATGTAAGAGAACTCTTTTGAGTGGGGTAAAGAGCACAGGCTTTAGCCCCTGACTGTGCTTGCTAGAATCTTGGAACTATACAATGTTGGGCAAGTTAACTGACCCCCCAAATCAGCTTTTTTCCTCAGTGAAATGAAGATGAAATATAGTTCAACAGACTGACTCTTAGTATGATAGGGCTAGGAGGGAAAATGAAGAGATCTTAGAGGTTGTCTAATGGCAAAGAAACAAGACCCATTGGGGTAGAATGACTTGCTTAAAGTCTGCAAGTAGTTAGAGAAGTAGAATTTGCACCCAGAATTTGATTCCTAGTCTTCTTCAATTCTGTTGCAATGCTGACAGGTAGGAGAAACTTATGAGATGAACGCTACCAGTAAAGTTCTATGCTTGGCTTAAAAAACAAACTGTGTGAATATAGCTTGGTTAGCAATGTGGAGAGGAAAGCCGGTTCTACCCCAGTTCATATGGGAAAAATATAGGGGTTTTTACTTCCACAAGCGCAACATGGGCCAACAGCACAATCTAATTGCTGAAAAGGGTGACGTGGGTATGGACCTTACCACCACAGTGGAATGCCCCAAACTGACAAGGTCAGACCACACCAGAGTGCTCTGTCCAGTAGGGTGCCTAGTTTAAACAGGGTCTAATGGCATCTGGATGGGAAACCAGAGATGGGCAAGTAGGAGGTTGAGGCAGAGATTTACTTTGGAGAAGAATCTGAAGGATAAAATCATCATCATCATAATAAAAAAAACCTTTTGGAAAAGGAAGTAAACTTACTCCATGTAGCTTTGCAGAAACCTATCTGAGACCTTGGAAGGGTAGCTTTGGACAAAGCATGTTTTGGCTGAAAATGAAGAATTAAGAATTTCAGGTGTTAAAACATGAAACAGAGTTACTTTCCTGTGAAGTGGTGCTTGTAGGAAGATTGAGTAAGCATCTGTTAGTGGTTGTGTGGAGGTTGTGTATTTTTTTAAAAAATAGAATAGTTTTAGACTTATAGAAAAGTTGCAGAAATAGTGCAGAGTTCTAGTCAACCCCACACCTGGTTTCTAGGGGGCCACCTAGAAAAGGGAAAATATATTTAGGGGAGAGAGAGAGGAAGAGAGAGAGAGAGAGAGGAAGAGAGAGAGAGAGAGAGAGAGAGAGAGAAAGGTGGTGGGGGGGGAGAGAGTGAGAATCAACTCAGAGTGAAAAAGGAAAAAGCAGCCCTCTTATGGGCCCAGAGAAGTCAGTTGCAAAACTACCAGGAGACATTATTGCTCCCAGAGTCATGCAACAGCTGCCAAATGCTGTAATGACCACCTCTTTGAGTAAATGCATTTTTCTGAATGATGCTCCCAAGTTGGCTTTTGATACTACTTAATACTGGGAATATCTGGTATTTACCACATGACAGCACCCAGTCCCATGTTAAAGCTCCATTTTCCTTAATCTTGCCCTAGAAACAGCCACCAAAACAGAACTAGCCCCCATTTCCCTTAGATATTTCTCAGAATCCTTCGCAGGAGCCGGACTTCAGATAAAACACTTCCCTCCTCTGTTTCGTGGAGTGGCATTCCGTGGTTGTTCCAGAGCGCACTCCCTTGGTGTGTCCAGTCAATAAGTCTGACTTTGTCAGACCACAGGCGTGTCGTCCCAGGTGGTTGTTACTTGGTGAGGAGTTAGCAGCTCTTGTAAGTAGGACGTCTTACGTTTTAGAGATTTGAAGCTGACTTAGTGGACGAGTGTGTTGAAACGGCCTGTTTGATGTGATTCCTGAGGTGGTAGGTGAGTGAGATCTCAAGCAGCCCTCTGGAGTATCTGGAGGGGGTGATTTTGTTGGTCAAGATGCAGAAAGACTGCTCTACTATCTTAAAATTTTTAGATATTGTTTCTGTTTTGGTCACAGGACAATTAGTGATGGCCACAACACTAAAAGTCCCCTCTATTTCTGTAAATTCCATTTATTGAGCAGGTAGAAATAGCAGGCTGTGTGCCAAGTGCTTCTAGACATTATGTCATTTAATCCTCACAACATTCCAGTTTTCAGGTAGGGCAAGATCAAGTTACTTCTCCTAGGTGGTAAGTAGCAGAGCTAGGATTTGAACTCAGGATGAACTTGTCTGGCTCTGTGCTCTTAGTTACCCTTTAGCTTTTTCTTTACAGACTCTCAGTTGCTTCAAGTATGGCAGATTTCAAAGTATGGGCTCTATCTTACCTCCTGTCCCTGCCCCAGTTGTCCTTCAGAAAAATCTTTTAACTTTTGTTAATTGCAATATAGATTTTCAATAAAGAGGGTGCTTGGTTTTCCTGGCTGTTCCGTGCACTAATGGAGAGGTAGCAACTTTTCCCTGTGTACTTCAGTTGTGGCTTTTGCTTTCCATGATCTGTGCCATCTCCCTCCAGACCAGCATCACCAAGGTAATTAACCCCCACCAAGTTGACCTAGTGTCCCTTTCAAGTTTATTGAGTTAAAGTGTATATTTGACATTATTGCAAGTTTTAAAAAAAGTTTTCTAAATCTCCACTACCTTTTTTATAAATGTCTTGCTTAATTAAGGTAATTCAGTGGTGGAATCTGCTACTTTGACTTTGGGTTCATTTCCTAGAAAAATGTTGAGCTACTTTCATCTTGATAGAAGTTGCTTGGGACACAGTAGAAGTTCTTTTTAGTGTAAGTGGGTGGTTTTAGCTCATAGGGAACCAGAACTTTCTTCTCCTAAAGAACTCTTCACTGTCATGTTGTTTCCATGGGATATCCAGTAATTCCGCAAGGCCTGTGAACTCATACGGGATCTTTCCCCACCCTTCTTTCCTAAAGAACTTTAGGAGCAAGTGCTTGCCAGAAATGTGACAGCTAACAGGGCTTCTGAGAATACCTAGCTGCTTACCAGGTGTGAGTTTAGGTTACTTTGTTCTTTGTCAAAATCTTTAGCTGGTGACAGAAACCTTGTTTCTGTTAACCTTGTCCCTCCACTGGAGTCAAATGACAGATTAGCTACTGAAGAAATGATTCTCTTCTGCAGAAATGGCAGAACGTTTCCATCTGGAAGTAGACATTGGAGGGTAGGAAACTACAGCTGCAAGAAGCTTGAGATGGGAGATGGTGAATAATTGATAGTACTTGCATGGTAATCTTAGATATTGGCGGGATGGCTTCCTAGGGGGTATGCAATAGAAAAATATGATATTTATTATAAATGTGTTTGAGCAATAAATGCTTTATGGGGGAAAATCTTATTCTTGGCAGGAAGTTGTACTCCCTGACCTGAAAGATCTTTTTCCAAACCTAATCCATCTGATTAAAGTATGGTTTGTGAATTCTGAGGAAATATTTCTAGAGATTATAACTCTAGCAGAGAAGGATCTTTCTTTCTTCAAAAGAAGATCAAATAGTTTTTAAAAATATATTCTCATTAATAGAAAGCAGGAGAATCCAGTAAAATAAACAACACACACACACATACACAGACAAGATTGAAGTCAGAAAGATCTAAAAATCAAATCTCTATTTTGTTTCTCTCTGTGTAATATTGTGCAATTTACAGAACCTCTCTGAACATCAGTTTCTTATCTACAGAAGTGAGACAAGAATAATCTTCTAGGACTTTCATTAATATTAAAGAACATTAATATTAAAGAACATAAGTGGACAACAAATGGTAATTTCGATTATTGTTATATAGGGCCTATACATATACATAAAAAGGGCCCCAAAGTCAAAGAATAGGTAGATAAGAACAGAAAATTTTAACTCTAGAATTAAGAATTTCTTTAAAATGTAAAGCACATTAAAATTCATGTTAAAGTGAGATCAACAGCAGTTATAAGTAACAAAAGCCATTGGTGGTGTTGATGTGGGGGGAATGAGAATAGTTGGTGGCCCTTGATTAGGGTGAGGGGCTCCGGCTCTGGCCCTCCAGGGAGCAGCCTGCATCTCCAAAGGGCAGCCTGGCCCCACCCTTCCGCAGAAGGAACGCCTCACCTGGAGGGGTGGGTAGGGAGTTCACTAATTTATGAACTCCGGGTTCTGTTTCCAGACAGTTTAAGAGTCTGGCAATGAGGAGCTTCTCTTTGGTGAATGGAAAGGCTTGCAAGAGTATTCTTACTAACTACAGGAATTTGATTCCATTTACAAATCAGCCAGTAGTTGCTCAACTGAGGGCAAATAAGGAAGGGTCTAATGACTCAGATGGTAGTAGCAATATAACTTAACTCTTTCATACATCTTTATGGCATTGCAAATTTTGCTCAAGTGATAACTGATTAGTGCACAGTATGACCCAGGTTCACATATATGGCTGCTCTCATGAGTCTGTAACATTACAGATCCATTTTCCTTTCCTTTATATTAAAATATTAATTCCCAATTCCCATAAAAAAAAGTATCTTCGCTGTCTCTAGGCCCAAGGTTTTGATCATTCATCTCCAATTTGTATTTAAAAGGTACCTAAAGTGTCACTGTCACACTTGCCCCATACTCCAGTCGTCACTGATCGCTCCTTCTTTGGACTAATAAGTTAGCATGGTAGCTAATTACTCCGTTTGGGTTATTTTTTTTCTCCCCAACTAGATTGCAAATGTAAGAACCGAGTTTACTTCTCTTACTTTTTTGCATTTCCCGTAGCATACATCATTAGAGGTACTCAATAAATAATTACTGATTTTATGATTTTTGGCACAAGTGTTAAAATTATAGTACATTGAAGTGAAATAAATTCATTTATTGAATAAACACAAAAATAACATGAGAGTATGAAAATCGCAATTCTGTTTTTAAAAGATTTATTTATTTGAGAGGGGGAGAGAGAGTGCTCTCCTGTGTGTGAGTGGGAAGGGGCAGAGGAAGAGGGAATCCTGAAAGCAGACTCTCCACTGAGGGAGTGGGGCTGGGAAGGGGGCTGGTGGGGCTTGATCCCTGGATCCTGAGATCAAGACCTGAGCTGAAATCAAGAGTTGGATGCTTAAGCAACTGAGCAACACAAGTACCCCAATAGCAATTCATTTTTTTTTAACTTAGTTTGGTTTTGCTTGGATTAAATGGGAATTGGTTTTTAGTTAGTCAAGCATGAAACTTATGTTTTTTGAAAACCTTGATGAGAAAGGACTCCACCATGGCTCTTTTATGTCCTTACCAGAAAGAGTTTATTTTTTGGGGGGTGTTTTTGGTGGGTGTAGTGGTATAAGCTCCTGCCCGTGCTCTTATTTTAAAAACTTTAGTACATTATTCAGTGAGTACTGCTGCTTGGTTTTAAAGAAAGCGATTTATGACTAGATTGCATTTCATCCACTAGATGGCAGGTGATTGCTAGAGAAAGAAAAAGGGGACAGAATTATGATTATTCTTTGGAATTGGTATATTTCCACTGAGCTGTCTCAGTCAACAGGGCTTGCCAATAACTCCTTAATTTCTATAGAGTTCTTCAGCGCTAGCTTTCCAGAGATTTTAAAAGTGATTGCAAACATTCCATGAGATATACCGGCCAGATTATTTTTCCACTACCACAACTAACTCTAGATTGACCTTTTATTCCCCCCAATTTTCTTAAACCATAAATGGTGCCCTCACCTACCATGGGGATTAAAGTAAATTATAATGAGAAGAAATGCATTATTCAGAGAGACGGAGAAATTACACAAATTCTTACTTAAATGAAATATGCATTTTAAAGTTGAAGAATTATTACTTTTTAAAGCAATGAAGTGAAACATAGTTTTTGTCTACAGTGTCTAAGAGCTCTTTGAGAGAACTTGGGGGCAGTGTCTCATGTTTATCAGCACTTCTACCTGGTATTTGCTGCGAATGTTTGAGATGACCATAAACTCCATTGGAAAACTTTCAGTTCCATGTGTGCACTCACTTCCCAAAATCATGAGAAAAGCATGCTAGTGTTTGTACCTCTTGATTGGCCTGGCCAGGCTCCTTGTGTGTATTTTTTCTTTTTCTTTCTTTTTTTTTTTTCTCTATATTTTTCATATGTGGTCGGTCTTCTAGGGATGCTGATAAGATTCCGAGAAGACCTGAAAAGCTCTACTTGGACCTCTAAGTTAAGCAGAATGAATGACATAGCTTCTTTAGAGGCACAGAATTCCCATCACTATGGATGAGACTTGAGGCAAATTAATCTGCCAATTAATTTATGACATTCAGAGTTATCCCTTAGCATTTATGTATATTAGTTCTAAAAAGCTGCTGCACAGATATTATTGTATGTGGACCGATCACAAGGTTTGTATTTGTTGTTATCATCTTTCACAACCATGCCTGGTTTAGTTAGCTCAAAATGAGTGTCTCTAATAATTGCTAGGTAAATAGGCCTTTTGATATTTTAGAATTTAGAGAATTCGACATAATACTAAACTCATCTCTTCAGACAAATTTGGATGTCATGAGGACAGAAACAAACAACATATGCATCACACACCTCTGTGATCCAAGGTTTCTTCCTGGCAAAATGTTGAGCAGTAAATGAGGGGTGCGTGCCTGGGGTTGAAGGCATTCCTTACCCAAGGGCAGTACCTATGTCTTACCATCCTCAGCTGTGAAGGATTTTTGGTGGGTATGAAGAGATCAAAGCCCAAGATCATTGATTTGGCCTTCTCCCATCTCTCTGACAACCAACACTACTTGGTTTTATTTGTGCCTTTCATATCTATTTTTTCCCTGTATAATTTATCCCCACAAACCCTATGATGTAATAACCAGGAGAATAAAGCTGATTACAACTATTACTGTATGTGTACATAGACCTCATAAGGAGGCTTTGTCCAGGCAGCAAGCTAACGCTTGCCTTTGGCAAAAGCTGTTAATTTAGCCTAAGAAAATACATTGAGTGAAAATTAATTAACTAATTTGTTCTTTAGTAAATATTTACTTTAGTGCCTAATATTGCCAAAACAAAATAGTTCCTCGAAAGAAATGGAAGGCATTGAGCTCAGAATTCTTGCAGCAGAGTTCTACCCTTGTCCTCAAGACTTTTTGACACCATTCAAAATAATCTTACTGTTAAGAACTAGCTGGCCCAGTCTGTGCATGTTTTTGAAAGATTGCTTTACAACCATCCTGTTTGCTCATGCTACTCATTCAAAATGTGTATTCCTAGCATTCAGCTCAGTCCTGATATTTTGTGAGTGCTAAACAAATGAACGTGCTATTGATCCCTGAGATGGCTGTTGACCCTTTTGTTCATATTCTGATTTTTCATTTAAAGTCCAATCATGTCTTGCTTTTATTATTTTATTCATATTTGGAAACCAAATTCTATTCTATTACCATTAATTTACATGGAAAATTTTTTATACATCCCCAGACCTTCAAACCTTAGGCTTTTTTTATGCCTTAGGACCCATCTTGCTAATGGATGCATAAAATAAATCAAGGTAAAGCACAGATGCTCTGGGGCGCCTGGGTGGCTCAGTGGGTTAAGGCCTCTGTCTTCGGCTCAGGTCATGATCTCAGGGTCCTGGGATCGAGCCCCGCATCGGGCTCTCTGCTCAGCGGGGAGCCTGCTTCTCCCTCTCTCTGCCTGCCTCTCTGCCTACTTGTGATCTCTCTCTCTCTCTGTCAAATAAATAAATTAAAAAAATCTTTAAAAACAAAAACAAACAAACAAAAAGCACAGATACTCACACAGTTCAAAGCTGTGGCCCTTTGATGTGGAGCTGCTGTGTGTAGTTCCCGGGGAAGGGGTGCCATTCTCACTGCTTGTGGTGCACATGAGTTCTCTCTCTCTTTTTAAAATTAACATATAATATATTATTTGCTCCAGGGTATATGTCTGTGAATCGTCAGGCTTACACATTTCACAGCACCCACCATAGCACACTCCCTCCCGAACATCCCTAACCCAGCCACACAATCCCTATCCCCCCACCTCCCAGCCATCCTCAGTCTGTTTTGTGAGTTTAGGAGTCTCTTATGGTTTGTCTCCTTCCCCATCCCATCTTGTTTCATTTCCCTCCCCGCCCACGACCCCCCCGCCCTGCCTCTCAAATTCTTCATATCAGAGAGATCATGTGATAATTGTCTTTCTCTGACTGAACTTATTTCGATTAGCATAATACCCTCTAGTTCCATCCACGTCGTTGCAAATGGCAAGATTTCGCTTCTCTTGATGGCTGCATAGTATTCCATTGTATATATATACACCACATCTTCTTTATCCATTCATCTGTTGATAGACATCTAGGTTGTTTCCATAGTTTGGCTATTGTGGACATTGGGGCTATAGACATTTGGGTGCAACACATGAGTTCTCTTAAGGGCTTACTGCAACACAAATGCTGAATGTTATTTTCATTTTTTTGCAAAAGTAAACATCCTCTTTGGATTTGTTTTAGTTACTGAAAACAGGTACTGATGTAGGTCTTTCATAAGAGTAAAGTGGTGTAATGTGAATTTTGGAATGTGGGAGAATATCTAATTGGTTGTTTCCAAATCAGGACACTTTTAAGAATGCAAGGCTGTTTAATTAATAATTATACCAGATAATAGGTGTAAATTAGAAATGCCCTTGGCAAACTGGGCGATATGATCACCTTACCTAATAGCCCATTTTTGGTCTAGCTTATTCTTGCACTTTCTGCTCTGCTATTTAGGAGTAAAAACATTTAGATAATGAGTTCCAGTGTAGGTGATGATCTCACAAAAGACTTTCTGACTTTTCTTTTCAGCTCATCAGTAAGTCTCAGCACTCTTGGTGATTGATTTTTTTTCCCTTCTTTTTTTTTAATGGCTTTATTGAGGTAGAATTTACATACAACAACTGTACATTTATAGTGTAAAATTGATAACGTTTGACATATATATACTTCTGTGAGACAAGATAACGAGTCTATTCATTGCTCCTCGCACATCCCCAGGCAACCATTGATCTGCCTTCTGTCACTATAGACTATTTTGTATTTTCTAGAACTTTGTATAAATGGAATCATATTGTATATTATCCTTTTTTTATATGGTTTCTTAGATATTCTTCCATATATGTTGCTTTCCTTTTTTGTTGACTAGTTGTATTCCATTGGATGGGTATTCCACAATTTGTGTGTACATTCACCCATTGATGGCCATTTGTTTTTTTCTGATTTTTAATTATTTCAGATAAAGCTGCCATGAACATTTGTGTGTACATCCTTTTGTGGACATATATTTTCACTTCTCTTGGATAAATATCTAGGAGTAGAATGGATGAATATATGAAAGACTTAACTTTTAAGAAACTGCCAAACTGTTTCCAAAGTGATTGTATCTTTACATTCCTATCAGCAGTGCATGAGAGTTCTAGTTTCTTCAAATCCTTGTCAACAATTGGTATGGTCAATCTTTTTTTTTGTCCCAATTTTAGCTATTATAGTAATTGTGAAGCAATTTTAATTTGTGGTTTTAATTTTCATATCCCTAACAACTAGTGATGTCGAATATCTTTTTATGTCCTTATTTGTCCATCCATAGGTCATCTTTGGTGAAGTTTCTGTTCAGATCTTTTGTCTTTTATTGGATTGTTTATTTTCTTATTGTTGAGCTGTGAGAGTTTTAAAGAATATGTATTTAGAACATAAGTCTTTTTTTTTTTTTAGGATTTTATTTATTTATTTGAGAGAGAGCGAGAGTGTGAACAGGAGAGTCCAAACAGGGGGAGCAGCAGAGGGAGAAGCCGACTCCCCACTGAGCAGGGAGCTGGATGCGGAGCTCGATCCCAGGGCCCTGAGATCTCAACCTGAGCAGAGGCCAGCTGCTTAACTGACTCAGCCAACCCAGGAGCCCCTAGAAAATAAGTCTTTAATCAGATATGCGACATAAAAACATTTCACCAAGTCTGACTTTTCTTGTCATTTGCTTAGCAATGTCTTTTGAAGGGGCACCTGGGTGGCTCAGTTAGTTAAGCATCTGCCCTCTGGTTAGGTTATGATCCCAGGATCCAGTCCCGTATGAAGCCACACATGGAGCCCGGCACTGGGCCCTCTGCTCAGAGAGAAGCATGCTTCTCCCTTCCACTCTAACCCTCTCCCCCTCACTCATACTTTCTATCTCTAATAAATAAATAAAATCTTAAAAAAAACCAACCCAATGTCTTGAAGAACAGAAGTCCTAATTTTGATGAACTTCAACATACTAATTTTTTCTTTTGTGAGTCATACTTCCTTTATTGTATCAAAAAAACTTTTTCTTAACCCAAGATGAGTTACTGATTTTTAACTGAGATTGACCAGGGTGAATTTAAACGAAATAAAAACTGATATTAGAACATTGGGACATCTATTTTTCCCAATTTATATAAAGTATATTATTTTATTATGGTATCATTAAACTTCTGGAGGAGCTCAGAAGTTAGTAACACAGTTATTTCTGTTTTCAATATGTAACATGGTTGATTCTCACTTATTTAAAACATAAGCTGATCAACGTTCCTTAATTAAAGTTATGACCCTGAATGGATTGCCAGATTTTGAAGGCGAAACAAGGTAAACACATCTTGATAGCCCTCTCCCTCCCCGGCCTCGTTAGCACCTTCCTTAGCTCCCAAGTAGACTTCAAGTCAGCCTCTGTGACGCCCTAGAATTCATCCATAACCTCCATTTTTTTAAGGCACCTCTCTAGTTTAATTGACCATAATTTTCTGCTGAACTATTGAACAGTTGTCAATTGCTCTGTCTTCTTCCAGTATGGCATCTTCAAACCTATTTAGATGTCACAATTATCTTTCTAAAATACAAATGTGATCATGTCATGTTTTTGTTTGTACTCTCCCAAGGACTTCCTGTGTCTTTAACCTAAGTCCAAGCTCCTTAATGCGCACCATAATTAGAGTGACCGTACATCTCAGTTTAAACCATTATTGTTAATGAATATGGTTGCTCTGCTTGTAACACGTCACTGGTTTGCATTCTGGTTATACCAGATTCCTTCCAGTTCATGTGTATTACTCCCTGCTGGGCTTTTGAGTACTCTCTTCTTTCTGCCTTACCTTTTCAGCTGGCATTGAACTTCTTCTCTAAAGCCTTATATGATATTCCATGTGTTTACTTTCTAGTCCTCCTATCATTCTCTCACTGTAGCATTTAATAAACCATTGTTAACAGTCTGTTCACTTGCTTATGCACCACACTAGACTATAAGCTCTTTGGAGGTGGAGGGAATACTGTGCCCCCTATTCTAATATATCCAGCAAATAGAACAATTAGTTAGTAAACAAATATTTACTGACCACGTCCTCTACATATTAAGATTTTGAGACAATGAAACATACCCTTCCACCTGGAAACACCTGATCTGGAACAAGGAAGCCTAGAGCGCCCAAATGGGTTGCTCATACAAAAATACAAAAACCCTCTCGGGATTGAGTAAAGAAACTCTCTGGTGGCAAATGTCTAAGTGTGATATTTAAGTGTTCTATAACCTTCCTCCTGAGGTCTTGCTTTTCTTTGTGTCAGCTATCACTTTGATTCCTGCAGTTCCTGACCTTTATAGTTCGGTTTTTCCCTTTGTCCTAACTATGAAAAAAATATCTGCTTCCTTTATACTCAGCTAAAAGAGACTAGAATTATTTTCTAATAGGTGATACAAAGAACAACAACAATTTAAAGAAATGAAAAGCCAGGAGTGACCAGTAATAACCACAAAATTTACAAACATAAAAATAAGTAAGTCCTCAAAATACAGTTTTTAATATTGTGTCCCAGTAAAAGCAGGAGTAAATTGGACTGTGTGTCACACTCCCTTATGCCCTTATCCTGAGATAAGGAGTTATTCTAGCCCCAAATAGGCTGCCATACATTTGCCCATGCCTGAATTCTTTCCTTCCAAGTCCCTTGCTTGTTCATGGTGAAGCCCTTGAGTTTTATCTTATTCCCTTAGCATCTGGAAAATACTCAGTTTGGATACCTTACTGAATCTAAGAGCAAATAGCAATTTCTTTAAGTTGAGTCTTTTTCCTTATTCAGTTTTCTTTGCTGAGGATCTCCCTCTTAGACTTGGTTCCTGCTATGAGATCAATCCACAATAGAGTGTAGATTGCTAGCAAAGGTCACCATTAGGCACCACTGGGTGACCCTAATCTTCCTAGTTTAAGGTTTTAGTTCTGTATTCCCTTGAAATCTGGGGATCCAGATCATCAAGTGAGCTCCTTAGCCTACACACTTATGTGCATACATTCATACAATGTGCAGGAGAGAAGCCCTTCCCAAATTCATACCTTCCATTTAAAAAAAGGTAACAGTCTTTATTATGCCATAGTCACAGTTTGCATAAAACAAGATCGAAACTAATCTCGCCTATGAGTCAATGCCCACACTTGAATTCCTTTGGATTTGTTTGTATGACCTGCAGAGTCAGGTAGAATATTCTAGAACAGTAGATCTCCAAGTGTGGTCCCTGGACAAGCAGTATCACCATCACCTGGAACTTGTTAGAAGGGCAGATTCTTGAAACTCCACCTCAGACCTCCTGAATCAGAACTCTGGAGGTAGGACCCAGAAATCTACGTTTTAGCAAGTCCTTCAGCTGAGTCTGAAACACTTAAAAGCTTGAGAACTGCTGTTTTAGGAGAATCATCTCCATTTTAGAATAATATATACAGAATTGATTGAACTATCAAGTGCTTTGGTAATAGGTAGAGCATTAGATAGAGTAGTAACTGGGGAAACTTTATCTTTCCCAGCACGTTTCTGTGTGCCCAGTAGACATTTTTCCATTGCCAGTAGATTTGGCAGGAATGGAGTAAAGTTGAAGGAGATGGATCACAGTCTCTGAACCAGTAAATAAACGAGACTTCCCCTATACTTGCTGAGTTGCAGCCAGGAAGAAAGAAAGAGGAAAAACTAAAACATAAAACAAAAAACCCAAACCCCCAGCCACTCCTCAAAATCTGATAAAAAATACAAGTGGACAGGAGCTGGCCACTCCTTAGAAGAGAATGTCTGCAGGCTCTGGCCAAGGAGAAAATTCTTACTCGACATATGTTGCAAGTTGTGAGTACTAATTCTATCCATATTTGCCTTCCATTTATGTGGCTTTCATTTGTGGCTGGGTCTGCCTTACAGGTGCCCTGTGTTTCAGAGAGTGGAGATCAAAAGAATTCACAAGAATTCACTTCTCAGGCTTTCAGAAATGTATAGCCAAGAGATGAAATGTTTCTTCGGTATCATCATTTTTTTTTCTATGAACAAGGCATCTAGGTTTCTCAGGGAAAGACAGTCCTTTAAAACAACAACAACAACAACAAAATTCCTATGTGAGTTACCTAATAAATTACCTTGAAGTTGTCAATATTCTGAATAGGTTGTTTTTCCATAATTATTGTGGAGCACATAGGTTATAATCCAGGGGACAGATTTGGCATTACTTTCCTTTGTCAAGAACTTGTAATTGGTGATTGCTGATGTATATTTCATATTGCAGTTAGCTGGTCAAGCAGCCGATGCATGCCACAAGTTCATCAGAGGCAGCCAGAGACTGGAAATGTGCGGTGGGTGTCCTCACATGGCTAAAGTGACCTGGCAGAAAGGGAAACCTGTTTTTTCCATCAGTTGCCTCTCGTGGCCCACCATGTCCCATCTGGGATATAGCATCATTCTGGCTTCTAAAGCTGGTGCTTCCTCTGGAAACCGAGTTTTCCTTCATCCAACCACTTATGTTAGGATTTGTGCGAGGAGTCTTCTGGGATCCTACTTTACTGACCTGTCTATACCAGGTCCATTCCAACATATGTTGCTGGCATCTGTATTTCTTCCTCAAGTCTTGGCATTACGTTTGGGAATTAGAAAATGTTAGCTTGTTGTAGAAACACATCTTTATGAGTGAAAAATGCATCTGGAGGACTGTTTTTCAAATGGTGTCCTTCAAGCTCCAGACATGTTCTAAGGGCATGCTTGGCAACATGTCGTCTCTGACACATAAATCTGGGCTTCCTGGGACTTCTTAGGGTGACTGCATGCAATTTCATTCTGGGATTCTGTCATTTTTCTCCTAGAGTGTTCTGTAGGCATCAGATCCAAATCCATCCTTTATTTCTGTATTTGTTTCTAGATTTCATGAAATGCAGTATAGGACTGATATGTTTTGAAAATCAGCACAGCAGTAATTAGGAAAGAATACAGTCAGACCCAAATAAATTAGTTGTCGAGTGGGACAAATAGCCATGGATCCCTGGGATGCTTACCTTCCCCAGAAATTTATTTTGGTGCCTTCTGCTTTGATGACAACGTCCTGTGGTGGGATGTATTTTGGATTAAGAGGCAGCAGACCTTGTTCCTAGTTGGTTCTGTGACCAACAGGCTGTGTGAATTTGAGTCAGACAAATTCCCTCTTTGTGCTTTAGTTTCTTCACTTAGAAACTAATGGTTAGGACTCAATTTTGAAAATTGTCAGCTTAAGTAGTCTAGGAATCTTGCGAGTGCCATTGAATGGTTGTTAATAATGAGTTCCATTTTCACCTTGCTCTGTTCTTCTCTACTCCTCCCCTTACCTCATCAGAAGATCTTGATGGAGGGAAGAGGCAGACTGCATGTTAGAGAGAAAGGAGGGGGTTGTTAATAGAGTATTCATAAAGCTGTGTCAGGTCCTGCCTGCCCTGGCACCATCTTGGCACTTAGTGTCAAGAGATTTATCTTCTAGCGTCAGTGGAGTTCTTGAGACAGTGGGAACGAAGCCAGATAGCCATCAAGAGCTCCATCCTCACTGTCTTGGGAGGGGGGAGGGAGCGTGGGTGTGTAGGTGGGTGAGAGGTATCTGAATTACTCTTCCTAATTCTGGAATCTGCTGGTCTTGTGGAAGCTCTGATTTACTGAGGTACAGTTTTCGATTTTCAATTCCTAGGTTTTTTTCTGAGAAAGCTTGTTTTCCACTCTGACATTAGAACACCTTGACCTTCTATCAAGCTATTTAAGCTTCCTGCTTCTCTCTACAATAGATAGTGAATCTGGTCCCCATATTCCCAGTCACTGTCTGACATCTGACTTCACAGGGAATGGACCTCAACACGCCATGATGCTTTCACCAGCCAGACTAAAAGTACAGATGCACCTTGCAGATTTCTGATACTAGTTCCTTTCCCTCATGTTGATTCTTGGGATTTAGACATCAGTCTTGATTGCTTCCAAGATTTCTGTATCCTTTTTGCAATTTGGACTTCAGATCAACATTGACTCATAACTCCATCCTTTGGCTCAGTTTTTCCTCTAGACTACCACTGAAATCTTAGAATTTCTGCCAGGTGAATCATAAGAAACTGTTGCTTGACAAACAGGAAATGAGCTATCATGTTACTGACATTTTTGGGGTTGTGCGGTAGAATCTTTAAAGGGTCTTAATTGTTTGGCATATATTTCCCCAGGAAATCTAAGAATGTAAGTGTTCCAGAAGCAAAACATTTTAGAGCTGGAGTTAACCACATCAACAGAAATGCTCACACATATTTCTTGTCTTTAATAGGTAATAAATGCATAGCAAATTGCTCTAGCCAGAGCTAGTGGGGAAGTTAATTAATCGCCTGCTTGTAACACATGGAGTCATTTCTGAGCGGCTTCAACTTATTTGTTCAAAAATAACCCCAAAGATGAATTGCACCTTAGATTTACTGCCTACAGTTTTGTAGCTTGTAGATGCTATGGTGGGAAGCAGTCACTAATTTAATAATTTAGAAACAGTTTGGGAATAGCCGAGTGAAAATAAAGTTACTTGACTCTGCTTTATGAACTCAAATTTTCGGGGAAAGTATTTATGAGTTTGACCAGCAGGAGCTTTCGATTCCCATTAGTGGTCACAGCTGCTCTCTGTGAACGTGGCAGGCTTGCTACACTGAAATGTTGCTGCCTAGCAGTTTATTTGTCAGGTCTAAAAGGATGAGACAAGAGCACAAGTTGTTTTTGAATGTTTGCACATTCCTGGGGAAGCTATTCTTATCCCAAATGGTATAAACTTTAAAAAAAGAAAAAAATGATTTTGATATATTTTTTTTATTTCGATATTTGAAATAATTATTTGGGCATCATCGTTTTGATTGCCCTAGCTCTTTGGGTCATTGCCAAGGCAACCCCATTCATAATAGAGGCCCCTGTATGGTGTGTAAGTAGGAACGTTCCAGGCCGTAGAGGATTGCTAGACCAGCAGAACTGATTTCAGGGAATCGTAGAGGGTTAAAGCTGCAGATGTCCTTGAAATCATTTCAGCAGCTCCCTGTTTTAAAGTTGAAGGAATTAAGACTCAGGAGAGTTAATAGAAGTTAATCAAGGCCACACATCTTTTTAGCAGAAGAAATGGTTGTACCACTCTGGAAAACTGTATGGAGGTTCCTCAAAATGTTGAAAATAGAGCTACCCTACGACCCAGCAATCGCACTACTGGGTATTTACCCTCAAGATACAAATGTAGTGATCCGAAGAGTCACATGCACCCGAATGTTTATAGCAGCAATGTCCACAATAGCCAAACTATGGAAAGAACC
>CM052802.1:74716842-74736641 GCA_028533885.1 Nasua narica | reverse complement strand
AATGAAACAAGATGGGATGGGGAAGGAGACAAACCATAAGAGACTCCTAAACTCACGAAACAAACTAAGGGTTGCTGGGAGGTGGGGTGGGGGGGATAGGGATATGGACATTGGGGAGGGTATGTGCTATGGCAAATGCTGTGAAATGTGTAGGCCTGATGATTCACAGACCTGTACCCTGGGGTAAATAATACATTATATGTTAATAAAAAAATTAAAAAAAAAAAAAAGAAATGGTTGTAGAATCTAAGACTCCTGATTCCCAGTTTAGTTATCCTTCTACCATATGCTGAAAAGGGTCAGAACTAAATGAAAAAAAAAAAAATGAATAGCTAAAAAACGGCTTTCTTAGGTGCTTTTTAATGGATTTCCAGGGATGAAGCTGAGAAGTGTAACATTTAAAAGCTGTTTCAGTCAGCCGCTTTCAGTTTATTACCCTTCTCTGAGATGCATCTATAGCAACCTGTTTTCTGTGTTCCCAGTTTAATAATTTGGCCTCCTTTTAATTCTGTACATAATCAAAATGGATGTTTCCTTTGGATTTAAGGGTTGGCTTTTATTTTTTTGTCAGTTTATGGAACTGTGGCCAGATAAATGAGCTCAAATGAATTAGGCAAAGTTTCTGTGAAGTGAGGGAGAACTATCCCACATGCTGAGAAGACGTGCTTTTGCCTTCTTGTCTGGTGGCTGTGTGTATTTAATTATGTGCAGAACGTGCTGCCGGGAGAAACGTGGCCTGGATGCATTTCCCCTTAGGAAAGGCCTGTTGGTGACAGTGATACTCTTGAGCCCAGGCGAAGCTGGGGGCCTGGGGATGGCCACAGAGGCACGTAAGCCTGGCATCAGGCCTCTAGAGGGCAGTGCTGCCTTATGAGTCAGTCCCCGAAATCCGCATCTAAGCCTGGATGGGATAAACAGTACTGAACCTCTTGGACATCTACTTTTCCTGGAGTTCTAGACATAGAAGGATAAGTAATTATGTTGTGGGTTGGTACTTTCTTTGAGCCTGGATGTCCTGGACTCCCTTTGCAGTTCTAATCTTTATAGTGTCGAGAAAAGGGCACGACAGAGTCTCAGCACATCTGGTATCTAGTCTCAGTTCTGTTACTGATTAATTGTGTGCCTTGAGGCCTCTGGCTTCAGTTTCTTCATCTGAAAAATTAAGTGGTTCTAATATTTCTTCTCTAAAGTCTGTGAGTCAGCTGGTTCTTCTTTTCTGCCCCATTTCCCCCGGCCCTGCTCAATACTCAATTTCATCCCAGGGCTTACCTCTGACTTTTAAAGAGGTATTAGGATAACCTCTCCGTAAATAAATCTCCCCCTCTGTCTTGGCTACCGGGTCCAGTTTCTCTTCCAGGAATGTTCTTGCAACATCACCCTTCTAAAGTAGCCACTGTGGTCTATCAAGGCCTGCCAAAATAGCTCATTAGCAGAAATGCTTAGTGACCTTTGTTATGGGTTGAGATGTGTCCCTCTCCTCCAATTCATATACTGAAGTCCTAACTGCCCGTATGTGATCTTTTTTTTGGAAATAGGGCGGGTGCAGATGTAATTAGTTAAGATGGGGTCATACTGGACTAGAGTGGACTCCTGATCCCATATAACAGGTATTCTTAAAAAAGGGAAACTTGGGGGGCGCCTGGGTGGCTCAGTTGGTTGGGCGGCTGCTTTCGGCTCGGGTCGTGATCCTGGAGTCCCGGGATCGGGTCCCGCATCGGGCTCCCGGCGCCGTGGGGAGTCTGCTTCTCCCTCTGACCTTCTCCTCTCTCATGCTCTTTCTCACTTTGTCTCTCTCTCTCAGATAAATAGAAAAAAAAAATCTTAAAAAAAAAAAAAAGGGAAACTTGGAAACAGATATGGACACAGGCAGTTATGCTGCCACAACGCAAGAAACTACCAGAAGCTGGGAGAGAAGCTTGGAGCAAATTCTTCCCTAGTACCTTCAGGAGAAGCACAGTCCTGCTATTACCTTGATCTTGGACCTCCAGACTCAGAACTATGGGACAATAAATTTATGTTGTCTAAGCTGCTCAGTTTGTGGTACTTTGTTATGGCAGCTCTAGTGAATGAATACAACCCTAATGAGGATTTAGTTGAGTCACTGGACTATGTGTTGAATGTGGTTTTTCCTAGGTGGCTGGGAACTCACAAAGACTTGGTCCTGCCTCCTGCTCTGTACTCCATCAAAGCCACCATTACCGGGTTGTTCAAAATGACCGCAAGTTTTGTATAACTTGGGGCATGTGATAGATTTAGTAGGAAGAATGCACCTACATAATAATACAGTTTATCCTTCTTTAATATTTGATAACCCTTTCTCTTCCAACTTAAATTGGACTCAGAAGCAAATCAAATGTGGTGGTGGTTCAGTGATTCAGAACTGTCTTCAACTTTAAGTACTACTTGAAATGCAGGAATTCTCATTTACTAAATAAATAAGGGCAGAGGGTTGATCTTAAAGTGTTCCTAACAAAATGGGTCAATTCATAGCTCTAGCTTGTGATCATAGCAATGAAGAGAGGAATTAACTGTGGTCACTTCTTTTACTGAGACCTGTCATTTAAGTCTGTCTCCAAGGATATTCCAGACCCAAAATATACTGAAAAAATTAGGACAGAAACTGTTGTCAGGGAGTGGGGGGGGAGGTGTGTTTAGAAGAGCCTTCATGAAAGGCACATTTCTCTCAGTATCCACATCTCAGCTGGACCCCAATTGACATTTATGTAAAAGAGTCATCTGTAGATATTCCTTAGTCCTCAAATGATGGAATAATTCCTTTAAACTAACATGCAGTGTGCTTCTCAGAAAAATCCAGAGATTTTAGATATTTTGACAATGTTTGGAAATTGTATGGCCTTGGTTTATATTGCTTAGTGTTGTGTGGTACTTCCTGAAGCAGAGATTCACTCTTTCTTCGTACAGTCAATTGTATTCTTCTCTGATACCTGTACCATTTGGATTCCCACATATGTCATTGGATGTTGGTCAAAGCCCGGGAGATGAAAGTTGGCATATCAGTAGATTCAACTTTTAGGTCTTGTTTCAAGATTCAAGGTCTTGTTTCCAGATCCAAGGTCTATCTTGTTTCTGTGATTCCTCAACTTTGCTTTTGATCCTGAGCTACATTTTCAGTGAGTTCCTTTATCTTACAAGTGGGGAACAGAAGATTAGCATTATTTCTTTTTTCGTACTAAAGAGGAAGGATACTTGTTTCAAAAATATTCCTGACAAGCTATAATCTAATTATTGGAAGAGAGAATGAGGCTAAAAGGTATTTTCAGGTCCTCTCAATAAAACCAACTTGTGGCTTAAAAATCAGTCTTTAGCTTAGGGTATAAATTATCCACTACTTACTCTATTTTAGAGATTCAAAAGACAAAAATTTTGGGTTTTATTATTTTTACATACTAGGCTTAATTTTGCATTTTCTAGCAATCAAGGAAAATGGAAATATCGTGATTATGAGGTTTCGTTTTTTAGTAGAAGGAAGCAGACTGTTTCATCAAGAGAGGATTAAGTAACCAGCCTTGATGTATTGGAAGGGTCTTGGCTCCTCAGTGACATGTATGAGGTTGACAGAAGTTTTGGCAAAATTTTACAGAAGGGTCCATTCCAAGTAAAAGAAGACCCCATAGATACTGTTCTATAAGCTAGGCATACATTTGTTAACAACCATGTATAAAAAAATTGGTAGGGATATATTTCCTTTGACAAAACAGGGTAGCCCATTTAGGGTCTGTTTCCATTCCAAGGAGCTCTGCTTGCTCGTGTACTTTCTCTAAGGCATGGACTCTCAATCAAAATCCCTTGAAAATTTAATTATAACCCATCACTTGCAAGCATTGAAATCTCTTTATTCACAGTTTAAATTCCATGGACACAGCTAATTATGGATTGCATTAGGTTCCTATAGCTGTGTAACAAATTACTCTAAAACTTTGTGGCTTGAAACAACAAATTTTATTATCTCTTAGCTTTTGTGGGTAAAGAATCTGAATGCAACTCAGGATCATTTCCTGGATGCAATCAAGGTGTTGGCTAGGGGTGGATATGCTTCCAGTCTCACTCATGTGATTGTTGGCAGGATTCAGCTCCTTGCTGGCTGTTGGCCAGAGACCTCTCTTAGTTCTTTTCCACTTGGAGTTCTCCGTAGGGCAGTTTGCAACATGGCAGTTGACTTCTATCAGAGCGAACACTTCAAGAGCAAGAGAGGGTGAACAAGATAGGTAAGGGTCTTTTTGTAGCCTAATGTTGGAAGTGATATCCCTTCACTTTTGACATCACAAGTGAGTCACTAGGACCACATTTACGGGGACGGGAATTACACAAGGTTGTGAATATGAGGAGACTGGCATCATTTTACATGGGTAGTAGGTTTTGATAACTGTAATTAATTGTCTAATTTGTACTGATGTGTTACTACCTTTCTATTTATTTATTTTTATTTTATTTAATTAATTTATTTTTTAAAAGATTTTATTTATTTGTCAGATAGAGAGAAAGAGTGTGAGCACAAGCAGGGGGAGTAGCAGGCAGAGGGAGAAGCAGTCTCCCTGCTGCAAGGAGACCGACTCAGGACTCAATCCCAGGACTCTCGGATCATGACCTGAGCTGAAGGCAGTTGTTTAACCGACTGAGCCACCCAGGTGTCCCTACTGTTCTATTTAAAAGGGAGTTTATCTCACAGGGGCTAAATAGGAAATTCCATATTTATTGAACTGTTTTCCTTTACTGTTTCTTGATATATTAAATAATATTTGTATAGTACTCTACCACTTTCAGCATAGAAATACTAATATTCTCAAAAACCCTGTGAAAGTGAAATTAATATAGTATTTTTGCCCACAAGAGAGGTGTCATTCAGAGAGATAAGTGGACTTTTCCAGTATTATATAGCTATATAAGTGGTTTTTGTGATTATTTTTAACGTGTAATTTATGGAAACTTTTTGTCAAAGAGTTGTACACAGAATTAGGGAAAATGTGTTTAAATTATATCTTTAACTATCTTTTTCTTTTTTTTAAGATTTTATTTGTTTATTTGACAGAGAGAGACACAGCGAGAGAGGGAACACAAGCAGGGGGAGTGGGAGAGAGAAGCAGGCTTCCCATTGAGCAGGAAGTCCTATGTGGGCCCAATCCCAGGACTCTGGGATCATGACCTGAGCCAAAGGCAGACGCTTAACGACCTGAGCCATCCAGGTGCCCCACCTTTGACTATCTTTTGTTCATTTACCTGCACAGGCAGCAAAAACCATGTGGATATGCAGAAATGAAAAAATGAGACACAATTAGGGTATTTGCAATTCCTTCAGTCTTTCCCAATGACACTAGCTCCAGAATTGACTTGCAGGAGATTGGGGAATATTTCTGTTCTGTTTGGGGAATAACCATGTTTGGAACTTGTTTCTACTTGCAGATGTCTGAAAAAAAATTTTATTATGTTTTTTTCCACTGGCATGATTCTTCAATCCACTCAGAATGGCATCTTCTGTATTCTTTTTCTTCTCACTTTGGAAACTTAGAAAATAGAGGCACCTTAGTGGCTCAGTCATTTAAGTGTCTGCCTTCAGCTCAGGTCATGATCCCAGGGTCCTGGGATCAAGCCTCCATCAGTCGGGCTCCCTATGCAATGGGGAATCTGCTTCTCCCTCTCCCTCTGCATACTCTCTCTCTCTCTCTCTCAAATAAATAAATCTTTTTTTTTCTAAAAAAAGAAACTTACAGAATAGAGGCCATAGTTTGAAGATGGACAGAAAAAAAGGGAGGAAGGTAGAAGAGAGGGACCAAAAAGTTCAGCATTGGCAGACTGTGGGGTGGGACACATGCCGATTTCTAGCTCTGTACTCAAGATTTAACTGCCCAGGAAAAGCCACTACATCAGTCCTGGTGAGCTGCGTGAGGGGAGGGTTCTCTGTCTACTTTCACACAGGTCAGGCTGAAGTATATGGAAATACCACCTTGGTCAGGTCAGTTGTAAAAACTGGGCAAGAGAGATTGCAGACAATGGGTTGTTTGACAGAGGTAACTGGTTTTAAAGGGATTTTGAGTACCATAATGGCTAAATCAGCTGTACATGTACAATCTGTCATGTTTATAGTTCACTTGATGAAAAACAGTAGACCATGCCACAAAATTGTGGGAAAACATCTGAATTTTATGGCCTCCTTAAGGTCATAGTCAGGAAAAAGTTTTTCATTTTTTTGCTAGTATTTCAGATTGAATTATGTTTCTATGGAAAATAACTTCAATCCTCTTAAGTATGGATGACCTCAGTTATCTTCTAATGGCTTTCCCACCCCCAGACTCTGTTAGGACCTTCCAGCCCTACACCCTGCTGTCTTACAAACCTTCCTAAAATACTTATGCCACTATCTGCATAGAAACACTTAGTGACTTCTTATTCCTCCAGATTAAAGACCATATCCTCAACATTTATTCAAGGTTTGTGTGATCTCTTTCAACTTTCCCTTACTTTTGTAACACTACTTAACTCATACATATATCTACGTGCAACACTTAATTTTCAAATCCAGCAGACTACTTGACATCTCAACTTAGATATAAATGTCTTATATATTATATGTCCAAAAAGACTGTGATTCCCGTTTTCCTCCCCTGGGCTTTCCTATCCCAGTGTATGGTATCATCATCTGCCATCAGGACAAAAGGTTAAAAGTCATCCTGGGTTCCTCCACTTACGTCATGACCCGTCAACCCATCACCATGTTCTCTTCGGGTTACCTATTAATGCATTCAAATTGGACTATTTCCTGTCATAGCCACAGCCTCTATCTAATGTGAATTACCATCCTCGCCTACTAGATGGTTCTAGTAGCCTCCTAGACATTTTCCAATTTCTGTGCTTTCTCTCAAAAATCTCAACTTCCACATATAAAGAGGAATCTTTAAAACATATACATCAGATTATAGACTCTACTTCTAAAACCTTCCAGGGATTCTTCATATCATCTAGATACAAGTCTATGCTCATACCATGACCCCAAGACCCTGCATGGCTTGGCTCCCCTTTTCTGCTATCGTTCTCTTTACTTCCTACTATGCTCCATCATGCTGGGTATTTTTATTCATAACAAGCCGTCTTGTTCCCTCCCCATGCTTTTGTTCTTCTTGTCACCTTTTTTTTTTTTTTAAAGATTTATTTATTTATTTTAGCGAGAGAGAGAAAGAGAGAGGGAGAGAGCATGTGATTTGGAGTGGAGTAGAGGAGAGAGAGAGAGAGAGAATCTTTTTTTCTCTTAAAATATTTTATTAATTTATTTGACAGAGAGAGAGAGAGAGATCACAAGTAGGTACAGAGGCAGGCAGAGGGAGAGGGGGAAGCAGGCTCCCCGCTGAGCAGAGAGCCTGATGCGGGGCTCCATCCACGACCCTGAGATCGTGACCTGAGCCAAAACTAAGAGTTGGACATTCAAAAAACTAAGACACTCAGGTGACCTTTTCTTATCACTTGTGACTGGAGTGTTGGTCCCCCAGAGCTTCACATGGCTGGCTGCTGCTTCTCCTCCTCCTCCTCCTCCTTCTTCTTCTTTTTTAATGATTTTATTTATTTATTTGACAGAGAGATCACAAGTAGGCAGGGAGGCAGGCAGAGATAGAGGGGGAAACAGGCTCCCTGCTTAGCAGAGAGCCTGATGTGGGGCTCGATCCTGAGACCCTGAGATCATGACCTGAGCCGAAGGCAGAGGCCTCAACCCGCTGAGCCACCCAGGTGCCCCACAGCTTCATTTGGTCATTTAGATTTCAGCTCAGATGCTGTCTTCCCAGAGAGACCTTCCCTGACCATCCAATCTAAGCTAGCATTCTGTATACTTTTGATTCTTTTTTCAAATTTTATATTCTTTGAAGAACTTATCACTGTCTGAAATTTATATTTTTGGTTTACTCATTTATGTCTGCCTCTACCCTCTGGACTCTGAGCTCCCAGTGAGTGGAGCATCCTCTGACTTTTTTGACCTCTTCACTGTGCTATCCCAGCATCTAGAACAGGATTGCACTGCAACAGGTGTACCAATCTCTGTGTAAGCCAAATTATCTGGTTATGGGCTTCTGAATAGGACAGTTTATATTTCTTGTATTTTTAAAAAATGTTTCCTTTGGGGCTCCTGGGTGGCTCAGTGGGTTAAAGCCTCTGCCTTTGGCTCAGGTCATGATCTCAGGGTCCTGGGATCGAGCCCTGCATTGGGCTCTCTGCTCAGCAGGGAGCTTGCTTCCCCCTCTCTCTCTGCCTGCCTCTCTGCCAACTTGTGATCTCTCTCTCTGTCAGATAAATAAAATCTTTTTTTAAAAAATATTTTATTTATTTATTTAACAGAGAGAGAACACAAGCAGGCCGAGAGGCAGGCAGAGGCAGAGAGAGGAGCAGGCTCCCTGCCGAGCAAGGAGCCCGATGCGGGACTCGATCCCAGGATGCTGGGATCATGACCTGAGCCGAAGGCAGCTTCTCAACCAACTGAGCCACCCAGGCGTCCCAGATAAATAAAATCTTAAAAAATTATTAAAAAATGTTTCCTTTGACTTGAATATTGCATTGCTTTCCCTCTCTACTTTTGAAAATTGTTTAATCTTTCAAAATCCCATTTAAACATCAACTTTCTCAGCCACCCTAACACACAGTTATGGCCCCTCTGCAGTGCTTTAACTATTCTTGTCAGATTCATAAAGTTCTTTTTTTTATTGTTTATATGTCATTTTAAAGTTTAATTATGTTTTTATGTCTGTATATCTTATGTCCTCAACTGGATTATAAGTCCTCTAAAGACTGGGATGTGAAGGAATTCTATGCATTTTTTCATATTATTTTGCTATTAAAATATGGCTTGCATATATAGATGTTGAATAATATGTATTGATTAATTCATTTTCATTCTCACACCTAGTCATAATTTCAAATACTCAATTTATAAATTTGAAATAATTGCTTTTGGGTGACTTCTAACGTTTTCATTTAAAATGGCACTATTTAAGGATGTATCTGCAGAAACTAATTCCCGAATGATTGGTACCAACTGGAAGCCTTAACAGTGAGCTGCTGGTCTCTGCTATTCTTCCAGTTTATACAGGTAGTTGTGACTTACAGATCTGTCATAGACACAATAGGACTTAAAGAATTCTTGCAGAACAACTAAATCAATATATGCATAGGTAAGAGACTTAGGGGATGCATTTTGTAAGAAGAAATCTTTACTAGAACTCAAACTTTATTTCACAGGAAAAGCAAGTACCCTGTCTTATTTAAGGATCACTTGACCTAGGAGTAGGGTTAGTAAAAAATAGGGGAAGAAAAATGGGTCTCAGGTAAGAAGAATAACATGTGGTAAATTATAGGCCCTGGAATAAACATAATAAGAGATCATAGATATGTGGGTATGAATAGGAAAAAGAGATAGTCTCTGGAAGTACTCAGTGGCCTGTGTGTGAGTGCATGGAGAGTGACCAGTTGGGTTTCCCAGGGTTGGAGTTTTGCTGTGAGGTTAGGGCAGAGGTCCAGGGGTTGTGGAGAGTGGCAAAAGAACAATTTGAAAGATGGATCTAGGGGCGCCTGGGTGGCTCAGTTGTTAAGCAACTGCCTTCGGCTCAGGTCATGATCCTGGAGTCCCTGGATTGAGTCCCGCATTGGGCTCCCTCCTCAGCGGAGAGTCTGCTTCTCCATCTGACCTCTTCTTCTCTCTCATTCTCTCTCTCTCAAATAAATAAATAAATAAATAAATAAAATCTTTAAAAAAAAAAGAAAGATGGATCTAGCAGGTAAGGCAATGAAGTGAAACAGGAAGGGAGAAAATGCGGGGTAGAGACCTCCATGTTTGGAGGTGGGAATGGGAGCACATTGAGGGTGTGGGATTATAATTGAGGGTTATATAGATGGAGGGTTATATAGTTGGAGCCTTCATAGTATGGTTCTAGGAGGACAAGAACTTTGAACTTGAAGAAAGAGACTGGATATCATCTGGACTGACCAAGAGGAAAGGGAAAGAAGTTGACAACAAGTCTATTATACTACAAGCAGCAAAGCTTGGCTCTCTTAACCCTGAGCACGAGAGACTTAAAAAATATTTCTTTCGATAGGCACTAACTAGTAGGTAGAATCTTTATTTGTAGTGGAAAGATCTTCAGGAAATCATGTAGAATTTAAAGGCTTCTTTTTGTCCTAGAACTGTAAGTAGATCCAGTAATTATACAAGTAAAAAAATAAGTTTTATAGTGTACACTGAATCAATAACTTCAAATTGCTGTAGAATAATGAAAATCCTTTGCTTTCTGTTGATAATCAAAAGTTTTCTTATTTCTTTTGAGAGGAAAATACCAGAAGCCTTCCATTTGGATATAACTACCCCAGTTGCTGTGGGAATCTGGGGAGAAGTTTGTGGAGATTGAGGCTGTCCTTACTCCCTATGGGGGCTATCCCCAGTACTGGACAGGATTTTAGATGCCAGGCTTCACCCAGGGAGACACTCATTATGCATGTTTCCACATTATACATGCTTAGCTTCATGTGGAAGGAGCTTGAATTCCCCAATAATCATAACTACAGGCCACATTTTATAATGGTTTCATGAAGAATTGATGATAAATTCAACTCCAAACGGTTGGGGATGTAAGCAGCCATGTTATCATTTACAGTCTCTAGAGGTTTTGTTCTCACACCAAGCTGCTGGTCATCACAGTTTCATGTTATTTAAGATATCTTCTCAATCAGTGATGCTGTGCTGTGTTGATTACACAATGCGTAAACCTAAAATAGGTGGGATTCTCAAGCCATCACAAAACATGGCCGCTGTTACTTCAGTCTTGCCTCCTGGATCCAATTGCATGTGTGTTTTAAACAGTCAGGAGAACATTTTCTTCATTTTCTGTTCCCGAGACCATTATTTCTGTTGCAAATAGCAAAGCGGAACTGAACAAAATTTGTGATGCCTGAGGATCTTCAAAGGAGTTTTCCAAATGTTTCGTGAATCAATAGCTGATAGACTCAGCCATGCAGGGTATTTGTTTGTTGCTTCTTATGGTTTGGATCCCTCCTTCTATAAACATTCCTTTTGAATAATAAAGGACATCAAATAAAACCTCAGGGTAGGGCCCCGGATGCTGGCATTCTCTTTAGCTCTGTTCTCCAGTTTTATGGGGAACTGCTGATTGTAATTGACTAAAAAACACTCAGAAGTCTAACTTTAAATAGAAGACTTAGACCAGAGCATTTACTTATTTATTACTGCGGTCATGGGGAGATTTCAAACCAATAAATCTAACACTTAGTCTTACGGAATAAGAGTTCTAGCGGTTTAAATAAGTATTTAAAATATTTGGCTTGATATATTTGCTTTTGCTCTAAGGATAAATACTGGGTCCCTTTGATTTATCTAAGAAGATGGAAAGTGAAAGTGCATTTTCTCTTAAAATATATCTATCATTGCTGGCCTGGGTTGTGATAATAAAGGAATGAGACAAATATCCTTTTTTTTTTTTAATAAGTATTATGTTTTAAAAGTCCTTTAAAGCCTTACGTGTTCATTACAGAAAACCTAGACAATACAGTTGATCAAAAACAGCCTCCACACTCTCTTCATTTTCTTTTTATCAATGAAGATCCATTCTCCATCTCTTATTGCTGGGTCCTCCTCATCAACCTGACCTTTAATATTGGTGTGCCCAGGACTCTGGCCTCTTCTCTTCATTCATTTATATTCTCTTTCTCCATGATCATATTGAGTCCAGTAGCATTTAAAAAACCATGTGTATGCTGTGAATATATATATATATTTATATAAATATGTAAATTTAAATAATATACATATATCTTATATATATAAGATATATGTATATTATTCAGCCTGGACCTCTTCCTTGGACTCTGAATTTGTATATCCAGCTGCCTATTCTACGCTCTATTTGGATATCCATAAACATTTCAAATTAAAATATCCCAATTTGAGGCTCTGATTTCCCACCCCCCACAGCTGTCCTCTCTAGTCTATTTAACAATATCTCATACTTCCAGCTTGCTCTGGCCAGAAAGCTTTGAGTAACCCTTAGCTCCTCTTTCATATCTCGTGCTCAATCCATCAGGAAGACCCTTTAGATCTACCATCAAACTAGTCCCAGAATTTGACCACTTTTGACCACTTCCATCCTTACTACCTTAGTTGAAGCTACCATCATCTCTCACCTGGATTTTTCAGTAGCTTCTGTAAGTAGGCTCTCTCGAATTATCCTTGCCTTCTTGGTCTGTTCACACAGCAGCCACAGTGAGGTTTGAAAAAAGGGGCCCTGGGTGGCTCAGTGGGTTAAAGCCTCTGCCTTCAGCTCAGGTCATGATCTCAGGTCTTGGGATCAAGCCCCGCATCGGGCTCTCTGCTCAGCGGGGAGCCTGCTTCCCCCACTCTCTCTGCCTGCCTCTCTGCCTACTTGTGATCTCTCCCTCTCTCTGTCAAATAAATAAATTAAATAAAATAAAAATGTCAGATAGGGTGGCTGGGTTGGACATTGGGGAGGGTATGTGCTATGGTGAGTGCTGCGGAATGTATAAGCCTGATGATTCACAGACCCGTACCCCTGGGGCAAATAATACATTATATGTTAATAAAAAATAAATAAAAATATGTCAGATAATGTCACTTTGCAGCTCAAAATCTTCCAGTGCCTTCCCATCTCAGGATAAAAGCCACAATTCGTGTACAGACCTACAAGACCCAACATGACTTTGCTGTTTTCCTTTTCTTCCTTCCTTCGCACACCAACTGTACTTCTTATTCTCTTCTTTTATTTCCTTCCACAGGATGTTTATCACTATCTGATATAATTTACTTTTTCATTTTGTCTCTTTCCACTGGAGTGTAAGCTTCCCAGGGACAGGGATTTTGTCCTTTCTCGTGGTGTATTCTCCACTGCGAAGCACACAGTAAGCATCCAGTAAACATTTGTTATTGTTATTGAAGGGAGATGGGGAGGAGGGACTTCTCAGAATACATGATTCCAGAAAACAAATGCTATAATTGGCAAAACTAAAACAACAAATAAAAACCAAAGAGCCTAAACATCTTCGTTTTCTAACCTGCACAAAGACAACTATATTTCCATGTAGTTTAATACCTATCCTTCTTGGGAAGATAATTTATAAGTTGTGATTCAGAATTCTTTCAGCTCTAGATTTTACGAGGTACTGGCCGTGTTCGTAAGAATGCAGATTTTCATTCTCAAAGAAGTCTTTTCCTAGCCCTACCTTTTAGTCACTGAAATGCTGAAAATGTTCCTAAGTGATAAACCTCATAACCTGTTTTCTTGCCTCTAACTTTCTGTCTTCTGTCACCAAAATTCTTTCTAAGGCACTAGTCTATATGAGGGATCAACACATGTTTTCTGTAAAGGACCAGACAGTAGATATTTTAGATTTTGTGGGTGATCTATTTGTGGGTAGTCTTGGTGTCTATTGCAACTACTCACCTCTAATGTTGTAGAGCAAAAGCAGCCGTAGATAATATATAAAGAGTGTTGTGGCTATGTTCCAATAACTCTTTATTTTGAAGAATATAGGTAGTATGCCAGATCTGGCCTTTTGTTTGTTTGCTGACTCCTGGTCGAAATCATGTCATTTTGTTACCTACAATCTCTTGATGGTTTTCCATTACAACAGAATAAAATTCAATATTTCTAGCTTTGTATACAGCACCCTTTGTAGTCTGGTCACAGCCTATCATTTCACCATTATTTTTAGCTACACACATCTCAAATGATCTTCTAGTATATTGTGTTGATTATACCCTGGGTGGGTTACTCCTCAACAGAGGCTTTTTGTCTTTGGCAGCCCTGGTATATTGTCCTCCCCAACTAAATCAACATCTTTGCTGCAGCTGCTGCTGGCCGAGATTCAGGTCTTTGATTCTATAGGCATTGACATGAAATTTGAATCCTAATTCCTCAGTCTTAATAAGCAGGATGCCTATGTTTAATCAACAGAGTTGTCATTGGGAAATGGACACATTGAGACATATCCATATGTATGGGTTGTATAAAAGACGCAGACTAATGTTTTTATGTATGTTTTCTTTTAAAAAGTTTAATAGTCAAAGTTATTAAATTTATATATGTTTTCAATTCTGTTATTGAACATAGTCATTAAATTTTTTTGGCAAATTCAAAATAGCAAAATTTCTTAAATATATAGTTGATGGAGGAGTGAAGTGACACAGCATGTATATATTTTTGCCTGTTATTTTACCAAGAAATATTTTCAGTTCTGAAGATGATCAAAAGCACAATATAATTAGGAGAGAGACAATAAAAGCTTGAGATAACTGAATAAAACTGTTAATAAACAGGGTTCACTAAATAGAAAAAATATTCTTTTGGTTTAAGACTTCTTAACTTTTGAATATTCATTCATTCATTCTACAGGTATTTAATGCTGGTCTACTATGTTCTAGGCACCATTTGAAATTCTGGAATGCATGGATGTTAAAGATGTTATGAATAAATATCTGTGACCAGTATTTCAAATATTAGCCCAACAAACATTTGAAACATCTGCCACAGTCTGGACCTCTGACTGTATTTTGGGCGTGTGTTTTCTTGTGGTGAGATAATGTTGGGGGCTGGGCATTACAATGCTATCTTGTGTGGAAAAACACTTAAAGATGATGTTGTTGTTATTTCGGCGAAGTAGTCCTCAGAGTTCCATTTGATTTGATGCTTTTTGTCAGTTGGCTTCTCAATGTTAATGTTTCTACCAGACTGAAATAATCTGTCATCTTCTAGAATACTAGCCAAATTTAACTCAAATTAGTTCTGAAATGAAAGATGACACATTTAATTAAGGTAAATACATTGGTGACCATTTGAAAATACATTTTGAAAAGTGACTTTGCCAACCAGATGGTGTCTCCATGCTAACAGCTGGATCTTGAAGAAATACTCTGTACAAAGTAAAGTTGGGGCTGGCTCCTAGCAGGAATAGATTGTCTTCCTTGTTCTTTGATTGCAGATGGCTCAGGATAGGCGTTTGAGTCCACCCCAAAGTGGAGGCCTGTGCCCAGGGTCAGCGATGGTTACTAGGGCAATAGCACTGGGTATGGTCCTCCTCTGTCCTGAGGTCCTACTCTCTTGGGAGCCCCCTGCTGATGGCCGCCAAGTTGATAGCCTATTTCTCCAGAGCAGTCTGGGCTCGACACACAGATCAGCTCTCACAGCTCTGGGCATGGGCAAATGCCTTAGTGCTTTGACAGTTTTTCTTTCTGGTGTATATTGTATCAGCCTTCCTTGCTTTGAAGTGAGAGGACCTCATATTTGGTTGAAGGCATGAGACAGAAAGGGGCATAAGAGGTCATTTTTTTGTTTCGATTCCAGGTTACATAGGATTACCTAAGTGAGGCATAAGGAGTCTCCAGGTGGTCTAATACGGCTCAGCAACCTGTGGGGCTGCAGACTCAGAGCAACAAAGGATTTACTGGATGGCCATTGCCTTCTGTGCATATATTTTCGTCTGTGTATGTGTATTTCCCAGAGACCCTGCAGGAAGAGGAGACCGTTTAAGGACAGGATTTTGAATTAATTTCCCATGCCTGAGTCACTTTTAAAAAAATATTTGTAAGCAAAAATCTGTGCCCCTTGTTGATATAACTTGTATATGCTTTGAAGGAACATAGACCTTTCAAATATAATTGAGTAAAGAATTGAATCTTGTTTACTTTCATATTGTGAAATGATGTACGCATGGTAGAAAAAAAATCAAACAATAAAAATCTATCCAGTTAACAATGATTAGTTGACCCTTAGCCATAGTGACTCACTGGAGGTAATGCCATTCAAGAGTTTCTAATGTATGCCTCCAGAAATTTTTCATATATATACACGAATATATAATTTAAAAGCATGTTAAAAATTTCAGTAGCATTTCTTTAAAAACATATATGCACAGATGGGATTAAACAATTTTATACTTTGCTGTTCTAAATTTAACGATGTCTTAACGATTGTTTCATTGCGGCATGTGGAGGCCTACCTCATTCTTATAATGGCATAATTTTTTATTGCAGGAATGTACAATAATTTATTCAATGAGGGATTTACTGGTTTAAAGATAATAAATGTCCCACTGAATGGATAGTGCTGGTTTGAAGATATTTCTCCCAAGGTAAAGATATAATTTAAATTTACCACTCTCCTTTTTTTCCCCGGGAAAATAAGAATTCAGCTCTATGTTGTTGGAAGTGTGAGTTTTGGAGATTCTAATGTTAATTTAACATTGGTTGGAATAATAGCCAAACGATACCAACAACACAAGAACTGTGGCTGGATAGTATCTCGAGGTATTAATCTATACCTTGAATATTTCCTTCTGTTGTCAGAAGGAGTACCCTGACCACTCCTCCTTCCCCAGTCCTTGTCTCTGGACAACCGTCACCTGCTTCTGACAGCTCCAAAGGGCAGGACATTTATAGAGGAAGGCCAGTAGCTGAAATGTCAGGCTCGTAGATTCAGAAGTTTTTTGAGGTCTCAGAAGCCTGGGCTGGCCGACAGGGACAGGAAGGCAAAGGAACTACTCACAGGAGAGGAAGGAATGTGGAAAAAAACCTGGGAGGGGTAGGAGTGGAGAAGAACCACCTGGGAGCTGAGGAATGGGGACGCTGCTCTGAGTGAACATACTGTTCCCAGAGACTCTCCCTGGTGTCTGGCACTTCCTCTCCCTGTTCCTCCCCTCACTCACCGCCTGCGGCTCAGCTTGGGAAGGAAAGCTGTTGTTGGGGGTGAAAAGCTGGGACATCCTAGCGAGTGGGGGCTAGAGGTGTTATGAAAGGAGGCCTCATCCCCCGACCGACGCTGGGTGTATTCCTGTGATCTAGCTCAGTGGAGGACACAGCTCTCAGGCCCAGCACTATCGTCAAAGCATGGAGAGTGCAGAAATGAAGTTAGTGAGTATGGGCAACTCTTCTAAGCAGTTTTGTTATAAAGAGGAGCAGAGACATGAGACCACTGGGTTAAAGGGAGGTGTTAGTTATAATCCTGTATGATATCAATCATAATAGAGCCTGAGGCAAGGCTTTATAGCCTCCTCTGGACTTTATAGTTAGGGGAGACAGATATTTCTTGTTTTTACTTAACTCATTTGTGATTGGGTTTTCTAATATTTGCAACCCAAAGAATCGTAATTAACGAAGAGGGCACTTCTTCATTCCTTGGGCAGGGGAGCAGAAAAGACCAGTGATCAATGCAAGAGATTTCCTTTTTGGAGGACTCTAAAAGTTTCCAAATATGTAGGAGTAGCATTTCAAAAAATTAGTACAAAGTATTTTTTTTTTTTTTAGTACAAAGTATTTTTAAGAGTGCCAAATAATTAACCTGCAAATTTCTTATGAATAAATAACAAATAAAGAGACACTACTGTAAATACTTCGCTGAACTCAAGATAAATTACCAAAAAATAACATAGAGAATTCCTAGTCTATGAATCTCATTGAACTATAGCCCATCCCCTGGAACAACTTACTTTGCTCTTAGTTTCAGTGAGTAGTTATGCTGTGTGAATGATTTAAAGACATATTGGAGAATGGTTTTTCAAAGTTTTAAAATTTTAGGACCATGTTATTCCAGTTTTCTAGATAATAGCCTTCTTCAGTCAGTATTCCATTTGTCCAATTTTAATGTACAATAATTTATAGTGATAGATTAAAAAGGATAAGTGATTTTGTTCTAATTAGAAGCATACTTTGAAATTAATCAGCTCCCAATTTCTTTCCTTGAAAACCGTTATTTCTTTCCTTGAAAAATTTGACACAAGCTAGAACCTCAATCCTAGGAAAATATGATGAATGTAATATAATGGAGAAAGTTGAGAAGTATGGCCAATGCTAATTATTTTTTAATTAAGCAAAAAAAAAAAAAGAAACTAAATTTATTGGAAGCACTTGCCTGGTAACCTACTTGGAGAATAGATTCCTAAGCTTCTTAGTTCCTCATGATGATTTAGAGTGATTAATTAAAGAATTACTACCTTACGTTAGTCCTGCCTAGACTTGTTATTGAAAAAAAAAAAAGAAAAATGAGCATCTTTTAATTGTTATGGGTACATTTTACTGAAGTGATACATCTTTTACAAATTACATCAGCAAACATTTTTCCTCACAGTAGTATCTCTAAGTATATTTTGTTTTGTAAAAAAAATATATTTAACTTTTAGTAGAAAAGCCAGCCATGAAAGAAGATGCCAAAAAGCATGAAGATAGCCCCTTTTGGTTCCCTATATTCCTGATTTTTTTCCTCTATGGATGAATGACTTATTTTTATAGCCTCTATGAAAGCATGTATTTGCAGAAAACCAAATCTTCTTCCTTCCGTGGTGTGTTTCTAAAAAACTAATATATAGGATGAGGGGGGCAAGATGGCGGAGAAGTAAGAGATCCTGCAGCAACCGGTCCCCAAAAGTGAGCTGGAAATCTACCAGAACACGCTGAACACCCATGAAATCACCCTGAGGAGAAAGATTTCTAACCCCGGGATCTCTCCGAGAGCAGAAGACAGCAGTGGAGAGGTAAAAGCAAGTGGGAACACTAGAGCTGATATCAGAGGATAAACAAAAGGGGGAGAGAGCCACCAGAAGCTAACCAAGGACAGTAATACCCCAAAGGAAAGTGCCCGGTGGCAGGGAACCAGCATTAACGTAGAGCCCGTTAAAAACACTTAAAAAGGGCAAAAAGTTCTGAGGAGTAACTAGTGGAAGGGGGTGGTCGCGGGCACCGGCGCTTGGACCCACTCTCCCAGGAAGGAGCGCCCCAAAGTGAGACGGGTGGGGGGATCCAGTCCGCGGTTCCTGAACCTGGAGCTTTCCGCTCTCTGCAACAACCTGTGGGCCGGGCCGCACCTGCAAGCGCCTTTAGAGAGTCTGCAGTGCTTCATGAGCCGCAGTTTTTCCTGGTGTGCGCCTGCCACCACGACATTCGCGGTGCACTGCAGAGCCTGAGCGATCCCTGCTGGTCCGGAGAGAAGGCGGGCAAGCGGCCTGACCTCCCGGGCGCCCCTCACGGAGCCGCAGAAAGGTGGCTGGGGTCGAGCGCCACCTCGGACAGGCTGCGCTGTGAGCAGAAATTTCACGGAGGGGAGTGTGTGTTCTGAACCACACAGAGGGGAGCAGAGATTCGGGCTTCCTGCAACTCAGAGGTCTGAGTGCTTCTGGGCAGATTCATTGCTTGGACTCCCTGAAAAGGTGAAAAGGCTACAAAAGGCCAAAAACCTTCAGAGAGCGAGAGACTAAAACCGGTTTCCACAGAGCTCAGCCCCTTGACTGGGGGGCAGGGAGACTCAACCCAAGCAAGACTGACTAGAAAACAACGGGCAGGCCCCTCCCCCAGAAGACCAGCCAAAGAACAAAAGGACTATAACCACAGGGTCCATAAAATTTTAAACCCCCAACGCCAGGGGAAATCAATATATTAACCTCCTGGTAATACCCTCAAACCTGTATATTTCATAGATACAAGTTTGTTTTTGGTTTTGTTTTTGTTTTCTCTTTCTTATTCTCTTTTTTTATTTTATTTTAGTATTCACTTGCTTTCACATTTCTTTTTTCTTTTATCCTTTTTTTAACTACGTAACATTACAATGAGAGGTTTAATACAACTATAAACCCAGGAGGACTTGAAATAACCTTCCTCGCCTGCGAGGAGTTATAACCACCCTCCCATCTTATACCTCTGTCAGTGTTTCAACGTATCTGCTTTTGTTCTGGTATTACATAAATCTTATTCTTGGGGTTCATTCTGCTAGGTTCTTCTACTTCTTGTCATTTAATCGTGT
>CM052802.1:74696324-74716342 GCA_028533885.1 Nasua narica | reverse complement strand
AAACATCTTACTGCTCTATAAAATGGAAGATCATTCGTGTTATTATTTTGTTTCCTACTTCACTCTAAACTTCTTGACAGCCATACAGATTTGCTGTTTTCTTCACTATTTAGAGCTTAATAAGAATGTTTCTGCCCTTTTATGTGAGCCCAAAGTGATATTATATTTCTGGACTTGGTAAATGGTGAATGAGAACTCGATGTCAATCAGAGAAAGACAAGTATCGTATGATCTCTCTGATATGAGGAATTTGAGAGGCGGGGCAGGAGGTCGTGGGGGGTAGGGAAGGAAAAAAAATGAAACAAGATGGGACCAGGGAGGAAGGCAAACCATAAGAGACTCTTAATCTCACAAAACAGAGGGTTGCTGAGGGGTGGGGAGGGATAGGGATAGGGTGGCTGGGTAATGGACATTGGAGAGGGTACGTGCTATGGTGAGTGCTGTGAAATGTGTAAGGCTGATGATTCACAGACCTGTACCCCTGGGGCAAATAAAACATTATATGTTAATTTACCAAAAAAAAAAAAAGAACTTGATGTCACATTTCTGAAAGACCAGGATAGTAAACTGCTTTTCTTTTTCTTTTAATGTCCTGTATCTCATATTATATCCAATCTCTCTCAGATATTTCTAGATCTTGATATAAAAATATGATGTATCTAAGACTTTCCATTATGACCTAAACATTTGGCTCATATTATACGAGTGAAAAAAAAATGAAGGAAGGCCAAAAAAGAAAAGAAAATAATTTATATATATATATATATATATATATATATATATATATATATAACATTATCAAAGAAGCCATTTCACCCTCTATTTTAATGCACCTTGATAAAAATGCCCTATCTACCAATGTCACAAATACACATTTTTTTCATTTTTGTGTGAAACCACATTGAGGTAGGGAAACAATATGATTAAGGCTAAGGACCAGGAGATAGAGGGACTTGTTCATTTACCAATCATGACTTTAGATAAATTATCTAATCACTCCATGCTCATCCATCAAATGGCAGAATAAAACTACATACTTCATTATAAAAATTAAATTAAGATAATACATATAAGGATGGTGCCTAGCCATAACAAAAATTAGCATATAGCTATTAGTAAAGAAGTTGAAAATGAGACTTTATACATTATGTTTTAAAATGTGTCTTTTAGGGCAAATGGTTAAAGTAAGCTGCCTTGGTTAGGGCAACCACGCATTACAAATAATCCAGGCCCGCCAAAAAAATCATTCAAGTGAAAAATGCAGAGGACTTGAAACCTAAGTGGACAAATAGCACAATTCAGTGGTCTTTTGCCCATTTTCCGACTCTCATCTGGTGATCATCTTCTTTTTGTCTACTTTTCCCTTGACCTCCAATGAGAAACAGTTCTCTGGGTCTCCTCCCACAACTCTGCTGATTCCTCTCCTGAAATGTAGGTCCTTATGATCCAAATGTCATTCAATTTTCACCTCTGTTTCTACAGCTATCTCCCTCTTGGAAAATTTATTCAATCTCCTGTCTTCAGCTAACACTTACTTCTATGCAGATGGTCTCCAAATCTGAAACGCAAGTCATCTTCTCGCTTTTAAATTTCAGTTCTGTTTGTCCAGCTGCCTGTCCCATTTGTACATCCCTCTTCCCTTCTCCACCCAACCAGCTACTCCTCTTGACTTCTCCATTCCTACTATGTGTGGCCATCTTCCCAGGTACCAAGATTTACCAGTTTGGTATCATCTCTAATTCTTTCTTTTCTTATCCTCCAAACCCAAGTTTTAGATGAATTCTATAAATTCCACTTCTGTGATATCTTTCCAGATAAGTCTCTCATCTTTGTTAGCACTTCCTCTGTCTTAATTTACTCCTTATCACCTATTATCATGATATGTGGAAAGGCCTCCTATAGGTTTCTCTGTCCTCAAAATATCCCCCAGCCATAATCCATTTTACAGTACACTCTTCCTAACCACAATTCTCACTGAGCTACTTACCTAGCTTTTACCTAATCTAACCTCTCCTTCCTAGTATTATCAGACTTCTATGATATGGCTCATATCTTCTGTTTCCAACATTATTTCCCACATACTATTCTTAATGACTCCTCTACTCCAACTGAATCACTTACTCATTCTGATACACACCCTGAAATTTCTAACATCACAATTTATTCATGCTTTCTTTTGCCTTGAATCCTTTCCCCACCTTTCCCCATCTCTAATGAAATCCTAACTTCCTTCACACATGCATGCAAATAATTTCTCATGTCCTCCGAGTTGCCCAAACTATCCATATATTTTCACAATACTTTTCATTTTATACTTTCTAATCTAATTATTTGGGCACATGTCTTACCTTCCATATGAACTGCAAATCGGTAACTTCCAGGATCTATAAATAATGCAATTTTGTATCCACTATTATACCCAACACAGGGTTTTATATATACCATACCATCACCAACTTAATTATCACAATAGTTATGAAATGTCTCCCTTGACTTCGATTCTGTAAGCATAAATTATCCTGCTAGTTCAGGATCCTATTCACCTTGGAAAAGAGCAAAGCATCATTAGAGTATTATATGGTCTTTGCACTGTCTACTGAAAATTCCCTAAAAATAAGTAGGCATTGTCACAAAAATGCAGTCAGCAATGCCAGTAGACATAAGCACAGTGACAAGATAACACGAGAATTAAAAAAAAAAAAAATCCCACAATCATCTTTGCAAAAATCTCTTTCTTCACAGCTCCCAGCTCCAAATGCAGCTTTATTAATGGGTGGCATAGGCACATACAAAACAACAACAAAAAAAAAAAAAAAAAAGGAAGAAAGATAAAGAAAAAAGTGGCACATCCTTTCAAAACGTGTTGACTTAAGTTTCTGTGATGCCTTTGGATTTGAGCATTCTTAATTAAATTTATTTTCTGTGTGTTTTAAGTCATTTTCATTTCTGTTTAACCTTCTACTTAAGGAGGCTTTGTTCCAACATCACATCAAAATCTAGAGGGACCACAAAAGAGAGGATAAAGAAGACTGTACTTTCTTTGCCTGTCCAGTTGTACTTGTAAAATCAGAGTCTGAGGGCTATTTAAGAACTCCCAAATGAGGAAATTAAAATGCAGTCCTTCCTAGGTGCCTCCCAGGCCTGCAGAGCTGAACTCCCAGTTCCCGGGCTCTGATAAATTACCTTACAAATTAGTGCAATCATCTCATCATCATATTTGCAGGTTTTATTCCTTCTTTGGAACTTACAGAGATTAAAAATAAATTTTAGTGTGTCTTCCAGCATAGTTTCCAAATTTACTGCTCTTCTTTCCTTCACATCTGACTCTAAACCAAGCCAAAGGCAGAGTACTCCCTCCCTGGTAACGTCCCTGATCATCCATCATGCCTTGCTGATGCAATCCGGTGCCATAAGCTGTCTTCAGGGAGCTTGGGTGGCCAACAGACATGAGTCCATGAGTGAATGGAAGAACTGCGTCTTGTGTAAGGAACGTGCAAGGGCATGTTTGCCAGATCTCCTGGATGCTTTGTGTGGATGGTTTGAGTCTCCTCCTCAAGAAAAAGAATTCAAGTTCTGTTTTCACCCTTCCTTTCAACATGTCTTTTGAGGGGCTTTATTTTTTTTTTTTTTTACGTAAGTTTATTTTACATGTGCTTTTTAAGATCATGATTAAAAGTCCCCCTAAAAGATCTGGTCTATAATAGGTACAGAAATTATCCAGATAACTCAGTTAACTTCTTTTCTCCCAATCCACACACACTTCTTGTCCTTAGCAAAAAAAAAAAAAAAAAAAAAACTAAGCCAGAGTTGAAATAAGCTCCTGTTTAATTTACATCAATAATTGTCCAATTTCCATTTTCCCTTTCTCAGTAAAAACTCAGCTCTTAAAAGTGAATCTTCTTGTATTTCTTACACTCTAGCACATCTATACACTGTTTATGAATTTTGCTTTCAAATTTCATGTTTTAATAATGCTCGTTATAAAAGGTATTTTATAATACAAGGTTTTATTTGCACATTTAGTTTGTGTTAATTTTATTATTGTTGTAGTATTTCTTACAATATGCTGTCAACTTTGCAAATAGGAGCCCTTTATTAAAGCATTTCCCTTCATGGAGAAAACAAAGTCACTAGTGAGATACTCTGTGCAGGCATTCAAAAAATCATGCGAAGCATGTGACTTCTATTAGTTTTGCACATCTTTGTGAACTGAACCTCACCCTTGAAAATAAGGAATAGGGGACTTTTATTTCTTAAAGTTGTCCCTCCTCTGCTATGCAGAGAAGGGGTGGGCCAATTTGAAAAAGGAACCAATGACTTTCTGGAATAGAAAGTACCAGAGACCCCTTCCCTGCCCCCAACTTCCTTCCATAAAAGTCAAAGTAGATCTGCGTGGCCTCAGGAGCAGTGATGAAGAAGACTCCTGGAATAGAGTTAAGACAAGGGTAGAAAGGGAAGGGACAGTGAGCAAGGCCAAAGCCAAATCAGAGTGTCATCTGTACAGTGTGGTGGCCATGAAAATACACTGGGTGGACCGCCACCTACAGGCATAAAATCAACTGTGGCCCCAATGGCCCATTCTGAAACCCATCCCCGCATTTGTGCCAAGGCCAACCTCCCACTGGCTGCTCCCTGCCAATGACCTGTTTCTGGGAGACACAGAACTCCTTTTTTGGCTAATTTTGGTTGAAGAACTCCCCTAAAGCTTTGCCAAATCTTCCTTCCAAATCTAAGAGGTTTGTACCTAACCTTTTCTCCCTCTTTCCTTCACTTGGGATCAAATTAGCATCAAATTCTGATGACCCTCCCATTTCTCTCCTTTTGTATAGGTATTTCTCCCCAACAAAATTCTGTGTGTTTAATCCCATTTTGACTTCTGCTTCTTGAGAGACCCAAACTAACATACAAGGAACACACCCAAAGCTGTCTTGACCTACCCTTCTTAGAACCACTGTGTCCTGGGAACTATTAGATTGAACCTTACAAAATTGCCAGTATCCAACCATTTGTAACCTACAGAAATGACAATTTCATATAATTCTACCTAATTGTAGTGAAGAATTTTGACAGAGCTGAAGCATTGGAGGCCTAGTCCCACAAGGCACAGCATTTCCTTGAGCCTGATATAGGGCTCTGTACTCCCATTATCAGAAGGGCTAGAGCTGGGAGAGTAGGCCCAATCTCTGGGCTCAGGACAACTTTGCTGCTTTCTGTTTCCCATGTTTCCCTCAGGAGACAATATGGCTGCTCTTAATCAGTCTTACCCACTGGGGGGAATCTCCCGTTTCCTTTAGAGTCCAGCTCTCCATCACTACTCACCTGTAAGATGAAGGGCATCAAAACTTGTCCTAATTCCACTCTCCTGAGTCCACTTTTACCCATGGAAATGATTGAACACTGTTAAGCCTCTTGATATGCATCTTCAAATATATCTTACTTTTCTATCAGCAATCCAGGAATGTTTTCACTGGAGACATTGAATAATATTGAAAAAGGATATGGAAGACCATGGGACATTCTTAGTTTAAACATCTTTTCTGGGTACTCAGGTGGCTCAGTTGGTTAAGCGACTGCCTTCGGTGCAGGTCATGATCCCAGAGTCCCAGGATTGAGTCCCACATCAGGCTCCCAGCTCCACAGGGAGTCTGCTTCTCCCTCTGACCTTCTCCCCTCTGATGCTGTCTCTCTCTCTCTCTCTCAAGTAAATAAATTAAAAATAAATTAAAAATAAATAAATAAATAAATCTTAAACACCTTTTCTGATGTAAAGTGAACACTAGTATCTCATTTAAATTTGTGTTCCCATACTAATGATATTTAACATTTTTCACCAAGTTTGTTAAACAATCTGCATCTCTACTCTTCAGTATAACTTCAGACTTCAGACTATTCTTAAACCCTCAAAGGTCATCACTTCCTGAAGATCTCTTCGATTACTTAAACACACAGATTTTAAGTGGGGTTTTTAGCTATTCTGTATCACTCAACTCATTTGCATCAGTGTAAGTGCTACGGTGGACTTTACGTTAATATATGAAGGGATATATAGCTCTGTGTATGTGTGTGTTTATACATTTATCGCCAATGAACATCAGCAAACTAATCTTCAACCTCTCAAATCATAATAACTAACATATCACAACCTTAAGCTAACTCATGACTAAATTCATTGTCTTTCTCAAACTAAAATTATTCTTATTGCTTCTCACATTTTCTAGTTTGCCCTAAGAGTTTCTTACATCATTATTACCAATATGGTAGTGTTACCAATATGGTTAAAAAAAATTCCCAATATTAAGAATAGACCATTTGATTCAAGTTGGCTTCTTAATATTTTCTCTATGATGATATATGTCTTAGTGTAGAAAATTTGATACAGTGTTTATTTAGATTAAGTAATCTAATTTATTTTCTCCAGCTTGTGTATTGGAAATTGGACAGAACACTATAAATTAGTGTGGAAAATAATTTCGCCAAATTTCACCCCAATCAGTCTCCATCAAATTTTATCTTTTGCTGTTTCAGTATATTCTGTGACATTTTTTAAGTTGTTAAAAACTTTGTTTATTTTAAAGTCTCAATGAGCATCCTGGAACCAAATCACTTTTTTAAATTTTGATGATATGAAATAAAATGAATTAAAAACACATGGAATCAATGTTCTCTAAAATATATGCGTTTTTAAAGTTTGGAGAAAGATGGTGAGAAGAGGTGCTTGGCAGAATGTTTGGGTTTTAGTAAATCCAAAATTTCTGAAAAATTGTTCCAGATGTTTCATAAACCCCTTAGTGCCCCTAAGTTTCACCCAAAACTGCCATAAATAAAGATAATTATAAACAGCAATAAAGTGAGATTAAGGTAGCATGTAATAGATGCCCAAGGAATCAAAATTAACTCTGAACTGGATTAAGGCATAGATAATAATGGATGTGTATGTGCTGCAAACACCATGGAGAAGAGTATAATTTTACAGCATGTCTACATGAGGGAAATAGGAAAATAAAAACAGAACTATTTCAGACATAAAAATCTGACAGCATCCTGGCATTTCATCCTGGCATTCAGAAGTTCTCATTATCTTGCCCAATGGTTCTTAAAGCAGGGTGATAAATCTTCCATTGAGGATATTTGGAAACTTGTGGGGCATTTTTGGTTGTCACAATGACTGGGAAGAGCTACTGGATTTTATTATCTAGCAGCCAAAGTGATTAATATCCTGCAAGCCCCATAAAATAAAGAACTGTTCTTACAAGTGACCACTGTGTCCAACCAAGCTCACTCTCCCTCTCAAAACTCTGAAATCTCGGGTCACCTAATTTCCTATCACATCCCTCATATTACAGCCATTTTGCCTTTACTTTTCTTCCATTGTTTCTTTACTTGTAATTGCTTACCTCTCCTCTTCAGTGATGCACATTTACTATTTTCTTCAGAAAGACTCTTATCGGGGCTCCTGGGTGGCTCAGTAGGCTAAAGCCTCTGCCTTCAGCTCAGGTCATAATCTCAGGGTCCTGGGATCAAGCCCTGCATCGGGCTCTCTGCTCAGCGGGGAGCCTGCTTCCCCCTCTCTCTCTGCCTGCCTCTCTGCATATTTGTGATCTCTCTCTGTCAAATAAATAAATAAAATTAAAAAAAAAAGAAAGTCTCTTATCTACCTCAGGTCTTTCCTCAAGGACCAAACTCCATGTTGAACTTTTATCTTCTCTTGAAGTCTTTTGATAACCTCATTAATTCATATTTATCTTCCTGATTACATTTACTACAGGACAATTTGTATACACAGAAGCTACTGAATTAACCACTGCTGACCTTTTTTTGATCAAGATATTTGTGGTCATGTAGAGTCAGACATAGTTGAACTTCCTTATTTGGCTTTACTGAGAGAATTTTGTCATGTGTGCATGTATGTACATTGATTTATATAGATATAAACATAGATGCAGATATAAACATATATATTAGATACATTTCTCTAAGAAAAACACAAAACATTGTCTTCTCATTTAAGGATGACACTAAGTCCTTTAGCTAAAAGACTGAGTGAGAATTTGACCTATTGCTTCCATTCCATAGCTAATCGCTCACCTCTGATTCTGGTAGTTCTACCTCTCACTAGTTGTATGATAGCACTAAGGAATCCTTAGAGGCTCAAAGTGCAGCCAGGAAGAGTTAACTTGGCAAAACAGAATCTGATACTTATGGGGGGAAATAATTCTCACAGACGTTTGCTGGAAGATATAAACTATACATCTGGACTGTGGTAATGCCTCGGGCTGACTAAGGAGAGTGGAGAGTTTCATCTTTCAAGCCAGTGAGAACTGTATTCTGTGTTTCAAAACACAGCCTTTTCCTGGCTTCATGTAAGAAGAGAGGAGAGAGTTAGGAGCCCAGATGAATAGCTTCTACTTTAATTTAGGGTTGATATCACTTTGTGGTGACGTTTAATACAAGTAGCCTTTATCTTATGAACATATGACTTTTGAATGACCTTGTCCCCATCATGCTTCCTGTCCTCCTGAGCACCTGCCAAAATGTCCCCTAGCCACTGCAGTGGTTGTCACCAAATAGAACCCACTCAGTCCCTTGCAGCCTCAACAATCCTATAGCCTTATGTTGCACACAGGATTAAAAGCTCAAAAGATTCAAGATTTAATTTCAGAACGCAAAGGAGAGGAACTACACACTCTGTGGACGAAGAAAGCTCTATCATTAACACTTTCTCTGTTGTCTGTATGAAATAACTAACTAACTATGGAAACTGGTAATATAACAACCTCTGATTAACAAAAATACCAAAAATAGTGCCATTGCTTTTTTCTGACTATGAAAGCAACACTGTCTGGCGCTCGGGGTGGCTCACTGGGTTAAGTTTCTGACTCTTGATTTCAGCTCAGGTCATGATGTCATGGGTCATGGGATGGAGCCACACAATAAACTCTGAGCTCAGTGGGGAGTCTGCTTGAGATTCTCTCCCTCTGCACATCCCCCATCCCACCTCGCCACTGCACACATGTAGGCACACTCTCTCTCTAACATAAACAATTAAATCTCAAAAAAAAAAAAAAGAGAGAGAAAACAACACCTTCATTATTTTAAAATAAAAAAATGCATACAGCTAACAAAATACTACAAAATCATCTCTAATTCTACCACTTAATATTCTGGTGAACATTTGTCCAGATTTTATATTTGTACACACACACATATGTTCTAAAATGGGATAATAAAGTATATATACTGTCTTTAATATTGCTACTTATTTTGACATGCTTCCATGCCAAACACAAATAAAAAAGATATAACTATATTTTTTAAAACTTTTCAGTATTCCACCACATTAAATGCATCATGATTTATTGAACATTGTCTTACTGTCTAACATTTAAATTGTTCTTAGTATCTCACTATTACACGCAACATTATGCTTAACATACTTATAAATTTTGGACATTTTTCTAATCATTTATTTCTGAGGGATAAATTCTAGGAGTGGAATTACTGAATCTCATTACAGGAGAAAAATAAAATTAATTTATATTGCCAAATTCTTCCCCTCTCCAAAAATACCACCCCAATTTACTTTGCGACCAGAAACATCTTAAATTCTGGGTTTAAAACTATTGATTTACATTCTTTTGGAATATAACATACTATCAATTTTGAAGCTGCCCATGTGAATATTTTAGCAGTTTAAAATTATGATTCTTTTTTTTTATGTTCAGATAGCCGGCATATAGTACATCATTAAGTTTTTTATGTAGTTTTCAACAATTGATTAGTTGTGTATAACACCCAGTGCTCATCACCACAAAAATTGTGATTCTTAAAACTGTGTCCTGATTTGTTCTCTTCAGGACCAAGGACCTAGAGGAAGAGGTTTGAGGAAGGGGGCTGTCTTTTTTTTAAAGGTCTGAATTAAAACAGAGCTTCAGCTTTCATGGATTTGTATACAACTGCTTCTGAGAAAGAGTTAATAAAAGAGTTCAAAACCTTTGTTTAAAATACCTTTTCTCACAGTGCCAAGGAGGAAAGGAGAGTTATTATGCTACATTGCTATCCAACAAATAGCTCTCAGAAGAGTACACTTCACTGTGATTCTTAGGGTAAAAGGAAAATTGCTCTAAAGGTGTCTGACTATACATTTGAATGGTCTTTAAGGAGCTGTCATTTGGTTTGGTTTTTTAAGATTTTATTTATTTATTTGAGAGACAGAGAGCACATGAGTGGGTGTCTGGGAGAGGGAGCGGCAGACTGAGCAGGGAGCCCAATGTGGGGCTCCGACCCAGGACCCTGAGATCATGACCTGAGATGAAGGCAGATGCTTAACCAACTGAGCCACCCCGGTGCCCCAATGGGCATCATTTGTACAAATGGATATATAAATAAAGGCAATATCAGGACACTCTCTCTCTGTCAAATAAATAAATAAAATCTTTAAAAAAAAAAAGAAGGCAATATCAGCAATTTAACCAGTAACTTAAAAAGAGCTGAGTCTATATACTAAGCCAATGAGACTGTTTCAGCAGGTCTCATATTGTAGTTTTGATAATATTAACAAGATAACGGAAAACATGAAATTGAATAGTTTTGTTGCAAAGGCATAAAAGACTCTATCGTGGTGAAGCATTTTAAAGTATGATTTTCACAGAGATGGAGACAAGGGCAAGACAACAAAGGAAGGACACATTTGCTTTCTCAGTATCCAGGAACAGGAACGAGCAAGTTGAGTGGTAAGGAGCCTGAGAGAATTGACAGAATAGGAAAATCAAACAGAACTAAACACCCAAGCCATAAGATATGAGGTCATTCCTGGAGGTCTAATAGAAAACCAGAGCATCAGGGTATTTGATGCAGCACCAGGAATTGGAATACAGTCACGCCAGCATTCAATCTGCCACTTACATGAGAGTCTAGCAGGGGACAGTCTCAGGAAGACTGAAATGGGCACTCTGGGACACATACAGACAGAGCTGGAGAGAATCACATTTTTAGGGACCATAAGAAACATTCCACTTCCTGTTTAAGCTCAACTTAACATTTAGAGCCATGAGGAATTTGTTTGGAAAAGGAAAAGAAGAAAGTAGCTCCATTGTTGGAAAAAGAGGTACAGAACAAACAGCTTTGTGGTCTCTAGACTGTGAAAGTAGCCCTAGAAATATTTCATTTGTGTTCAACAATGGAACAGGCAACATAGCATAAAACATAATGTGATAATATAACCGAACAGAACATAGAACTGAAATTCCTGTATTTGCCAAATCAAGACTCTAATGCAGTAAAACTATTCAAAAATCAACAGAGACAAAAATCATCAGTCCCTACACAAACTTGGCTCCACAGTCTGGCGATTATTAGCCTCTCTAGATCTTAATTTTCTTACTAGAAAACTAGAGAGTTGGATGCCTAAAAAATCTTCCAATTCCATAATTATCTAATTCTACGATTCTTAGAACCAAATAAAGTAAAATTAGAAACTTTTTTTCCTCACAGAATTACTTTCAGCTCCATGAGAGGAAACGCGTTTCCCATATAGCTTCTGGAACTAGAATCAGTCCCAACTCCAACCCCCACCCCTTGGGCTCAGCCACCAGCAGCTGCCAAAGCTGCAGAAAGTGGCCGGGTTCCAAAGGGCTCTTTTCCTTCTAGCACAGGAGTAAGAATACCCAAGAGCATCTGGAAAGTCTGGTTAATGTTGCAGTCACTTCCCAGGGTCTCATGCTGCTTCCTCATGGTAGCTAATGATAGCAACAGAATAATGTCCAGGATATTCTCCCCATCACATCCTGGGCTTCACCTGCTCTAATGGTGTGACTGGGAAAAGTTTGCTTGAGGACTTAAGTGGCAGGTGACAGGTGGTGATACTGTTTACCACATAAACATCTTTTAATGACTAGAAGAAATAGTAATAATAATGCCTAAGCTCAATGCAGGAAGAAATGTTCCATGCTAACACTTCCTTTAAGAAAAGCAAATATTTGGTTAGTAATTGAATTATAAATGTGCCATCCAGTCTGCATCCATATGCTTAGCAACTTGTAAGATTTATTCAAAGCAGGCTCTTAAAATCTTTGTGTAGACTACTACAGAGATCCATTTTCCTGAAAACTGAAAGTCATTGACTTAGAAATGATTCAATCATCGTGTAGCTGAAGGGAATCAAAAAGCAAGTCGCTGGAGTGTTTGAGAAACACGTTTTACTGGCTTGGAAAGAAGTTAGATCAACACTGCCCCAAAAGTGATTTAAAGGGACTTCAAATCAATCCGGGAAAATGAAGGGGGCGCACCTAGGTTGGATCCAAAAATGCTTCCTACTGACTTTCTCATTATTTCTGCAAAGCTGGCTATTAACACATAAAATCATTTCTCAGCAAGGTTAGGAAGTAAGTGACATTTTAATACAGCCCTTCTCCATCCTCCTTTCTCTCTGGGTTTCTTTTGCTTTCTCCACCACTCTGCCCATGACATCTCTTATGCTCTTCTCTCATTTGTAAAAAAATACAAGAAAGGATTTTATCAGCTCATTCACAAAAAGGTAGAAATGACAAATGAGGCACAATGGTTTCTCTGTTCCTTGCTCTCAATAGAAACAAAATCATTACCAAAGAGAAGGACACACGGTAGGAAGGAGAGTTTACAAGTAATAACTATGTAAGTAATCGCCTCCCTCTCTTAAGTATAAAATGTTCTTGTTAATAGTGTCAGTAATGTGTTTGCCCACCACCCTGCCGGAAGATCAGAGGACAGTGACAGAAGAAACCTTAAAACCTAAAAGTAATCATTTCACTGCTAAAATGACCATAGCAAATCTTAAAGCAAAAGTGTTAAAAAAGAGAAACTGGAGTTCGCCCACGCTATCTCCCATCCAGGGTTGTTGGGAAATCTACGGAGATTAGTAACTTTTCTTAAAACTCCGAAACAGTGAGAAAATGTGAAGAATGCAGTGGTAATGAAGTTGCACTCGTCATCTTTATTGACTCATACAAGAATTTATGTTTTTCTCAAAAATTTTTAATTGAATAAAATGACCAAAAAGTTATTTTAGTACAAGAATTTTTAGAATGACTCTTTCAAGGAAACAATTGCCAAATCCCTCACTATTAAGCTGTTGTGAGCCTGGTCTCCATAGAGCAGCAACTAAACAATACAAACGAACACAACTGCCAAGTCACATGTCAGAGTTTACCGTCCAAGGAAAACACTTAATTACCATGGAACAGTCTGAATGCGTTGCTTCAGTTGTTGTTTTTTATAGTTTTCTTCAGGTCATTGTTTTCCATAATTGTTTTTAATTTCTTAGGGAGCTCCTAATGATTTTGAGCACCTTAAAAAGTTGAAGGAAAATAAAATAATACCTACTTAATAAAGAAACACAGGAAACACCATATGCCATAATTTTCCTCCATGTGTTTTACTGGAGTTTTTGATCTTACTTCCATTACCACTTATACAAACCTTCGCCCCTTTGCCAACACACCTGAATTTATTCTTTCCAAGCAATGCTTTTATCCCTTACAATCTGTACAATAAGGTGGCTTATTTTCAAGGTACTTCACTTTGATTTTCCCCTTGTAAAAAGTTATAAAAAATTGCAAACTTAATTTTTATAAATGGATAGTGTTGTCTCGTGGATTCCCATCATCATGTTAGGGACGCTCTCCCACCAGGGAATTAGGGAAAGAACCCTAAACCAAGACACCTAAAATATTTTAGATCAAGAAACACCTTTCCTTAAGAACGTGGCAAATCACTATTATTTTCTAGGAAAACTAAATAACTGTTTCCAGTGAATAACACTTTAATTCCAATACTGTCACAGCAATTCAGTTCAATAATGACAAGGTTAATGACTGCTGAGGATGTTTGGTAAAGGACAGGCTTTGTTTAAACAAAATGGAGCCATCTTTAGGGTTAAAAAAATATTCTCATACAGTTTCCAACACCTATCTTTTTTTTTTTTTTTTACTTTCTGGCCCCCTTCCATACAGCTTTATTACAGATGGTGAGGCCAGAGGGAAAACGTAAGGCTGTGGTTTTGCATTCGCAAGAGAAATGTACCCAAGTTAAAACTTCTGTCTCTTCTGCTACACTACCCCAAGTGGTCTTATCTTGACCCTAGAGCTAATTCATAAGCTTATATGAGGGGAAAAGCCAAATTTTTAAAGACTCGTGGAATACAGAGAAAATTAAAGAGAGAGGACGATGGAATGAGCACGGACAGTGGAATCAAGGATCCTCTAACTACAAAAGAACACACCTCACATCTAACACAACTCTCAGATTACGAAAATAGTATAGTGACCCTGGCAGAAGCTATTTTAAGTGTACATGTTGAATTATTTCATGCATAATCACATCCCGGATTGCAATTTTAACTACTACGAAAGTACATATTTAGCGCATGAAGAAATCCACTCACATATGAAGTGAATTCGATCTATACTGGACATGGTTATTCTAATTATATTTCCAAAAGCAATTATAAACGAGCACGAATTCTGGATAAATTAGTTCATTAAAAACAAAGAAAGGTTAGGTGTGATAGCCGACACTCTATTGCTCACAGAGTTCTGGTTGCCTTCTGCTCCTGTGGTGGAAGCTGAGTGTTCCATGCGACTTGCTCAGGAAAGTGCATTACTTATATGAGGAGGAACTCCCCAGCTTTTCCCACCTGTAACGATGGAGCTCCACCAGTATGGGTTCCTATGTGGACCCTCCTCCCCCAACTTACATTGGACATGTAGCTTGAGCAAGAAATAAACCTTGTCGTCTTAACTCCTGAGATTTGAGGGCTGTTTTTTACTATCCCACGGTTGACCTCTACTGACTAATACAGAAAAATAAAATTAGATAAGAGAATTTGCCCTTTAGAATATTAATACATCCCTCTGGTGCTATAGTAGTGGTACTTGTTGTTGTTTTGCTGGTGTTATCTGCTAAGACTAATTCTTTGTTAAAATGAATTGGTTCTCTATGCAACGTTTCTGTGACAGAGTATTCAGGAAACAAAAATGTTTTCAATAATAATTTACTTTCATATAGTAGATACCCAATAGGTATATAATAAATGGACTTAAGAAGTTGTCTAACTAAAAGACAATGATATTTATTTTGGCAAATATGCCCAGGTTCATGGGTATACTGAGTCTTTAATTATAAATATCTATAGTATAACTTGTTATATTCAAATCCATTTACTCTCAGGGAAAATCAATAATACATTTCTATATTAGCTACAATAATTAAAGCAGAAGTGAATTTTCTGACACAGAGAATCAATTTCAGAACTGAATTACCCTGGTCCAAACCCTAATTTTACTACTTACCCTGTGTAATTACTTACATGGCCTCAGGCAATTATCTAATCAGACTAAATCTTGGCTGTCCCATTTCTGAGATGTTCATCACAAAAGGATGTAAAAATAAGATGCTTTTAAATTATACATGAAGTGTTGAGTCCATTTCCCAACATATAATATGCTCTCAATAATACCAGATCCTGCTTCACTTATCAAAAGTGGATTTGGCTTGGAACTTTTAGTTTGCAATTTATAAAATAATTCTGTGACTCTTTGTAATTACAATTGTCAGTCCTGTCATTGCCACTAATGAAATGCTCACTAAATGCAGACAGTAAGCAAAATTATTTTTGTAATAAAAAATTCATTTTATATTTTAATAAAGTAATCTGACATTCATAGCTATAGAATTATCAATAAAACACATCTCTTTCTCTTTGAAGTCATCTACCAGAGAAAAAAATATGGTTCCATTTAAGGGGTAAAAAGGAATTTAAAAAAAAACTTATTTTCAAATACACTACAAGACTATTTGGATGCAATGTAGTAATTCTTATAAAACAGAATTTTGATGACATAGCCAAATGAATCCAAAACATGTGAATTAAATTTCCCTTAAAAAATTACATATGGTTTAAAAATAAATAAATAAGGGGGGAAATATTGGGTAAAATGAACTTAGACTTTATTAAATGTCAAATATTTTAAAATAATTTGTGACATTTGTAAACTTAGAAGATTGTGTGCTCATCAAATATTTCCTTGGTGTTCACATATGTGTTTAAATTACTTCATTTTTGCCTCAATCTCAATAATTCCTATTTAATTTAAGCCTTAGGCCTTAACGATATGTTTATAAATTTTTAATTCACTGATAGTGTCAAATTTGGTTCTATAGCTATGAAAAGAAATTTAAAACTCAGGTGTTTTTTTTTTTTTCAGTCAGCTAAACATGAGAAAACTCATCAAAATAGAAAGTGCTGCTAAAATAAACCTAAATGACAACAAACAGAAAGAATGTTTTGGCTTGCAAAGAATTTGAATGAAAGAACCCAACTGCACAGCTTGGAATCATGGCGGATTTTATTGCACCAAGACAGTTCTTAGAATTAGTCCCAGTTTGAGTGCCTGGGTGACTCAGTCAGTTGAGCATTCAACTCTTGATTTCAGCCTAGTTCATGATCTCGGGTTATGGGAATGATCCCCACATTAGGCTCCATGCTCAGCACAGCGTCTCCTTGAGTTTCTTTCTACCTCTGCACAACCCCCCTCTCTTCCTCTCTCTCTCTATCTTGAGTAAATAAATAAATCTTAAAAAAAGAAGAAGAATTAGTCCCAGTTTTACAATACGCCCTTCTGCCATCATCTGCCTCCAGCAGTTTTATCAGAGTTGGCTGGTTTTCCAAACATGAGGAATTTCAGTAACATAATACTGATACTACAAAACCTGAACAATTAGTACCATACTAAAACTATCAACTTGGAAAGCATTGGGAAGGACATACACAGGCCTTAGTTTAAGACAGTTTTTTGAACTTAAGTTGATCTGTCCAGGGTTAAGTTCCAGTTATGATCTGGAGTCTCTAGTAGGTTCTGGGAGAAAAAAAAGACTCATCTATAATGACTCGTGTCATTAATACATAGACAAGGTTAGTATATTGCACAAACAGCTTTGGTGACAATTGCTGTTTCTTGGCTCTGAAATAGATCTCAATCTTCCATCAGGGAACATAACAGAATGGTAAGTGAAAGTTTTCTTACTTTCCTGGAGACAATGTCAAAGCCCACAGCTGAAGACAATAGGCGCTATCTACCCCATCTTCTATGCTCTGCAAACCTATGGTCTCCCTGTAAGTCCTACTGAGAAGACTAATTCAGAAATAGAGCTTTACAATGAATCCTGATTTCGTATACACACTCACCAAAAAATACAAGAAAACAACTGAGAGATGAAGGTTAGCTTGGCAGGGGCATGAGGAGGGGATAGGCCTGTATTTTTGGAATCCATTCCTTCTATCCTGTGACTGAGAGAAGCCAAATGTTTCCTTTGTCCAAAGCCAAAGAAAAGAACTTTGATATGAAGATAGGAGCTCCAATTGAAGGCTTGGCCAGAAATCTTGCCAAACAAGGGAAAAACAACATGAAAAGACAAAATGGTAGAGGAATGGGGCACTTCAAGTGTCTATTCAAGGAGATATGTTCTAGGTATTCCCATAGGCCCACAAGTCTGAATGCTGGCCTAGGAGGGTAGGTGAGATTGAAGGCTACAGTCCCATTGGGGCCACTGTGGTATAGAGGGGAAAGAAGGAAACACATGGTGCCTTCAGCTGGGGGTAATCCAAAAGATGTGAACAAATCTCACTAGGAATCACCAGTGCCTACAGGTGCTACTTGCAAGTACACCCTAGAACCACTACCCATTCAAGCCGAGCCCTTGGGTAACAAATTCAATAGCATCTAACTGAGGGGAGGCACCAACCTTATCAAGTCAGAAGGTATTTTGCCTTCTCCTCTGTTCCTTCTCCAGCTCTCTTCCTCCCTAGCCCAACCCCAGCCTGCACCAGGTTCAGGAAGAGATCTGTTCTGAAGATAATCAATTAAGGTTTTTATTTGTGTATATGTGTACACATTTAGGTTTATTGTAACACAGCAACTTGTATACTTTTAAAGTTTAAAACTGAGCATCATCTTTCCTTTCCAGTGAAACAAAAAGAAAATTTTAAAATAAACAGGAACAAAATTATGGTAGAGAATGTCAATTCCAAATAAGATCCTACAGGTTCCGCTGGTTCTCCTATCAAGTGGCAGGGCTCAAGTCATCATTAGGAGAGATTTTTATTTTAAGTGTCATCTTACACTGCAAGGATGTCCATTAAACATCACAATTAAACATGCCAAAGGAGAATACATATTTTATGATCTCTATTCTTTTAAATGTATTAAGGTGTGTTTCATGGCCCAGAGTACAATCTTGTGAATGTTCTATGTGAGCTTGAGAAGAATGTGTAATCTGTTGGACGAAATAGTCTATAGATGTCCATTATCCCTGATTGACTGATGGTGCTGATGAGTTTAACTGTGTCCTCACTGATTTTCTACCTGCTAGATCTGTCCATTTCTGTAGAGAGTGTTGAAGTCTCCAACTACAATTATGAATTATGGATTCATCTATCTCTTCTTGCAGTTCTATCAGTTTTTGCCTCACACAGTTTGACACTTTGTGGTTGAGTATATACACATTAAAGATTATTATGTCTCTTTATGAAACTGACCCTTTTGTCATTATGTAATACCCCTCTTTATCCCTGATCATTTTCCTTGCTCTTAAAGGTAATTTGATTGTGATACCGCTAGTTCAGAGGGCTACAACTGGAAAAACATTGGCCATATTAGTTTTCTACAGCTGTTGTAACAAATTACTACAAACTTAAAAACTTACAAACAAAAAATCTTACAGTCTAATGTGGGCTACAATCAAGGTGTCTCCAAGGCCACATTCCTTTCTGGAGGCTGTAATGGAAAATCGATTTCCTTGCCTTTTACGGTTTCTACCAATAGACCGTGATCAGACTGGGCCCATCCAGATAATTCAAAATCATCTTCTGCTCTCAAATTCCTTAATTATAATCACATCTATAAAGTCTCTTTGCCAAGTTAGGTGATACATTTGCAGGTTTTAGGGATTAGGATGTGAACATTTTTGGGAGACGCCATTATTTTGCCTCCCACACCAGCCTAATCATGTTTGCTCTATGATCTAAAAAGCATTTCAAAAGTATGTTAATTAACCCTTAACTAATTTCCAATTTCCATGTGTGTTATCAGAGAAATAGCTCCAATGCCTTACCCAGGAATGTCATTTTTGACATGGCAACAGGATATGATAACAAATTTGTTAATAATGGTAATATTTTTCTTTGTGGCCAAGGATGGCTACAGTTAATGGAATTCAAAACAGCATCCATTAGCAAGGGTTCTAATTTTGAAAGAATAGATGAGTACAGTCTTGAGGAGGTATTGCTAATACCAAGAGAGTATCGATTTTTCAAGCCTGCAGTGCCCACCACTTGGTTGGTTGAGAGATCAGAAAGAAAAGGGTCTAATTTAGAGAAACAAAAGAAGCCAGAACTGAAAAGCATCCAGCCCCAGAACTTGAGGGAGGGGGTTACATCAAATATGTTATAGAACATAGGAAAACATTTTGAGTCTTCCAGACAATTGGCCTTTGTCTAAAAGTTTCCCTTGCACAGTTAGTAGACTTTTCACACTGTTGAGCAAACATGCACTGCAAAGCAAAAGAGCTGTTCATTCATTCAATAAGAACTTATTAAGTACCCACATTTGTTAAGTAGTTTCCATACAGAGGCAATAAAGTAACTAAGTGTGGTCTTTAAAGTCAGATTATCTGAGTTAAACCAGGCTCCACCTCTTACTAAAGCAAATTACCTCACTTCCCCATGCCTGGTATCACCATCTACAAAATAGGATAATACTACTTATTTTATGGGATTAGTAGATAGAATGCTTGGAACTTGCTTGAGATAATGCGAATACTCAAAAAAGATGTTAGTTTTCATGACTGCTTCAATTACCTGCCAAGCACTAGGAACAAAGTAAGGAAGACAAATTCCTGTGCTCCAGTAGCTCAAAGTCTGGTAGGAGAGACAGAAGACTGCAACAAGGCAGCTTATTAAATATCATGTAAAGGAAAATACAAGATAC
>CM052802.1:74680723-74695824 GCA_028533885.1 Nasua narica | reverse complement strand
TAGCCTGGTGGTGGGTATCGAGAGGGGCACGTACTGCATGGAGCACTGGGTGTGGTGCATGAACAATCAATCTTGTAACACTGAAAAATTAAAATAAATTTGGGAAAAAAAAAAATAAGTCCTTAACAAATACCAATAGAAGGAAGGAAGATACTGCTATGAATTGATTTTGTTCACCCCAAATTCATCTGTTGAAGTGCTAATCCTTTATAAAAGTAATTAAGGTTAGGTAAGTCAAAAGGATGGAGACATAATCCACTAAAACTGGTGTCCTTATAAGAGGAAGAGACTCAAGGGATATGTGTGCACAGAGAAAGGGCCATGTGAGGTCACAGCAAGTAGGCGGCCATCTGCAAACCCAAGGGAAAGGCCTTGAGAGAAACTAAACTTAAGGACACCTTAATCTTAGAGTTCCCTCCTCTAGAGTTGTAAGAAACTAATTTCTGTTGTTTAAAGCCATCCAGTCTGTGGTATTTTGTTTTGACTGCCCTAGCAGACTAATACAGATAGGAAGGAGGAAAGAAAGAAGAAAGGAAGAAAAGAGAAAAGGAGGGGGCAAAATGATAGGACTTTGCCTTTATTTCTTTATTAGAGTTTCATTGATATAGTCAGTTTTCAAAATTCACACATCTGGAACATATTATATATCTCGTTTGTAAGGAATTCTGAATATATTTATTTATACTGCTTTCACTTATATTCCCATTGATGTGCAATGAAACTGTAAGAAAATACACTGCTCATATCAAGAAAAATTGGCAACTATTTTCCCTTTTAAAAATAATTTTACAGAACAGTGGATCCTTTAAAGGTAAGATTTCCAAAAAAGAGAAAAGGTAAAAGTGTTTCCCTGACCCGGGTTTCTTTCACATGACCTATCCCAAAAAGAAATAAAAATCAAATTATCAAATACACCCAACCTTCTGTGTTCCAGGCCCAAGTTTAAGTTTTCTAACAAGAAGCTTTTAATAAATCATACCAAAAGTTTGGCAAAACTGACTTATTTTTCTTCTAGGCACTTTGCTTTTAACAAGGCAATCTATATTTGTACTGTCCAATACAGTAGCTCCTAAATGCATGCAGCTTTTTAAAATTTAAACTCAAATCAATTAAAATTAAATGAAATGTACTATTTACTTCCTCAATCTCACTAGCAACATTTCAAGTGCCCAACAGTCATATGTGCCTAATAGTTACCATATTGGGCAGTGCAAATATAGAGTATCTCTATCATGGCAGAAACTTCTTGTAGATGACACTGGTGTAGATCAATAATGTAATACAAAAGAATATCTCCGAGGATAGGAATTTCAGACAGGTCAAGTAATAGAAACTGTTGAAAAGTAGGCTGAGTATTGGCTTCCTCATATCCTTTCCCTTTTATCCCCTCAACAGTAAGCTAGATTTTCTTTATCCATACTAGAAAACTCAATTCAAATTGACATCAATAACAAAGGATTTTATTTATTTACATAACTTGAAGATTCAATAGGATTTCAGGCATGGTTTAATAAGGGTGCTGGCTCTACTTTTCTCTAATTTCTCTAATTCTTCCACAGTCTTCTATTAACAGTTTAACCATTAGCCTAATTTCTCTCAATGTTTACAAATGGCTACAGCAATTCCAGACCTGTACCCCACATCACTCAGAGAAAGCTTTTCTCTTTATTCTACCTTAGAATAAATGTCCTTTATTTCACTTATTTCACCCTGGTTGGCCCAATCAATCTTAAGTAATAATAATGCCCAGGTAAATAACATTTATGGACAATCAAAGTACTAGTTACTGATCCAGTCATCAAGATAGCTGTATCATAAAAAAAAAAAAAAAAAAAGATAGCTGTATCATACTAGGCAGATTTGCTTACGCCTGTGAAGACTCACTCTGGAAACTGGGAGGAGGTCAATACCCTTCTCCACCCACCCATCCCCCAAAAAACTGCACAGCTGCTATGCATTAGAGGTGGCAGTTCTTCAAAAGAAATTAAGTGCTGTTGCAAATGGGAGGTATGGATGCTGGGCAGGCACTCAACATATGTGCCCCTATATACTCATATAAAATAAATTTGCAGGGGTTTAAAACTAAGTCCGAAGGTTATGTTCACCTTTGGTTTTGAGAGATGTATTAAGTCCAAACCTGCAAAAGGTCAGAGATTTTATGCAACTTTATGAGCTTACAAGTTAACCTGTCATAGCTATATATACACACATGTGTACGTAAATATGTGTATATGCATACTGATAGAAACACCAGACTTCTGGATCAGAGAACAGGCCATTTATTACTCACAAGAAGAAGAGGACCCAGAGTAGCATCTTGCATTGGTTCCCCTTGCCCCAATTCCTACCGGGTGATTCAATGAGTACCAGATGTTCACCCACACGTGCATCACAGTTTGCACCATAAGACAGGATCTTTCAAGTTTTGAGATTAATCATTTATATAGGGTGGCTGGCCTATCTGTTCCTAGCCCACTCTGCTGAGAAAGAGAACTTTAAAACCCTGGAAGGTCAGTGAGTTTCTCCCCAAGGAAGATAAGTTTCTATATATCTTTGGAGCAATTCACAACCTCTAGCTTCTAAGATCTTTGCTATTCAAATATTCCCCTTATTCGGAAAGCCCAGAACATGAAGAAATGTGAGAATATGCATGGAGAATTACCTTAATGAATATTAGCAAAGTAACCTCCACTGGGCAACCCCACCACTAAGTTTGAAACTTCCTCAAACATTTACCCAACATTATAAATTTTATTTTAATTTACCATTTTTATAAGGTAAAATTTTATCCCAAAAATGTTATTAAAGCAAAAGCTTTGTATTTTTGTTCTAATTTACAATTCTTGCCAATTAAAATTCAGCTTTTTGTGTGAAATTGCTTGCTTAGGTCTTTTGCCCATTATTCTAGTGTTCTAATTGTCATTTAGCATTGATTTATAGAATTTTTAATAATCTTTCCCTGGGATCCTCTGAGAGCAAAGCCTGGAGAAAAAGGTTAATGTAGACGTGGTTTATTCGGGAATGTGAACCCAGAAAGCAAGAGTAAGTGACAGGAGAATACATGTGGAAGAAGGGGACATCAATACGAAGACAAGTCTTCAAGTTGCAACTGGGAGAAATCCACAGATTGTCTAAATCTTATAGGAAGGGGGGAAGCATTTATCTTTAGGCTCACATATCCCATTGGTCAATTGTCTTGCTGAATGGGAACTCTCCCACACTTCCTGGCATTTGTGTATGCCTGAGCGTTGGATGGTTCCTATGGGTCCCCAAACCTCAGTATCAGCAAAGCTCCAGGGCAGGAAGAGAGAGACTTTACAAAATGGGCTTGGGGTGAGCCAATGTCAGGATGTAGCCTCAGGGAAAGTCAAAGACAGTCCAGAATCACAGCCATGATCAGACTGTGGGGTAAGGCTGGAAGGAAGTACCACCATGCACAAGGAATGTCCAGCAAAGCAGCATGCCATGGAGTACCCTACAAAGCAGCTTCCTTCCAGCTTCCCTACCAATGCAGTGTCTCTTCTCTACATTCTTCTCCTCTTGTTCCAGGTTTTAAATTAGGATAGAAAAAAATCCTCCAACAATTTATCTGGAATTCTACTACTAAAGTTTTAATCCACTATCACAGATGGATCAGGAGGTTCAATTAGCAACACTTTGAATTTCTGGCAAAGATTTCAGTGGTTCCTATGAAGCATTTCCAGAGAGTATCATTTTATCCAAAATTTCTCTATGCCCTATATCTGGTAATGGACTGTACTTATCAGAGCCTATTTGTACAAGTAACAAATAATTTTTAGAGATCCTGAATGTACTGTCAGGTACAATAAAGCCTCATAAATAAATCTGAGAAAAGGCCAAACATGCTGTTTTTACTATTTGTGTATAAATTGGTTTCACCTTCATGATTCAAAGGGATGAAACATAAAAATGTGATTGTCTTCAACAAAAATGATGTATACCCTTAGAATGAAGCTCTGCCCTAAGCCATACCCTAATAATTCAATCAGTGGTTGAGGTCACCAAATTCCTCACTACCAGAGTAAAGCCCATCTAGTCCCTAAACTAAATTGGGAATATTTGGAGAAGAAGAATGTAGTTAAACCTGGAGTCATCCAAATAACTCTTCTTTCATATGGACCCTGGGAAAGCTTTAAATGTTAAGTGCAAGGATTTGCCACTAGGTAGGCAGCTTGCCTGGGACTAAATTCAAGCGATAAGGACCTGTAGGACCCTTACAACAATTTAATATTTTCTTTATAAGGCCAAATTTAATGAGAATTGGTAAAAATCTGTCAGGATCACACTAACTCTAGGCTTCTCCATTAGACTCCTTCCTATTTTCTAACAGTCCAAGAAAACATTGTTGCTTGCCTGGGCTCTACCCTCTTATCAGGGCATTTGGTACATAGTCCATGGGTCTGAATGAGCACCCTGAATGTTTGGTGTAAATCAAGTATATACCCACATTCCAGACAGAGATCCTTTGAGGCCAGGCCACTGGCCTGATCTAGCTAAAGCCCTCAAACAGGACCAGAAACAGAGACGAAAAACCTCATACCCTCTTTTTTTTTTTCACCTGCTCATGGATATAGGCAACTTAATTTTCCTGTAGCTCACTTATTAGGTTTTCATAAATTCCTCCCTCATCCTAAACTGGGGGGTGAGGGGGTAACTCAGTCCCCACAACTACACCAGAGGAAGGCTGCTCTAGAGGAGAGCTGAGTTTCTAGCCCTAACTCAGCAGCAGCACCAGGACCTTCAAAGCTAGCTACCCTGACACCCCCGTGCACAGAGTCGTCCACCTTCCCTTCCATTCCAAGCTGCTTTGGAAAAGTAAAGGAAAACAAAACAAATGACAGAAGGAAGAAACCATGTGGGAGCAGGGTACTCTTTATTACTGTTGCCATCAACTCCTGCTCATTTCTGTGGTGCTGGCAAGAGTCGGGTACATGTGTAGGCACTGAACCCAGGCATCAAATGTAACCTATTTGTTTCAATTCACACTAATATTGAAACTACTTTAAAATGGGAAGTCTACCACCTCTTGTAACATAGAGGTCCTTGGTGGTCTTGTGGTTTTAATGCTGTCTTGAACCAGCTTTAAGGCCCTGACCACTCAGCTTCCCTTTCTTTCTTTCTTTTTTTTTTTTTAAAGATTCTACTCATTCATTTAGACACAGAGAGAGAGAGAGAGCACAAGTAGGCAGAGAGGCAGGCAGAGAGAGAGGCGGAAGCAGGCTCCCCACTGAGCAGAGAGCCCCATGCGGGGCTCGATCCCAGGACCCTGACATCATGACCTGAGCCGAAGGCAGAGGCTTTAACCCACTGGGCCACCCAGGCGCCCCCCAGCTTCCCCTTCTTGAGCATCGATTAAGTCTACACCCCAACAACCCTCCTAATCAGGTTCTCACAGTCAGGCCCACTAATCGCCCCGGAGCCAGGCACCAGACAACTAGAGACAGCCCTGTGCCCAGAGTCAACTGAAATTATTTAAATTAGCCAATCCACCGGGAGTCATGGAAACCTGGCTACCCCCACCCAATTTGCCACAGAAGCTCCCCACAGTTCTAGCTGGCTGTCACCCTATTGCCAGGTGCAGTCCCCTATGTGGCCCTGTGCAGGAGCAGCCTTTTTCTCCTCAGGAATTATGAATAACAGAGTTGTGCCTTTCATCTATCCCACCGGTCATGTTGTTTCCTGACCCCAAAAGAATCTTTAAATCTTGTCAAACATCCCTATAATCATACCACCAATCAGAAACAAAATGCACTTTTTTTCCTCATGTTTTTAAAGAATGAAGCCTCATTTTTAAAGGAAAAGCCACAGTCCATTTCCATATTTTGTGAAATATCAGGAAGGGTACTGGAACCAGGCAATTCAAGCCACCCCATCTAAAAAGTTCCGTCATCTAGGCCTCAACTCTCAGCTTCCCCTTTGTAGACCAATCTTTTCATTTTTTATTTTTTTTTAAAGATTTTATTTATTTATTTGACTGAAAGAGAGAGAGAGAGATCACAAGTAGGTGGAGAGGCAGGCAGAGAGAGACGGGGAAGCAGGATCCTCGCTGAGCGGAGAGCCCGATGCGGGGGCTCGATCCCAGGATCCTGCGATCAGGACCTAAGTCGAAGGCAGAGGCTTAACCCTCTGAGCCACCCAGGCGCCCCTAGCCCAATCTTTTTAAAAAGGCATCTCATTACGTCAACTTTTTAACCTGAAGATGATGTAATGGTACATTTTGTTCATGTAACTTTTAATTCTTAGACTAAACTTTGAATTGTAAAAATAAAAACATGAAGAACAAACAACCACAGAGCCCTCTCCATCACCCTGTCCAGGAATCAGATCTTATCTCCGGAAGCCTGTGACAGATGTGCACAGGGTTACACGGAGCTGGTATCTGACTCCACAGGTGCTGAGTCTTTCCACTTCCCCTGAAACCTTCCGTTTTTCCACACATACTCTGTTTTGACAAAGAACCATTAGGAATAAATACTTTTCAAAAGCAACATTCTATAATAAAATGTATTAGCTCATTTCAGTCTTTGGATACCATCCATGCATCCAACGTGAGATAACACTGTGCAAAATCCCCAAGTGGGGCGGGCAGCCCGTGTGGCTCACCGTGGGAGGATGAAACCAAATCACCTTCCCCAGGGCTGCAGAGACTACATTTAAAAGCCGAAATATAAAAAGGGCTGGATGATTCATTCTCCTAGAACTTTGGGTCAAGAGCTCTCCTTTCATTTTCCTTCCTAGATACAAGGGAAAATAGCTGACCCTTTCCATAGAACTTTCTCTTTCACCAAGTCCCCACCATCCTACTGCAAATTTCCTCATTACAAAGATATAAATATTGGGCACCTGGGTGGCTCAGTCAGTTGAGCATCTGCCTTTGGCTCAAGTCATGATCTCAGGGTCCTGGGATCTTAAGTTGCAGAGCAGGGAGACTGCTTCTCCCTCTGCCTCTGCCTCTGCCTCTCCCTCTCCTCTCTCTCTCTCTCTCTCCCTCTCTCTCTGCTTCTCATGAATAAATAGATAAAATCTTTTTTTAAAAAAAGATGTAAACATTAGGGAACAGAGTTGCTCTGTCAGTCTGTGGTTGTTTATACTTTCAAATCTCTTAAATACGAGGTTCGGAGAAAAAAAAAATTTCAACTGCGGTAATGGAATGAAAACAGTGAAAGGTAAACTTCAAAGTGAAAAGCCTAAGGAGTAAAGATTTGAATTTTTAAACTTTCCTTCCCCCATTAGAATGAATTTCAGGGCAATTTAAATGGTTTCCCTAAAGAGCATTGGTGCCATTCACATCACTCTGGTTTCCTAAGGAAAAGCTCAGTCAACTTAGGATTGTAGTTATTCTTGTATAAACAAGGGTAGATATAAAATGCTGAGCGTGATACCTGAAATATAAACGCCTCTCATACTTTTTATTATTATTATTACATTATTATTATTATTATTATTATTTCCCCACAGGGCTTTCCCTACCCACACAAACTTCCATTAATTGCTTTCTTAGGCTCAACTGTACTAATCATATCAAACTAACCTAAAAGTCCTTAAGTTTTAGGTCATGACCTTTAAGGAATTAATAGAGAAATTATTTGCTATGTCATCTTTTCTCTATAACTCTATAGTGAAAGATAATCATTTTGGACTAAAGAAAGAAAGTGTTATGAAGAAAAGTAAGTAGAAATCCTTTCTGTCCTAATATGTAGACATCATAGTTTTCCTTCACAATTCAAAGAAAAAAATTCATGAAAAAAACCTTTTGCACTTCTGTCTACACCTGTCAACATCTCTAGAATTGGCAATCAATAACTCAGATGTCCCCAACGGTATACAAATCATGGAATGCACTTTGCACTCCCTTCTAAGTGCAAATACCGCACGTTCTGCTCACCGAAAGTCAGCTGTTGACAGCAGGGCCATTAAAACATAAGTGATCTTTCATTCCAGATCTCCTTGAAATTATTTTGCCAAGGAAATGGAGTTGCACTATCCTCAAAGGTTACGAGGGAGGACAGAGAGGGAAAAATAAAAAGAGAAATAGAAAAATTCTTTGAATTGTTATAGACCTCGCTCTTGTTTTCAGCTATTCTTCGTGGAACACAGTTGTACAAATGTACCCAAAATTGATCCTTTAAAAACTCCAGCTTACCTCAGAGGGATTAAAGAATATCTATTTATATATTATAATTCGGAATGACAAAACTAGAAAATACTCTTCCTCACTAAATTGTAAAAGGCAACAAAATAGTACATCACAGGTATCATACCAGAGCAAACAGCGCCAGAAATGTTTCAAACCAAAGACTAATTATGCTAATTAACCCAAGGAACCATATCAACCTCCAAATTTAGTCCAGAGCAGTCGCCCATTATTTTAATTTTGTATTCTTTAAACTACTAATGTGGGATTGTTCTGAAAGTTTAGCAACATAAATCTAAGTCTGTTTTGCTTCGTAACTAATAACTATCAAAATCTCAGAAACAAACTGTAGATTCCCCAAATTTATCACAGCAACTGAGACAACACATAATATCTTTTACCAGAGCAATACCACCAAAACTGTAAGAAAATGGAAATTACTGCTTAGAAAAAAAAAAACACTGGTTTTCATATATTTGCTAGTGCCTGAGTTTTTTAGAAAAATATGACAAATGACTGGGGAAAAAAGAAGATATGGCAGACTGCTAGCTGTTCACCAAGACACAGAATAAAGTGCTTCCCTTCTTCCATCAGTTGTAGTTGTGAAATGGCTGCCCAGCCTGGGACTGAATTATCCAAGGGCCCCAAAGCCCCTAGGGAAAATAGCTGACCCCCTAGGGTGTCTCTATGATTAGACTCACAGTTTCACCACTGGATTGCAGCAAAAGTTATTTAACTTCCACATCACTTGCTCACATGGAATTCCCTGGCCCCTGACTTTTGCTCTTTCCCCTTTCTCCTTCTTTTTTTTTTAATATTTTTTTAAAAGATTTACTTATGTGACAGAGAGAGATCACAAGTAGGCAGAGAAACAGGCAGAGAGAGAGGAGGAAGTAGGCTCCCCGCTGAGCAGAGAGCCCGATGCGGGGCTCCATCACCGGACCCCGGGATCATGACCCTCACGACCCTCACCAAAGGCAGAGGTTCAACCCACTCAGCCACCCAGGCGCCCCTCCCCTTTCTTCTTCTTAAGTTGCTTGTTGTAAGTCACCTGAAAGTCACTTGTCGACCATTGCAAGGCCACTATTCACATGGCTCCCGAAATACCTGTACGGATTGGAACCAGTTGCCAACCTGGAGAACTTACCCCAGACAAAGTAAGAAAGAAAGAAATCACAGGCTCCTAGCCATTATATTTTGGAATTTCTTTGTTCAAGCAGAAAAAAGTAGGTAATGGGAAATGATGGGAAGAGAACAACTGGAAGAACCAGAGGAGATGATTTTCCAAATCCTGGCATTACTGAAGAAGCCTACTAACAGGGCACCTGGGTGGCTCAGTGGCTTAAAGCCCCTGCCTTCAGTTCAGGTCATGATCTCAGGGTCCCGGGATTGAGCCTCGAATCGGGCTCTCTGCTCAGGGGGGAGCCTGTTTTTCCCCCTTTCTCTCTGCTTGCCTCTCTGCCTACTTGTGATTTCTGTTAGGTAAATAAATAAAATCTTTAAAAAAAAAAAGAAGCTTACTAACAAATATGAGATATAATTCTTAAATCATTTAAATTTATCTACTCAATGGTAAATAATTATTGCCTATATGGCCTTTACACTGACATAGGACTTTGTGTATTTCATACATGATAACAGAAAACCACAATAAGTCCCCGACCAAGGGACTTGCCATAGTGAACAAGAGTCTGCAATGCCTGAATGAGAGACATTGAGGCACAATATGGAGATTTCATAGGACGCTTATAGTGTCTGTGGAAGAGTGATGCTATGGATAGAGAAAGAAAGGGTGACTCCTGAATTCACCTAGAGGAAAATCCAGAATTTGGCATATAATAGGATGCATTTGCCAAAGGAGAAGAAATAGTTAGATATAGCTCTGAGAGGGAGACTGGAGAATGTATTTTATACATGTATAGTATCATAAGCAAACAGAAATTGTTTCTTGTCTTGACCTCATTAGAGAAAATTAAAACATTCATGGTCACAGATCATTTTTCATCACAATTTTCTTTTGCCTTTCATGCAGAACGAACTATAACCAGAACTTTGTTTCAGTCACCTTACGTCATCTCACTACACATGCACATACACACACCCAATTCCTCAGACATTTTTTGAGAAATGACATATATGGTTTATATATACAAACATTTAGCAAGCAACTGTGTTGTGCAAGGTTAATGTATCTTTCCACCATCGTCTCTCATTCTTCAACATCCCCAAGCACAATAAGTTCTAGACTTTCCAAGTGACTTGCCATTTCCTGAATACTTGTTCATGCCTCTGTAATTGGCACATGATTCTAGATGATGTTCCTTCTATCAAATATTCATCCTTCTCCTGGGTCATCTGGAAAGTGCCAGCTCATTCTTCAAACATAGATCATTGGTTGTTCCTCTGTGATGCCTTTCTTACATCCTTATCCCCTTCTCAATAAGAATTTTTGATACTGAGATTAAAAAACAAAAACAAAAAACCTTCAGTATGCAGAGATAAAATGTCACAGCCTCTCAAGGAGTTCACAGTCTAATAGAGAGACAAACAAAAAAATAAGCCATTATAATACAATATGAGATGTTCTATAATAAAGACAGAGTTTGAACGAGGTAAAGTAGCAAACATAAGGAATTATTTTCCTTTCTTTGTGGAAGGCAGGAAAAGTGTCCTGTAACAGTGTGCACATTTTCCTAATTATAGTAGTTGCTGGGTTTTTTATAATTATTTCTTGCATCTGTGTGTTATCAGTTCAGGTAGTCTGATAAGCAGGCACCAAGATGGAAGACAAGAAATTTACTGGGGGTAAAGTTTATGAAACATAAAGAAAGAAGGAGCAGGAGTCCGCAAGGTAAGTTTCTATGCCTGATGCATGGCTGGCATCTGTGAATGGAAAGGAGAAGGAAAGGGGCCTGGGTACAAAGGGTTTCAGACCACAGGGCAGCGCTAAAAAAGTCTTGGCCAGGCGAATGGGGAAATTCGGCATGAAGATTACCTGTGGAGGATTTCTGCTTAAGGCAAAAATGGTCAGGCCTAAACCCCCACCATTCTCAATCATTGACTGGGAGCTACTTGGGGGGAGTTTAACCTCAGCTCTAATACTGGTTTAGATCCCAAAAGCACAGGAGCGGCCAGATAACCGTAAGGAGCTGCAGGTTCTGTCTCAAAGGGATTGCTGAGAAGTGCACTTTCATAGCTGTCCCAGTCCGACTTGCTAAAATGCTGAAGTCTTCCAAGTCACAGATCAAGTCCTGGTCTACTCGCGTTTCCGGCATTTATTATAGCGCCTAAAACTCACTAAGTGCACAACAAATGCTTGACGAAATGACATTTTTAAACGCAATATGGTGAGTTAGGCATTATGGATACAAAATGGATAAAAATATATTCCTTATTTGATCGTATAAATCTTATAAAAATATAAAGGACACTATTAAGTGTCTAAACCTGGGTGACACAGGAAAAGGCACAAACAGAAATTGCTACAGGTCCGTAAATCTTACACAGAATGGACCCGGCGGCAGGTCTAAATTCCAAATTCCTGCCAAAGTCCAGATTCCCAAAGACATCTGGATAATAGACTTCTGTTACAGCTTTACAGAAATTAACTTAGGAATGTGTCTGGCCCACACTCGGATAGCTCTGGGGGTTGAGGATGATAGATAGATGTTCAGGGCTAAGTGTACCAAGTGTACAGCGCCCTGTACCTTTGCAATCATGTTGTACATTGCGCAACCTTGAAATTTATGAGATCTGACATGATTCTTGCTCATTCAAGCTTAACATGTGCAACTGTGTGTCTACTGGTAAATTCCATCTGAGGGTTCCATAAACTTACACCTCCACCCATCATTAAACAGTGCTGTGATTTCTCTGTTGTCTCTATGAGACTCACTTCCTTATGCTCATTTGAGATAATTAAATCCCAAGTGGTATCTGTATATGACTCTCTTCAGCAATCTTAGCCTCTTATTATGCAGCTGGTAGCAACAGTGAGATTGACACAAAAACTCTCATACCTAGCACAGCTACATCTCTGAGAAGAAAGTTCTGGATAATGGAGAGCAGGGGAATTACACTGTGATGGCTAGTTGCTTTGCTGACCTTTTATGATTTTAGATGACTGAGACCTTACCACAAGTGATACAAGGTAAAACTCTTCTGTGGTGAATAAGTTATATGCCATTAACTTTCAAATCTCTGGGTCATCTGGGTATAGTAATAAATACTTCCTATGGCCCAGTAATTCCTGGACACAGTGATAAGAGACTCATTAAAACTTGGGGAATGACAGGAGTGATAACAAAGTTTGCGATCAATATGAAGATTTGTACCACCTTAACAATCATATGATGGGCTGGGACGGTCAGAAAATGCTTGAAGAGAGAGGTGAATTTCAACCTAGTTCTTAAAGAAAAGTCATAAAGAAGGAGGTGGGAATTAGGATTAAAAAGAGATGCAGAAATAGAAGGGAGCTTACCATGACCTAAGTATGGTAAGGAAGTCTTTGCCAAGAATGTTGATAAATTATTTGTTCATTTATTTTTGCCTTCTTCCAAAAAGCACTTGTGGTAGCATATTGGAATATTATACTGGGATAAAATTGTGTAGGGCCTCGAACTTCAGGCAACAGGATTTCTCGGCTATTCCATGAAGAATGAAGAGTGTCAAACAAAATTGTGTTTGATGGATTTCCAAGATTCAGCGAAGTGTGGAATGATTAGATGAGAAGATACAGTGTATATATGTATATACTATATACTATATATATAGTATATATGCACATACATATATATATAACAAACATTAATTTCTAAGAGGCACTCTTAAGAGAAATAAACATCTTTTCAGTCTGCATCATAAGTAAATATATTTTTTGCATCTATAGTACAGTGTGCTATATATTTCTTAATGTGCATCTATAGTACAGTTTCCTTTTATGCTGTAACTTGTGAGAGTTATAAATAGCTGCATATGAAAGTAAAGGCTGGAGAGAGTGGATATAAGTAGGCTACAGACCAACAGCATGATGTCAAACGTATGACTTTATTTATAGGGCACGTAAGTGGAGCAAAGGGACCTCAGGGGAACTATACCAAGGGACACCCAGGAAATACGGTCATACTGTGACAGTTTTAAGTTCCTTGGGATTGTTCAGCAATCCTGGAGTTGAGGCTGACGGGGCCAGTAAATGTGGAGTGGGGGGTTTTCATGAATCCCTGTGCCATGAGTTAAAGGCTGCTGAAAAAGATGGAATTAAAACCATTTTCATTTGCCCTTACCTTGTAGACATGGGCATGTTCAGAGGCTGCCGAATCAGTAAAGAAATTGAGCTGTTTCTGCCCCCTCTGAAGCCTGAATTACTGTGCGAAGCAGGCCATGAAGGCCATGAAGGCCATCCTCAGAAATCAGCCCATGATCTGCGCCCCCCTGCCTGATACACATCATGACTTTCCTGAAAAGCATCCTCCCTCTTGAAGCAGCTGCGTGCATGTATCGGTCCCTATGAGCAGACAAGTGTAAGTAACCATTTGTCGCTCAAAGAAAACAAGCCACCAACAATAATGAAGCAAAAACTGGAATCTAAGAATCTCTTTTTGTATAGAATACTATTTCTATCAGAAGACAATGATCAAGGTGTTTCAGTATGATCCCCAATAATATGACTGACATCCTCTGGATTCTAAACCCATGTTGGCTTTCTTTTAAAACAACTTTGAAAAAAAAAATAAAGTGTAAATTAACCAACTATAATACATCCAAGAAAGCACACTTTCTTAAACCATCCTTATAATACAGTGTCCTTATCCAGTTAGCACTCCCCCAAATCATTTATGCCTTAGAAGCAAGCAACTGGCATGGATATACAATCCAATCATTGCTTTTCAAAGGCTCAAACTCAAACAGTGCACATGAGAAATTTATAATAAAAATCTATTATAAAACCATTGACATGTCCAGGTAAGAGTAAATGAAGGTGGAAAAAAAAAACACTGGAAATAGAAGAAATTAAGAAATACCATGAAGCGTTGGCAGGATTTGGCAAATGATTAGATGTGGCCGTTGAGAAAGAAGTCAAAGCTCGAAGGTTCGGGATGATGTTGATAATAGAACGGCAGTGTTTTTATCAGAGGAGGAGGAGGAAGAAAAGGAGGACATTAGTTTCCAGAATGGAATCTGTGTGGAAGAGGATAGCAGACAGAAACAACAGACCTGAGAGAATTTGGCACTTAACTGCTTGGGCTCTGCCCCTTGAGGTGTGTCTGGCGCCATCCACCATATATCACCTGCTGTCTGAGACGACCCATGGATTCCCTAAAACCATTTGCAGAAACGATTCTGGATGTTTATTGCTTGTTTTAAACTTGTTTCCATTCAATCCTTTTTGTTTGTTTTGTTTTGAGCCGACCCTAACTTTTGGTTCTATTCTCCATTTATATTCCTGTTTTCAAAGCTAAGCACTTAAGATTTATTTTTAGTCTCCGGTTCGACTCTTGACTCTTCTTGAAGGACTTAACTTGAAATAACTCCTAGAAGTTCCCGTGTCCCACAGATCTCCTCTGTCTATAGCTCCCATCCTGGCCCATTTTTCAAGCACTCAACTATGTCCATCCAAACAACCATAATGAAAGAATTTTTTAAAACCTGGAGTATTTTAAATTCTTTAAAAAAGAATTTTTTAAAACTGTAGGCATGAGTTCAGAATTTGTGTGAACTACTCCTTTGGGGCTGAAACATTCACTCCCGGTGTTTATTGGGTTGGAAATCTGTAGCAAGATTCTGTTTAAAACTTACCATGGTGTTTTCCTATTTCATACTTAGCTTTCTGGCTACTAAATTCCTTCTTTTTTCTTTCAAGTTGGCTGCAAATTTGCTCCTATGCTAAATTACCTGTGAACCTTCTGGATAGGAACTATTTGAAAATAGCAATTTGTTGAAAGAGAGT
>CM052802.1:74655566-74680623 GCA_028533885.1 Nasua narica | reverse complement strand
GGCATGAATGAGACCATCAGAGCAAAATCATCAGAGATAAAAGAGTTATTAGCTTTAGAAAATATCCACTTTTAGGCATGAGAAGGAGAGTGTGGAACAAAGTAAACATGAAAGGAACCATCAAAAGATAGTAAAATGACCAGGATATGGCAGGTCACAGAGTCTAAGGAAGGAAAGAATTTTAAGGAGTAGGGAAGGACAAAAGTTGTGGAAATCATGTACAAGAGTTTACATTGTAAGAAAGTATAGATACACTAAACTCCCAAGAATTCTGTAGTGAAAACAATGTGAGAAATAGGACAAAAACTTATGGAGAAATCAGGCACAAGAGTAGGACTTTTCTCTTCTGTGAACAGACTGGTTGAAGCATGTTTTCAGGGAAATGGTCACTGAAAAATGAAAGCTTAAAAATAAAATGAGAAAAAAGGAATAATTGATGTAACAAGCTCACAAGGTTAGCAAAGGCAAAGAAAGCAAAAATAGTCCCAGCCATCCTTTAGGAGGAAATAAAACAATGTAGCATCACAGAGGTTGAAGAAAAAGAAATTAAAAAATGGGTAAAGACATATTAACAGTCTCAAATGCTAGGAAAAGATGAAGAAGGCAATATGAAAAAGGACCTTTGGTTGCCTATTAAGAGACCAAACCGTGCCCTTGAAAGGACTTTTTTCAGCTGGTTGTTGGGAAGGGAAGCAAGACCGCAGAAGGATAAGAAATGAAAGGTAAAAGGTAGAGGCAATAAATGTAGACCACTCTTTTGAGAAACTTTGGAAGGAAAAAAAAAGGAGACAAATGGATAATAATTCAAGACAAATGGGTAATAATCAATTCTTTTGATGCAAAATCAAAAGATATATATGAAGTCAGGGATACCGAGTGTGTTTGCAGAGGAGAGGAAGATACCAACAGAACAAAAGAGACTAACAGCACCAAAAAGGAATAATTGCTGGAGAGAGGCATGAAGAAGTTGAAAAGAAATTGAACCCAGAGCCAAATCTTTGGGACTAACCCAAAGATTAGTCCTACAGGGAGGATAAACAGCTTGCCCCTGAGTAAGAACAAAAAGAAAATTCAGTGAATGCGTGTACTGAGATATTTTGAGAAAGGGAGTAACTTCAAACTTAGTCCAAATGCTCCCAAAGTCTTTATGAATGGCTGTCATTAACGAATCAACTATGTCAAGTATAAATCATGCATAACAATCTTAGGTTTCTTTGAATTTTTCATGTAAACGGTTTTGTTTGAATTCTGCTTTGTGTCTGGTGCCTTGTCTCTATGCTCTATTTGCATTGGATTGAAAAAGAATAATACACTTAAACAATTCAAATTGAGAGACTAGAGTCATAATGATGAAGTAAAAAAAAAAAAAAATCACAAGGTTTAGGGAATTACTCATTGCAGTAAACAAAGCCATAGGGAACAAAGGCTTTGTCTTCCTCCTAACAAAAACAAAAAAGAGCAATGATGAATTTCGAGAACAGAAAGGAGACTATTTATGTTCCCTGGGATAGCATTGCAGCCCTGACTCCTATTTTCAGAGATGCAAGTCAAAATCCTCTGTGCAGGACCAGCCCAGGTAGTGAGAGACCTAAGAGAAGGCAGAGAAGGAAGAAGGTAGCAAGTGTGGCAAACAGATTTGTTCCATATAAAATCTTTTCTTTTTTTTTTTTTAAGATTTTATTTATTTATTTAAGAGAGCTTGAGAGCAGGGGGTAGTGGTAATGGGAGAAGCAGACTCCCCACTGAGCAGGGAGCCAGATGTGGGGCTCAATCCCAAGACCCTGGGATCAGCCAGGGCAGCCACTTAACTGACTATGCCACCCAGGCGTCCTAAAATCTTTTCTTTTTATGATCAGCTCTCGATATTCTGCAGGAAGCTGAAAGCTCTGTTTCTCAGACCCCTGGCAGGGACGTAGGATCTGCCAATCGGATGCACATGCATGAGATGTATATTCAGACTTGAATTAAATGGAGAGAGAGAATACTTGAGACATAACCAGCGGGTGCTGATTAGCAGACACCCTGTGACTCTAAAATCAACAGTTCTCCAGGTGGCCTCTGGATTCCCCCATTCTCCAGTGGTATGCTCTTATGCTCTTGGAGAGGCTGAGGAGCGTAATCTGGAGACAGAGACTGGGACAATGGTTTCCTTGGCAGGTCACCTCTGCCGCGTTGTTCAAGGGTTCGTTCTTGGAAGTCCAGTGTAAAAGCCTACCCTACAGCGATTCTTGTAAGCACATAAGTCTCTATGTTATATCCCTTTCTGCAAGTGGTTTCTGTTTCCTGAAACTGGAGCCTAAATGATACAACAGGGCAGAAGGCAGCAAACTTCAGCAAACTGAACTGGCCAGCCACCTGTTTTTTTTGTTTTTTGGTTTTTTATGGCCAAAGAGCTGGGAATAGTTTTCACATTTTTAAGTGGTTACATTTTAAATTATTATATAAGGTACAGTGGCCATATTCGTTCAATAAAAATACTAGATGTTAAATTAGATTTATATTTCAGATAAATAAAAAATAATTTTTAACTACGTCCCTAATATTGTAGAGGGTATATTTATACTAAAAAAAAATATTTTATTTGGCAACCCTTATTTAAGTTCCTACATAATATCCTTGATTGGCTTTTGGCCTGCAAATTCTTTTTTTTTTTTTTTTTTTTTTTGACAAAGAAAGAGAGATCACAAGTAGGCAGAGAAGCAGACGGGGCGGGGCGGGGGGGCAGGGAAGCAGACTCCCTGCTGAGCAGAGAGCCCGATGCGGGGCTCGATCCCAGGACCTTGAGATCATGACCTGAGCTGAAGGCAGAGGCTTTAACTCACTGAATCATCCAGGCACCCCTGGCCTGAAAATTCTAAAAACCTTAGTATGTGGCCTTTGGGAGAAAGACCTAAAAGGGATTTGTAAACTTCTATAATAAATGATCTCTCTGCACACACATTCGTAGTTGTCCAAGGCTGTTGAACCAATTCTGTCAGCTCAGGCAACATTTAATGAGCATGTCAGTGCTTCTGTGGAAGTAAACTGGACTAGAGCAGCTTAGAGAGGCTCCTTGGTAAAGGATGCTGATGCTGAAGGAATCAGGCCTCAGTAACAGGACTCACGAACGGAAATCAAGATCTTAAAAAAAAGGAGAGGGGGACATTTCTCACTGTGAGAAAGAGTACTGGTTCTAGTCTTAAGGGAACTAGAGACAGAATTCTCTCTAGAGCAGAAACATCTCAGACGTGCTAATTTCCTGCGTTCTGCCTGGATCTAGAGAAACAGCCCAGGAATCACTGTGGAACCACTGGAAAGGATGAAACCAAACACAAGAGTCCCCCAAAATTGGAAAGCAGCTCCTATGGCGTGCCAATTATTGAAGTAGTAAGTTATTGTCTCTCAGCCCCAAACCCACTCTTCTTTCCTCTGCCTTGTGATGCTAAATTTGGGGCTCTACAAACCCCATTTCTGCTCCGTTGCCTCTTTTCCTGAGTAGGGATGCCAACCTGGAGAAGGAAGGGACTTGTTCTTTCCCATCCATTTCCTGAGGATCTCTGTTCAATGGCTATTCCTTCCAGCAATGCTGCCTAACCTTCCTGCAACAGCACCTTAACTGAGTGGGCAACTTGTCCAGCACTCTCAAAGTCAACCCCGGAAATACTACCACCATCCAGCTGGTACCTCCCCAGAGGCTTGGAATTTCAGCTCTGTGAGGCCCCTTCTCTCAGTTACTAAATTTTAGTGATTCCAGCCATATTAAGCTCAAATCCCCTTTAAGAGAACTGAGTGTAAGGGGCTTCGTTGACAAAATCGCCAGCTGTGGCTTTTGCTGTGGTCTCATCACCACAAGTGAGCTGAGATCAAACCCCTACCCCCAAGCCCTGGTCAATTCCTGCTAATGCCTGGGCACAGTGTGGTCCAAGTGTCCCATTCCTATAGGATGTGGGACTCCATTAATGCGCAACTTTAGCTGAGGATTTCTCACCATCCTGGTTGGAACCTTTTTCAATTGCCCCATTGTCTGAGAATTTTCTGCCTTCCTCTTTATTCACAGGTATCAGACCCATCGCAAGGCCTAAGGGTTGTTTCTGCCTACTTCCACTTATCCCTCATAGGTGTTTCTCCCAACACATCTCTTTTTCATTGAATTTCATCTTGGTGGTTGCCTCTCCAATGAGCAAACACAGAAGTAACTGTAGTCGTCCAGGCAAGGGATGATCCCAGCTTAGAGGAGGACATCAGCAGTGCACATGGAGACGAGTGGACAGACAGAACATGTACCGACACGTATTACAATGAAAGAATGTACAGCGCCTGTCTGCTGTGTGATTAGGTGTTGGGGTAAATGGCATGAGGGGATTTTAAATTATACCGAAATGGGGCATTGAACTACAGTCTCTAGCAACTTTGAATATAACTGCCTCTTGTATTATAAAACAAGGTTCCTTTGGGATTCATAGAAATAAATGCCTCTTTTCAAGATTTAAATTATGTGCACACCTCGGTGGCTCAGTCAGTTCAGTGTCTGCCTTCGGCTCAGGTCATGATTCCAGGGTCTCAGGATTGAGCTTGCTTCTCTCTTTTCCCCCTGCTCATGCTCTCTCTCTTGCTCTCGCTCTCTCGCTCATTCTCATAAATAAATAAATAAATAAATAAATAAATCTTTAAAAAAAAAGATTTAAATGATCGATAATATTCCAAAGGGAAGTTGCCTCAGAGATATGCAGAGAATAAATGGCCAGTTACTATACTCATATTTCTCTCCGTCACCTTCTTTTTTTTTTTTTAAAGATTTTATTTATTCATTCAAGAGGCAGAGAAAGTGAGAGAGAGCATGAGGAGAGGTTAGAGGAAGAAGCAGACTCCCCGTGGAGCTGGGAACCCGATGTGGGACTCAATCCCAGAACCCAAGGATTATGACCTGAGCCGAAGGCAGTCGCTCAACCAACTAAGCCACCCAGGTGCCCCTCCGTCACCTTTTATGATGAGTTCGTCCTTCCTGAATTATTTTGTGTGCTTTCCACTTAAACAAATTTACTTTTTATGACTCGCTTTGCTCTCAGCAGCACTAGTCATCAATGGTCTCTCATGGTTTCTTAAGTCACTTGGCTTGGACACCACACGCTCTGGGTTCTCTTTGCGCCATGCTGGCAATGCTTTCTCAGTTGCTATTGCTGGCTGTTCCTTCAGTGCTAGACCTCTAAATCTTCGAGTGGGCTCAACCTCGTGCTTCTCTTCCCTTCATACTCATACCTCTCACTTCCTAGGTTATTTTATCCAGTTCTGGAACTTCAAATATCATGAATATGCCCATGACTCCCAAACTGAGAGAAGGAACCCTGACTCCCAGACTTCTCCCTGAACTCCAGGTTTGCTATCTAACGGCCAACTCGACATCTTCATTTGAATATTTAATAGGCAACTACTGTTCCAACTTAACAGACCCAGTAGGAACTTTTGACTTCCTACCAACGCTCCCCCAGATCGTTCTACTACCCTCCTCCTTTTCAGGCTCCCCATCTCACTGAAAGCACTTCCCAACATCCATCGGATTCCTGTCTTCTATAACTGCTCCCCTTTCTTCTCTCTGGAACTCCTGACCATAAACAAATCCTCACATGCCTTGTCAGACCTAACCTCCCCTGGCACTCTCCATTCCCTTTCCTAACTTTCCTTTTCTTCAGAGAAGCTTTCGCTCTATGTGCATGGGTATATATTTTTTGTTTACTTGTGTCAAAACAAAATAAAAAAACAAGAATGTAAGCCTGTCTCTTTGCTCACTGCTATTTCTCCAGGTGCCAAGAACCGTACCTGGCATAAAATAGACATCATAAGTATTTGTCAGATCACTGAATGTCTAAGGGAATATATAAATGCATCAAGGAGAGCTCCCTGCTGCTTTTAATGCTACCTTGTTTTATCTCTTTAGGACTCACATTCTAAAAATCACTTCTGGCTTGCAAATCCGAAATTTACTAATAGACCTCCAGGTCACTGAAGCTATGACTGTGACAGTCATTACTTTTAACATTGTAAACTCTCAGGGTTTTTTTGTTTTATACTTCACAAGTATTATCTGCAAACTGAGCAAGTGAATAGATGCATCTCTACTTTTCAGAATGCCCCAACACTTACCAAAGCCACAGAATCCCAGTCAGCATTTTCCAATGAAATTCAAATCCAAACAACATCAACAACAACAAACATGTTCTTTCCTCTTGCATCTGTTAGTTGTCTCCTAAGAGTAACCATCTCCCCATTTTCTTCTAATGGACTATTTGATGATTTCTGATCAATGTCCTGCAAACTTAAATGTTGCCAATGTTATCATTTGTTATGGACAGAGTGCACCAGTCTTCATCTCTTACTTCCACCCCACAAACAGACACATTGTATCCTTGAAAACACTCCTTGCCAGTACATTTGGCCCACACTAATGCACATTTGATTTTTAAAAGCAATACGACTTTTTCTGGCACCAGTAGCTCCCTAAGCAGATGAACCTAGAAGCTATGCCCTGAACTGGTTGTTCTGGAGACATTTTAAGGTAAAAAAGTCTGAAAGCAACATATAGAAGGGTCAGTAACTTTTCCTACCAAACAGTTTTTCTGAGAGCGTTTGGTCAAAAAGCCAATCTTTCCATTCCAAGTTTATGACAGTTTCTGGGGGAAATAACCTTTATCACCATGCTGTCAGAAAATCCCAGGACCTGAGGAAGAAGAAACCAGACTTGTAACCAAGAAAAATGCTTTTAAAGAAAAATCTGTTGCTCCGTCTTTGAAACGGAAAGCATTCCTTGTGCTACAGAAAGCAATTTACATGTTTAGCTGCTGTTGAAAATGATGGATGTTCTGACTTGTTTGCAATACAACTTCCTAAATTAATAGACAAGAATGTGTCTTTTGGTAGAGTAATTTCTCCTGTTTATTTCACACTTACTAAAAAAAAAAAAATATTAACTCCCCAAAAGCAAATTCGGATATTTACCAAGATCAAATAAACTACTTTGTTTGATCCCTCAAGAATAGGAAAGGTTTCTTTCTTAAAAAAAAAAAAAAAAAAAAACCCTATATATTTCATGCATTTCTTTAATTTCAGTTACATATGTGCCACACAATACAAACACTGGGGCTGTGTCATTGCAACCTATGAGATCTTTGACTTTCTTTTCAATACTGAGGTAATTTACTTAATGTTTGATTTTTGCAACAAAATTGTGTTTTACAGCATTGCTCAGTGTCACTAGTTACTGGTCTTTACTTTGGTTTCCCTCTGGTGGGTTACCTTTTCTTTATTATGGTCCTGTCCCTAGCATGCCTTCATTCACTCATTCAGCAATCCTCTATTGACCTCCCACAGTATGCCAGGAGCTGCACTGGCTATTGGAAATATACTACCAGTCAATGCCTTCGTGTATTCACAGTCCAGTGGTTTTAAGCTACAATGCCTAGAATTGAGCATCTCTGAGGAAGATTTTTAGTAAACACATATATTATATTATGGGTTGCCTTGCTTCTTTTCCCCACCAGACTGGGAGCTCTTAAAGACAGAAATCATAAAATAGTCTTCCCGGCTCCTCGTAATTTGTCACAGTGTCCAGGTATATGTTAAGTGCCCAGTAAACACAGATTATGTCTTCTCATCCTAGACTTGATCAACTCTAAATGTCTCAAGAATATCAGATAAAAGACAATGGTAAAAATCGATTACATATCCCCTATTGGCATCTAGAAAGGATCAAGAAGCCTTAGATCACATTAGAAATCATCATGACTATCCTGAAATAAATTCAGAAATGAAATGGATCTGGAGTTTGACCTGCCCTGGAATGTTCTATTTCTGACAATAATCTGATTGTTCATAGAACCAGGTTTATAGAGATATTCTCACAGGTATGCTATGGGTTTTCCAGGACTAGATAGCCATCTATTATATCTCTAATGGACAAAAATTTGATCAGAGACCCAAATCCCTAAATCTTTGACCATTTACTATAGCAGAAGATCCACCAGTGAAAGAGACATCATTCATTCGTCCAATCATCAGACACGTACTGAGCACTTCCTGTGTTCTTGAGAATGGATTGAAATCTGCATTAGATACCAGTCACTGGATTTAGTAATTTGTATAATTCCAGTAGAAACTCTACTGTGCTAAATAATTTGGCCTGTTGGGCCTCCAGAGCACCAATTTCCCCTTCAGCACAAGGCTCAGAAAGCAAGCAAGCAATGTGCTCCATATTCAAACACTGGTCTTCCATCTCTAGTGCTTCTCTACTTACATTAGAGTAAGCCAATAGAGACCGGGACAACCAAAGAGCTCAGCTAGCTTGCTGAGTCAGGGTATGGGACCAATTCCATATCTCACTGGTCTCATCCTGACGTTGATTAGGAATTCCAGGAGTTGGGTTATCCCTTAAATGGCAGACATCATAAAATCTGGTATTTACCCACCCGCATGACTGGAGGGGAAAGAATGAAACCATGCACCTCATCGAAAAGTTTCCATAGAAAGGTTTTGCTAGTAATCCCTTATTCCTCCCACCAAAATCACAACGGTATTTCACTGAGAATTCCACGCTGACGCCTTTAGGTCACTAGAATAAGGAAAAAGAAAAGGCTTTCAACTTACATCCGCAAACACCCACACAATAGATACTGGAGAATAGGGCCAATGCCATTGTGCTCAGTCTTTCGACCAACTCAGGCCTGGTCCCAGTCGGCTGAGGCTGAGTCATAGGAGGCAGGAAGTTATGAAGCACGACGTCTTTTCTCCTACCCCCCCGTTTCCCATAGAATTTCATTACACTGTCACCACAAGCCAGCCAGTCCATACGCTACCATTACCTCTGTAATCAGGTTTCCCATTAAGGGAACAGCAGTTATGTTACATATATAAAGCGTCTTCATTTTCAAAAATGTACTTGGAATGTACTTGCCATTTTCTCACAAACATAATTTGGTGTTAGAAAAAAACAGAATCTTACTGTCTGGTTCTTTCACATGCTTAATCTTTCTTTCCCCACCTTTTGCCCCACTAGCCATGATGCCACCAGTCCCACCAATGTTTTCAAGTCAATGCTGCTTGCATTTCTTAAAATAAAAGCCCCCTCATCTAGTGCTGTGATTAACAGTAAATGGCAGTGTGTTGCTTCCCCACTTGATAAAATGATGCACTAGGATCATATGGCTTGGCAATCAGCCATCAAACAGAATAATTCCCTTTGGAAAACCAGCTACAGTTTTGTTTTTGTCCTTTTTTCTCTCTAAACCACTTCTTTAGATAGAAGATGCAAAAATTTCATTTAACCAATATTTTTCAGTTTTGTAGTTCATGGCAGTTTTCTCCCAAAAGAATGGAAAGTGTGTTATTTATGTCTCTTACCCATTACTTGGCATATTACTGGGACTTCTTAAATACTTCATAAAGACTTTTTGAGACTTTACTATTGAAAATCTATTTTTTGTACACATTTACCAAAGTAATTTAGAAATCCCCAAATCTCAACAGATTAATCAGGTATTCAAAACTCACGTAAAGCTTCAGAATGTATATTCTAGTATCTTCTATGAAAATGCTTCCTGGAAATTTTTCTTTAAAAAAAGACTTCCTTCCACAAAAGCCTGAAGTCTTTTTTCTAGCTTCTACAGAAGTTTCCTCTTTCTTCAAGCAAGTAGGTCTGACATGTACTCAGGACCCATTACCTTGCTTAGTCTGTGTTCTTTGGAAACACACAACTATTTCTGACTGGATTCAATCCTAACAAAACTGAAATCTCAATATTAAGAAATCAGAGTAGTTACATAGAAGACGACTTCATGTAAGCTGCTTGTGATAAAGGGTTTTTCTCCCTAAGACTTACATTCCCTCTTTCACAGAAATTTCTGAGATTGTTTTGAAAATATCAGTGAACATTTCACAAAAATGTAAAATTATCATACCTTTTCAAAAATGCTAATATTATCGATTTCTATTCAAATCTTGTAGTACAAAGCCACTTATTCAACAAAGATGACATGATCCAAAACATTTACACTATTATAGGCTACACTTCAGAATCATTATGGCAATAAATTAATGGTTGAAAAATAATTAAAGCCATTATTCCTATTAATAAGACACAATATAAAGCTAATTTTAAGAGCTGGTTAATTACTTAGGAGTCAGATATAGAACCTCAGGAAGGATTTTTGTCATCTACCCACACTTCCACAAAATAACTGTCTTCTCTTTTTTGTTTGTTTTCTCACTTGCTTTTTCTTTCTTTTCTCCTTGTTCTGTGGATTTACATCTAATTCAGTAGTTTCCAGACTTACGTATTTGGCCAACTAGAAAAATTATGTTTTGTTGAGGAAAAACTTGCCATGGTTCTTTATTCTTCTACATGTGACCCTTATTACCTCTAATGTCTCAGATTCTTTTCAAAGATGAATATACAGCAAATAGCCTTGTGGGATAGATGTGGCATCGTCTCTCTTCTGACCAAAGGGCAGACATGTTTATTGTCCATTAGAGAAGATTCAAGTTCCATAAACTCAGGGTTCCTCTTTTCTAATGCTATTCATTGTGTGTGTTAGTGCCATCTGGCCCTCGTTTTTTCGCCCTTAGGACTCAGGGAATGGATGAAAAGCCCATGCTGTTCACTGTACCATGAAAATAAAGTCCTTTGTCTCTAACTCAGGAGTCTCTTATCTTCTATTAGGATCCACAAAACTGTAACATATTAACTTTTTAGCTTGCAAATACATTAAAAGCTCAGACACTTTATAGTTCTTGCTAGTTTTAAAAAATACTGACCCAAATAATTGTCACCTTTGTTTCTCTAGAATTCAATTTAAAAAAAACACAAATTTCTACCATTTCCTATTACCATCTTTATATGAAAGAAAGTAGAAAAATCAAATTTCATAATAAAGGATAGAGCAAGAAAAATCTGGTCAAGGACTAGTAACCTCCTGGGCCAAACACTTCGTTCCAGGAGTTCGGGCAACACATCCTACACAGTGTTGCCTCAATTTCAACTCTGCAGGGCCCTGAGCGAGAGCGCTTCTGGAAGCCCAGAGGTTGTTAAGTAAAATCTGCTGCCTTACCTACAGTCAAACTGTGCAGCTCTCACCAGACACCATGACATTCATGAAGGTAGTTTCTTGTAATAGTGAAGGAGAAAGACATGAAGACCACCCAAAGCTCGGGAAAGACACTGGCTTCCCAACCATAAGGCTCGGTAGTCTCTGAGATGGGAAACGAAGAGAAAAAGCTGTGGGTATGGGGCCTCCTGCTGCCTGCTTTGTCTGCTGCCGTGGCAGAAGCAGCCAGTCATTCTGGGAAGCTGCAATGTCAGGTAGCAAAACCCCTCTGTTACTGCCAAGTCTAACATTTGGTTACCAAAAAAAAAAAAAAAAAACCAGCATCTGGAAATACTTTTTTCTTCTACTGGATGGTATTCCATATGGACAGTCACTTCAAATATATATTGAGACGCCAAAGCTTAAATCTACATCAACATTAAGGAAGAAGGAAGAAAAAAAGAAAACTTGGCAGAATTTTTTTCCTAAAATAAGCATTCTATATTCTAAATCCCTAGAAGGAAGTTTGGAACTTGTCTCAGTTACTCCATCTCTCCAAACAAATTGGACTCGATGGTCTTTTGGAACCAGTTAAAGAGCTCCTCGAATCAAACCAGTGTTCCTCAAATTTTGGCTATTGGGGTGAGAAAGAAGGCAAGCTTCCTGGTGGCAGTTCAGTCCTTCTTCGTTTTCCTCTGTCTCTGCTCATAACTCTAAGGGACTCGAGTCACCAATAATGAAAAATGGTAGGGAAAATATTTAATTATGATTACCAATAACTGACTTGAAAATTCTCTCTTTTTTTTTTTATAAAGATTTTTTTTTTATTTATTTATTAGAGAGCGAGAGACTGAGAATGAGAGGAGAGAAGGTCAGAGGGAGAAGCAGACTTCCCGCAGAGCCGGGAGTCCGATATGGGACTCGATCCCGGGACTCCGGGATCATGACCTGAGCCAAAGGCAGTTGCTCAACCAACTGAGCCACCCAGGCGCCCGAAAATTCTCTTTTAAAGGAGCTAACAAGATTTCAGATTCTTCAGGCATTAAAACACCCATTACATCCCATCCCCCTCAACACATCACATTTCTTGTCTTATTAAACAGGATCCTGACCCCCGCATAAACAAGTCTTCTACAGTTCCATTCTACAGATATAGAAATACTCTTTTCACGGTATTTACTGAATAAATAGTCTTACTGCAGAAGTACTCCCTTCCAATAGTGCATGCCCACCTAAAAAAATTCTCTAAGAAGCTGGAAAGGGACAAAATCCCTAACCCTATTGATATAAAGAATAAACAAGCTCTGTATTCTAAAAATATTCACTGGTTAACTTGAAGGTAACTTCCTCCTTAAAAATCTTTCTTAAGAGGAGGAAAAAACAGGAAAACAAGAAAGCTTCACTGGGGAAGGTTTCCCTTCTCCTTAAAGTTCCAAACTTCTCCAACATGGCTCCATATGGAACACTCTTGGAACCTGTACTCCTTCAACTTTGCCTTTCCTCTATCCCTGCCCCTACCTCCCCATCCTTGAATTGCAAGACTGTCTCCCCACAGGACCTTAAACACCTGCTGTCCCTTCTGGATAATATCTCAGTGTGTTCATCCTCTTCTAGAAGTCTTCCCTAATGCTCAGGTTGGTTCTAGGTAGTTTCCCTAGAAGGATCTTTGTGGCAAGCATTTCTACTACAAGCATTTTTGCTGTATAATTAATTGCCAGTAAAGCAATTTTGCCATCCAAGGCAAAAAATTAACTGGTTGACAGTTTGTTGGTTTCATCAATTAGCTGACAGTTTGGTGTCATTTCTCCATTGACACAGTACTCTCATTTTTATATTATTAAACCTTAGCCCTCATAATGATTTATACAGTGGTACAGAGTCTTGAATCTACATTTCCCATAGAACTTTGGAACATCTATCAAGGGACATATGGTAATATGCTAATAAGAGTGTAGAAGGCTTTCATGGCACAATACAAAGCTGAGTTATAAATATACATCCTAGTATTTGGAAACATACCTCTTCTTTTTTTGGGGGGGGGGACATACCTCTTCTTAATGAAGGAAGAAAATTTAGCAAAAAAAAGAAAAAGTGAGACAAATAAGTGAAACAAATGCTGAATAAGGAGACAAATAAAAAAGTGCAAAAAATGTATAATATTATGAATGAAAGACTCTGAAGACAAGTGCTTAGGTACAATCCACAAAATAAAATCAGTTGTTTGCAGAGTATGGCGATGAATCTACACACATTTTAAATGTATTCAAATATTTTGTAATCCACAAATCTTTTTAATTTTGTTATTCATTTTTCATGATTCATTACGCCCTTTCTAATGAATGCCCCTTTTTTTTGGTGATCCTTGTCTTCTACAGCAGAATTGCCTTATAGCCAACTAGTTATGCAACAAACTGCTGCGGCAAAAACACCAGCCACGGCCTGGGATCAGTGTACTCCAGAACACATTAGAGCTCTTCTATCTCCACCTATCACAATATTTGTATGTTCTGTGCTATAATTACTGGTCATCCTTCCTTCATTTCCACCTAAACAAAGCTCATTAAGGTTGGGGATTTTCTAGGAATTAATATAGTATGGGACAGCCTGTACTCACAAAATAGCTATTTGTTGAAGCAATGAATGAGTAGATTTTTCAAACCTGTTTTTGCATTTCAAATCAGGTAATATAAACAAACCTACAAGTTGAATATAGTTCTATCTAGACTTTGAGGAGACAGACAATAATCATATCACATAATAACCTTGCTGGACTTCAATGAAGAAACACAAGGTAGCTCAGAAAGTCACTACCAATCAAAATGATAAGGCAGGCTCTGAATTAACATAGCAGATGATTGTCTACATTCAACACAGTACAGGTAGAGCAGTAAGGAACATCCCAGCACAGAATATTTTTTCTGTTCTGCAATAATATTTATACTGAAGGGAAGAGGAATTTAATTCATTTATAAACACGAGATAGTTATAAATACTTCCATAAAATATCTTTATTAATCACAGACTCCTCTTTCCAAAATATGAAAAGAATTTATTCATCGGTACTAAAGCAATTTATATAATATATTCATCATTTTACTTTTAAAAAGTGACTTACTCCTCAAAGAAAATGGACTTAACTAGGTATATGTATATAATTCATCGTGAAGGGAAATTGTATTTTAGAAAAAAGTCAATTTTAACCTAAAATGATAGCTTAAGAGCCATAAATTATGCCTAAATGATACTTTTTATTATTCTAAAATGCTGGCAGGATAATACTTTTGATAAGAGCTATATTCCTCATCACTTACTGTGTATTTTGTGTCTGTAGTAGAAATAATCCAATTGCCTTAATTCAGGCTGCTATAATAAAATACCATAGGCTAGGTGGCTTGCAAACTATAGACATTTATTTCTCACAGTTCTAGAGACTGGGAGTCCAAGAGCAGGGCGCAGGCATGGTTGAGCTCTGGTGAGTGCAGTTTTCAGCTTGCAGATGTAGACTTGTTCACATAGCTGAGCACAACAAGCTCTCTTCTCACTCTTAAAAAGGGCACTAATCCATGCATGAAGGCTCTGCCCTTTGACCTCATCTAATCCTAATTACCTCCCAAAGGCCACATCTCCTAATGCCATCACATTGGGAGGCAGAGTTTCAACATATGAATTTAGGGCCACCCAATTCTTCCTTCAGTCCCTAACAGCAATTGTTGAGCCAAGAAACATACTTGAAACGATGAGTAACGATTAAAGGTGGTGATGGCGGTGGTGGTGAAGACAATTCCTTGCATTAGGTTTCCTGGAATAAGTAATTAAGGAGGAAGATGAAATCTGGGGCTTCACAGAGAAATGGGGACTGTATTGAGATCAGATGAGATTCAGTAAAGTGGGAAGAGAAAGAAAGTCACTCCAGGCAGTGGAAGCTGAAAGAGCCCAGCAGAAGCGGTGCTGGGAACACTGGGAAACCAACAAGAAGGCCAAGCAGCCCACCTGAGAGCTGGAGGGTTGGGAGTGAAAAGAAGCTGGAAGCACATACCCAGGGTGTTTGGGTTCATCCGAGAGGCAGTTGCAGGTTTTGTAAAAGAGAAAGACATACATACAACTTTGGTGCTTTAGAAAATGTATTTGCCTGTGGTTTACCAGCAGAGTATAGGTGGGGAAGACCTGGGGAAGAAAGAAGTTGTTTCTCGCAAACACACTAGAAATGAAAGAGGAGAGGACATATAATGGGAACATCCCAAAGGATGGCTGGAAAGGACTTCATAACTGAGCTGGGAGGAGAAGGAGTCCGAATGCCCACTTACATAGATTTCTACAACAGGTCATTGACTGGTGCTCTAACCTCCACCCTTGCCAGCCGACACCTGACACTAATCATAAGCCCCTCCTGCATTCGCTCCCCATTACCCTCATGCCAAAGCATGGATCTCTGGCGTGACCCTGAGTGATCTGTTTCATGCTTATCTCTGCAGCCTCATCTCCCCACTCACGGGACTCCAGCCACATCCAGGTTCCCACACATGCGGCTTCCTCTGCCTGGAATTGCTGTAACTCACTCTTGCCTTCCTGACCCAGCACCGTATCTCTCTGTGTCTCTCTCCCACATGAATACACACCCCACTTCATTCGGCTAAGCCCCACTAATCCTTGCTTTCTCAATTTGAATGTTATTTCCTTATACAAACCTCTCTCTTATCAAACTAGATAAGGTTGGCGGGTTATTTGAGTCCATAACACTCTGAATTTCCAAGAACTACCCACCCCATTCATAATCACTTGTGCCCTATCTGCTTCTCCACTAGACTGTAAGTTCCCTGGGGGCAGAGATTTTGTCTGCCGCTTGTGCTGTGATATCCACAGTACCCAATCCAGTGCCTTGAGATGCAATCTGCAAACCAAAAAGGTTTATTGCGTAAATCAATGAGACCCTACAGTATTATTAGTGATTGGAATGAAGTTCTGACCACAACACTTGACCCAAAATTTAGATCTTGGGAGAGGAAACCACCATGCAAAAGGCAAAGAAATAATTACCAACATTTCTACACTGGTTTCTACCCATATATAATTATCTCCTTCCTTCAGCGTCATCTACCTAGTATTTGATTGCCTTTTACTTATAATACTCATGAGTATTTTCCACCTATTACCACCTAAAGCCAAAGAAAATAACAGCTGGCAAATCTATCCTCTCTTTTATCTCCCCTAATTACCTCCATATCAAATTATTTTGAATAGTAAGAGATATAAAGTTGTAAAAATAAAGCATGCTGCATTTTTAATATGCCAAGGGTTATGTTTATGAAACATATTTTTTCTTCCTATCCTGAGAGGATTTTTCTCATCTGCTATAATTCAACTTTGGATGCTATTGAAACAACCACAAGAATGATTCAGCAGCTAAATGGCACCGGAAGTAGCCTCCCTCCTAACGTGGCAAAATGCCCAAATTTTTATTTCCATTATCATGGAATTTCCTCTTTTTTATGAGGCATTGCCAGCTGGGGAAATTGGCAAAGGAAGCGAAAAATGCCCTTTCGCTTTGAATTTATCGAACAAGGCTCCTAACATACTAGGAGAACACTGACTGGAGTGTAAGGTGCCGGAAGACAGTGCTTTGTGCGTAGCACAATTCAACGACTTTCTTAACCTCCAAAAATGTTATTAAATTGCCAACCTCAGAAAGCAATTCTCTGGCTTAACAGAACATGCTCGTGCTCTGAACTCACCTAATTAATAAGAACTTGCAAGACTCTCTTTAACTCTCAAAAAAGGGAGATTGTCAAAAGGCAACTTGAAGATTAAAAAGGAAAACTGGAAGAGAATGGCTGAGGAAATGAGCTTTTTCCACCAAACTCTCTGACGTTTAACTTGGCGAAGAAAATTATTATTACCATATTGGTACCATATAACTGGTACCAATTGGTATCATATAACTGAGTCCTTTTCTGGTTGTTTTACACAAATGGTTTGAGTTTTTCCATCCTCAGGACCCCATGTCTGCTATAAGCCAGGTGTGCTATAAACAATTCCTCTTCTCAGAGAATGAGAATAAACTAAAACCATTGGATTACAGAAGAAGAGTCTAAGAGTAAGGACTGTATAATACTAACAAAAACTGTTAGAAGTAGGGGCACCTGGGAGGCTCGGTCGATTACAAGTCTCTCTTGGGTTCAGGTCATGGACAGAGCCCGAGTTGGGCTTCCTGCTCAGTGGGGAGCCTGCTTCTCCCTCTGCCCCTCCCCCCTGCTCATACCCTTGCTCCCTCTTTCTCTCTCTTTCTCTAATAAACAAATACATCTTTTTTGAAAAATTGTTAAAAGTGCAGCCAAGTTCTCTTTACCCCAAGTAGTCAGGAAACAGGGACATCTGGCTAATGAAGTATCCAGTTAAATCTTACATAGTAACCAGATACTACAAATGCCCAAAGATTTAGAAAATAATATAATATACTATAACAAAAATTATATCTACCATAATCTAATCTATACTTGATTCAAACTCTCAGGATCTTTCTCGGCCCCATGACCATCATTCAGAATATCATTAGTCATTGCTGTTTGCAAGTCAGAAGGATAAGAAGAGAGGGGCTAAGCTGCACCCACTCCAAAAGTCATCTGGAGTGTTTGCTTTTGTTTAATAAGTCCCTGATCTAGGGGTGCCTGGGTGGCTCAGTGGGTTAAAGCCTCTGCCTTTAGCTCAGGTCATGGTCTCAGGGTTCTGGGATCGAGCCCCACATCGGGCTCTCTGCTCAGCAGGGAGCCTGCTTCCCCCTCTCTCTCTGCCTGCCTCTCTACCTACTTGTGATCTCTTTCTCTCTGTCGAATAAATAAATAAAATCCATTAAAAAAAAAATAAGTCCCTGATCTTGATGGCAACTTATTTACTTGGTCTTTCTTACTTTTCAGATCACAGTTTAATGTCAATTCTGACTCCAGATTAAGTAGTCATGAAGTCAGGAACTACAGATTTTAAACTTGAGTCTGCTACTACCTTTGTGAACTTGAACACGTCAAATAAGCACTTTGTAAAATAAGGAAACTGTTAAAATAATTGATCAAGGCCCTTTCTACAATAAGAATCTATGAGGGTAAGAATAGTCATTCTTAAGAGAGTTCTGTTTAGAAAATCATTAATGTAACACTTCAAAAAACAAAAAAGGTTTCTATCTACCACTCTATTGCAGGAAAAGCCATGAACTCTAGTTGTGGAGTATTTATCTCTCCAGAAACTTCTCAAAGGGGGACATCTGGTTGTCATATCTGATATATGAAAATTAGGCTTTAAGATAAGCAAAGTGAAGGGGCGCCTGGGTGGCTCAGTCGTTGAGCATCTGCCTTTGGCTCAGGTCATGGTCCCAGTGTCCTGGGATGGAGCCTCACCTCGGGCTCCCTGCTTGTCAGGAAGCCTGCTTTCTCCCTCTGCAATTCCCTCTACTTGTGTTCCCTCTCTTGCTATGTCTCTCTCTGCCAAATAAATAAATAAAATCTTTAAAAAAAAAAAAAAGATAAGCTGAAGGAGGGGTTCAGAAAGAGTTCAGGACAGGTTAGCACCATCTGCCGGTCCTGTGGGGGGGGACTCCCCAAGCCCCAGTACTAGCCCCCTGCCTGTCTGGACTCAGGACCGACCCATGCATTCTGCCTCCATGCCTGCCTTGCTTCCAGTTCAACTCTTCTTAGTCACCACCCTCATCCTCATATCTGACACTTAGACACCATTGACTAAGGCTGCCATATTCTTAACCCAGCTCTCTCGGCTCTTTGACCTTCTAACTTACATTTCTGCCACTCTGACCATTTTCTACCTTCTTTTCCCAAGCCAGGGTTGACATTTTTTACCAGCCACCCTCTGCCACTAGACTCAAACAGGAAGGAAGTGGTCTACGGAACATATTTTGTGAGCCAATGTTTTAAACACTCTAAGTTGATTCATTCTTTCAACAAGCAATTATTAAGGGCCTACTGTGTGCCAGGTACTATAAATGAACAAGAAATAATGGGTAGGAATAGGTGTTAAATTGAAATGATACATGGTGATATTATAGGAATGTTAAAGACTACTTGATATTGATTGGTTGAGAAAAAGTCTCACTGAGGTGGAGATATTTAAGCTAAATCCTGAATGACAGGAAGGAGGCAGCCATACAGAGAACGGGGGCGGGGGGGTGGTAAGGAGAGGGGTGTTAATGGCAAAGGGAACTCTGATGGCAAAGGCCTTAAGAAGAAATGAGCTTGGTGAATTGAGGGACAGAAAGAACAATGTGGCCAAAACATAGCAAGGGAGTTGGAGAGAAGACAAGAGGAAGCTGAAAAGTACATTGAGGCAAAGAAGGGAGGTCATTGTAGGCTGGAGTTAAGGAGCTTGGGTTTTACTCTAAGGGTGGTGGAGGGTTGTAAGCAGTGACATGACATGATATAACCTACTTTTAAAAGATGGTAGAGGAACAACAGTGGTATCCAGGAAGTCCTTTACAAGCCCATTGCAATGATCCAGGCAACATGGTGCTGGTAGTCTAGACTAGAGCAATAACCATGGAGATAGAAAAAAGTGGATATGATTTGGAGGTAGACCAGATAATTGATTTGCAAGACCAAATAATTGATTAGATATGGGCAATAAGGGAAAGACAAACCAAAGATGACCTTTTAGCAACTGGGTACATGGTCATGCCACTTACTAAGATGGGTAAATCTGCAAAAGCAGTGATATATTGGTAAATGTTTAACAACCTGGTCTCACGAGGAAAAATGCCTGATTTAGGTTCAATTTCAGAATGTAAATACTCCTACCATTGCCTAATTCATTCTACAGATATGAGAATGGCATGAATAAAATATGGTCCCAAGTAGGCTTTCGGGACCTGGGAGAAAGAGGCTTCAGTGCATCACTGTTGGTAACAAGTTTTGGAGAGAAATAAAATCAAGAGGTCTGCTGCATCTGGACTAAAGCTAAAAACCCTATTAAATATCCAAGGGTCAAGAAATTGATTGTACTTACAAGTTGCATTTTTGCAATCAAGGTACCTAGATTTCAGTATCTTCATTCTCTATAAAAATATCTTCACTGATTTCTTTTCTCTTTCTTCTCTCTCCTCTTTCTCTGCTCTTATTCCTGTTTTATTTGTGTGTGTGTGTGTGCATTTCTCTGTGTGTTTGCCTTTCTGTGTATGTGAACATGCACACCTATGTGTGCATTAGTTTTCTACTGCTGCTGTAACTAATGACCAAAAATGTAGCAGTTTAATACAAATGTATTATCTTTCAGTTGTATAGTGTATAGTGTAGAGCCATGTCAGTAGATTTAGCCTCTTGCCAGGCTAAAATCAGGGTGTCAGCAGGGCTGCATTCCTTTCTTGAAATTCAAAGGGAGAATCAGTTCTCTTGTCTTTTCTAGCTTCCAGAGATGTCCTACACTCCTTGGCTCATGGTCTTCTTCCTCCATCTTCGAAGCCCCAGTAGCAGACTGAGTCCTTGTTGTATTGCAACACTCTGACCTCCTCTGCTCCCTCTCTCTTCCAATTTTAAGGACCCTTGTGATTATGCTGGGCAACCCAGATAAACCAAGATAATTTCCCATTCTAAAGTCAGATATTAGCAACCTTATTTCCATCTGCAACCTAATTCCCCTAATCTAACAGAGTCACAAATTCTAGGGAATAGGATGTGGACATCTTCGGGTCGCCATTAGTCTGCCTATCACAATATGCATGTATGTATGTATGTGTGTATACACAAACACAAACTATTATGCACGTTTATGTTTGCACATCTGTACATATATTCTATATATGTGTATAAAGACAAATGTGTATCTATACCTGCATATGTTTCTATGACATACAAACTTATACATTTCTTCTACTAGAATTTTTGTCCAGGAAGAATTCTCTTCTTCAGGAACAACTTGTATACTTTTTCAGTTTAGAATGCCTGTAAAATCCATCATATCACTCTTACCTTATTTCCCAAGAAGCTCAAAGTTACATTTAAATCTCAGATGTAATAACTTACTCATCCCAGATAATCACTATATCTATTTATCACTGTCTACTTAACTTCAGATCTGTATTTGAAAGTCTTTTTTATAATTGTACTGTATTACATTTATTTCATACTGGAAATCATCTAAAATGCATTTTTTGGAAATAGAGTAAGTTAAAAATTATAAACAATAGCCAGAATAACAGAAATCCCAGGAAAGCAAAATGATAGCATGATGCATTCTTTAGTCCCATGTAGACCACAACATTAAAAAACAAATCACGGAAAGCTAAAACCATAGAGTAATAAGACTCCAAGTCCCTGAAAAGGGAAAGAACGTTCAAACTAGCTTTCCATTTTCCATCAAGCTCTGAAGTATTCCAAGAAAATCAAAATGTGATAATCCCAGTCAGATAGAGTATCCAAAAGAAAAAAGAAAGAAAACTTTCCAAGAAGAAATGGAGCCTGAGTGGCTGGATGCTCTCACTACAAGGAAAGCTTTGAATTGCCCCAAGCTTTGCCACTCCCTAGACATTCATCTTTTCCTAATACTTGACCTGAGAGGCTCATGAGCATTTGAAAATATTTTAGATGAGCCACTGAGCATGAAATACTTCCCACACATTAAAAGCTTTGGCTTTCATGGAATAGACTTCCCCTCCCCTCTCCTGCACGTGGGTGATCCTCCCCCTCTGCGGGGACCCAGACATGCATCAGGGAAAGGCTGGTAACCAGAGCGGACAGGGAGGAGGCCACCAGTGTATACAGAGAAGCTCAGACTGCTACACTGCCCACCCAAGAGACCAGCTCACCTCCTTGGAAATATCTCCTTTCAACACAGGAGATAGAACTGAGTTCAAAACTGGGCGCCAAAATTGACCAGCATGTGGGTAAGTCACTTAAGTCTCAGAACCCCAAGATCCTTGTCTCTAAAAAAGAATCACGAATAATGTCCCTACCCCCCTACACACACACAGTCTTGCTGTGATGATGAAATGCCATGGTGTACATACACTCCCTGGCATACTTTCTGAAATGGTAAGCACTCCATGAATGTCAGCTACAGGTATTGATGAAAATAGCAATAACAATGAATAATGCCCCATCTAATATGCCAAAACACATTGTATACTGAGTAGTTCAACAGAATCTATTTGCATGCATTCTCAAAAACAAAGCTCTAGAAAGAAATCCAGTTGTTTAGGAAATAACATAGCAAGCATATAATCTACAAATAGCCTGCAACAATAGCACCCCTCATTTTTTGCAGGGTATACTCTATACCTGATACTGGGCCAAGTAATTTTTGTAAAAAAAAAAAAAATGATCTTTAGAACTACCTAGACTTATTAGTTTTACTCTCAAAATTACTCATCATATCCATAAGTAAACTGAGATCCAGAAAGGTTAAGTACTTACCCACACCGCTAGTGAGTTATATTTTACTCCAGAACTGTTTGAGGCCATGACTTTGTTGAGTTTATTACATCTCAAAGAGAAGTGGGGAGTCCTACCAAAGGCCAATCTTTCAAATACTTGATCATATAGTCTGCACAGGGTCTCTCCCAGACTAGACCTCCCCTCACTGAGGCTCATATTCCTTACCTTGCTTCCCAAATTATGGGCCAAGATGCCTGTCTATTTCACAGCCTCTTCCAGATCTTCAGCAGTGTGCTCTGGGACCCAGTTCCAAAGGGTCTTCCTCTGTAAATTCAGTTTTCTTGAGTCCCCGAGGTCAGCTGTTGGCAGGCAGCCCAACTTCTGAATGGTGAAGACAGAGTCTTTTCAATTCCTTTCGATGATGGCACCATGTTTCTCTGTCTCCTTCCTCCCTCCTAGAAAGCAACAGCACACATTGGCTAAGCACTTCAGATCAGAAATGAGCCAAACTTAGTTTCAAATCCTGGCTCCAACATTCATTAAATGTGCGACCTTGGGTAAGTTATTAGGTAACACCCAGTTTCTCCACTTGTAGAATGCAGGTAAATACAGCTTTTATCACATTGGTTTCGTGAAAGAATTAGACCACTAAATTAAGATTAAACATATAACCTTTAATGTAATACCTGCATAAAGTTAGCATTCAATATACGTAAGACGTTATTATAACACTCAATACAATTTCAATGTTCGATGTCTACTTCCCTAGCAGACTATAAGTGTCGTATTTACTGTAGTGTCCCTAGTCCCTATCACAGTGCCCAGCCCCCTAATGGGGCTTCTGAACACTTGTCCATGGAATGAATGAAAGAATGCTGTGAATAAACCCTTTACCAGGCAGATCACAAACTACTCTCACACTCCCTCAACACTCCCCCTAGTGGTGATCTGATGAATTCCCATGCTTGGGGATTCCTAAACTGCCTCAAATGGGATACTTGAGGAAGCAAGGGAGATGTAGAAATATTTTTTAGGAAACCTTCTACATAAAGTGCTGTAGGAAACCTCTGCACTATGCTGCTTCAAAACCACTTAAAGACCAACACTATTTATCTTGGCTTCTAGAGTCAGACTGCTGTTTCTTTGACAGTGATATGACACAGACCCTGGGCCACATGGGACCCCAGTATATTCTGATTGTGTAAGTATTTCCAAAGCCTTCCTTCCAAGGAGGCCTACTTTCCAAGGAGGTTTCAGTATATGCTTCCCTAGCCATTCGTATGTTGTGGCTAATGAGTAGCCACTCTAGTGAGAGAAAATAAACCAGAAGAATAGAAAGAGGTGAAAAGAAGAGGACGAGCCCATGTAGATTGAGTTTGGAAACTGAATACTAGGAAGTTTTGAGAAAGTATTATAGGGAGCTGAAGTAGCTGCCAAACAGTAATCTTTGAGGTATTTCGAAATGGATGGAGAAAGTATTTTAAGATATTTTCTGCATGATAAATGGAATTCACCTTTAAATTCTCTTCTTTTGGTTTTAGGCACATTTCAATAGCTTTTCAAAAATATTTGAGAGATCTAAGTTGTGTCTCTTTTGAATTTGAACCCTTGCTAAAACTGTCCAAAGGGATCCTGCTTTCTTCACCTTTCATACACACCTAGTCAAGGAACATCTGTTACTCTAAGATGGACTACGTAGATAGGACAATTTCTCTTTTTTCAACACCCTTAACCATACACATCTTCATATGGAGCCCTGTTTGTTGACTTTGTCCTTCAAAGCTGTCCTTTGTACCCATATTTATTTATTTATTTCAGCCACATTACAATGACTACTTGAAGAAGTCCATAACTCCCCAAGGATCATTTCCCTTTTAAGGTCAAATTTCCAATAAAATTGCTTTCCACGCCTCCTTTGCCGTGTTCTGTTTAATGAGTAGGCCATTGCTGGTCTCCCCCAGCGTCCATATAAGCGAGAACTGTGAAGTTTTTAAGACCGAGTGCTTCTCTCCTCTTCTACCTACTACCAGTATAACCTTAATAAAATCACAGAAACTCTCTGGCCTCTGAGTCTTTATTGTTGTTTTTATATTTTGAAAAATCGGTATTGGATTTTAAATAATACATGCTTATTGTAAAACTCTCAAACAATGTGAAATTATATAAGGTAAAACTGTTTTTTTTCCACTTCTCACTCCCCTATTCTGATTAAAGCTACTAATACAGCTATTATCTTTCTACATTTTTTCTATGCAAATGTGTGTGGAATAGTATATAATTTTTACAAATAAAAAATGTGTATTATATAGCATGCAATTTTCTTAAAAATTAGGATATGCCAGACATCATATTCTATAACTTACTTTTCCATGTTCTCAAATAGAAAAATTAATAGAAATAGAGTTTTTGTGACTCTTAAGTGAAAACACTTTGATAATTACAAGATATTATGTAAAGATATCAAGTTATTGTTACAACTAAGAGCTCTTTGCTCATGGTTTACTCTTCCTGAGTTGTACTTAGGGTGACCAGCTTTCCTGTTTTACTCCTGTTTATGAAAATAAACTTTTTCCTCAGTTCAAAAACACAATCTTTAAAATATATATATTTTAGGGCACCTGGGTAGGCTCAGTTGGTTAAGTGTCTGTC
>CM052802.1:74532369-74655066 GCA_028533885.1 Nasua narica | reverse complement strand
ACTAGTTACTCCTCCGAACTTTTTGCCCTTTTTAAGTGTTTTTATTTGGTTCTACGTTTATGCTTGTCCTCCCGCCGCCTGGCACTTTCCTTTGGGGTATTACTGTCCTTGGTTAGCTTCTGGTGGCTCCCTCCCCCTTTTATTTATCCTCCGATATCAGCTCGAGTGATCCCACTTTGCTTTTACCTCTCCACTGCTGGCTTCTGCTCTCGGAGAGATCCCGGGGTTAGAAATCTTTCTCCTCAGGGTGATTTCATGGGTGTTCAGCATGTTCTGGTAGATTTCCAGCTCACTTTTGGGGACCGGTTGCTGCAGGATCTCTTACTTCTCTGCCATCTTGCCCCAAATCCCTGTTAAGGACTTATTTTGAGAAAGATATTGAAGTTACTTATAATAGGAACAATCAAGATATGGTCTCTGTCTTCTATTTTAAAATTTTTTTTATTATGTTCAGTTAGCCACCATATAGTACATCATTAGTTTTTGATGTTGTGTTCAATGATTCATTAGTTGCATGTAACACCCAGTGCTCATCACAACATAGAACCCCAGTCTCTCTCTGGAAGAGAGAAATAACAAGCAACCTAATTAAAAATACAGTATGAATTATTGTGGGGGAAGTATAGGGCATTATGAAAGCACATGAAAGGAACATCAGACCTCTTGGTGGAATGAGGGAAGGCTTTTGGGAGGAAGTCATTCAGCAGGCATCTGAATAAAGGGTAGAAATGAGCCCAGGAAGGGGGTGTGGAGTTGGAGGAGGGAGTTGGAGGGAACAGAAAGGGTGAAAGCCTGAAGGTGAGATTGAGCTCATGTAGTGACCGGTAGAGGAAGCAGACTTGCTAGAACTTTGTGATTGTTTAGATGAGGATGGGGAGGTGTAAGGGAAAGGGACATGGCCAGGACTTCCATAAATGTCTGTAATTCCAGGAGAGAGAGGGTGTGAGCAGGGGAGAGAGAAAGAGACAGGGAGGGAGGACGAGAGGCCATGTCAGTCACGTTGTGTCATTTGTGGGATCATATGTTGGTAACTCAGGGCTATTTCCTCCTTTGCTTCTTTCCCCTGTATTCCAGGACTGGAATCCTGAAAATCACATTTTCTAGACTCCTTGTCAGCAAATTTCTTATTTAGATTCTGTCAAAGCATTAGATTTGGAAGTCGGGGAGCAGTTAAGACCCTATTCCAGTGAGAAAGTAACGGGTTTTGTGAAGTTTTGTGTCCTGAGAATTACCCCTTTCATTGCTATCACCAGTTGAGCTCCTCAGCGCTATCTCCCTGCAGCTCCTACACTTCCTATGCCTTCCAACAGTTTAAGTCTCCAATTCCTAGATTTAAATCCCTTCCTGTTCAAGATACCTAAAGTGATTCTTGCTTTTCTGATTTAACTCTGAGCATCCAACTCCGAGAATTCAATCTGAGCATTCCATGTCAGCATGCTGGAACTTCCAGATACTTTCAGAACATGCTCCATTTTTCTCTCACATGTTAGGCTCAGTTAGAGGTTTGAGCATCCTTGTCAAACACTATTACCCAGACTTTCCTTCCCACCTTACTCTAGCCATCATCAAACTGAATCCAATCTCCTGTCCTTCCCTTTCTACTAAACCTGTGTATGTGCCTTCTGGAACTCTCCTTTCTGTTTAGGAAACCCTACTGCATCTTCAATATCTCCTCTGAATGTTCTTTTTAATCTCCTTAAGTTAAAATCTGGCTGTCTTTGAGGACATTGCTTTCCCTGAAGTTATCTTTGGACCATGAATTGGGCAATGTTTTCCTTGCTTTCCAGTGTTTCAATGTTTCATGGCTGTTTCTTAATCATTTCTCTGAGTTTCTTTGAAGAAATTATTATTTTGTATTAAGTTTTAAAATTTGAATTCCAGTACAGTTAACATACAGTGTTATAGTAGTTTCAGGTATGCAATATAATGATCCAACAATTCTATTCATTACACAGTGTTCATCACAATAAGTGTACTCTTTTTTAAAAATATATATATTTTTAAGATTTTTATTTATTTATTAGAGAGCGAGAGACTGAGAATGAGAGGGGAGAAGGTCAGAGGGAGAAGCAGACTTCCCGCAGAGCCGGGAGTCCGATATGGGACTCGATCCCGGAACTCTGGGATCATGACCTGAGCCGAAGGCAGTTGCTTAACCAACTGAGCCACCCAGGCACCCTAAAAAAAATATTTTATTTATTTATTTGAGAGAGAGAGAGAGAGAGAGCAAGCACACATAAGCAGGGGAAGTGGCAGGCAGAAGAAGAGGGAGAAGCAGGCCTCCCAACGAGCAGAAAGCCCAAAGTGGGGCTCCATCCCAGGACCCTGGAATCATGACCTGAAATGAAACCAAGAGTCAGATGCTTAACCGACTGAGCCACCCAAGTGCCCCTTTTCTTCTGTTTTTGATTTTAGCCATTCTGACAGGTGTGATGTGATATATCATTGTGGTTTTGATTTGCATTTCCCTAATGATTAGTGATGTTGAGCATGTTTTCATGTGTCTGTTGGCCATCTGGATGTCTTCTTTGGAGAAATGTTTGTTCATGTCTTCTGCCCTTTTTTAATGGGATTGTTTTTTGGGTGTTTGAAGTGATTATTATCTGCTGATAACATACCTCCACCTTCTCATTGCTGACCTACAATTATAGTCACTTAGTTATATGAACTATTCAACTCACCTCGGTCTTTGATATTTGATTTGAAGGGTTGCTGTACAGAGTCGTTTAACATTCATTATATGTAAAACATTTAGAAATGTGGTACAAAGTAAGTTCTCAATGAGTATTATTATCATTGTCATCATCCTCATTTTCCCTTGCTTGTGCCAGAACAAGTAAACATTGCTGGAGAAAATCACACACTGGGATTATTGGTTTTTCTTGAATTCATGGTTATAGCCTTCAAATTGGCCCTTAACCCTGCTTAGCAATCATTATTGTTCTTTATTAAGATTGCTTTCCCACTCAGAGAGATGACTTGTTATACTTTCTTCTTTTTTCCTATATCCCACACCCTTTCTCTCTCTCAGATGATGATCTCAGCTCACACTTCATTAAGACAATACAGTTTAATTTGGAAACTCTCATCTTCCCTCCACCACATCGTTTCTCCTTAGTACATCTATACCCACCCTTCTCCTCCCTTCCTATTTCCATCAAGTAAGTAGCCTTCTTTTAATCACAGCCTATCCTTCTAATTGTTCTTTGCACCCTTTCCCCATTCTTTCTTAGGATTCTGCTCCTTGTGTTATCCACTGTTCTGTTGGATAATTACCATCAACCAAAAAAGCAAGAACTTCCAAAGCAGTCAACTCCCTACAAACATTCTCTCTCTGTTCTCATTCATGGTAAAACTTCTAGAGTAGTTTCCTGCAATTACTGCCACCATTTTCTGATCTCCCATTCACTTTCAGCCCTTGCCAATCTGGTGCCACACTTCTGCAGACACCAACATGGCTCCTGAAGGGGACAGTGTCTCCATGTAGTGGAATTTAGTGGCCCCGATCTGTCTTCGCATTTATCAACCTCACAGTAGCATTCAACTCAGTTGAACAATTCTCTTAAAGCATTTTCCTGTTCTACTTAATGTGACCCCACAACTCCTTGGTTTCATTCAAAGTTCCAACCTTTGTACTAGGGCATGTTTCTGAGCTATACATTCATACCTGTCCTGGCAACATCTCTTAACCTTTTGAGTCTGTGAATACCACTATAAAGTAGGGAATAAGAGCATGGGCTCAGGTGCCATACTGTCTGCTCATACATCCTGGCTCCACCATTTACTAGCTGTGTGACCAGGCAGATTACCTGACTTTGTTGGATTTCAGTTTCTTTATCCATATAATGAGGATAATAGTGCTTTAGTTACAGGGTTATTGTGAAGATTATATTAATACTGTGCAGCTTAGAGTAAGCACTCAGTAAATGTTAGCTGTTATTATTATATGCTGAAAATGCTAAAATTTATATTTCCTGCCTAGACCAAACCTAAGGTTGGGATTCACATGCAGCTGCCTTTTTAAGAGCTAAAACAAAACAAAACAAAAAACAAAAAAACCCCAAAAGAACTCCACATGGATGACTAGTAGGATCCCCAAATTAACATGTTTAAAACAAAATTTATATTTTGATAAGCCCCCAAACCTGTTCTTCTCCTCAGTCTTCACTCTCACTAAATGGTATTGTCTTTATCCATGAAGCAAAAAGTTATTTTTGAAATTGGAGGTGCCTATCCATGTTTCTTTTTCTTTTCTTTCTTTCTTTTTTTTTTTTTGCATGTGTGTTCTTAGAAACATCTTATTACAAGTGTTCTTTAAAAATTCATTACATGTAGTACAGAGTGGGTATAACAAATTCACTGATCTAAAAACTCTGCCTGTAGTTCTTAACAATCTGAAATTATAAAATTGAACTATAAGTAGGTAGAAGAGTTAAAACCATTGTAGTGTTTCTTGGAGTAAGTAATCTTACTAATACCCAAAAGCTTCTTATTGAACTCCCATGATGCAAAACTTTCTACTCTGAGTGTGTGTGTGTGTGTGTGTGTGTGTGTGTGTATTGGCCTGGGTGTGTTTGCCTGCTAGAAGTTAGGAGAAAAGTGACATGCAGCCTAGAACTAGAAGACCTGGTCCCATGACTCTTATTCCAGAAGATTAGTTTAAATTACTTGGGCAGATAAAAACAGAGGACATGCTGAATCACACATATCTTTTAAACACTTATGAAAAAAGCCATATGCTATCAAAATTATTGGTAAATGTCTGTCATGTCTTTGTTATTACATTTGCCACTTGTTCCACTTCTAGTATATCTTCCTGTGTTGTTATGACATTTTCTTTTAAGTAGTTATTTCTTTTCTATAATACTCAGTTTCACTAGTCTACGTTTTTTGGCCCCCCTTTTTTTGCCTTCATAATGACTCCAAATATAAATATGATATTCTTTTCTGGTACAGTTATCAAAGGGAAGGAGGTTTGAATTCACAAGGAAAATAAATGTCCTAGAATTTCCAGGTGTTAGAAATTCAGTGATCTTTTAGTGACCACAATAGTTGTCACACAATATCATTACTAAGCACATACTATATTCCAGCCACTTGACTAAATAGTTTTCATGCATTATATCATTTAAGCATCACAATAATTCTATCATGTAAAAGTATTATTAACTACAAATACTAGAGCAGAAAATGGGCTAAAAGAGACTTATTGTTTTGTTTATGGTCATATAGCTAGTAAAATGACACAGAAACCAAGCCCATGTCCTCCTATCCCTAAAGCCAGTGCTCCTCATCATTAATTTAATTTAAACCTTTTAATAGCAGTTACAAAGAAATAGTTTATTCCTTAGTATGCCTTAATAGTTTATTAAGTGGCGTATGCTTTCTATATATGTTTTGTCTTTTTCCAGTTGATGAGTTCCTAATTTTTTTGAGATTTTCGTATGAACAGCCTTATTAATTTTTTTACACGCTGGATAGAAAACCTCATTACCTCATTCTCCATTATTTACCCAATTGTAAGATTCAGCTTCCAAGTTCCAGCTAAGGGTTTATAAATCAGTTTTTGTTGTATTCACCATTTCTGTTAGTACTATGGTTTCATTGTGTGATGATCATTTTGAAGTCTGCATTTAGTGCAAAGGTAAGACTTTCCACATATTAGTTCTTTTAAAAATTTAGCTCGATTCCCAGATCTTGTTCTTGGGCTGCCAAAACGACTCTGTGGCAACATTGAAAACTGATGATAAATAGGGAATGTTTAGATTGAGACCCGTGGAACTGGACCGAAGCACTTATCTTTAGATCCAATTTCGGTGATGTATGTATTATAATTCCTGGCAAGGAAAAAGCTGTTTCTAGCTGATGGAAACTTTTTCCTGAAGTAGGCTCTCCCAGAAACTCCCCAGGTAGCAATGAAAAGAAAATGTTAAATTCTCCAGCTTTGTTATTAAAGAGTACAGTAAGCAGTGTCTTCAGCAGCAGCTTTACTAGTCATGCAGAAAATGTCTTCATATGGCTGTTTCCACACTGTCATCTTTCAGTTAACATTTAGGGAATAATTTTTACATTGTAGTACTGAAGATATTCCCACAGGTTGCTGACCTGGGGAAGGCCAAGGAAGCAACTTTCTCATGACCAGACCAGATAAGAAATAGCACCGAGGTTATTGAACTGGAGTGATTTGGCTAGAATATTTCTTAGGTATTTTTTTTTTTCCTTCTGTCCATCTTAATGAATCAATCAACACCCCCAGATCATTCTGCAAAAGTTCCTAAGCAAATTAACATATTTAGTTAAAAGATCAAACAATTGAAGAAATTTGGGCAAATTTGGACAAGGAGAAAAGCTAGGTAAGGAATTAATAGACGGCAGCAACATTGATGTTCGTAACATACCCACCTGAAGAGTAGGTATGGTGACCAAGAATTGGGCTCTAAGTTTCCTCGAGGTTAAAGAAAAAGTGAAAGATAATTGTGGAAGTCAGTGTCCGTGATAAAGAAACCAAGTAATGAGTCGTAAAAAGCATGACTATTTTCTTCCATGACTATACATAAAGAACCTAAACTCCTTAATGATGTCATAATTGATGAAGTTACCTATTGTAATGTTTGAATATTTCATTTGGTGTAAGGTGAATACATGATTTATCCTCATCATTTAGGGAAAGCAATTCTGTTGCCAGAGTTGGGAGTGGGAACAAAATAATTGGGCCCAGTTGCTAGCTCTGATAATATGACTTGTTTCAAGGGAAAAGTTAGACCATCTTGCTACAGCATAGGTGAATGGACTATATATTCTTAGGACCAGAAATATTTTCTAGTTAACAGTAATCTTTCATTATTACAAGCATGGCATATATATTGTATGAGATCAAAAGATATGGATAAGAATAAAAAACCATTTTACCCCCCACTCAGAAAAAAATGATCATAGTGTGTATTTTGCAAAAAAGTCATATTATGCGTGGTATTTTAAATTGTTTTTTCCAGCTAACTCATTAATTAAAATATTTACTATTTCATGTCAATAAAGTTTTTATCTCTTTTAAATACTAGTCCCCATTCCATTTCCCCCTACTCCCACTTCCAAACTTTTTTTTATGTAACTGGTTTATTGTAACCAAAATCCAGTCTAGGCCCATGCATTGATTCTTATTATTATGTTGTTTAAGTTTTGTTAGTCTGGAGCGATGCTTTTTATTATGACACTAACTTGCTGAAGACTTTATTAGTTCTCCTATAAAATATCTTATCCTTTGGATTTATCTGACTATTCTCTTGGAGAAAATCACCTCTATTTCCTAATGAATTGGAATGAATTCCAATTAAACAGTTTTGTCCAGAATACACCATGGTTCCTTCCTGTTGCATCACATCAGGAACACATTATATGTGGTTACCCTGCTCTCAGTAATGCTGAGATTGACTTGTGGGTGAGGGTTGTGAAAGCCTGATCCTCACTTTGTGCAGGTGTGTTTCCTCACTGAGTCATGTAAGTAATCAGTAGGGTGTTACTTTGTCACCATATAAATGCATAGTTCTCCATCAACTATTTATCTAATGATTTTAATGAGAATTGATAATCCTTAAATGAATTCGTATTTTTTCTATCATTTGATATTTGCTGGTATTCTTCCAGAGCATTGAATAATGGGTCCAACTGAAGTACAGTTTCTGTTGGAAAATCAATATACCTATTTAATTCTTTCACTTTAATGATCAGTTTTCGAACTACAAAGATGTCTTAATAGACACTTTAGAGAATGACAACCATATTTTCTGGTGTTCTTTTTTTCTGAGTATAGCTGTGTATTCATGAATTTCTAGGAAATCCACATGTTAATATACTCAAACCGCTTTATTTTGTGTTGCTCAGATGTTTGGAACTTAAGCCAGTGGGAGCCCCTTCCCATTACCTCATATCCTTTTGACCAACTCCACTAGTCTTTGAAAGCTTCTTGCTTCCTATGCATACATTTCAGACTCACTTTTTACCATCCCTGACCCAGTCTTGGAATCGGCTCTTTCTCTAAGTGGAGATCTTGAGATCTGACATAGCTACAATGGTAATATTTGCTTCTCATGACTATAAATATTTTTTTTCATAGATGGTTTTTAATAAGCATTGGAAGGTGAAATGTCAAAGATGTGTTCACTCATAATTACCTGGAACAGCTAGGTTACTTATTAAGGGCAAATGTTTATAATGTAACAACCAGTCCAAAGGTGGCATAAAGTTTGGTTAGGAAAATTAAGAAGATTTAATCAAGATTGATGCCTGAATGATTGATATTCTCGTCTTTGCATAAAGGTGAAATTAAAGGCAGCAATTCCCTGCCAACTTAGTTGTTATGCCCTTCAGAATTTAGCAAAGTCTAAGAATAAGAGAGTTGTGCCTAAGTAATGTTTTTGTTAAAGATACAATTTTGCAGTTCATGAAGATCTCTAGTTTGAAGGGCCCATTCATCAAATGGCTAAATCTGTAAGTTTGGTCAAAAGACAGAAAATGGAGCTTTTGCAAGTGGAAATTTGATCCATAATCATCATTAAATAATGTCTCCAGCACCTCTTACTTTTCTTTGTATTGACCTGTTTGAAAAAGGAAAGCAGACTATAAAAGTGTTTACATTTAATGAATGCTTTCTTTGGATTCTCTTTAAAATGCAGTCTATTTTCATTTTGCTTGGCCATTTTTTTTAAGCTTCTTAGACTTACTGAAGACAAGAAAATTATATGGCTAGTTTCTAGTATCCTCTATTGTCAGTGTAGGTTTTATGTCATCCTTTCTTTTTCTTTTGCACTTTTGTATTTTTCTGTGGCTTGTAATGGATGGATGTATATTTCTCAGAAATTTTAAGGGTAAGATGATGCAAATTATTTGGAATATAGATTAATCATTGTTTAAAGAAACCCACGTGTGACCTCAGACTTCTGAGCTTGACCCATCTCCAGTCTTATTTCAGATGTGTGACTAAACTCCCAAATCAGAATACTCACAAATCACAATAAAAATAAGTAAAAAGTTTATTTATGGAAGAAATGAATACTTTCTACTTTGTCTAAGTTGTCTAACAGAAGGAGATACATTGGAACACTTAATTATTAAATAAGAAATAACTCTGTCTCTGAAATAAAATTGAATAGTCATAGATTGGGATTATAGATTTTTGGCTAAATATTTTCTCTTTGATTAATATTACTTCACCACAGGCATCCACAGGCATCTATAAAGCAATGTTCACATCTATATCTACCTATCTCAGTTGTCTATTAGCAAGTGCTGAAGATTAAAAACTAACTTATTAAATTTCTCCAACCCTGGAACCCCCTGATTTATTCAGAGCCTAGGAAGGAGGGATTCCTAATTCCACACCCCAGAAAATTGTTTGCTTTCTTTTGAAACTCTTTTCTTGCTCTCTAATTCCTGGGTGTCTTCATTTCAATTTTTATTAAGCCTTTGGGCATAGCTGTCTTCATATTTCCTTTTGAAGATGTTCTCGTGATTTATAAACCACATGCTTGTATTTCAGGCAGGGTTGATGCACAACCTTTGTAACTGTGCAGAGCAGCTTTGGTGTCAAACAAACCACAAAACCTCACCAGGATGAAGTTAGTGTGTTCTGAGTAGCACAGACTAAAAGGAACTATTCATTATATGCCCTACGATTCTTTAATCTAAACAGCAGAAACATGGTTCATTTATAATTACTTTCTATGATTTAAACTATTGAGGGTTTTAACCAAAATATTTATTGAATAATACTGCATAGTTACCAACCTCTTATTTCCATTTTGAGAACATTTACATTTAAGATGAGAAATTATATTGCTAAAAAGTTTTATTTTAAAAATGTAAATTGCATGAAAGACATATTAATGAAGTATAGAATATTTTGCATAGAGTTAATGTATTCCAAAAGTTTAATGACTTAGATTTCTCTATGTATTATAATATTGTTAAATGCAGTTCCTCCAGAAGTAATGAAAAATAGAATCTAAAACAGAGTTTTAGATATTGTAATTTCTTTCTTTGGCAAATGTACAATTGTTACAAGGTGTCATGGTAATAAAAGAGTTTTATAATCTGAAAAAAGGTGTCTAGGGTGATGTTAGTAGAGATGAACTAAATCTTCACAGATGTGATACCATTTTTAAGAAGTGACAAATTTAAGAATTAAATTCTTAAGATAATATTCTTTAAGAATTATATAATCTTAAGACTATATTCTTTAAGAATAATAATTCTTTAAGAACTATTAAAGTCATAAGGAAGAAGTATACCCAATAATGCTTGCCCTCAAATCTAATACTTGCAAATGTGTTTTAAATATTTTGGGAGGAATTTTTAGTAATATTCTAAACCAACCCAAAAATCAACATCATGTTAAAGATGTTACAGTAAAGTAAACATGTAATTAGCATCAAAAAATAAGCGCCTTATGAAATATTGGAAGAAGTGCAAATTTGTAAAAATTTGTTGACTTCCAAAATTATATTTTAAATTTGAACTGGTTTTATATCTTAGTATTACTATAAATTATAGTCATATAGTCATTCATTTAACAAAGATTTAATAAGTTCTGTGTTCCAGGCACTGTAATAGACCCTGGGGATATGAATTGGTATACATGTGCTATGCTGGAAGTTAAATTCTATAGTAGTTAGAAGTAATTTTGGTTGTAAGGCAAACCTGACTATTAGTATCTAAATGAATAGTTTTCTCTTACTGAGGATTTTTGGAGTTGGGAGGCTACTGGTTTTGGTCTAAGGTGTATGAATGATGGAATCACACTTATGGCCATTCTTTCATGTTTATAAGTTCTAGGAATTGGCATCATGACTACTTTCATGATGAAGAAAGGGGAAGGAGCTTTGCTAATGATATCTGTTCTTTCTATTAGGAAAAATAAATGGTTTCCTAGATGTAACCTAGAAAAATTCCTTTTATTTATTATTGGCCAACTTTGTTACATACCCACTTCTGGCTGCAAAGGAAACTATAATTGAGCATTCAGTTTCTCTAACTTTTGTTAATGGAGGTGAAATGGAAGAAGGAGGATGAATATTGAGTTGGGTAAGCCTGTCAATAGGGTCTACCATAACTTCCCACTTGAGAATTGATTATTGATGCATGATAAAGAATCCAACTGTATTTTTCAGGAATTAGAGAATTATATGGTTGATAAACTTTTATATTTCTACATTCTGTGGTATAACAGGAAGAAGGACTCCACTAGGAAATTAGAATAAGCCTTTGAAGTAAGAGTGGAAATTATTGCAATAGAACTTCAGTATATTTTTTAAAGGAAGAGGTAATTTTCACACATTGCTTTTTTTGAAGAAAGAGCTAATTTTCACAATAGTTTCTTTCTTTTTTTTTTTTTTGCCTTTGACTTGGTAGGATTGAATTCATGTAGTTTAAATATTTTTCATTAGAAAGTAGGGAACTTGTTTATTACTGTTTTCTACTCAAGTAGAAATTGGATATTATTTTATCTTAAACACTGTATTTAGGAAGTTTTGTTTCTAGAAATAGGGAAGTAGCTAAATTGGATTACCATCATGCAGAAAAGAATAATAAATTTCTGATGAAATAAAAACCAACATTCGAAGGCAGTGAAGAGTGACCAAAAGGAGCCAGAAACTGGAGGAGCATAGACCCTTGAAAACAGGAACTGGACTGGGTGAATTTTATGAATTTTTTGCCTGAAGACATTTTTTACTGGAGTGATATGGAATGGCTAGAACTTAAGTGGAAATTTGTGGTATTACTGGCTAACAGAATGAAGGAGAAGCACCACATGATCATCTCAATAAAAAATCATTTGCAAAATTCAGTATCTATTCATTGTGATAACTTTCAGTAATTATGAGAAGAGAACTTCCTCAGTCCAATAAAGAGCATGTATAGAAACTCTTTCAAACAGAAAGTATAGCTAGAATCACATCTAAATGGTATAAATTCTATAATTTTCTCATAAGATTAAGGAACAAAGTGAGAATGTCTGTGCTCACCACTTCTATTCAACATTGTCCTGGAAGTTCTAGTCAGTACAATAAGGTAAGAGAATGCAATAAAAAGCATAACAATTGTAATGAAAGATAGAAGATGATCTTTATTCACAGAAGACATAATTGGCTTTCTAGTCATTCCTAAGGAATCTCAAAACAATTATAAGAAATAATGAGTGAATTTAGGAATTTCATAGGAATGAGGTCAATTGACCCAAATCAGAAGTATATCTATATACCAGGTATAAATATAAAATGAAACATTACACTTAAAATATCAAAACTTAAAATATTATAGAATAAATTTAATAAAATATGTGAATGTGATCTGTACTAAAATATACCAAACAATGCTGGAAGAAATGGAGTAGAAAAATATACCATATCCATGGTTCGGAAGACTTAGTTTTATTAATTTAATTTTTTGAACTTAATTTATCAAGTCAATAAAATCTCAATCATAATATAATACAATAGAAATTTTTATACTGATGAACTAGTTCATCATAAAATTTATATGAAAATATGAAGATCTTGGAATCTTTAAAATGATTTGAAAAAAATGAAGTTGGAAGATTTAAACTACCTAAGTTCAAGATTCATAATAAAGAATTGTTATTTAAGAGAGTGTGGTATTGGCATAATAATAGACAAAGAGATCAATGAAACCAAATAGAAAATTTAGAAGTAGATCCATATGTATATAGTCAGCTGATATTTGATGAAGGTGCTGAAGCAATTCTATGGGGAATGAACAGTATACCTCAAAGAAGAAGCTAAATCTCTGATGCTTTTAGAAGTAAATAGAGGGGATTATCATTGTGACCTGGGACTGGCAAATATATCTTAGAAAATAAGTAGAGAATAATAAAGCAAAAACTGATTAATTGATTTTTTAAAATTAAAGCATCTTCTCATCAAAATACACTGTTGAGTAAATTAAGAGGCAAACTAGACTGAGAGAAAGTATTTATAAAGTATAACTTGGTAGAGAACTTGTAGTCCAGAACATCATCATAATACAATGATACTTGTAGTCCAGAACAATCATCACAATAATACATCACAGTGATGAAAACGCAACCAATCAATAAAAAAAGGGAAAAAAATTGGACAGATAATTCATCAAGAAGGATTTGTCAAATACCCAATAAGCACTTTTGAAAATCTGTTCTATGGGCACCTGGGTGGCTCAGTTGGTTGAGCGACTCTCTTTGGCTCAGGTCATGATCCTTGAGTTGCAGGATCCAGTCCCGCATCCAGCTCCCGGCTCCGTGGGGAGTCCGCTTCTTCCTCTAACCTTCTCTCCTCTCATGCTCTCTCTCACTTTCTCTGTCTCTCTAATAAATAAATAAAATCTTTTTTAAAAAAATCTGTTTTAGATCCTTAGTCATCAGGGAAATGCAAACTAAAACCATAATAAAATAGCACTACGCAGTTATAATATTTACCTATTTCAATTTGTCATATGACAAATTCTGGTCAATAAGTTGGGAGCAAGAGTGACTTGTGTCGCTGGCACATTTCACTGTTGATACAAAGCTCCTGAAGCTCTCTTTTCCCCTCTGGTATGATAACTTTTAACTTTTGAGATAGTGGCTGATTCAGCCGCTCAGCAGATTCCTGAATCAGCAGATTCAGACTAACATTTTTAGAACCTTTCTTCCAATCCACAGTGGGTATGACGGTTAATTTTATATGTCAACTTGATTGGGCCATGGAGTAACCAGATATTTGGGTAAACATAATTTCCAGTTGTGTCTGTGTGGGTGTTTCTGACAGAGATTTACATTTTAATCAGTAGATTAGTAAGGAAGATAGCCCTTTCCAATGTAGGTGAGCCTCAACCAATCTATTGAAGGCCTTAAAATAATAAAAGACTGATTGTCTCTGCTTGACTATCTTCAAGCTGGGACATTGGTCCTCTCTTGCCTTTGGGCCCAGACTGAAACTGACACATTGGCTCCTCTGGGTCTTCAGCTTGTCAACTGCAGACCTTGGACTTCTCAATCTCCACAGTTTCATGAATCGAATCCAGACCAATATAGATTTTGGTGCTGAGAAGTGGGGTGCTTCTGGAACAAATACCAAAAAATATGGGAAGCAGCTTTAGAACTGGGTATGAACGGAGACTGGAGGAGTTTTGAGATGCATGCAAGAAATATGGGCATTAGAGTTCTTCTGGTGAGTTCTCAGAAAGAAAAAGAACTGAAGAAAACGTTTCCATCTTAGAGAGTATATAAATAGCCATAAACAGAATGTTGATAAAATATGGATGTTAGAAGCCATTCTGATGAACTCTCAGACGGAAATAAAGAACACGTTATTGGAAACCAGAGAAAAGGCAATCCTTGTTATAAGGTGGCAAAGAATTTGGCTGAATTGTATTGTGCCCTAGTGTTTTTTTGAAGATTGAATTTGTGGGCAATAAAATTTGATATTTAGCTGAGGCTATTTCTAAACAAAGTGTGCTTGCTTCCTTCTGAGTGCTTATAGTAAAACGTGAGAAGAGAGAACTGAATTAAAGAAGGAATTTTTAAGCAAAAGAAACAGAACTTAAAGATTTGGAAAATTCTTAGTCTGTCCATATTGTAGAAAATGAGAAAGTGTGGTTGGAAGAGAATGCCAAGGGTGTGCCTGGACTATCACTTGCCAAAAAGATTATGGAATTATATGAGCAGAAACACTGTCAATTTTAACTGAAGGAGACAGAAATGGAATGAAGGGAAGGAAGGCTGTTGGACTTCTTAGTTGCTATAGGATCGGACTAACGAACTATTTAGCTGTGAACATGTGTTATTCTTCAGGGAAAGGGAAGTATGACCCCGAAGCCTTAGATTTAGGCCCCTGCCTGGCAGAGTCTTGGGGGACACAACCCCACATGTCAGGGCCTTAGGTGTGACCAATACCCTGTAGAGCTTTGAGATTGTGACCTTTGTCAGGCAGAGCTGTAGAGATGGGTCTGCTGCTCCAAGTGAATTCAGGAGGCGGAACATCAAATGAAAGAGGATTCTTAAGGTTTAAGATGTGACGGACTTAATCTTCCTAGCTTTTGGACTGGCTTGGGACCTTTCACCTCTTTCTTCCTTCTGATTTCTCCTTCTTAGAATGGGAATGTCTATCCTATACCTGTCCCACCATTGTATTTTGGAAGCACAGGGCTTATCTACTTCCAAAGGCTCACAGCTGGTGAAGAATTTTGCCTCAGGGAAAGTCATACTTCCATTCTCCCCCTTATCTGATTTAGGTGACATTTCCATGAGATTTTGGACTTTAGAGTTGATACTGAAATGAGTTAAGACTTTTGGGGAGGTTGGGATTAACTGAATGTATTTTGCATGCAAGAAGGACTTAAGTTCTGGGTGTGATAAGGTGTGGAATATTTATATCCTCCAACAATTCATGTTGAAGCCCTAACCCCCGGTGTGATGGTATTTGGAGGTGGGGTCTTTGGGAGACTGTTAGGTTTAGATGGGGTCATGAGGGTTGGTCCCTGGTGATGGGACTTGTGTCCTTGTAAGAAGAGGAAGAGAGACCAGCTCTCACTGGCTCTCTCTGCCATGTGAGGACACAGAAAGAAGGCAGCCCTCTGCAAGTTAGGAAAATAGCTCTCACCAGGAACCAAATATGCCAGCACCTTGACCTTGGACTTCTCAGCTTCCAGAACTATAAGAAATAAATATCTATTGTTTAAGGCACTCAGCCTATGGTAATTTGTTATAGCAGCTCAAGCTGACTAAGACAATGTACACGGAGAGAATTACCTTTTGTTTTTTAATGCACTGAGATTTGGGGGTTGTTACTTCAGCCTAACCTAGACTGATAAAATGATTATAAAGCTTGATTTGACTGTCTACATTCCCTAGGTCTAACATTCAGGTTCAGAGCACAGTTTTTGACTACACTACCCGTGTCATCCTGTTACATGGTTAACAGGTTGTACAATATAACTATTGTCTGTTGGTATACTGCAACCACAAAATACTGACTGCTGTGGGGTCATGGCCATCAATAGTCTCTTGTGATGCCAGGCCTTGGAGAGACTGAGCATCACCAGTGTGAGCACTGGCCAGCACCTACCACAAAGAATAACCCTTTTATTTTTTACTTCAAAAATAGGTGGTCACACTTCTTATATACTCTGGTAAGATTGTTTCACTAACTCAGGTACTTCTCAAATAAATCATGGAATTGAAGGATGCCAATATTTTAGGTAATGCCAATTCTTATATATATTTTCTAATATTACTATTTTTCTCTAAATTGTATGGTTCTACTTTATGTACTTTCCTTTCTTACTCTGTAATTTATTTTTCCTCAATGAAATATAACAAATGGTATCCTAAAAAAAGTGGCATCTTTCTAATTTTTTTATCTAGTCAGATTAGCAAAAATTAATTTAGGTAGGAACAAGTAGGATCTAATTTGTTGGTTTGCAACTTTATTGCAAAAATTAGAATTGAGCGTTTTGACTTTTAGTCTTATATGTATACTTTAAATGCAGTCTGTTTTGTCTGAAATACTGTTGAAAGTACTTATTAGTAAGAGCTGAGATTTCCACTTTGGCCAGAAATTAGGAGAAAAATGTTTTCTACTAAAGCCCAAGTTTGTATCATAAAAAAAAATTCCCCAATAAAAAACTTTTTTTCACATTTATCATATGACTTAATATGACACAACATAATTAAATATAATTTCATTTTCTATTATTTATTTTACTATGTCAAAGTATATCATATTAAAGTGATTTCTCTTGGAAGAAAAGTCAACTTCTGAAGTATTTGTGTTATAAACCAGTAATTATGCAGTGGCACAGGGCTACTTCTGTTCTAAGACTTCAGAATTTTGAAACACCTTTTTCTGAACTTCAGAGAAGACTAGACAGAATTTTGTCACAAAGAAGGCTAGGAAACCTTCAATGATCAGCCCCATGGGAACTTGTGATGTTCTGTGTGATACTTAGAATAGAAAAGGTCAGATGAAAGGAAAAATAACTGAGAATACCTTAAGAAAGTTCATGTACATCCAAGGTGTAGTGTCATGTAATCTGTTTTGGTTCTTAGCTTCAGCAATATCTTATGTAGAAAGATTAAAGGTATTTATTTCAGCAGAAGCACAGTGAGGTTCCGGGTGTATTTTCCTTTTAACACCATGGATGTGCTCTTGAAAAGTCTGGTATAGCTAACTATTTTAAGCCACTGAGGTGGCTTAAATAATAATTTCAATAATTTTGAAATTATTTAGAACTTTTGAGAGTGACAGGGGGATATAATAATTATGCAAGTAGCATGAATAAGCCCGGACTTTCAGAAGGCACAGTGGTATGTTTATATGTACTTTATTACCGAGTTTTAAAATAATTGCATAGAGAAAAATAATTATATAAATAATACAAAATACAAAAATAATTACATGAATAATTATACAGGCATTTAAACTTCATTTAACTTTACACTCGGATTTAGATTTTAGCACGTACATAGCTTTCTATAAGGGTTAGTTAAACTCTCTGATAAGCCGAAGCCAGAAATAGAAGTCTCCCTGTTGTCTTTCTCATTGAGCAGTGCCCAAATGGATCCTGCTCCAAATAAAACTCCATAGTTAAGAATTCCATGGGAAAATCAAGAGGTTAGAAACATGAATACTTAGTGCTAGGCTTCATTTCCAAGATGCTCTACTTTATGAGATGGGCACCAACTCCCAACTCTTGTTCTTACTATATAGATAGCGAGAGAAGCCACTGTAGGTACCACAGAAGAAAAAAGCAAGCAAATTTTCAGAAATGCTTTGTGCCTTGATTTAAGAAACCCAGTACACAATTGTAAAAGCAGAGAGGCATTAGAAATAATTATTTCCTTTAACATAAAGCAAGGTTAATTTTTGATTAGCTAGGATAATAGTGGTAAAGGAAGTTATGAATACCCAAAGCCACGGTTAGAATAAAACTAGTCAAGTCTTATTATACAATAGAATGATTGTAAATTTATTTGGTTGAAATTACATGTTTGAAAATACTTTCAATATTCTAGATATTATCCACATATGAAAATAATAGACATATAATAGTTTAGGATTATGAAACATTATATAATTTTTTATGAAAAACTTGAGTGAAATTCTCTATCTGTTGAGATGTCTATTGTTTTCATCCCCTGACTGTTCTTCTCTCTGTCTCTTTCTACTTCTGCCTCTTCTTCCTTTCCCTGTTCTTCCCCTTCTTTTGCTTTCTCCCTCCTGTCGTCCTACCCATCCTCTATCTAACAGAATGAGAACTGAGGACACAGTTGTGATATGTGCGTGTTCCCTTCCTCTCCTTTTCAGTCCTCATTTAAAGCCTCAGAGAGGCTCCTATCTCTGCTGTGTTGCTATGCAGTGGCTCTCTGCTGCTTGGCAAAGGATGACACATTTTTCCATGATGGTGAATACAGATTGATGTCTATCACTGCGATGTAGTGTCAGATGTTGGACATAAGCCTCCTAGTTTAGAGGTCTCTGTGTGTGGAGGGGACATTCATAGGGAGAGTAGGGGAAGTGAGGGGATGCCTTCCTGGGAATGGAGCAGGTGTGGTGTGGGGTCTTTTCTCAGTCTAGTACATGTGGTTGGTCACACATGCTCTGGAGTCAGGATGAGCCTCTGCTCATTGTCTTCTTGCAGACGTTTATGCAGTTTTCAGTCCAGGACCCCAGGCTCCAGTGACATTTTGTGATATTCTTTATAATGCCAAAGAATTTCCACCAGTTGCTAGATATTCTCCGACCTTTACCTTTATCAGATTCTTGAGGGTGCCTGAGGTGCCCTGAAATTAGAATTTTAATATTCTTCTTTTTAAGAGAGAGTGAGCACATGTGTGAGAGCAGGTTGTGGGGTGGTACAGTGGAGGGATGGGCAGAGGGAGAGAGAGAATATCCCAAGCAGGCCCCATACCCAGCATGGGCTCTACATGGGGTTCAGTCTCACGACCCTGAGATCATGAATTGAGCTGAAATCAAGAGTTGGATGCTTAACCAACTGGGCCACCCAGGTGCCCTTGGAATTTTAATAGTTTTGATGTTCTTCTTTGGTCTGATGTTACCATATCTATGTCTTTTAATCAGCTGTTACAGATTAATACAGTTCTCCAGATCACAAAATAAGTGGGAAAAAGAGAGGGCCATTTGCAGTAAATATGGTCTACTGAAGAATTGCCTTGGCTGAGGTAGCGTGGGAGAGTACACACTGATCAAGGGCAATAATGAAATATGCAGCTCCCACTGGCTGAGAGAGAGAGAGCTCTGAGTGCATGGCCAAAGTAGGCTTTAGCTGTGCATGGGAATGAATATGATCATATGATCACAATCACTATCTGGAGTAAATGCTTTTATACATCTTTTGTTTTAACTGTGTGCAAACGTAGATGGCATTTCTGTAGTAGAGGCTGTCCAGGGACCTCTTTCTTCTCTGTGCTTTCTTCTTCTGCTCCCACCCATATAAGATTTGCATTTGTATCTATCCTTAGCACATCGCTATCTCAGTAGAAGAAGTAGACTTTCAGATTAAAGCTACTTCTTCCCTAGGCCTCTGGGATAAATCCCTTTCCACACCTCTTCAGGGATCTCACTTGATTAATTATTTTCCAAAGGGTGGGGATTGCTAATGCAAGTACAAATCTTGGAAGTAGTAGTAAATATTCAACTGAAAATTGAAGACAGTGTCTCCATTTTTCTTGTTGCTTGATATTGAGAAATTCTCTTCTCTTTTAACTCTAGAGCTTACTATATATGAATCTCTTCCAGAATCCAGATTTTTAGGGATTGCTGCTACTAAAGGCAGCTGCTAAGGCAACTCTTGTGATGTGTAGTTTTGCTCTTGGCAGTTTATATCTCCTAATTTTTTCCCCAGCAATTCTGAGCTATTGACAGTGGAGAATCGTCTATAGAGACAACCAAAAGCTTCTTAGCTGTTTTCTCATGGTCCTAAACACATTTAAAAAGAAGTGTACTTTCTCTAATTCTGAATCTTACTTTATCTTGGGTAAAAATAATAGTTTAGATAGAGGCATTAAAATAAGCAAACAGTTAACACGAACAATCACAAACTCACATATTTGAATCTTATCCCGGTGATTCAAACACTTTTTTAGTATGGTAAAGTAGTAAAAGTCTTAAATAGATTTTACTGAAGTTTATGGGCACCTGGGTGGCTCAGTTGGTTGAGCAACTGCCTTCGGCTCAGGTCATGATCCTTGAGTTCTGGGATCGAGTCCCACATCGGGCTCCCGGCTCCACAGGGAGTCTGCTTCTTCCTCTAACCTTGTCTCCTCTCATGCTCTCTCTCACTGTCTCTATCTCAAATAAATAAATAAAATTAAAAAAAAAAGAAAAAGAAAAAATCATTTCTTTAAAAAAAAAAAAGATTTTACTGAAGTTTAAAAGTAAGCTGATCCCTAGAAACTATAATTGAGAAAAGGACACATGGATATTACTGCCAGCAAGATCATCTTTGCATAAAAAGAAAGAGAATATTTGTACTGTAACTAAATCTAAGAGCGATAATAATCTCAGGAGGGATTTATTATAGTCTACAACTTTTAAAGCTATTTCCTTTTAAGTATTAGTGAAAATAAGGGAATATTTATTATTAAAATAATAACAACCTTAAGTAAAACCATATAGCATAGCAGGATGAAGACTGAGAAAGGAGACAGTGAGCAGGGACATTAGAAATGTTTGAGAAAAGGGTCATGAGAAATTGAAGAGAAGACCATGCAAATAATTAATTTAATATGACTTAGAGCTAGAATCAAGATAGTAGCAACTGCTCATTGATTACCTGATCTACTGCTCAGTTATGCATTTTATATATTGTTTTCTTTAATAATCACATTAACCCTACAAGGTAGATATTATTCTTTTTATACATGAGGAGCCAAGATGCAGAGAGAGCACATAATTCAAATGACATGGCGAGTTGGTGGCAGGATTTGAGGAGGTCTCAGACTTCATAGCCTGTGTCCTAGTTTCTCTAAAAAAAGGGTAAAGCCTGAACAAAGACTGAAATCCAATGTTGGCTTCCCAGGTGATCTCAAAACTCCTTACAGCTCTGATTTTCTTCTTAAAATTTCTATGTACATTTCCCCCCCTTTTCTTTTTTTTTTTTTTAAGATTTTATTGATTTATTTGACAGAGAGGGAGAGAGCACATAAACAGGGGGAGCAGCAGAGGGAGAGGGAGAAGCAAGCTCCCCACTGAGCAGGAAGCTGGATGTGGGGCTGGATCTCACAACCCTGGGATCATGACCTGAGCCAAAGACAGACGCTTAACTGACTGAGCCACCCAGGTAGGCTCCTGTAAGGGATAATTTTAGATTCCCTGAAAGCCTTTAAGCAATGTAATTCAAATCAACAGCCAATACTATCAGAAAACCTCATTTTCAAGATAAATGAGTATCATCCTTAACACTGATACATTGAGAATCTCAACATTAAGGAACTTACACAGTTTTCTAGTGGGTTGGGGAAGTTGTAGGTAGATTTAAGAATCTCCCTTTTTAAAAATATCAACCCCATTCGTCAAGCTTAGTAATTATTACATTCGTTGCTAAAAGTTATGGGAACGGATTTATATTTTTAAGAAGTTCTGAGAGCCTTGGAAATAACTTGTTGAATACAAAACACTAGGTCATGTTTGTGCTACAGAGAGTCTGTAAAGCACATGCTATTTCATTGCACCAGCTCTTGTACAGTGCTATTGCGGAGGGTGGATGAGGGAGACCTAAGCGTGATACAAATGCTTGCGGCTGCGGCAGGGTGCATTGCTAGCATGCTTCTGGGCAGAAAAGGGACACTGAAGCCATGAGAACTGGTCCAAACTTCCCATTTCTTAAGCAAGATCTGTTATTTCTAAATAACTGGTTTCTGCTTTAATCTAGCATTCCACCAGGAGCATATCATGACATCTGTGATTTATTGATCTGTTTGTTGCTGAGTTTATATATGGTAACTTTCATCCAAAGTTCTAGATACTGAATAAGCTTCAGAAAGGGATTGTTTGTAATATAGCTCTTTGAACAACAAGCATATATAAAATGAAGTAAAAAGAACTTCCTGTCATTAGTTTGCCACAGTCATCTAAAGCTTAATTATGTGGTTCATTTTTGTGGAATTATATATAAGTATAAATACACTTATTTTAATATATATTTGTATGATGAAAAAGTACCAGTTTATTTCTGTGCACACTGGAGGGCTGGGGAATTCCCCTTTCTACCACAAATTGGATGCATGCCCTGGGCAATTTAATGAAAGTCTTTAAACTTCAGGTTCCCATTCTGGGTTGTTGAAAATATACGAGGCTGGACCCAGATCAATCTCTTGCCCTCCCCTTTGACTTTACCTTTGTCAAATGCTACACTTTCCCATTTCTCTGTTTTGGATATCGCTGGTCCCTCTCTCTGGAATGCCTTCTCTTCTTGTCAGAACCTACCCTCCCTTCCTTCCTTCCTTCCTTCCTTCCTTTCTTCCTTCCTTCCTTTCGATTTTATTTATCTATTTGACAGGGAAAGAGAGATCACAAGTAGGCAAAGAGGCAGGCAGAGAGAGAGGAGGAAGCAGACTCCCCGCTGAGCAGAGAGCCTGATGCGGGGCTCAATCCCAGGACCCTGAGATCATGACCTGAGCTGAAGGCAGAGGCTTAACCCACTGAGCGACCCAGGTGCCCCAGAACATACCCATTATTTCTTTTAGAATATCAGTAAAAAAGGAAATGTTTCAATGAGAAAGTAAAATGGATCATTGTAAGATGATAGTAAGTTAAATAGACATTATGCCCTAAATGGTTTCATTCAATTATTAAATACTTATTGAACAATTACCCTTTGCCATACACTGAGCTGAAGATACAAGTAGGAAACCAAACATGACTCCAGCCCTCATGTCGCTTACAGAGTAGTATGGAAGACAGTAAGTAAGCCAATGGGAAGTGTATGCAGTTTCCTTTGTGGAGTCTTAAAGGATGGTATAGATAGTATTTTTCTAAAGTGGCAGAAGAGGAAATATCTTCCTGATAGTCAAACAAAAATATTCAATGAAGTCAACTATACTGTAGATATTGTGCCATTACAGAGATTAAGTGGTGAGTTAATATTTATGCCTTTATCCTCGTCAACGACGATGATGAGATTTACTCTGAATTAAAGTGCATCTAGCTACGTCTAAGGCAGGGATACCACCTGACCCAATATAGCAACTAAAAATTCCTTAAATTGTTATCAAAGGGATACATGTACAGAATGTAAAAGTCAAACAGTACTTCAAGGTTTATAACAAAAACCAGCAGCCCCCTCACCAAACCCAACATCTAGTTTCTCTACTGGAGGTGACCACTGGTGAGTACTTTCAACTTGTAAAGCAGTTTATGCTAGTATTTATCTACCTATTTAAAATAATATACTGTTATTTGCTCATTTCTTAAATTTTAAGTGTTATATGTCAACTACTAATTAAAATATGTAAGGGTTAACTTTTAAAATACTACCTTATATCTCCTTCTAAGTAGTTGTAAAATAATTATTGATTAAATCAATATTTAGTATTTACATTCTTATAATGATATATTATTGCTAAGTGGTGTAAAGACATTTGCTTTTTTATACAACTTTTGTTTTCCTTGAAGTTAATACTGGCTTCATATTTTCATTTGCTTAGTTTTCTATGAATTTATTTCTTCCTATGATATTTAGGACCAGGTTCTGTTATAGTGACAGAAAAAAAAAAAAGTGGCTTAAATAAGATTGAAGTTTATTTATCCCTCAAAAAAGAGTCTGTAGGTGAGCAGTTCAGAACTTTTATGGCAGAACCATGATTATCAGTGTTTAAGGCTTCTCTTTTTATCTCACTGCTCTTCTATCTTCAACATATGGTTTCTACCTTATGATTCAAAATAGTTACTCAAGATCTATCTGTTTGCCTACATCACGTCCAGAAGCAGGGAGGAAGAAAAAAAAAAATAAGAGCATACTTCTTTTCTTTGAGGATACTTCCCAGGCTTTTCAAACATCACTCCCACTTACATTCATTGTCTGGAGCGTAGTCATACAGCTGCCCCTAGCTGCAGAGGAAACTAGGAAATATTTTCCCTCTTATTCCAAGAAGCCACATGAGTAAAAATCTGAGAATGAAAATTGTGGGGCACTTAGAAGTTTCTGCCACACTTCTCAAAGATTCCAACAAAATTGTAAAACCTTCAGCATTTTATTTTATAGACTTGAACACATTAGCTAATCTGTTAGTGTCCTTACCTTTGAAGAATTACCTCTGGGAGCTTTCAGTTTTCCCACTGCACATTTCCATTTCTCTTTGGGTCTGGTGAGATCTCGAAACTTGCCTCCTGAACTTTCTCTGCTAATACCCTATCTGAGAGCTCTTGTTTTCAAGACTTTATATATATTCTTACTAATTTTGGTGAAGCATATCCTTCAGTAAATTTCCTGAGAAAAGCTTTATAAATAGTACATTTTTTTGATATTTGGATAATGTGAAAATGTCATTATTCTAAACTTAAACCTTATTGATAGTTGACTGGATGCAGTCTTCTAAATTGAAATTTATTGCTAGTCAAAGTTTTGCAGACAGAGATTAATCAATGTAATTGAGCTCATGAAGTTTTTGAAAATGGAGGCATAGTTTTTAAATTCCACTTATTCTTCCATTAAAACAAAGAACTGGTTTGGAAAAACTAAACTGTAAAGAACAATATCTACTACAAAGTAGTATTCCAGAAAATACCAAAAAATGAGTAAGTAGGAGCAAATCACTAATACCTACACAACCAATGTGGTATCAGGAGCAATTCAAGAGAAAGAAGGGAAGACAATAAGATTTTGATGATCCAGACTGGAGAATACTACTGTCACCATCAGGTACTCATTGGAAAGCTTTATGTGCAGGTCTGAAGATAGCAGATGAAACTGAGAGAGAGCTGTCTAATCTTAAATTGATTATAAGAGGGCTACAGGGAATTTCAATGTGGCTGGAGCTTTGGTGGCATAACCTTACAGAGATGAATTGTTACAAGTGACTTTATAATACAGTGAGTTGACTATACATTTCTAGTTCTGTAAGGACCAAAGAACTGCAAAAAAAATTTAAACTGTTATAGTACTCATAAAGTTGATGTTAGTATTATTACCTTTGGATGATTTCCTATGTGTGGGGGATAAAGCAAATAGTAATTATGTCAGTGTCCTTTAGAAAATTTCTTATTGTCTTTCTTATGAGAGAAGGGAAGATTTGACAGGGAAGTAAAAACTCTATATGTTGAATTTTAATTGGAACTGTCAGTGATGTATCATTGATGTATCATGATATATATATTTGGTTTCAAAACGTCATGTTACATATCTTTTAGCTCTGTCAACTGAAAAAGTCAAGAAACAATGAGAACTCAATATCAATGTATCCACCTAGTATCCAGATTATGTCCTTTAAATCCCACCTTGCCCCCCCCTTTTTAAAAAAAAGAATTCAAGATCCTTGGCTGATCCTAGGTATGAATCAGGAAATCCCAGACAGGATAGGCCTGGGATGTTTATTATATCAAAAAGGAAGGAAGCTGTCAAAACTATTAAATCATGTCAAAAGTCCTCAGGGGCCAATTTAATTAGTCTTAGGTGGCCAAAGATGGGACAATTTCAGCATCAGTAAGAATAATAACTTCAGTGAATTGAAACACATGAACACATCAAACATACTTAAATTCTTTAAGTTCATATGAGCCCTCCAATTCATTGATTATCACTGGAAGATGCCAACAAAGTAACTTATTATTTTGAAAATTGGTAGAGAAGAATAGGAATTTATCTGACTTTCCAGTGAGAATTATGTCAGGTAACTAAACAGTTGATAAGAGGACATTTATTATTTTCTTTATATAAAGATTCCAGTTAACAAATTAAGAAGAAGGAAAGATATAGTAAGAGTGGTTAAGTTTTGCAATCACCAGTGAGTGAATGGATGCAGACAATGAACATCAGTGGCTCCTGACACGATCTTTATGTAGTTCTGGATTAAAATACATAGTACAACCTATGAAGTAGCCTGTCTAGAAAACAAAAAACAGTATCAACCCCCTCCAAAAACCCCAACTTGGCCCTACATCTATTTATACCTCAGGATCTAATGACCAATTTACAGGAATTACAGGGAGAGATAATTTACATCATAGAAAGGTAAGCAGTGAAATCCAGGTAGCGGTGAACTTTACAGGAAAATCAAAGTGACTCTTGACTCAGTTTCTTCAACAAAAATTTTGTAAGGAATAAAAGAGAGATGGAGAGGGAACCTATTGATTAAAAGAGATCAGAGACATACTAACATTGGCAATTATATGAATCATTCTTAGATCCAGATTCAAACTGTTAAAAAGAAAGAACATTAGAAGATAATCATGGAAATGTGAACACTGACTTGTTGGTTAGTAGAGAATTTTACATAACTGTTTAGGATAAATAAAAAACGGGTAGTTTTTATTTATTTTAAAATTTTGTTTATTTTTGAGAGAGAGCGAGAGAGCGAGAGAACGTGAGCATGAGCAGGGGAGGAGGGAGAAGCAGATTCCCCACTGAGCAGAGAGTCTGATGCAGGACTCAATTCCAGGACTCTGGGATCATGATCTGAGCCGAAGGCAGATGCTGAACCAACTGAGCTACTCTGGTGCCCAAAAGAGTTTTTTTTTTTTTTTTTGGATATGTACTAATGTACTTATAAATAGTATATGTTGCCTAGATTTTATTCAAATATTCAGGGAGGAGGGAGAAATAGCTGGGGGTAAAAAGAAATAAGGTTAGCCATGAGTAAATAGTTGTTGAAGCTGGGTGATAGGTACATAAAAATCCCTTATACCATGATCTCTGTTTTATATATGCTTGAAATTTTCATAATCAGGAGTTAAAGTAAAATTTGTGGCTGTTTTCCATTGTCTTCCAACCTCCAATGATGCTACCATGAAGTCTCACACTATTCTTAATGCCAGTATTTTGTATATCACCTTTTAAATTTCTCTGTAGAAATCATTAGGAGCTTACCCTTGTACATGGTGTTTTAGACTTTCATAGCGATGTGCCTTAGCCTGGGTCTTTGTTCACCCCTTGTGCTGAGCACTTACTGACACTTCAGTCAACAAACTTAGTTTTCGGTTCTGAAAATTTTTCTTTTATTATTTTTTTGGTAACTTTTTGCCTTCTGTTTTACCTGTTATCTCTTTTTACAACACTTACTAGGTGTTTGTCAGATTTTTGCTGTGAGCTTTTTATATTTATCATTTCTCTTCTATTATTAATCTCATGTTCTTTAATTCTACGTTCTGGAATAATTTTAACTTGGTTTTTCAATCCTACTATTGAATATTTTTATTTCTTCTTTCATCATTGTAATTTTTAAGAGCTTTTTTTCTTGTTTTAATCTTGTCCCTTCAGCCCTTTTCCCCCATATGTGCAATAATTTCTCATCTTTCAGAGGTTATTTTTGAAGTTTTCTTCTGTTTTGTATAGTGTTCATAATATTTAAGTATTTTTCCCCTTGGTGGGGGATACTCTTTCGTATTGGAATCTTTCCCCAAATATCTGGCAGTTTCCATCCACTCGTTGAGAATGAGGAACTAAAATTCATAGGATTCATAGGATCCAGAACTTTGCTATTTTAGTGTGGGGTCGTTGGATATCAGTCTTTGTAGCATTTTCTCTTGAATCTACTAATCATTTCCTGGAGAGTCTAGGTCTAGCTCCTGCATTCGGGGAGCCAAAGGGTGGGAGGCATAGAGGAAACTAGGCATCTCCCTATTCTCAATGTTAACTTTCATTAAACCCTCTGAATTTAGTAGGCACACTTTCCTTCAGCTCTTCCTGGTTTTCTAAATACATAGTCCCTACTTTACACACTTTCCACAGAATAATCATCCTGTCTACTTGTCTAGAGGAAATAATGTAGATCTATTGTACCTTTATGATTTTCAGTTAGTTCTGAGATTGTTAGACCACTTTCTCTGTCTTGAGATGTACCTGAGTCCTCTAGTTCCTAAGATTGTTGGCTCTACCTTCTCTGCTTTTGGATGTCTTGGAATCTTCTAATTCCTGAGTCTTCTTAACCAGGATTAATAAATAGGTTTTATTTATTCTATGAATATTTTCATAATATTTTGTTTTATGAACATATTTTATGAATATGACACACATCATGTGTGTGTCATATTCAATTGATAATGCTTCTCTCCAAAACTGTGTTGATACATATTCCGTTTGGGTAGGATTCGTGATATGATAGTCTAGAACTGATGGGCATGGCAAGGAAGGGTTTTCAGGCAAGGATTTCCAAAAGAGTCTCGAAGAGTAAGTAGTGATTTCATGGGATCAATTGAAAAATTGAACAGTTTGATGTTCATTTAAACAGATTGTCAGGAAGTTTTGGAAATAAATAATAGAGTTATTCGCAACTTCCCCCCCCCCCCAGGCAAAAGTTTATTGGATACTAAAGTCATGTTGATGAAGACACCCCATGAGTACTATTACATTATTGACAGGACAATGTCCTATAAGACAGTACACTGAATGGGTGTAGATAGTTTTATTTCTCACAGATGATAGTAAAATGAGAAGGATTTAATAGTCATTCTAGGAATCTGGCAGAAAAATATTGACTGTTGCTTATATTAGGCAGGATTATTTGCGTTGTACTATAGTAATGATTCTTTTTTTATTATTATGTTCAATTAGCCAGCATACAGTACATCATTAGTTTTTGATGTATTGTTCAGTGATTCATTAGTTGCATATAACACCCAGTGCTCATCACAATACATGCCCTCCTTAATACTCATCACCTGGTTACCCCATTCCCTCCCCCAACCCTCAGTTTGTTTCCCAGAGTCCAGAGTTTCTCATAGTTTGTCTCCCTTTTTGACTTCTTCCCGTTCCCTTCCCTTGTGGTCTTCTGTGCTATTCCTTATGTTCCACATATGAGTGAAGCCATATGATAATTGTCTTTCTCTACTTGACTTATTTCACTTAGCATAACCCCCTCCAGTTCCATCCATGTCATTGCAAATGGTGGGTATTCATCCTCTCTGATGGCTGAGTAATATTCCATTGTATATATGAACCACATATTCTTTATCCATTCATCTGTTGAAGGGCAGCTTGGCTCCTTCCACATTTTGGCTGTTGTGGACATATAGTAATGATTCTTAAATCTTTAACATAAGTTAGTGATGCTGCAGTCCCCTGTGGGTTGTGTGTGATGTCCTGCTTTATATGGACCTTGGCTGATAGAGGCTACACCATCTTTTAGCTTTCAGACTCATGGAGAAGGTAAGTAGGAAAGGGAGAGAGCTTTACACCTGCAATTAAATGCTTTGATCTGGGATTGAAGCATACTACTTTTGCTCATAGCTTACCAGTCAGAGCTAGTTACATGGCCTTTCCTAATTATTAGGAAGCTATGAAATGTATTCTTCCATGTACTCAGGAAGTAAAAATAGTTTATCATATTGCTTAAGAAACAGCTAAAGTCTATCCTGATAGAGTAATATTTTAACTATTTTTACATTTCTTAAGTACTGATATGTGTTTTTCATTGATATCCAATTCTCATGGATTACTGTTCTTATTAAAACCCCAGTCTTTGCTTTTACAAGGCAACATTCTTAAGAACTCTTTACTTTCTTTTCATCTCCCATTGATCAAGACATAAGGATGATAACATAGAGTGGTTACTTACTCGTTTTTAATAACTCTGTCCTTACTAGGCTTAGGAATGAGATACTTTGCAATAACTGGAAAAGTAACACATGAAAAGAATGGTGAAATTTATATTGCGCAGTATCCAAATCTGGTTTGGTCTCAAAGGACTCTCCTCCTATCTCCATCTCTCACACTAAATATGTTTTCCTTATGATATTTCCTCCACTAGACTAGTAAATATTTTTACTTCCATCTGGGTTAAATTCTGAGCTATGGCAATGATGATGCTGTCCAGACTATAATGCAGATGGGATTAGAGAAAAGGAATGTCTATAATCACACACACAAGTCCTTTATACAACAGAAGACCTATAATCCGATATAGTCTTACGTAATCCACTCCATGTGTTTGAGTGGGACACAGTGTGATATGGGTATTACTGAAGATTTACCTACTTGTTTTTGGAATAGTATACACTTTGCATGCTGTTGGTTAACAGTATATATTTTTAGAATTATACCGTATTGTATTTCAGTATCCATTCTCCTGGATAAAAATGCAAAATCATTTCCCTTTTAGAGCAGAGCTAATGGCTAAAACTTCTGGAGCTCTTATTAGGTGCCAGAGAAAATACTAAGTGCTTTATATGGGTAATTCATTTAATTCTCAAAACAGCCTGTGATGTTGGCACCGTTGTTATTTACGCATTTGGAGATGGGAGAATAGACTCAGGGAGGCTGAGTAACCTGCCCTGGGTACATAGATTTAGTAGGGGTTCTGACTCTGGCATCTGATTCCAGAACCAGTATTCTTAGCCATGGCCCTGACTCTTCTAGAGTCTAAACATAATAGAGTTTAAACATAATTGAGGGGATATTTAATGTGTAATATTTCCCTAAGCCCTGTAATTCCAAGATCCCACAGGAAGCCTTAGATGAATTTTTTTTTTATCCCCAATCTGATTTAAAGTAAAAAAATTTTAAAAAATATGTTATTTGGGGCATCTGGGTAGCTCAGTTGGGTAAGCCTCCTACTCCTGATTTTTGCTCAGGTCATGATCTCAGCCTGGTGAGATTGAGCCCTGTGTGGGGCTCCATGATGAGTCTGGAGCCTGCCTAAGAATCTTTCTCCTTCTCCCACTGCCCCTCTCCCCCACTGGTGTGCATACGCTCTCTCTCTCTCTCTCTCTCTCAATAAAAAAAAAAAAAAAAAAAAAGAGTTCTTAGGCTAGAAGTTTTACACTAGGATTAAGGTTTAAAAAGTATCATTTGACCCGACTTCTCAATTGAAACCATCAAATCACTGTTCACTCTCCAAGACTCTATTTGAAACTCTTGCCTCAAAACCTTGCCATGCCCACTATCCTATCTTAAGCCTTACCCAAACAGGATCTGTATCAACACAGTTTTGGAGAGAAATGCTATTTGACTTGCCTGGTTTTTAATTCTGAATTGTTGGAATAATCAAATGCTGGTAACATAGGCACTATGAAAGTACACATGTTAATAATTCTCCTCCTCCCCACTTCATCCCTTCCCCTCTTTCTTTCCTTCATCATCATTCTTACATTTTTTTCTAGTAGTTGTTAACACCAGAACCTAGAAATACCTTTTGACTGAATTAATGTTGTGTTAAAGTGAACATTTAGATGAGATCTATGGAATTCTTACATATTATAAAAAAATTAGCAGAGAATTAATTTCACATATTTTTCAGAATTGAATGGTTGTTTCATTGACATATTTAGAAATTTAGATTCTATGTGAACATAGCCTAAGCAGCATAGAATTGAAGCAAAAATTGAGGTGTTTAGGGATTGTAAAATCTCTTTATTAGACTCTTAGAACAGCAGGTACTATGTCAATAAGCTGAAAATCCATCAGTTTGAAATAAATTTGAAGGAACTTACAACTTACAAAATTTCCTAAATCTATTCATTTTAGTCAAATTTTATTTCTTCTGAACTATTTTAAAAGTTTATGTAAATTGCAGAATGATATTAATACATTCCTGCAATATTATAATCAACTGTTTTATAACAGTAGAGAATATTCAATTAACCAAAATACAGGATTACAGAGTTTTATCTACTGTGAGTGTGTTTAATATTCAGAAATGTATATTTTAAAGTCAGTAAACAAATTTTCAAAGCTTAACATGGATTTTTGCTGTTTATGTTGATTTTTTACTTTTTATTTTTATTTTTTTTAAATATTTTATTTATTTGTATGCAGAGAGAGAGAGATCACAAGTAGGCAGAGAGGCAGGCAGAGAGAGAGGGGGAAGTAGGCTCCCTGCTGAGCAGAGAGCCCAATGGGGGGCTCCATCCCAGGGCCCTGAGATCATGACTTGAGCCGAAGGCAGAAGCTTTAACCCACTGAACCACCCAGGTGCCCCCTGATTTTTTAGATCATATTTTCAGTGACTTTTTATTTTGCCAAAATGTTATCATTTTTTATGATTTTATCTTCAATCGCTAAAGTAGAATATCAATCTTGGTTTACGATTTGTAGCAATTAGTAGCTAAAGTTTATTGCTAATTTCTTTTTTTTTAAAGATTTTATTTATTTATTTGAGAGAGAGAGAGAGAGAGAATGAGAGAGAGGAAGAGGTCAGATGGAGAAGCAGACTCCCCGCTGAGGAGGGAGCCCGGTGGGGGACTCTATCCAGGGACTCCAGGATCATGACCTGAGCCAAAGGCAGTTGCTTAACAACTGAGCCACGCAGGCGCCCCTATTGCTAATTTCTAATAAATTTCTTATTTTATCTTTTGAATTTGGGGATTTTTAAACACTTTCCATTTTTTGAGAATTTCTTTATCATTTTATTCATAGTTATCAAAAACAAAGTTTTAGGGGCCCATCATATGATTAATTCTAATAATCTCTTCCTAGCTTTCTTTCTTACTTCTTTTCTGTTGGAGTAAATGTTTTCATGACTTTATTTGTATTTTCATGTTTCTTCTTTCTGTAAGCTACCACCAAGCAGATTTCCTAGAATTGCTCCTTGTAAAGAAAAAAAAAGTTGAGTTACTTTACTATATGGGTATTGTTTTAGTTAATTTGGATGCTTTTGAGTGTCATTTCTATTGTTTCAAACTTTAGCCACTTTTCGTTTTTGTTTTCATCAATTCTTCATATAACATCTCAGAGTGTCTAGAGGTAGAGCCTCTAAGCATCACTATTTTTTAAAAGTTCTGTATGTGAGTTGCATGTTGCATTTGCAGCCAGGGTTGAGGGCCACTGGCTAGGATGATGATTTACATTATATCCATTTGTAAGGTCCTTTCTCAGTGGAACCTGGTCTCCTCATTCAAGAGGTTCCGTGAACTGGTACAAGTTTAACAACTTGGTAAGAGGCTGAGAATTATGATAAGCGTGACTAGAGTCAGGTTACTGCCAACCAGGCCTAGAATTTTCCATTTATAAATATTAAGCTGCACTTGCCATGATTTTATTCTGAGGTACCCCATGATCAATTAGCGATTACCATGGATATCTGTGGGTCAGAACATTCTGCTTACTGCCCCACCTCTGCATCTGCTATGGTTCTGGCAAGTGGACCCTCCCACCTGGCTTCTGCCATGCCAGGATCCCATGATTGCCTGATTAAAATCAGAGAGCCTGATTTCTTTGCAGCATCCCTCCCCATCACCTCTGATCTATAGGAGACAGACTTTGAGGAGCTTTGCGAGAATATTGTTGCCTCCCTCACCAATGCATTACTTAGTGCCCTTGTGAAAGGGTGTCCCCTGGGCCCTCCCGGGGTTAAGATTAGGAAGTGGCTGAGCAAGATGCGCACAAATTGATCTAGCCAATCATTCTCATCCTCATGGAATTTTGGATTCCTTCTTCCACAGAATGTCAGGGTTTAAGTTCTGGCATTTCAGTCTCACTCATTATAAGCTACAATTGAGGCTAAGTTCAAATGACCAACCTAGCAGACTATTATCGTTACTCACACATATTAAGTCCCAAATCCTGGGTGATTTATTTATCTGTTTATTTGTGCCATTGTGATATAAGATTTAAATCCATCTGCTAGTACATACTCCCCAGATTCCTGCTGGTTTATGTTGCCAATATCCTGCAGTTCTTTAGGTGCATAGGCTATCTCTATCTGGGTCAGGCCTTTTTCTACCCTGACTAGGCTATGCTGGGTCTAATTTTCATATGCAGCTAGAGACAATAAGGGTTGTTGGGGATAGGTCCTCAGAGGAATAGGCACTTTTTTGTCAGTCAGCTGCCCCTGCTGATAGCAGTAGAATGTTGATTCCTCTCTGCCAGAAGTTACTGACCTGCTTCTGTTGGTAAGAAAAGTCCAGGGAGATTTGGGGACTCAAAGTTCTCAGCCTTATCTTGTCTTCTGGGTGTTTTCATCCCAGTGTCAGGGTTCTGCTCCTTCCTCAAGAATGCCCTTGCCTTGGAATAAGAGACATGTCAAGGTTAATCATTTATCTGGTGTTGCAACTCTTAAACCCTTATACTCAGGCTTTGTGCTTGATCTTTGGCCGTATCTACTCCATATCATTCTACAGATAAGGGACTCCTTTAAAGCTGCTACAGGGGCTTTCTGATTTTAGACCTATGCCCTTTTGTGCATTTGTAACTTTTAATTTTTTTTCCTGTGATGTTCTCTAGAATTATCAGGAGAAGCCATCATATGATACCAATTTTATAATAGCCATTATCATCATAGCAGCCAAATGCTCCATTCACTGGATTTCTCAATGCCTTTCCTCTACTTGCATTCTCTTCCATGCCACCACTGATAATTTGAGTCATCATGAGGCTATTTCATGCCATAGATTACTAATGTCCTACACTCGTTCCCCACCATGTAGGAAGGTTATCTCTGTGCCCAATAAACATGTAAGAAAACTGATCCTAGAACCCAATTTTGAGATTTTGTTTCTTTGGGCCTGTTGTGGTAATAATTATTTAAAATTTTAGGGTGCTGGAAGAGAATAGATACTGTGAATAAAGGATGGTTATGCAGTATGTATTCCTGGATTCAAACCTCAACCAGTTTTTTTTTTTTTTCCTGTAGGGGACATTATTAGATCAGTAGGAAAAATTTGAATAAGATCTATAGGTTAGAAAATAATATTGCATTAATGTTAAATTTTTCCTTATTTTTATAATCATTCTATGGGTATGTAAAGAGAATGTCCCTGGCCTCTGTTTTTAGGAAATACACACCAAATTATTACACACACACATGCACGCACGCGCGCGCGCGTGCACACACACACACACACACACACACACACACACAACACCAACATATTCAACATTGGGAAATCCCAGTGGAAGGCATACAGGGCTTTTTTAGATTATTTTGTTATTTTTCTATACATCTAAAAATACTGCAAAATAAAAGTTAGAAAAAGAAGGGTTGATTGAAGAGTGTTTGGTAGGGGGAAAAAGACATGAACAAGGTTAAAGGTAACTAACAAGGGATGGTGAAGCATCCAGAGTTGTAACTGGAATGGAGTTGCTACCCACCTTAGGTCTGAAAAAACAAGTTGATTGCACAGTTGCCACAACCCAGAAAAACCTGCAGCTATCAGAGAGCTAATTTAGTAAGAACTTCCAACCCAATAGTGAAGAATTCAGGGAAATAAATACCCTTATCTTTTCTTCTTATCCTCTATATTAGTTTAGGTCCTCCAAGAAGGAGACACTAAGATAAAATTAGTCATGCAGTAGATTTATTGGGGGAAATGCCTATGCAAGAAAATACAGAGGTAACAGGTGGAGGCTGTGAGAGTTGTCAGACTACTTTTTAATACCTATAAAGAGAGGGGAGGAAGGACTATTTGGTAGGACAAGTCAGACTCTGATGCAGTTCAAATAAAGTTTTAAAAAAGCCATTAGGAAGTCCTCCATCCAAAGTCCTTTCCTCCAAGCCAAAGCTATCCATCAGGGACATCTGAGGTCTTGTAGAAATGGACCTCTCTTAGTTTCTCTACTATCCTCAATTACTGCCCAGAGCTAGCCCATGGGAAATGTGCCCTTGACAAAGATGCAGTGATACATTTCAGAATGCAGCAACTGGGGATGTTAGTTAACTCCTATTCTGCTTTTGAAGATCTGAGAATTGCATTTTTATGGCCCTCATACTCTCCATTGCCCAACCAGTTGAGAGCTAGAGGATAAAGAGGTCAAGTTAGTAGGTTTATAAAGGTCTAATTTCTTAAAGCAGGTTGGGGACAATTGGAATAGGATAGAACTGAGTGGATCTGAAGTCCAGCAGAGCCCACGAGTCACAAAATAATTTTTCAGGTAGATGTAGGGTCCCTGAAGACAGTCTAGGTAGCTCTCCTTAGAGGTTGAGTACAATTAAGCGGTCAGGCAAGGTACAACCAACCAGGCAATTGAGATGTGAAAAGGAAAGAAGAAAAATTGCCCAATTTTTGGCGGTGATAAAGTTTACGGGAAAGGAAAGGGGACAAAGATTCTAAATGTAATATGGCTGGCATTTAGGAAAATGGCTACATATAAAAAAAATTTAAAGTAATACAAGAGTTAAGATTTGTGACACTAGGAACCTAAGTTTAGTCAGCTTACTTGATTAAGCCAGACTGCAAAGCAGTAGATTGTCCTTCCTCAGAGAACTGTGGAAAGTGTGATGAAAGATGGGCCAGTGAGCCTTCATACTTGAGCATATTTTAAACCTTTTAGCATTTATTTTGCTAAAGGGACTGGCTTAAACCACTGGCATCCGTGAGGTAACAAGAAGAAATAGCAATAGTGAATTGATTATAATCCATGTGCTCCCTGACCCTGTGGTTCCTGGTTCCTTCACCAATTCTGGATAGCCTGTCTGATGTGGGAACAATTCAAGACCAAAGGTGAGCCCTTCAAAAATTTCTCTAAAAACTTTTGACAGTGATTGACTAATTTAAGTGCAAAAAATGTTTACATCTTGTATTGTGCTCAAATACAAACAATAGTCTCAACCTCCAATGATAGACTGGCAGGGACTTTTTAGGGCTTTTTCCATTTTTTATATAAGAGTGTGAAAGGGGGGGGCGCCTGGGTGGCTCAGTGGGTTAAAGCCTCTGCTTCAGCTCAGGTCATGATCTCAGGGTCCTGGGATCGAGCCCCACATCGGGCTCTCTGCTCGACAGGGAGCCTGCTTCCCCCTCTCTCTTCTCCTGCCTTTCTGCCTACTTGTGATCTCTCTCTGTCAAATAAATGAATAAATCTTTAAAAAAAAAAAAGAGTGTGAAAGGGAAGGAAAATGGGTAGGTAAAGTAAATGGTAAAGCAGTTGGTAAATTAAGTTTATACTCCTACTTATTTAGGAAGGTCATGAAGGGTCACTGAGGGACAGAATATAATAGTTGGAGAAAGACTAAAGGAGAGAAGGCGTAGTAATTGATTTGTGCAATAAAATATACCTAAATAGTGTTGGGGAGGAAAATTTTTTCTTTATCCTTCTAGATTCTTTGACTGGTAAATTGGTAATAAGACGGATTAACAGGCATAAAACAATTTAATTACTTATGTATAGGATTCTCATGAGAATATAAGACCCAAGGACAAGTCAGGCAATTGAAATTTATGTGCCATCCTAAGCTAAAGAGTGGGATAGGGACCTGGGGCTTCAAAGGGAAGGAGGGGGTGATTCACAGGACAATAAGAAAGTGCAGGTATTTTGCCATTCGTGACAACATGGATAGACCTAGAGGATATTATGCTAAGTGAAATAAGTCAGACAGAGAAAGACAAATACCATATGATTTCACATGTATGTGGAATCTAATAAACAAAACAAATAAACAAAAAGCAAAAACAGACCCACAAATACAAAGAATAAATAAAAAAGATAAAAAATAAATAAATAAAAAAGATAGTTACCAGAGGGGGAAGGTTGGGAGGATGAGCAAAATGGCTGAAGGGGAGAGGGAGATCTAGGATTTCAGTTATGAAATGAGAAAGTCATGGGATAAAAGGTATAGCATAGGGAATATAGTCAATAATACTATAATAGTGTTGGATGGGAACAGATGGTTAGCTACACTTATGGTAGGCATATATAATGTATAGACTTGTTGAGTCACTATATTATACACCTGAAACTAATGTAACGTTGTGTGTAAACTATACTTGAATTAAAAAAATAAAAAAGAGCAGATGTTTGGTAATGAGATGTTTACCCTGTCAGACAGATAGGTCATTCAGATCAAAGTTATCTCTGGTAATAGCTCCCTCTATGAGCCAGGCCCCCTAACTATATTCTTTTAAGTAGTTAAGGGAGAGGTAAAAGTTTTCCTGACTTTGCTGGATTTTGATTTGCCTTTAGCTCAAAAAAATCCATCTGCCAATGTGGCGTATTTAGGGATCATGTATTTTATTCTCCTTTAATTGCAGGAAATGCAGGTTGAAAAGAGAAAAAAAAAAAGCCCATCAGATGCTGAAAGCTCTTTTCTTCTATGGTAGAAACTAAAATAGTGTTCCCAAATTCTGCCCCTTCCTATTAAAAAAAAAAAAAAAAAGAAATGTAAATGTAAACCCTCAGTGACTTCAGTCTTGCTACCACTATAGTGATGTATTATCTAGTTTCTAAGGTTTTCTATTTGTGGTTTTGGGGAGAAGGTAGGGAAGTAAGCAATTCTTTTATAACAGATTTTATGGTATTTCAGTAATTAATACCAGTTTGAGAATTAGTACCATTTTGGCAGCTCTTTCATTAATGACAAAGGATTATCCAGTGAATATTTTCTAAGATTTATAACAGATGGGAGTTGCAAAATATTAAAATAATTTAGTGTCCTAACAAAAATACCTATGAAAATTTACAGCTTTGATGTCCTGTGACACTGTTTTGGAGGACAGAGTGTAACATAACACACATGCTTCTTATTATAATACTTATTTTAGATTTGTTTAGCAAAATTCCTAACCATAATTTCTCTTTGTTGAGGACTTCACTGAACTCAATTATATACACAGATGGCTTTTCTAATAGGTTGCCTTTTTATTCTAGATGTTGCAATATTTTGGTTATCTTCTGGTTTACCAGTCAATCAAGAGTTCCTGACAGTGGTACTTGGCCACTTAATCCACTTAGCCCAGAACATAGTGGCTGACAAGCAATGATTCTTGTTGAATGAATGACAGTGTAAGTGATTATAGAGAGTAAACAATATGCTGGAATCTATTGTATTATTAGAAAATGAAAGTTTTGAAATATTTTATATGGCTGGATTGTAATCTCTTTAAAGCATTTACTATACATAGTGTTTCATTATAATTACAATTCTATTTTTATTTGTTGCATTTTAGTTTTTTTACTGCAACAATTTTTTGGTATTTACACAGTTGCAATGTTTACTTGAATACTTCAACCCATTAAAAGAAAGGTTGGAAAAAAAAAAAGTTGAAAGGTCCAGAATCAAGGAGTTTCTCTGATTTAATATTTTAATAACAAATAATGATGTTTTAACTGTAATTATAGTTTATATTGTTGTGTATACCTTATCAAATGAAACAGGTGGAGTTTTGTAGGAGCCAGCACCATGGTAGTTATTATTTAAATGGTAAATGGTCGAGCTTTTTCCTTTAGGATTTTGAATCAGTCAAGTTAGTTTCATCAGCCAAACAAATGGTCTAGTGTGTAAAAATAAAGTTCAAATTTGTCCTTTGTCTTTATTGATGAATTAATCATCAGCTGATTCTTTGACTTTTGAATTTGACCTTTGTAATTCTATGCGGTCTTAAAATCTCCATTTCTCGCATAATCTAGTGATTAAAATATTGTGAAATTCTTGGGTACAGAACATTCAGCTTTTTTGATCTAGTATCTTAAGGAGAAAATGTAAAATGCTAATAATATCATACCTATTAATATAGCAGTATGATTACTATAACTCAAGGTATTATTTAATGTTGATAATCATTATCACTGCTGTTTAAAAAATATTATGTATGAACTATTCCCAAGCTTTATTACCATGCTTGTATCTACACAAACTATTTTAAGCAGATGTTATATTTATTCCTGTGGTTTTATGGCCTTTAAATGAAAACTGATGATATTGACCAGTAGGACAATCTAAAATATTTGAAAATATTGATTTGGCAGAATGAAATAATGTTGATATACAAATATATATGTAAAGGGGGAAAAAAGCCTCCAGAAAAAAGTTGGGATGGACTTTTTTTTTCTGTAAAGTGAACTAACTTTTTGATGACTTTGGGAACAAAAAATCAATAAGTCATTAATTCAATATAAGAAAAGCTTCTTAAACTGGTCTGTACATCTCTGAGTCAAGGGGAATTAACCTTTGCTTAGTGCCTGCTCTGTGACATAAACTACACTGAGTTATTTGCCTACTTTATGGATCTTTCTATTTGAGTTCAATTTTGGTGAGCATTTGTAGGTAATTCATAGTTCTAAGACATTGTCCAAATGTTATAGCCACTGTTTTACATAGATAAAATAATTTCATGTTTTACTTATATAGAGAGCATAAACTAAACTTAGATGACATAAGCCACTTGAACAGATAATTTTATGTAAAGACAAAGACTTTTTTTAAAATCTAAGGTTTTTTTTTCTTTCTTTATATGGAGTGTATGAAAACTAGAAGTCTACAGATTAAATTTTTTATGTCAACTTTCCTGCATCTGTTTAGCTTTAAACTGATGTAGATTAAAAAGAAAGGGATGCTCATATTTACAAATAGGATTATATCTTCTAGACGTCCAAGAGTGAATAGGAAGGGCAAATTGCACCTCATAAGAACTAGATTTATGATTATTTACGTAAGCATGGCAAAATTCAGGGAGAATTTTGTTAATTAATGTTAAGCAAACCATTTGAAATGTGAACGTATCTAGTGTAGTTAATTTGATCTACCTTTTTGTATTTCTCAAGAAAACATACATTTACTTTTAGATGCTGCCATTAATAAATTTCTCTTGAGACTGTTTGACTCCTTCAGCAGAGATTTAATGTGACAGCATGAGTGAATGTACTGGTCGTAGAGCCTGGTCCATAACAGGCACCTTGTTAATTAAAAAAACACCCAGATTCTACTTGGTACATATTGCATCTTTTTATAAAAGATGGTAGCTTTTATAAAACATGGTAGCTTCCATGTTTATCTCTTGTGGTATTTCACTGTAGCCATGAATTTTCATCTCCAATATGGTAAGCCAGTGTCTTACTTTCTCTCTTCTCAGTTTAAAAATGTGCTTTTGTCTCCACTATTCTTAATATACACTATAGTCTCTCTTTCTCTATCCCTCCCTTTCTCTTGAATTGATATTTCTTTTTTTTTTAAGATTTTATTTATTTGTTTTAGAGAAAGAAACGGAGTGAGAGAGTGTGGCAGGGGAGGGGCAGAGTGAGAGAGAGAAAGATCTTAAGATTCTTTGACTCTGACTGTTCAGACTCTGTGCTGAACACGGAGCCCCATGCAGGGCTCCAGCTCAACCCTGAGGTCACAACCTGAGCCAAAACCAAGAGTCGGGTGCTTAACTGACTGCAACACTCAGGCATCCCTGATGTTTGTTTCTTTTCTGTAATTTACGACTTCTTCAACATCAACCTCTTCTTTGTCAACCATTTCTTTTTTAAGCGTACAAATTGGCTTTGGCCACCACTGCCTGGTGGAAATGCTCTCCTTTTCCCATCTTCTTATGCTTGACTTCTTTGAAGTCTTCAAAGCTAATGAGAATATACTTCTGAATGTTCTAGACCTACTCAGTCTCTATGACACCATGCTCCATGCTTTGACTCTATTTGCTCCTCATTCTCTTTTGCTGGCTCTTATTCTGCCACTTATAGGGTAACTAGTCATTCTATTTTTTTTTTTCTGGGAACTATCCCACATTTAGTACCAAAAGTCTCCTATCCCAGAAAACCCCTTAGTCCCGAGCAAACCAAGGTTGGTTACCTAAAACTTGGCCCTTAAATGTTGTCATTTCCCTAGACATCTGTCCCTAGTTCTCATCTCTTCTTAGAGGAATCTTTGTTTTTTTGGAAGACTTTCAACTATTTACTATGTATCAGTGATGACCAATTCTATGTCCGAGCCATAAGTGCTCTACCAAACCCCAACACTCTTTCTGAGAAAAAGACATGGGCTCTGGGCTGGACTTCAAACATCCAAACCATACCAGCTTCAAGTATGGAGCCTTACATGATTTACTTAACGTCTCCACATCATAGTTTACTAGCTCCTGAATGAGGATAATGCTCCGTTTAGGGGGTTGTTGTGGGGATTAAAGCAAAAAAATTAAAATTCTCAGTGCAATGCTGGTATAAAGAGGCATGAAATAATTTGCAGCTAGTTTTATTTAATATCATGGGAGTTATATTTGAATCTAGTGTTTTTCAGCATTTTTTTCTACCCTAATTCTTTTTTTTTCCCTAAATACATTTATTTTATTTTTTCAGTGTTACAAGAGTAATTGTTCATGCACCACACCCAGTGCTCCATGAAATATGTGCCCTCCTCAATACCCACCACCAGGCTCACCCAACCCCCACCCACACCCTCCAAAACCTTGAGTTTGTTACTCAGAGTTCACAGTCTCTCATGGTTCATTGCACCCTCCAATTCCCCCATTCACCCTTCCCTTCCTTCTCACAGTGCCCTCCATGTTTTTCCTTATGCTCCACACATAAGTGAGACCATAAGATAATTGACTATCTCTGCCTGACTTATTTCACTCCGCATAATCTCTTCCAGTCCCGTCCATGTTGATACAAAAGTTGGATATTCATCGTTTCTGATGGAGGCATAATATTCCATTGTATAGATGTACCATATGTTCTTTGTCCATTCATCTGTTGAAGGCTATCTTGGTTCTTTCCACAGTTTAGCGATTGTGGCCATTGCTGCTATGAATATTGGGGTACATGTGGTCCTTCTTTGTACTGCATATTCTTTTTTGGGGTAAATACCCAGTAGTGCAATTGCAGGGTCATAGGGTAGCGCTATTTTTAATTTCTTGAGGAATCTCCACACTGTTTTCCAAAGTGTCTGCAGCAACTTGCAGTGGAAGAGGGTTCTCCTTCCTCCACATCCTCTCCAGCATTTGTTGTTTATTGCCTTGTGGATTTTGGCCGTTCTAACTGGTGTAAGCCCTTTGAAAAAAACCGGTGGAATTTTGATCAGGATGGCATTGAAAGTATAGATTGCTCTGGGCAGTATGGACATTTTAACAATGTTTATTCTTCTGATCCATGAGCATGGAATGCTTTTCCACCTTTTTGTGTCTTCTTCAATTTCTTTAATGAGTGTTCTGTAGTTCCTCGAGTACAGATCCTTTACCTCTTTGGTTAGGTTTATTCCCAGGTATCTTATGGTTCTTGGTGCTACAGTAAATGGAATCGATTCTCTAATTTCCCTTTCTATATTTTCGTTGTTAGTGTATAGGAAAGCAACTGATTTCCATGCATTGATTTTGTATCCTGACACATTACTGAATTGCTGTATGAGTTCTAGTGGTTTGGGACCACATGGCCCTCTCAACTGATGCAGAAAAAGCATTTGACAAAATTCAGCATCCATTCCTGATTAAAACTCTTCATATTATAGGGATAGAAGGAACATTCCTCAACATCATAAAGTCTATCTATGAAAAGCCCACAGCAAATATCATTCTCAAAGGGGAAAAGCTGACAGCTTTCCCTTTGAGATCAGGAACACGACAAGGATGCCCACTCTCACCACTCTTGTTCAACATAGTACTAGAAGTCCTAGAGACAGCAATCAGACAACAAAAAGAAATAAAAGGTATTCAAATTGGCAATGAAGAAGTCAAACTCTCTCTCTTCGCAGATGACATGATACTTTATATGGAAAACCCAAAAGACTCTACCCTAATTCTTGAAAGATATAAAAGTACTCCAGTCTAGGTGCCTGGGTGGCTCAGTTGGTTAAGCATCTATCTTTGGCTCAGTCATGATCCCAGGGTCCTGAGATCGAGTCCTGAGTTGGGCTCCCTGTTCAGCTAAGAGCCTGCTTCTCCCTCTTCCTCTGCCGCTTCCCCTGCTTGTGCTCTCCTGCTCTCTCTCCATCAAATAAACAAATAAAATATTAAAAAAAAAAATAAGCCAGTCAGTACACTGGCTCACTATTGGCAAGAATTTTCAATGAGTAAAAGGGAAAGACACGACTAGCTTAGAAAAAAGACACTAGGTGACCCTGGCATTCAAGCTCTCAGGAAGTCAGTGTCTATCTCCTCTCTCCACATGCCTCTGTTGTAGCAAGTTCAAAAGACTTTATTATTTACAAATGTAAATTTAAATAACATAATTCAAAGTAAAATAACATTTTATTGTATCTTCCTTACATTTCTGAGTTTTTAAAAATTTTTTATTATTGTGTTCAATTAGCCAACATATAGTACATCATTAGTTTTTGATGTAGTGTTCAATGAGTCATTATTTTTTATCCCATTCAGACAATGTGCTTATCAATCACCTAACACCCATTAATTAAACCCAGCCTGTTTTAGCTAGAGTAGTGGTGTTAGTACTAGTTATTAAAACTTACAACTTGGTTGCAGCTCTTAAAGTTTAGAGTGCGTCAGAATCACCTGGAGGTTGTGTTAAAATGCAGGGTCCTCTGACCAGGATTTCTTATTCAATAGGTCTGTGGTGAAGCCTGAAGATGAACATTGATCACATGTTCTTAGGTGTTGCTGGTCCAGGGATTATACTTTGAAAACTCTTCTAGTGTATAGCATGACAGTTTAACTTAATTTTAGTTTCAAGTATTTGGGGTTTTCTTCCCCTCTTCTTTTCCTCTTCCTTTGGCTTGTTTTTGTTGTTGTTTTGTTTTTGTTTTTTTTTTTGACCTGGAAATCTGTTTTCTCTCCCTCATATATATTTAAGTCATTGTTAGACAGAGTAATGGCAGTCCCAAAGCTATCTATGGATTTCCATTTTACCTAGGATTATTGACTATGTTTTCCTGGCATCAAGACATCCAGCCAGGTAAAGTAAGATGAAACATTGCAAGGGTGCCTGGGTGGCTCAGTGGGTTGGGGCCTCTGCCTTTGGCTCGGGTCGTGATCTCGGGGTCCTGGGATCGATCCCCGCATCAGGCTCAATGCTCAGTGGGGAGCCTGCTTCCTCCCCCCCTCCGCCTCTCTGCCTGCTTGTGATCTCTCTCTCCTGTCTGTCAGGTAAACAAATAAAATCTTTAAAAAAAAAAAAAAAGATGAAACATTGCAGTTTTTCCCATGATCCAAATGGTTGATTTTTGGAAGCTCAGTGTTACTAATGGGAATTTTTGTTTTTCTCCTTGCTTTTCTGCTTGTGAACATAGCATTGTTTTTTAAAAAAATACTTCGCAGCAGAACAGTGTGTGGAACGTGTGTGATCATCAAATGCGGAACACAGAGTATTTTAAACCTAATGAGAGCTTTCACTTCCCAGGGTGACCTGTTTGTACTCTGTGCCAAAAGACTGCTAAGAGGTCCACAGCTGCTTTCATTTTGTCATTTCAGACTTGAAGTGCAGCCCCTGCGGCAGCTGCGGAGCCCCCCACCACCTGCTCTGCGTATACTCAGGAGAGGGGCTCTTTAATCTCTGGGCTTGAGAAAAAAGTTTATTAAGGAAAGAAGTGGGGCCACAGAATTCCTGGGGTGAGCCTCAAGAACACAGCAGGTGGTGGCCAAAAAGCCATGACAAAATTAAGGAAAAGGATTCAGATTCTTTTCAAGGCTATGCGTGATTAGCAAAGTACATGTGGGTTACAGCTGTCCCTTAGAGAAGACCACATGTTTCATCTCCAAGAATGAAGGGCAGCTTTCCATCTAATGAACTTGAAAGGCTCTCTTGGCAGGTTGTTTTGTTATAAGTAGGTATCTCCAGTTATACTTTGTTTTTATTCTTTTCTGAAACCAACTCCATTCAGGCAAGCAGTTCTGAAAGCTCTTCTAAAGTTTGCAATAGGAAATGAGATTTCTTTTCTTTCTTTCTTTCTTGTTTTAATTAAATATGGTCTTTATTAACTCTTGGACAAGGCCCCTCTCTCTGTTGCATCAATTTCAAGAAACCCTGCTGGTGGCGATGGCTGTCTGTCTGTCTGCTTCCAAAGTAAACTCACTGGGTGTTGAAGCAGAGGCAGAAAAGACAGAAACAAAGTTCAAGACTAAAGACAAATGATAGCAGCAATAGCAGGTTCTTAAATACTTTAAAAATTACCAACAACACTGGAAGTTTTTAGGGATGATTGGCTAGAGAAAAGTCAACAGTCTCATTTCGGTATAGACTCATCCTGGACCCCCAGCAACTATGGAATTATCAGGGATGTGCATGACTTCCAATGTGTCCTACCTAATAAAAGATTAGGGGAACTTGATTTTTTTCTTCTAAATCAGGATCCTGTTTTTTTTTTTTTTTTTTTTCCGCTCGTCCCTGTGGGTATTTCATGTATTTGTATCCTGTGTATGTTATCTCCTGGGTACCAGGTGATTGAAGTGGAATAAACATATCCAATTCCTCTAACTATAAAATGCTATTGTGTTCACTTTTCACTGCACATGCTAACCAAATGTTCTTAACTTTGATATGTTCGCATCCATAAATCTGCCAATGGAAACAACTCAGTGGCAAAATTCTTATTTATTTTACTTCCTTCTTTTCGCAAATGAAGGCCAGATCAAAATAGTTTGCTCGGCTATATTATCCAAAAGTTAAGAAAAAAAAAAAAAACTAAACAAAAACTAAGCTGGCTTTTGCAGATAACCTTTATTCTGCTTGCTATATTTTGCCTTGATAAGAAGGTATATGGAAATTATGTGTTAAATACTTCAAAACATTTGATCAGATATTGGAACCTTCCTTGCTCAATGTAACCTATTTATAGTCAGTACCAAATACGTCTCAGGAGGACTATAGCCACTTGCATTTTGCTGTTTTAGACACAAACTACAGATGCTGCAGCTGCTTTAGGTGCCCTCTTCCATAACTGCATGTTTCCTTCTTTCCCACTTTACAGATTCCCCTGTCCACACCGCATGCCCAGGACCTTCATAATGACTGACAGCTCCCCAAACCCATTATGCACCAACTGATTGGAACCTTGGCCCCCAAATACCCTTCCCCTCTCTCTTCACTTGATTAACTTTTACTGAGCCTTCAAAATGTAGCTTAAATATCACCTGCTCCAAGAAGCTTTCCTTGATCTGTCACCTCCCCAGCTCTCAAGTTGTATGGTTCCTCCTACACGCTCACATAGCACACAAGTTTGTATTTTGCAATAGCCTATATTATCTGTTTGTCTTTTCCTTTACTAACCAGTTCAGGAATTCTTTGGTGAGAAAACGTATGTTTTACTGATTTCCCTGTCCTTTATTACCGTAGCATTGAGTAGCTGAATAAAAGTGCTGTCCAGTGAAAATTGAATGAATATCTTTATGCAGATGCATAAGGTATATTTGAAGAGTGGTGTGTTATGCTAATTCCAAGAGCTCTTTCAAATAAACTCAAAATGTGTGTGGCTCAAACACAATAGAAGTCTATTTCTTATTCACATAACAGTTTGAGGTGGTATTACTGGTCAGGGGGACCAGAAATTCTTCAGGGGATCAATCAGTAACTGAGGCTCACAGAGGCTCTTCCGTCTTTCGTACCTGACTTCCAACCACTGTGGTTATCTCTGGCCCGGTTGGCCAAGAGAGTGAAAGCTCTGAGAATTGCTTCAAAGAGCAGAACGCACACATGTGAGAGGATCTTCTGGGCCAGGCCAGAAGGGGCACACATCACTTTCACACACATTCCACTGCCTAGAGCTCAGTCACTTGGGAGCACAGACCTCTTCCAGGGCTAACATTCTAGTACATGAATTTAACAAAATGTCAATATGACTCCTTTTCATACCAGGCCAGCCTTTAATTAAATTTCTTTAAAACCATGAAATTGCTAGTTTCTAAATGTTGTACTTTATGTCTTCAAAAATAAAGCTGCTTTTGGTCAATTATGAAACACTTTTCAAACACTTAAATCATAACAAAAGATAACTCAAAATGCATTTTATTTGTCTGAGTCCCACCATATGTCTCCCAGTTCTGTTCTGGATTTTTTTTTCCAGTATGTGTGTGTGTGTGGAGGGGGAGGTGGGGAGAGAAGAAGAGAGAAAGAGAGAGAGAGAGAGAGACATAGAAAAAGTATATTCATTAACCTATCTATTCATTCCTATTAGGTAATTAGGTACCAGATGCCATGTTCAGGCTAAGAATGCAAATGAGTAAGACATAGTATCTACTTTCAAGGTTCTTATAGATGTGGCATTCAGATAAACAGAAAATTATGAATCAGTGTCATAGGCAAACTTCTCTTTCTGTTTTTCATTTCATTTAATATTTTGACTTCTTTTCTCGTATCCATTTTTTCCCAGAATTGAACTTCAAAGCTCCTAATCTTGTGCAATTATAGATCTTTTAAAATTTTCTGTTTATATCATGTGCAAAGAAAGAGTTTTCATATATACAGCCAATACTAGTGATTTGTGAGAACTATCAGACTGTACCTATTTTCATATTATATATTCTTTGGGGAGAATGAAACAGACTTATTTAATGAGTCATTTTAGAAGCCTAGAATGTTAGATCATTGAGCAACATAAACACCACTAACCATCAGAGAAATGTAAATAAAAACCACAGTGAGATTTCACCTCACACCTGTTAGAATAGCTATTTTCAAGAAGATAAGAGATGAAAAGTACTGGCGACGATGTGGAGAACACGGAAGCCATGTACACTCTTGGTGGGAATGTAAATTGGTTCATCCACTACACAAAAAATATGGAGGTTCCTAAAAAAATTAAAAATAGAACTACCATATGATCTAGCATTCCCACTTCTGGGTATATATCCAAAGGAAATGAAAACAGGATTTCACAGGGATCCCTGTACTTCTAGGTTTATTGCAGCATTATTCACATACCCAAGATTTGGAAACAACCAAAGTTGTGATATATTATATATAAATATATTTATGTATAATATATGTTTATATATAATATATCATACATATTTATGTAAATATATTATACATAAATAATATATGATATATTATATATAAATAATTCAGTCACAAGAAAGGAGGACATGGACATCCTGTCATTTGTGACAACATGGATGAACCTTGAGCACATTATGTTAAGTGAGATAAGTCAGAGAAAAGACGAGTACTCTATGATAACACTTTGTGTGGAATCTAAAAATGCCAAATTCATAAAAACAAGCTAAAATAGTTATTACGATGGGCATAGAACAAATGTTGTTTAAAGTTACAAACTTATAAGGAGTGGTAAATAGGTCTTAGAGATCTAATGCACAACATGGTTAATATAGATGGCGATATCTTAGCATGATCAACAAACTTGCTAATAAACTACTAATTGTTCTAACCACTTAAAAAAAGGATAATTAGGGGCCCCTGGGTGGCGCAGTTGGTTGAGCGACTGCCTTTGGCTCAGGTCATGATCCCGGAGTCCCAGGATCGAGTCTCACATCGGGCTCCTGGCTCCATGGGGAGTCCGCTTCTCACTCTGACCTGCTCTCTCTCACTCTCTCTCTTTCCTAATAAATAAATAAATAAAATCTTAAAAAAAAAAAAAGGATAATTATGTAATGTGACAGAGGTCCTAATTATCTCAACAATGGCAGTGATATTACGATATATGTAACAAATTAACAGGTGTACACCTTAAATTTCATGTTATGTATCAAATATATTCTTTAAAAAGAATATATTCATTATATTCACACAACATCATAGAATTTTCAAGTAATTTTGAGCAAATAAAACCTTTTTTCCCTTAAATTTGAAAGGAATCACTTTAAAAAGAAACTTCACTGTTATTCATCTTATATTACCTCTCATATAATTTTTTCTTATATCACAAGATAATTATTTTAGTAAAACTTTCTATACATATCTTTTTCTCTGCCAGTTTCAGTGGATGGGTCTAGGTGGAAAAAAAAACTAATAGTAATTTGTTTCAAGTAAGTTCTGGGAAAGGGCAGGTGAAACATTTTCCCCCCAGATATGTGCATATAATGTAAATTCAAATCATATAATGTAAAATAAAATATTATACAAAATGTTGACTAAATATTTTATACAATTATGATTTGTCTCAGCACTGAGATCGTAAGCTTCTTGAGAATTGAAATCAACATTTTCTTTTTAACTCTATCATTACAGTATGTCTTATAATTTACTCATTATTGGATCATGTATTCATCCTCTCATATGATATATGCTGCTAGCAATTTTGCTTTTTACTTTCTGCTTATATTTGTATTTTTAAAGTTTTTGCTAATAATTGTAACTCAGTATTTATTTATCAGAGTTATGTTTACTCTATATTCAAAGAAGTCAGTAAGAAAGCAGAGCAAATTTGAATTTTCTTAACTTTTCTCAGAAGATTCTAGAATAAGTTACAAATAATACATTGCAAGAATAGCTGTCAAAATATTAGACAAATCACTTAAAATATAGTAAATGGAATTATGCTAATAAGGAAGTAAACCATTTTTAATCCCCACAAAAGTGGAGGGAAAAAGGGTCAGCCTTTGTAAAGGGTCTATGAGTCAGAAGTTCCAAACTTCATCAAAGACTTAAAAAACAAAACAAGAAAAAGAAAGAAACCAGATGTACATTTGGGGCCCATCTATGGAAAGTATTATATTTTGTATAGTGCCAACAAAGGTACTAGAATAATAAAATGATTATTATGTTCAGCAGGACTCACAATGAAAGTGAGAAATTGCAGAACTGCTTAAGAAAGTACTTGTTCATTTTAAAACTATCAGTTGAGGATACTTTTGCGACATCCCTTGAATCCTAAATGAATACAATTAGATACCCTTGAAAAAGTGCATTTTGCCATGTTGTGTGCACCTGATAGAGAATGGACACGAACCAAACAGCTGGATGTACGAACTAGGTGCCATGGCGGATTACAAGGAGAGTGCTGGCAAAAGTTTTCAAATTTGAGTAGATCACTAAAACAGCAGAGTTATAGCAGTCAGAATGTCATTTTGAGGGGCACAGCTGCTAGTTACCTCTGTCTATCATTATCTATACTATATCTATCTATCTATCTATCTATCTATCTATCTATCTATCATCTAAGATTAATTGATACATAGTTTACATCATTAAAATTTACCTATTTTAAATGCATAGTTGGCTGAATTTTGTTAATGATATAGAGTTCTGTAATCACCACCAAAATCACCCTAAAAAGTTTCCTCATGAACCTCTACAGAGTTCCCCTCCTGTGATCTTTGGCCACGGGCAACCACTGCTCTTCTTTCTGCCATTTCAATTATTTGTTTTCTCTAGAATTTCATATAAATGGATTTATGTAGTATTAACATCTTTTTTTTTATTTTAAAAGGTTTTTATTTATTTATTTGATATATAGAGAGAGACAGGAAGAGAGAAAATACAAGCAGGGGGAATGGGAGAGGGAGAAGCAGGCTTCCCGCACAGCAGAGAGCCCTTCGTGGGGCTTGATCCCAGGACCCTGGGATCATGACTTGAGCTGAAAGCAGACGCTTAATTACTGAGCCACCCAGGCGCCCCAGTATATAGTATTAATATCTTGAGTTTGACTTCTTTGCTTTAGCATAATGGTTTGGAAGTTCATCCATGTTGTTGTATACATTAATATTTTGTTTCTTCTATTGTTAAGTAATGTTCTATTATATGGTTATATTCCAAATTGTTTATCCATTCACTAGGTGACAGGCATTTGGATTATTTCTAATTTTTGACGATTATGAGTAATGCTGCAGTAAACGTTTGTGTACAAGTCTTCATGTAGACCTGATTTCATTTGTCTTGGATATATATCCAGAAATAGAATTGCTGGGTCCTGGGGCACCTCCTTGGTGGCTCAGTTGTTTAAGCAGTTGCTTCTGGCTCAGGTCATGATCTCAGGGTCCTGGGATCAAGCCTGAGTTGGGCTCCTGGCTTGGCAGGGAGACTGCTTCTCCCTCTCCCTCCACCTCTCTCCCTACTCAAGCTCTCTCTCTCTCTCTCACTTTCTCTCTGTCAAATAATAAATAAAATCTTAAAAAAAGAATTGCTGGGTCCTGTGATAAGTGTATAAAGAACTTTGCAGGGTACTCTCATACTAATTTCCAAAAATGGCAGTACCATTTTCCACTTCTACTCACAATGTATGAGAATTGCAGTAGCTTCTCATCCTTACCAACACTTGATATGGGCAGTCTTTTTAAATTTTAGCTATTTTAGGGGATGTATAGTGATGTATCATTGTGATTTTAATTTGCATATCCCTAATATCTAGCATTGTTGAACATCTTCTTATATGCTTATTGTTTCTGCTCAGATCTTTTGACTATTTTGCAATTGGGTTATTTTCTTATAATTATGTTTTAATATATTGTTATAGATTCACCACATATAAGCTCCAATGTCAGATATATGTTCTCCCAATGTATGCCTTATCTTTTCATTTTCTTAAGTATGTCTTTCAAAGAACAAATGATTTTAATTTTGATGTTAAAAACTATATTTCATAACATTTGATGCTATTATAAGTATTTTTTAATTTGAAATTCCAATTGTTTATTAGTATGTAGAAATCCATTTTTTGTATATTTATCCTGAAAAGTCACTAGTATGACTTACGATGTTTAGTACCTATGTATGCTTCCTCAGATTTTCTACACAGATGATCATGTTTCCTGTAAATAAGTACAGTTTTTCTTTTTCTTTTTTTTTCCTAATCCAGATCCTTTTTGTTTCTTCTTTTCACTTTATTGTTCCAGTGCAATGTTGAATAGAAGTGGCCAAAGCAAGCATCATTGTCTTGTTTTGGAACTTAAGGAGACGTCATTCAGGCTTCACTGTTAAATAAATGTATCAGTTGAAGGTCTTTTTAGATGCCTTATTATGTTGACGAGGTTCCTTTTTATTCCTAGGTTGTTGAGAATTTTTTTTCTCACAAATGAAGGCTAAATTTGTCAAATGCTTTTTCTGCACCTATTGAGACCATCATATAGTTCTTTTCAAATGATTGTTAAACCAACTTTGCATTTCCAGGATAAACCTAAATTGGTCATGCTGTATTATGTAATATATAGTTCTGGATTGGATTTGCTTAAGTTTTGTTAACATTGTTTGCATCTGTATTCCTGAGGAATATTTGTCTGTAATTTTCCTTTCTTGTTATGACTTTCTTTGGTTTTGTATCAGAGTAGAGTAGGCTTCATAGAATGAATTGGGAAGTATTTCCTTCTCTTCAAGTTCCTCAAAGAGTTTATATGGAGTTGGCATTATTTCTTACCTGAATATTGGTAGGATTTCTCAGTGATGCAATCTAGGCCTGGAGCTTTTTTTGTAGAAAAGTATTGACTACAAATTCAATTTTTTCAATAGTTATAGAACTATTGAATTTATCTATTTCTTCTTGACTGGGTTTGATGTTGTGTCTTCTAAAAAGTTTGTTCATTTCATCCAATTGTCAAATTTATTGTCATAAAGTTATTCTTAATATTCCATTCTTATCTCCTATTTTTAAACTTTTTTTTGACATAATTATAGTTCACATGCAGTTGTAAGAAATAATACAGAGAGATGCCATGCACCCTTTATCTAGTTTCCCCAGTGATACCATCTTGTAAAACTACAGTACTAGGATATACAACCAGGGTATACACCAGATAACCAGGAAGTGGACTTTCATATAGTGGAGATATGGAACATTTCTATCGCAACAAGGATCGCTCCTGTTGCCCTTTCTTACCCCAATTCACTTTCCTTCTCTAGTTCTTAACCCCTGAAAACCACTAATCTGTTCTCCATTTCTGTAGTTTTGGTATTTCAAGATGCATATAAATAGAATCATTCAGTAGGTAATTTATTGAGATTAGCTTTTTTCATTCAGCATACTTCTCTGGAGTTTCATACAGATTGTTGCATGTATCAATAGATTGTTCTTTTTTATTGCTAAGTAGTATACTATGGTATGGATATACCACACTTTAACAGTCCTTTCATGATATCTGGATTGTTCCTAATAGTTGTTTATTATGAATAAAGCTGCTACAAAGATTTGTGCATGAGTTCTTGTGTGAGGGTAACTTAATTTTTCTGATGTAAATGTTGAGGTTATATGGTTGTTGCATGTTTAGTTTTTTTTTATTTTTAAAGATTTATTTATTTATTTATTTTAGAGAGATTTGAGAGAGAGTGAGAGCAAGCACAAGCCCAGAGGAACACAAGGAGAGGGAGAAAGGGAGAAGCAGCCTCCCTGTTGTGCGTGGAGCCCAATGCAGGGGTGCTCAGTGCCACGATCCATGAGATCATGACCTGAACTGAACTCAAGAGTCAGACACTTACCTGAGAGCCACCCAGGGGCCCCACATGTTTAGTTTTTAAATAAATGCCTATTTTTCAGAAGAGCTATATCACTTTACATTCCCATTAGCAGTGTATGAGTGATCTGGTTTCTCTACATGTTTGCCAACATTTGACATTGTTATTGTTTATTTTATTTTGTTTTAGCAATTCTGAAAGGTGTGTAGTTATATCTCATTATGGTTTCAATTTGCATTTCCTTTATGCCTAACACCATTTCATGTGGTTATCTGCATCTGTATTTCATCTTCCGTGAAATGTCTGTTTAGGTCTTTTGCCCATTTCTAATTATATTCTTTTTTTTAAAAACTGTTAAAAGTCTTGAGAATTTATTATATATTCTAACTATTAGTCCTTTGTTGGATATGTGTTTTGGAAATATTTTCTCCTTGTATATAGCTTGCATTTTCATTCTCTGGTTAGGGATTTTTGCAGAGCAAAAGTATTTAATTTTGATGAAGTCCAATTTATCCAATTTTTCTTTTATTGACAGTGCTTTTGGTATGAAGTCTAAAAACTATCTAATCCTAGATCTCAAATAATGTTTTAATTTGTTTTATTCTTTTACATTTTATATTTAAGTCAGTGATCCATTTTGACTTAATTTTTGTCCTAGATGTGAGACATAGACCTATGCATATCTAGTTGATTCAGCAATATTTGTTGAAAAGGCTATCCTTACTCCATTGAGGGAGGCATATTTATGTAGGTCTGTTTCTGAGTTCTCTATTCTAGGGCATTGGCCTATCCGTCTGTCAATACTATATAGTTTTGAGTATAGTAGCTATCTAAGTAATTTTAAAATTGGATAGATTGAGTCCACCCACTGTATTCTTCTTTTTCAAAATTGTTTTAGCTATTCTAGATTTTTTCCCTCTCACGTAAATTTTAGAATTATCTTTTGTACATATACTAAAAAATCTTGCTGTTATTTTGATAAGATGTTTTAAAACTTTATGTCAATTTGAAGAGAACTGCCAAATTTACTAGTGTTTCTTCCAATCCACAAATATACCATATGTCTCTACTTACTTAGATCTTTAACTTTACCAGCATTTTGTAGTTTTTAGCATACAAGTCCTTTATGTGTCTTGTTAGACTTATACGTATTTTATTTTTTGAGTAATTTAGATGCTATTATATATTTAATTTTAGTGTCCATTTCTAATATATAGAAATACAATTTATTTTTAATTTTTATGTTGTATTCTGCAAACTCCTGAATCCATTTATTAGTTCTATATGTTTTTTGGTAGGTTTCTTGGAGTTTTCTACAGAGAGAATCATGTTGTCTGCAGCTAAAGAGTGTTTTATTTTTTCTTTGCTGGTCTCTGTGCCTTTTATATTCTTTTATTGTCTTACTGCATTGGCTAAAACTTCCAACCCTGAGTTGAATAAGAGTCATACAAGCAAGTCATCCTAGGGTTGTTCTGAATCTTTTTTTTTTAAAGATTTTTATTTATTTGACAGAGAGAGAGATCACAAGTAGGCAGAGAGGCAGGCAGAGAGAGAGAGACGGGGGGAAGCAGGCTCCCCGCCGAGCAGAGAGCCCAATGTGGGGCTCGATCCCAGGACCCTGAGATCATGACCTGAGCTAAAGGCAGAGGCTTTAACCCACTGAGCCACCCAGGTGCCCGGTTGTTCTGAATCTTAGGGGAAAGTATTCAGTCTTTTATCCTTAAGTATAATGTTAGCTGTGTACTTTTTATAGATATTCTTTATCAAGCTGAAGAACTTCAGAGTTCTTATTGTAAATAAGTGCAGAATTTTGTCAAATATTTTTCCACACCAATTGTCATGTGATTTTTTTTCATTATTAGCCTGTTAGCATGGTATGTTACACTGATTGATTTTTTTAAAGATTTTATTTATTTATTTGAGAGAGAGCACGAGAGGGGAGAAGGTCAGAGGGAGAAGCAGATTCCCCACAGAGCTGGGAGCCCAATATGGGACTTGACCTGATCATGACCTGAGCCGAGGGCAGTGGCTTAAACAACTGAGCCACCCAGGTGCCCCTGATTGATTTTTTGAATATTGAATGAGTTGCTTAAATAAATCCTACTGAGCCATGGTATATAATTCTTTTTATATGTTGCTAACTTCTTTTCTGTAATATTTTGTTAAAGATTTTTGCATCTATATTCATGAGTGATATTGGTCTGGAGTTTTCTTTTCCTTGTACTTTGTCTGGTTTTGGTATCAGGGCCATACTAGCTTCATAAAATATATTGAAAGCGTTTCCTTCTATTCTATTTTCTGGAAAAGATTGTTTAGAATTTGTTTTAATTCTCTAAACATTTGGTCGAATCCTCTAGAGAAACCATATAATCTGATTTTTTTTCTCAGAGTTTTAAAATTATGAATTTAATTCCCTTAATCATTTTGGGAATATTCAGACTACTTATTTCATATTGGGTGAATCATGGCAGGGTATGTTTTTTGAAGACTTGGTCCATTTCAACTAAGCTGTCAAATTTATGTGTGTAGAGTTATTCACAGTACTTCCTAATTACTCTTTTGATGTCCTCAGGGTTATAATGATATCCCTGTTTCATTTTCATATTTGTAATTTCAGTCTTCCCATTTTCTTTCAGTCTTTCTGAGGGTTTGTGAATTTTATTGATATTTCCAAAGAATCAGCTCTTTGTTCATTGATTTTATTTTTAAATGTTTTTAATTTCAGTGTTGTTTGCTCTAATTATTATTATTTCCTTCTTTCTGCTTGCTGTGTTTCTTTTTTCTCTTTTGTAGCTTTTGAAGTCAGTGCTTAGATTTATTAATTTGAGATGTTTCCTCTTTTCTAATGTAAGAACTTAGTACTACATATTTTCTTCTCAGCACTGCTTTAGCTGTGTCTCAAACTTTAACAGGTTGTGTTTTCCTTTTTATTCAGTTCAATATAAGTTTTAAATTTCCTTTGAGATTTCATCTTTGACACACAGGTTATTAGAAGTGTATGTTTAGTTTCCAAGTGTTTGGGAATATTTCGGCTATTGATTTCTAGTTTGATTCGATTGTGGCTGCAGAGTACATTCTGTATGATTTCAATTATTTTAAATTTGTTGAGGCCCATAGAAATGGTCTCTATCCTGTGCACACTTGAAAAGAATGCTATATAGAGTGTTATATAAATACCAATTTGATTCTGTTGATTAATGATATTGTTCAGTTCTTCATATTCTTTCTGATGCTGATTTTCTGTCAAGTTTCCTATTAATTTTTGGGAGAGGTGTTGAAGTTTCCAACTATAACTGAGGATTTGTCTATTTCTCTTTTCAGTTTTTAAGTTTTTTCTTTGAGCGTGTTTTAGCTCTGTTTTTTGGAGCATACACAGTAGGATTGCTTGTATTCTTGGGAGACTGACCCTTTTATCAGCATGTAATACCCTTTCTATCTCTGGTAAACTTAATTTTTTTTAAGTTTTGTGGGGGGTTTTTTTGTTTATTTTTGTTTTTGTTTTTAGTAATCTCTACACCCAGGGTGGGGCTTGAACTCATTGACCCCAAGATCAAGAGTCACATGCTCTTCTGACTGAGCTTGCCAGGTGCCCATCTAGTAAACTTTTTTTGTTCTAAATATACTTAATCTGATATTAATAGAGTTATTCTTGCTTTTATTTGAAAATGTTTGTATGATATATTCTCTTCCATCCTTTTACTTTCAACCTGCTAAAATCATTATATTTGATGTGAGTTTCTAATAAACAGCATACAATTGAGTCATATTTTTAAATCTACTCTTTCCAATCTCTGTATTTTTTATTGATATTTTGAGCCCATTTATATTTAGTATAATTATTCATATGTTAGGCTTTAATCTGCAATTTCAGTTCTGGTTTTCTGTTTGTTTTGTTTTTCACTTCTCTGTTTTCTTTTTCCTACGATCCTGTGAGTTGCTTGATTATATTTTAGAATTCCATTTTTAGTTATCTATGGTGTACTTCAGTGTATCACTGATTTTTTCTTCTGTCTTATAGTCGTCAGGTTATTGTGTTGAAACTTAGTTATGGGTAGCTGCTTCCAGGCTCCACGGGAAGGAATGAAGTGATTTATTAATGACATCTTCCATATAGTGTAAAGGGAATTGGTAGCATTCTATATATGCTGTAGTCAGTGAAAAATTAATATCATTTGGTTTGGCAGATACTTTAGTCACCTACCCAACAGCCATTCTTCTTTTTCTTTTGTCTTGCTGTCAGAACCCACTTCCCATAATAAAGAGTGATGATATCAGATACTTGAATTTCCAATCAGCCTTGTGCCTTAGAATGATCTAGTGATTCAGTATTGGCCCAAAGAAGCTGAGAGTAAATATTCTGGAAATTGTAATAAAAAGACAGAGGTACATGAAGAGATCCTTTCTGTGTTAGATATGTGATAATTAGATGCTTGGAGTTTTTATGGCTCCCATCTTACCCTGATGGGAAGACCAAAAGAATTGCAGACAAGGTAATTAAGAGCCCTAGCTTTCTTGATATTAAATCAATTGTATTATCAATCTTAAAGAATTGCTTGGGAGTGGCATCATCAACATGGTGGAATATGAGTTCTCTACTATCTTCCACCAAAAGAACACCCACAGATGAGAGTGCCTTTGTGGAAGTCCAGGAGTCCAGTTGAGATCCAGCACAATGTTAGAGGAAAAAAAGAAAGAAAGATTGGACACCTTAAAGAGGGTAAGAGGAACAGTTTTACTTTATCTGGATCATCCATCACCCAAGGCAGCACAGCTCAATCACAAAAGAGTTCTTCTTGGCCCATGATTTCTCTCATGGGGGAAAGTGAGAGCATGGGAGTGAGCACATAGCTTCCCATTTGTGAAGGATGCCAGCAAAGAGACCTACTTCCTTTTTGCTCCAATGAGAAAGCAAAGGAGTGCTAAAGAATGGGGTGCAGGGAATGGCTGAGAGAATAGCAGCCACAGCTCTTGGAGGGCATCAAAGAACATGGATCCTGCTGTTTCACAGATTCCATCAGGAAGATCACCTTAGAGCTATTGCAGATGTCTCACCTGCAGAACTCTCCAATTGGTCCATAGCACCCTCAATGCTATGTGTGCCTTATGCACATCTCCCTTTCACCCCATGAATATTTCCCTGTATACTCCCCCAGAGCATCAAGAGAGATCTTTTACAGGAAAAAAAAAAATCCTAAAATTTATATGGAACCACAAAAGACCCTGAATATGCAAAGCAACTCTGAGAAGGAGCAAAATCAGAGACGTCATGCTTCCTGATTCCAAGCAATAATATAAAGCTATAGGAATCAATACCCCATGGTACTGGCATAAAAATAGACACATAGACCAATGAAATAGAATCAAAAGTCCAGATATAAACACATGAATATATATTCAACTAGTGTTTTACAAGGGATCCAAGAAGACTCACGGGAAAATGATAGTCTCCTTAGTAACTCCTTAATGATGGGAAAACTGGATATTACATGGAAAGAATGAAATTGGAAACCTATCTTACGCCACTCACAAAAGTTAACTTGAAATGGATTAAGGTCTTAAGTGTAAGACCTGAAACCATAATACTCCAAGAAGAAAAAAGAAAACATAGGGAAAAATCTTCTTGATATTGGTCTTGGCAATGATTTTTTAGATATGACAACAAAAGCACAAAGCTAAAAATAAACAAATGGGGCTGCATCAAACTAAAAAGGTCTGCACAGCAAAATAACCAACACCATGAAAACATAACTTACAGAATGGGAGAAAATATTTGCACACCACATAGGCAATAATGTGTTAATATTCAAAATATATAAGAAATTCATATAATTTCATAACAAAAACAATCCTATTAAAATGTACAGAGGTAACAAATAGACATTTTTATATAGTGGATGTACAAATGGCTAACAAGCACATGATAAGTGAAAATCAACTGAAAATCAACTGAAAATCATCAGAGAAATCCAAATCAAAACTGCAATGATATATCTCACATTTGTTAGAATGGTTACTATCAAAAGACAAGAGATAAAAAAGTGTTGATGAGAATGTGGAGAAAAGGAAACTATTGTTCACTGTTGGTGAGAATATAAATTGATTCAGCCACTATGGAAAACAGTATGGATATTTTTCAGAAATTAAAAATAAAAACTACCATATAATCAAGTAATCCCACTTCTTGGTATATATATGGAGGCAGTGAAGTTGCTAAGAGATGTCTGCACCGCCCCTTCCCCACTCCATGTTTATTGCTGCATTACTCACAGTAGGAAGCATATAGAGACAACCTGAGTGTTCATCAATGAATGGAGGTGTCCATATTCATATGATAGAATGTTATTCAGCCATAAAAAATTAAGGTAACTGCCATTTGTGATACGTGGATGAAACTTGAAAGCATTATACTAAGTGAAATAAGTCAGAAAAAAATATACTAGATAATCTTAATTACATGTGGAATTCTCTGAACTCATAGAAACAGAGAGTAGAATAGTGGTTGCTTGGAACTTAGGGTATGGGAAGTAAGGAGACATTGATTAAAGAGTACACACTTCCATTTATAAGATGAATAAATTCTGAGGATTTAACATACAACATGGTATTATATATTGAAATTTGCTAAGAGAGTAGATCTTAAATGTTCTCACACAAAAAGAAATAATTATGTGAGGTGACGATGTGTTAACTAACCCTACTGTGGTAATCATTTCACTATATATAGTGAAATTATATATATATAATTATATATTAATATATATTAATATATATTTATTACTTATTAACATTATTAATTACTTATTAATTAATTATATAGAATATATATACAATCACATTTTATATCTTAAACTTATATAATGTTATATGTCAATTATATCTCATAAAGCTCGAAAAATAATGTTATCTTCCTCCAGACTTCTGGTTATGTGAAAAAAATAAACCCCGATTGTTTGTTACTTTTTCTCAAATTTCAATGTGAATATGAATCTCCTGGGCATTTCTCTACTGATTTGAATTCAGAAGTTCTGGGATCGGGCCTGACAGTCTGCATTTATAACTAGTGTCCAGATGATCCCAGTGCTATTGTTTATTGGCCATGCTTTGTGTAGTTAGGGATTAAGTCATTTTGATAAGGAGTATTCATTGCCAAAACATCCTAAAGGATTCCCTAAAACTTGATGATGAGAGCCACTAAGTTTACTATAGCAAAAAATTTCTGGCAAAGAAGAGCATAATAAATGTTAAGGAATTTGATGATAGACTATAGAGTTTAATGAATTAAACTTAGGCTACGTATAGCAGGGTGCTTATAAATGTTTTAACAACAGACTCTGGGGCTAGGGGAAGGCCTGGATTAAAAAAAATAGCTCTCTAGGGAGGAAAATGCCATGCTAATTTCCTTCCTATAAATATTCCTGCATAGCTCATTTCAAGGTGCTAATGTGACAGCATTGAAAGTGGAGTTGGGAAGAGATTTGTATAATAGGCTCTTGTGGTCTGGTATCAGTCACCTCCTCCTCACCACTAGCTCCATAAACCACATTTTAATTAAATTAACTAACTATACAATGAAGAAAGCTCTGGTTTTAAAAAAAATAATATTCCTTTCTCTAATTATAAAATAACATATATTTACATGAGTAGTAAAGTTGAGTATGAAGAAGAAAGGAAAACAATTCATAAACCTTTCAGATAACTTACATTTCACTTTTTGGTAAGTATTAGTCTGACTCAGAGTTCTTAGTTGTAAGCAATAGAGGTTGATTTTGGTTTAATTAAGAAGGAAAGGAACTCATTAAGTGAACACTTAGGAGCCTAGAAAATTGCTAGAAGTTTGTGAGCGTTAGATTTACTTACTATGTCAGAGCAAATAGCGTAAACCTAGAACTCGTTCTTTTGGAGGAACTCTTCTTGCTGCTGTCAGAATACTTCCTCTGTTGGGCACCTGGGTGGTTCAGTGGGTTAAAGCCTTAGGCAAAGGTCATGATCTCAGGTTCCTGGGATCGAGCCCCACATTGGGCTCTCTGCTTAGCAGGGATCCTTCTTCCCCCTCTCTCTTGCCTACTTGTGACCTCTCTCTCTGTCAAATAAATAAATAAAATCTTTAAAAAAATATTTCATCTCTAATATCTTAGGGCAGTTGCTCTTGAACCAGTCTGTTATAGTCACACCAGAAAATTTACACGCCTATTCCTTAATTTTGGAGGAATGTGGAAAAAAATTAAAAATAAAAATAAAATAAAATAATGAGAAATATCTAAATTAAAAATAATGAAGGTTTTATCAAAATTAGATTGAAGGACAATATGAAAGAATAAACTAGACATTCAGTCACATGCATAAATTCAACTTAACATTCACTAAATATACTTGCTGAATTTTAAGAAAAGTCACATAATAACTGATGTTTTTCCTCTTTCAACATTCAACATTAATTCAAACCATTCAAGAGTTATTTTGTATAAGCAGTTGAAGGAATTTAATAGCAAGTCAATGCAGTTATATGATAGAATTTTTAAAGAGATAAAATATTAGTTTTCTGTGAGAAATTACATTTTTGATTAAAAGTAGTGGTATTAAATGAAACTTAAGTAGGTGTATCTCTACCTCATCTCTATGTCTCACTATTGAAATATAAACTTTTAATTTTTTATATATTTAACTTTATAGAGATCATTTCCATAATCAAATAAAACATTTATGCTTTTTTTCTAGAGTGACGTATTTTAATCAATAATTATAGATTTCTGCTAGAAAAGATGCAGCATTTTGCTTGTTTACACTCATAGTGTTCTCTTCCTTTTATCATTGTTTGATTTGTACTAGTTTCAATTCTTCAATTATTTTAAAATCTTGTGTTGTTTACTTTTAAACATTAAATAATGTACATATAACTCAACTTTATAACACAGTATTTTTTTTACTACAAAATAAGAAGAGATTTTCAGTGTTATAATCATCTTTACTTTTCCCCCCCTCTATCTGTCAACTCCTATTAAGCCCTTAGTGTGATTTAAAATTTACAGATCTATTTTTCTCTGTTATATTTAGTCACTATGTTTTATCTATAGATTGATTCTATAAAGTAATAAGAGATTTTAATATATTTTGATATTATCATTATTTATAATAGTATTCATTGAGGTACAAGTAGTATGACTTGGCCATAGAAAAGTAAATATAAAAAATTCTGCTCTTGGCTATCATAGAATAGGTAATTTGAACCAATTCTCCCACTTAGAACAGCTAGATGAGGTAAAAAATTTGTTTGAGAAAATAGAAAGCTACCAAATCAGTAAGGAAATGTGGGGCTACTATCCAGGAGACGATTGCACTATAAAAATGTGAGCCCAGATTTTGGCTGCTTTTATTCAGAGAAATATGCTGATTTTTTTTATCTTAATATTTACTTTGAGAGAGAGAGAGAGAGAGAGAGACAGTGAGTGGGGAAGGGAGAGAGAGACAGACAGACAGACAGAGAGAGAGACAGAGAGAGAATCTCAAGCAGAATCTGTGCCAAGCACAGAGTTCAATGCAGGGCTCAATCTCATGACCCTGAGATGGTGACCTGAGCCAAAACCAAGAGTCAGATGCTTAACTGACTGAGCTAACCAACTACCTCAAGTAATATGCTGATTCTAAAAGTGGCAGCTGAGAAAATAAACTGAGCAAGTCTTCTAATAGATTTCTCAGGCTGGAGTGGTAAAACTGGGTGTTAGAACCTGATGAGAAAAGGCAGTGAGAGATAGAACAAAAAAAATCCTAAGCAAACAAGCTTTTAGTTGGGTTCTCAAATGGCTTCCCTGTAAGAGTAAGCCATCAAAATGCCATCTCAAGGGATTTATGTCCATCTCAATAAAATCATCTCAATATCTAATTTGATTAAGATAATCTGAAATTCCTACTTTTCCTAGCCCAGCTCCCTGCCAAAACAAAGACATTACTCTCAGGTAGAAATGACATAATTCACAGCCTAAAATTACCTCTAAAATTTTCAGACTGAATGCCTGACATTAAAAAAAATAATAATAACTATACAGATGAAAGAACAAGGAGTAATCCAACTCAAGGGATAAAGATTGAATGATCAACAGGGAATTCAGATAATGCTATTATCAAATATAGATTTAAATACAGCTATGACTGGGGCACCTGGATGGCTCAGTTGGTTAAGTGGCTGTCTTTGGCTCACGTCATGATCCCAGGGTCCTGAGATCGAGTCCCACATCAGGCTCCTTGCTCAACGGGGAGCCTGCTTCTCCCTCTGTCTTCCTCTCCCCCTGCTTGTGTGCTCTCTCTCTCTGACAAATAAGTAAATAAAAATATTTTAAAAATAAATATAGCTATGATTAATATGTCCAAGGAATTAAAAACATGACAAAAATTTGGAAGAGAAGTGAAAACAATTAAGAAATACCAAATTAAAATTTTAGAATTAAAAAATGGAATAATAAGAAGAAAATAACAAATAGATGAACAACCTGCAAATTAGACACAATTGAAAAGAGAATATATGATCTGGAAGATAGGTTAGAAGGAAATAATGAGATTCAATGTTTTAGACTAAATAAATGAAAACAAAGAAGTGTGAGAGTTTAAATATCTAACATAGATATAATTTGAGTAGGAGACAAAGTGGAGAGAATGGGGCATGATATTTAATGACATATTGTTAAGAGTTTTCTACATTTGACAAAGATACCGACTAGACATACAGCAAAACAGTTGAAAAACAGAGAAAATTTTAATTGCAAAGGAGACACATTATTTTAAAAGCAATGACTTTCAGATAGATAGTTGACTTCTTAATTGAAATTACTGAAACAAGAAGTCACTAGATTTTAAAAATCCTTGAAGTGCTGAAGGGTAGATGGGGAGGGATAAAGCTAAATTCTATCAATAATTATAGTTCCTTATGAGACAACACACCCGCTTGTACTAAGAGGACTCAGACACCAGAGGAAAAAAATAATTGCCAATCTAGAATTCTATATATAGTAAAAATGTCTTCAAAAGTGAAAGCACAAATTACTATACAAACAAAAATGGAGACAATTTCTCATGAGCAAAACTGCACTAAAAGATATTACAATTGGATGCCTGGGTGGCTCAGTCAGTTAAGCAGCTGCCTTCAGCTCAGGTCATGATTCCAGAGTCCTGGGATCGATTCCCACATTGGGCTCCATGCTTAGAGTGTGCTCCTCCCTCTTCCTTTGCCTGCTGCTCTGCCTACTTGTGCTATCTTTCTGTCAAATAAATAAATAAAATCTTTAAAAAAAAATCTTACAATTGCTATGTGCCATCTGGCAGATGTTGTGACATAGTTGTCATTGAAAAAAATGATTCAGCTAGGGCAGGAAAAATATATAAGATGAACCTGGAGAATCTTGTAGTGCCAGAAAATAAAGAAATGCTAAAAAGAAAAAAAAAGACTCACAATAATGGGGGTATGTCAAAGAGATAACCAGAGCCAACTAGATTTCCTAATGGCCCGAGTTGGAATAATTTGAGTAACAAAATAAGACTAAAATTGGGTTGTAATCCAAAGAATAAAATAAATATCCATAAGTCTATAAAATAAATATCCAATAAATACTTGGATAAATAAATGAATGGGTAGGAAGAGACAAATCTCCCCCACATAAGAATTTGAAATAATTTATATAGATACTGCACCTTCAAGGAGGGTTGTGCAAGTAAGGGGTGTGCATAGTGACTTTCTTCCAAAGCACATAGTATGGAAAGAGTCACTTGACAATGGAGAAACCAGACAAACATGATTTCAGCTAGGTATTCAAGGTCAACATCAATAGTGATAAGTCATTTTGATAGTACATTTGCTTGGTATGATGTTATGGTATTTATGGTACAGAACCCATAAATCATGAGATAAGCATAAGACAAGTCCTAATGGAGGAGCATTCTAAAAAATAACTGACCAGTACTTATTCAAATTGTCAATGCCGTCAAAAATAAGGAAAGTTTGAGAAATTACTACACTCTAGGGGAGCATCAGGAGAAAATGACAACTAAATGTAATGTGGTATACTAGATTATATTCTGGAACATAAAAAGGGCATTAGGTAAAAGCTAAGGAAGTTTGAATAAACTATGGACATTAGTCCTTAATTTATCAATATTAGTACATTCATTGAAACAAATATACCATGGTAATATATTAATAATGGAGGAAATAATAGAGGAAACACTGAATGTTGGGTTTATTGAAGCTCAACTATCTCTGCAACTTTTCTGTAAATCTAAAACTATTCTAAAGCAGTTAATTTTTAAAAAGTGATTCAGAAATATTTGACTTCGAATGTGGAGCTGTTTTAAAAACAATTTAACACACTTTATTTGTTTTTAATATATAATGAAAATTATATCTAAATAAATCTAAAAAGATTTAAAAACTTTTTACAGAAACTTCAAAACATTTCCAGTAGAGAGAATAATATAATGGACTCTAATGTATCTATTATCTAGCTTGCAAAATTGTCAACTTCCTATCATTTTGATCTGTCACTGCTCCTATATATTTTTTGGGTGAAATATTCAAACTCAAATGCCAGATGTTGTGTCATTTTTAAATTCTTCTTTGTGTATCTCTAATATATAATGAATTTTAAAAATGTAACTTTTATAGCTCTGTTTCACTCAGTAGTATTAATAATAATTTTTCAATAAAAGCTAATGACCTGTCCATATTCAGTTTTCCCCAGTTACCTAAAATATTAATTTTTATAGTTGGTTTGTTGGAATCAGATTTCAAACAAGATCTGCATGTTGCATTTGGTTAACATGTCTTAATTTTCTTTTAATCCATAATAGTTCATCCTTTATGCTGTTTTTTTTTTTTGTAGTTACATAAACACGTTTATTTTTGTAATAGAATTTTGTATATTTTGGATTTGGTTGATTATATCTATATATTAAAGACTACATCATATTAAAGACTATATTTAAAGACTATATTAATAGTCTTTAAAATAGCTCTTTCAGGGACACCTGGGTGGCTCAGTCAGTTAAGCATCTGCCTTTGCTCACATCATGGTCTCAGGGTCCTAGGATGGAGCCCTGCATTGGGCTGTCTGCTCAGTGGGGAGTCTGCTTTTCCCTCTCACTCTCCCTCTGTGCTCTCTCTCTCTAAAATAAATAAATAAAATCTTTAAAAATACCTCTTTCATTAAGTATGAAATAAAATTTTAAATGATTGAAGATGTGTTATAACTTAATGCCTTAAAGGCCAATTAATTTCTGTGTCTCAGTTTCCTCTCCGTAAATGTAGAAGATTAGATGATGATTTGTGGGGATTTTTCTTGTTCTAAAAGTCCATGAATCTGCATGTGCAATGAAAAGATTTTATAAACACTAAACTAGGAGAAACAGATGTAAGTAACTTCTTTGCCCACCTTGGAATAAACAGAAGTTCTTTGTCTGTCCCTCAAACAAATCCAATGTCACAATATTAGGGAGTAACAGATTTTACTAAATCTGTTTACTTTGCAGGCAATGGACAGTATAGCTCATAGACTATAAAATAAGCCTCAAAAGAAAAAGACCACTAGAAGTTCTTTTTCTACCCCTCTCCAAATTCTTGATTTTGCCTTGGTTGCTTTCTCTATTGAAACTCATCTTGCTGGTTCTTCAGTTCATTTTATCTTTTTCTACTTCCTGAAATCTTCAGATATTTTTAGATCTTTGTATTTTTTCTTAAGCAGCTAAATTTGCCTCTTAGTTGTCTTTGTGTCTTCATACCCAGCACATTTATCATCAAACAACATACAAAGGCAAGGAGTGGGGGCAAGTGGGAGATTTTCTTCATAATAACAAGTAGTATTCCACACATACATTTATACTGAATTCATGCCCTTATGAAGCACCTACTGCATATGTGCCAGGAATTAAGCCTGCTGGGAATAATGACTAACAATACCACCTCCTTTTCCTCATGAATTTATGGTCAAGTTATTTATACATATTAGTAAGATGTCAAGGGTAGGTACAGAATGAAAATCAGTGTGGAGTGATTTACAAACGGATAACGACTATTCACACTTTAATCCATTTTTGCAAATCTGTGGAACATTTGCATATTTTCTTAGGGTTTCTGGGTGACAGCAAGCTGTAATGAAGCCAGATTCTCCTGCCAGGATTCCAGCAGGAGTTACATGCTGGCTCTGTGTCCCAGTCTGCATTCAGAGCCAGGACGAGAAAACTTTGCCACAGGAAATGAGATAATGCATCCACAAACTCTTCTCAGGAAAATTTGTTACCCTAGGATGTATATTTATGCCCTAGACATTTTAACAGATACACAGCAGTTACCCTCATTTTTCTTATTTTTGTGTTCTCGATTCACAATCATAATTAAGCCTGCTAAATATACCTCTATGTGAAACAAAAGAAAGTTTTTGAGTTTTCTAGGTAAAACATTCCAAAATGACATTTTTCTGTAAAAAAAAAAAAAAAAAAAAAGACAGCAAGGCGGCATAAAGAGTGGGGGCCAGGGTGATAAAGAGTGAGAAGACCTCAATGGATTTGGGCCTTGGTTTTGCCATTTAAAAGCCACGTGACGTCGAGCAAGTCCCATAGCCTCAGTTTACTCATTAAATGGAAAAAGGGAATCTCTCTAATTCATAAGGATTTTGAGAAAATTAAATTAGGTACTATGAATGAAAAGACTTCTGAAATTATAAGTCACAATGCAAACAGAGACTTGGTTCTTGAGTCTACTGGGAGCAAACTACTACTTTGAATCTTAATGCCCTTTCCTTCAGGTTAAAATGCAAAAACAAGTATAAAGCTCTTAAAATGTACAGAGGTAGTGACATCACTGGCTAAATTGACTCAGAACTCAAAATTTCAATTCAAATTGGTCAACCTGTCTATATATGGGAGAATTTCCATTCAAATGGGAACATTTTACTAGCCCACCAACAGCCTTAGACATCGTTTCCTGTTTACCTTGAAATGGATGTTGTGGTTTGTTCTTAATGATTGGAGGAAGTTCCAGTTCTTGGTGGAATGATCTCATTTAAACATAGAGCAGGATATGAGAAAGAACAATTAGCTTGTGGTTCTGATTGATGTTGTATATTTTAGACACAGCTGGATAGATCTATGAATATACTTATTAACAATTTCTGTCATTAATTTTTTCCTTTTATGAATATTTATTGGATATCTACTAGGTCCCAGGCATTGTTGTAGGGATGACAACAAAGAACAAAATGTGGTCCTTGCTTTCAAGAGTCTGGTAATCTTGTTTAGAAAATAGGCAAAGAAATCAGTGATTACGGTATAGTGTGGCAATTCTTTTTTTTTTTTTTTTTTTTTGGTATAATAGCTTTTTTTTTTTCTCCCCAAATTTGTTTATTTTAATTTTTCAGTGTTACAAGATTGATTGTTCATGCACCACACCCAGTGCTCCATGCAGTACGTGCCCCTCTCGACACCCACCACCAGGCTCCCCCCCCCAACCCCTCCCCTCCAAAACCCTCAGTTTGTTGCTCAGAGTCCACAGTCTCTCCTGGTTCAACACCCCCTCCGATTTCCCCCCATTCGCCCTTCCCTTCCTTCTCACGATGCCCTCCATGATTTTCTTTATACTCCACACGTAAGTGAGACCATAAGATAATTGTGTGGCAATTCTTTTTTAGAAGTTGGTGTGATCTGTTTGACGTTAGACACTTCTCAGCTATTGCCTCTGAGGTCATTTTTAACTGCTACGGAAGAATTAATGATATTTGTGAAAATATGCAAAGAAGGTTTACTTCTCAGCTTAGCTTCCTTGTTGGTTTCCTACCTCCTCAAGATCTCCATCAGGCACTTCCTCAGTTCTCCTTATGTGACACAGTCCTTTACAATGTCCTTTTCCTTGTCCCATACTTACAAAATTTCTGCCATTGTGGAGAGATCATAGTCCCCAGAAATACAGAAATACAGACATGGATTAGTTTAAATAGTTTAAGTTAGTTTAAATAGTTAAACCAGAAGGCTGGAACATCGCATACTCACAGCCAATACTGTTTTGAGCAAATTGGAGGGAAGCCAAAACTTTCATAGAAATCAGCTGATTTCAATACTTAAAAATTATAATCTGAAAAGGTACAAGGGAAGGAGGGTTGTTTAGGAATGAAAGCCCAGAAGGAGCCATTTCGGTATTGACTGCGGGAGATAAGAGGAACACAGAGAGGTTCCTGGTAAGGCCAATGTCTTTGTCTTGGTTATTCTGGCTCATCTATCATGAGTTTTCTAGTGAGGAAGAACTTGAGATTAATATCAGAACTTACTGAATATACCAGATAGGTCACTGTTTTGTGGGTACCATTTTCACAGGGGTATATGAAAAGTATAACGTTTTCTTGCAAATCAATTTAAATCCTCACTTTCTTAGCTCTCATTCTGCTTGGTGGTAGGAAATGTAATCTAGCCAATTCCAGATGACTCAGACATCTTCTAACGTTTTATTTCCCTTCAGGAAAGCATCTTAGGTTTGGGGGCTTACATAATGAGCTGGCTTCAGGAGAACTGTGCAGCCCATGCTGGCATCTGTCAAGAGGCCTGTGTTCGCGTCAATCTGTGTTCTGCTCCTTCTGGCTGCATGGCCTCTCCAGATCTCCAGATCCTTTCTCTGCTAACTTCCCGGCTCTTTTACTGTTTTACTTTGCCACTTGAAGATGGGCTGCAAGAGACTTCCTGGGCTCTGAGCCCGGTTGGCCCAGGCTCTTCTGCAGCCACTCATCCCCCCCTGCACCATAGAGGCAGAAGGAGCTTTGGCCAGGTTGCCTCCCGAAAGTTCCAGACAGGCAGACTGCACAAGCCCCTCGATTCTGGAACTCCTCAGAACGTGTCCTTCCCAGGGCTCTGCCTGAGCAAAAGTGGCAGAGTCATCTCCTCTACCTTCTAGTCTAAGGATCTTCAGCTAGTTTTGGAGTGAAAGATGCTGATAAAAACTTTGCCTGATCCCATTTTCTTTCAAATATTATGCCATGCGGGTCGACTGTGCTTTTGAACTTAAGAACCTGAGAATTTTATGTCTTTGTGCTCTGGTTCTGCCCTCCTTGGGAGTGATGGAATACTTATATCCAGTTTGGTAATGAGGTATGAAAAAACACATTATCTTCCTTCATCATTGAATATAAATATATATCATGAAGTGAAAAGGCTTCTTATTATAAAATGTACATATAGTCATTCTTGAGAAATTCTCTTATCATAAACTACTTGGTTTAATAATTATTTTATTAATTTAATTATTTTATTATTTTAGTAATTAACTCAGGTATCTTTACAGGTGTGTATATCCTCTGGGTGTCTCTCATGCACACAGTTTCAATGCTGAGGGCAGGTAAAACTGATAAGCACTATCCTCAGAGAATTCTGTCTAATGGCTTCTCTTTGCCTGGAGTAGTAATAGTTACCCATGTGAAGAGAGCAAAGAATTATGGAAGAGGGATTATGTTAACACTTAATGGAGGAACACAGGAAGTGATGATTGGTCGAATTTATTTTACTATCTGTGCTTCTTTGGGTATAGGGCATAGAACTGGCAGACGTTTATAGCTGAAAGACCTAAAATGACCACTTTGTGGGAAACTCCTTAAGGAAAAAGTCTGCATATCATAGCATTATATTAATCCTTTCTTGTGAAACACATAGTAGGCCCTTAAACTTTGTAGCATGAGTATGGTTTCAGGCTACTATAGTACCTAGTTGCCTATACATTTTGTCAGATAATGTTGCTATTTTCCAGGACACAGTGTCCCACAAGAAGCCAAATGACAAAAACAAAAATAAAACAAGAGAAGAGTTTCACAGCAAATAAGTCTGAGAAACAGCTGTGTATCACATGCAACTTTGAGAGAATGTTTTGAATAACATTGTACCAAAATTCCTTTTTCTTTCTGTATTCTTTCTATTCATATGCTACTTTCTTACTTTTCTTATTTATTAAATATGAGAATTTAATTCACTAAGTTTTTTTTTCTTTTTTATGAACTATAGCTGATAATCTTGATAGTCATGATTTATTAAATCACAAGACACAGCATTGGGGGGATAGGAAGACTTCTAGGTAGGCTTCATTTATTTCAGATGTCTCAAGTATATGACTTCTTCACATTTTTTAAAAAAGATTTTATTTACTTGACAGAGAGAGAGAGAGATCGCAAGTAGGCAGAGAGAGAGGGAAGCAGGCTCCCTGTTGAGCAGAGAGCCCGATGCGGGGCTCGATCCCAGGACCCTGAGATCATGACCTGAGCCAAAGACAAGAGGCTTTAACCCACTGAGCCATCCAGGCGCCCCTGAATAGTTTTCATGTGAGATGGTACTCAAGGTTGAAAAAAACACACTGGAAACCCACTCAAAGTCTTAGGAAAAGTTTCTAATGTATAATACAAATGCCAACCATCAAGTTTGAAGAGTTTTCTTATCTACTTTCCTATTTATTTAAAATTTATTTAAAGGTTAGCCTTTCTGATTTTCTTCCTGGCTATACTCGACTACATAAAGTTGCTTCTCCTAGCCATATGCAAACATGTTATTTTTTATTTAGGAGTGCTAAGTAATAGAAAGAAAGCTGCCATAAATTGTTAAAAATAATATACTGAACAATAAATAGGATTTATCAATAGGATTCCACTCTATTTATTTACTCTATTTATATACCAGTCTATTTATAAAACAATTTGAAGGGACTTACTATTTCACATAAAGACTTTTTTTATGAAGGCCATAATGAATACAGTGAACATAGCTGTGATTATTATTCCAGCCCTGAAAGCCACTGTGATGAAGTCATGGAATTATGATCTCTTCTAAGCTTATAATTGTGTGTGAACATATGTACAAGTTTATATTACTTCAGTGGGATCCTTGGAAAGAATCACATACTGGAAACATTTAAGACAAAATAAGTCTCTGATCTGTTAATAAAGTAAACAATCTTGATTTAAATAGAATAAATCATGTTGGGGACAAAAATGCCAAGTCCTTTGTGTGGAGTCATAGTTCTGTGTTTTCTTCTCTTCAGAAATGGAAAAACACACCCATGCAGTTGTCTTTACTGTCAAAATGTACATAACATATCCCAAAAGTCTCCTTAGGCTAAATCAGCATCACTTTATAAGATTTTTTTTCTTCTTTGAGTTTACACTAGGCCCTGCACTTATCTCTTAAAGTAGGTAGGACTTGTTCTCTAGAATAACTGGGACATCAGTTAGCAGTTAACCTTAGGGCACAGGGAGGAAAGAAAACATTTCAGGGCTATTAGACACCTAACACCCACTTCTCAAGAGGCTGTGCTTGGTGAGAAAAGGGCCTGGCCATCCAAATGTCTGCACTTAGAGATTCTGCAAAGAGGCTCTCCCTTACAATGATTCCTTTATACAGCCCACGTTCGACTGTACAAAGTGGCAAGACAGAAATGAAAACTGTGAATTGATCTACCTGCTTGGGAAGCCAAACTTATAAAGGAAAATAATTCATTTGACTCTTCTGACCTCTTCACCTTGTCTGAGTCCAAAAGGAACTTGGCCTTTTCTTCTACCTTTTTTTATGCTCCTGCAACTTGGCATAAGTTGTAAATTTGGCAACAGGGTTGAAAGTCTCTTTTTATTCAGGGAAAAATATATCCAAGGAACTATAATTCTGAACTTTCAAGGAAAAATCCTAAATGCAGCAAATAATGCAGTTTTAAGGAAACATGAAAGCACATATATCATAATTTACTGAAATTGCTGATGTGTTTTAAAACATTAAAAATTCTTCTTCTCAAATAACTTGCATTTTACATGCTTATTGTAAAAAATAGAAAAATATGAAGAAGTAAAACAAAATCAACCATAATTCTATTATCTAAAGAAATGTCCTATTAACTTTTAGTGTTTTTCCGAAGTATAATATATATTTAGAAATATAATAGGCATGAAATTATAATTTTAATGCACTTGGCAGTTTTGTCTATGTCCATGATAATCTTAGCAGTGAATATCAGAAAGAACCAGTGCAATCTGGAAAGTTGCTCAGCGTCTATTGTAGCAAAGAATAAACAACATGGAGAACAACCTTGGCTCTAGGGAGATCTGCATCATTTAAAACTCTTTCCAACAACCATGTGAGTGAAACTGGAAGCCAATTCTCCCTCCAGTCAAGACTTCAGATGAGACCTCAGCCTTGGCCAACAGCTTGACTGCAACCTTAGGAAAGATGCTGAATCAGAGGCATCCAGCTAAGCCACATCTGAATTCCCAAGGCAGAGAGACTGTGACATAATGTTTATTGTTTTAAACCACTAAGTTTCGAGCAATTTGTTATGGAGCAATAGAAAGCTAAGACATAGCATAAAACAGTCAAATGAACCTTGGTCATTACACAAACCCCACCATTCAGTTTACTGTGTGGAATGTTTGTCAAACCACTTAACTGATTTCTTCAGTTTTCTTCTTTGTAGAGTTTGGCCAGATTAATGTTTCCTAAACTTCAGTCATTTATTTAAAACTTTTTAAAAAATAAAAAACATAAAACTTTCTAATACTTTATGTATCTACTTATAGCCTCTACTCTTATTTTACTCTTATCTTACTGAGTTCTTTGAATTGTATCATGAAGCAAAATTGCCTTTCAACCAATTAGACCATTTAGCATACATCTCTTTGGTAGATATTGCTAGTCCTCCAGTAGTTACAAATTTGGTAAAGGATATTTTCCGCTTCCTGACAACTTCATTACTAGATGATATATGGCAATGAATGAAAATCTTAGATAGAACTCTGTCCAATGAAGGAACAGTCACCACATCTTACCCAAACTACGATACTATCTGTTGTAAGAGGAACAATAGTTCTGTAGATTGTTGAGAATGAAAGAAACACAACTAATCATAATCGTAAAATGGCATTGATTGTAAGACACTTCCAATTCCAGGGATGTTAAAATGTGAGAAGAGTGTGCACTTTAAGATTGAAGACATAAGGTATTAGCAGCTAAGCACCAAAGGAACCCATCCATTTTATCAGTACCTTTAAATGCACACTTCTGCCCTAAGTGCGCTGGCCGTAGCAAAAAAGGCTTTCTCCAAACAGGACATCAGAGTGTTCTGAGGTCAGTGTTCTGATCATAGTGTTCTTACAGCCATTCCTCTAAACAGATCAGGCTAATCTGGGCCCTCCGTGCAATGGAGGGTTGCAGGATCAACACAGCTCTGGATCTGGAGTGAGGCACTGTGGTTTTGCAGTGCCCGTGGGAGGGTGGAAGGGCCAGTTCAGTATTCCTAATTCATCACTTGTCTTGAATACTACTTATTTAAGCTAATAAAGATTATTTCTAACATAACAACACTGATCGGCAAAGCATTTGGTATAGGTTTGATTAGGGATTTATTATCTTTTCAGAATAGTTCTCTTTCAGCCATTCGGGCCTCAAATGGTAATCAACCATTCCTGAAATATAGATTGGGAACAACTTGTTTAACATGCATAGCCTACTGTTCACACTGAAGCATTGCAAATTAAATTATCATATCCATACTATAAAAATGCTTACTTTACCAAAGTAAATTTATCTGAGTAGGAAACTATGTTACCATGACTATAAATGGAAAATGGGTAACAATGCTGCAAACAGAAGTCACCTACAAAGATAAACACAATACTTCAAAACCCTAGGTGCCATTGCCTAGTTAAGGCTCTCTGCTGAGGCTGATTCTCTCATTGTTAAAAAAGGTTAGTAATTGAGAGTCTTTTCCTTGACTTAATCAGAAAGGGAAAAACTGTTAAGAGAGTCATTTCCTTAGAATGTTATTCAAGTTATTTAAAGCTCCACGATTATACCATCAGGGTCTAGGTCTTAAGTTTTACATGAAAAATGACATTAGATGATTTCAAAGTCCCTGACAACTTTAATATTCTTTGAAATCCAGTTTTTCTCTTTCTTGTGTAAAGTTATGGATGTAAATATATGTCATCTCAGAAAGTAGTACACAGGTCATTGACATCTTATGCAGAGTCGTTGCTGTGAATACTGGAACCAGTGAAGTGTCTGTTTTTTTAATGAGCTCATTAACAAATGAGAACATTATGGGCAACTACATTTTTTTCCCTCATGGTGCTCATATTATGTATTTATAACATTTATATTACAGATTTTTAAGCTGTGTTAAAAATGTAGGCTCAAACCTTCCAGTTTTAGAAAAAACAAACAAAAAAATGGTTTACTTGTCTGAAAGCTTCTGGGATTTAAGCTTTTTTTGTTTGTTTATTTTCTATTTTACCTGTCAGTGATAATACAGCAGTATCAGGTACAACTTGATTTTTGACATCACTTCATCTTTATTTCACAGTTGTAGGGCTCACATGCCTCATTGGATAAATACTTCCAAGTGTCCCTTACGAAAGTAATCATGTCAGCTGAGCTAAAAGAACCCATACTGGTAACCAATAGTTTGGTTTTCCATCTTCTTTGTGACATAGTTGGCAGAGAATCTGCATTCTTTACAACTCACTGCAGAAGAAAACTACTTTCTATGCAAGTCTTACAGGAAAATGAGAAAAAATGTTTTATGACTTTGGGGAGTGATATTGGTTCTGGTGCCTGGAGTTAGTCACCTGTGGACAACTCTCACGTATACATTTCCAATAGTGAGATGGAGTGCTCAGAAACGGACATTTACCCATTTCTCACATTTTTTTTTTTTTATCATTTGTTTTAAAGCTCATCCTCAACTATATATTTTATTTTCCTGACTAAAAATTTGGGAGAGATATCTATTTGAGTTCCTTTAAAAACAATTCTGTAGCAATCTAGCTGAATTTCTCACATACAATTTGACCAAGAACAAAAAAAGACAAACATGAGTGTTTCTATTAAAGAATTGTATTAAAAAAGAATTGTATTGACAACGGGTAAAGATTATCTCTTGCTCAAACCTTCTGATCTCTAATAGTCTTGCATTTTATTTTAATGTTTTATTGCATTTCAAGTATTTCTGAAGTTTAATATTGAAAGTAGTTTTTTGTTTGTTTCTCTTTAATGTTATAATTCTTATCCCAAGGGGTGGGTTTTTATAGTACTCTAATTAAATATTAATAACCAAGAGTAAGTTGTGTTAGAGACAAGATATAAGAGCACAAATGGAACCAAAAGTAAAATTAGCAATTAACTTATGGTGATTTTTTTAAATGCTTTTCCAACTTTCTAGTAGTACTTACTCATGATGTCTATTGATTCTTTATGCTTCCAAGCTTCCATCTATCAACGTTCATATATTTTCTCATTCCCAAATGAGATAACGTGATAGCTTAACCACCTCTGAGGTATTAGTATTGACAGCTATAATTTTCCTCAAAGGCAACAATGTGGTTTGACAACTGCCTTTTATCCAATCTAGAGCAGAAAGCAACAGTGACAATTTTGGCACTGAGGCAAGAAGGTGACAAAGAGCTTTTTGTTGTAATTTGTAAGGTTTTTTTTCCTTTTTCTTTTTTGGTATGCAATAAACTACACCATGCAGATGGCTAAATATGGCATAGATTTTATCTGAAGGAGAGCATAATCTTTCACTATAGTTATAGTTTTTGCTTACTCTGCTAACAAAGCCTTTTCTTTTCTTTTGCAAAAGAATGTGTTTCTCATTGAGATACAGTCATGCCAAGTTTGAAATTTAAAATCCAAAACATATTGTATTATCTAAGAGCAAACAAAGCTTTGGAAAAAATTATCTGACAGAAAATTACTTTTTCCCCCAGGTACCCAAATATATTTTTCTTTAAATATTTATCAACTAATTATTTTGTACTTTTGGGGAAATTAGCATTTATTTGGGGAAACTTTACTCTATTAAAACTAGTAATATAAAGGATGGTAACTTTGGAAATTTATACCACATATCCATTTCAGAGACATTAACACTGTCACAAAGGTTCTAAATCCGTGTAATTTATTTAGCTCATTTTTTTTTACACTGAGATAGACAATGGGTAAACATTAAAACCATTGTGTAATATTAATCCTGTATGAATTGTACCAACTGTGTGTTAGATGTGCAAAGGAATGGATCATTCCTTTGGGTGTGTCTAGGTTATACTACATGTATGTATATATATAATTACATTGTATGTATATAATGCATGTATGTAATAACATTTATCAGTAGCTGTATTTTTAACCAAATGTCATCTTAAATGGTTCCTACCTTTCATTTCATTTGTCCTATGACCTATGCTTGTTCTGAGATATAACCAATTCGTACACTCAGGACAGAAAAACCTTCCCGAGGGTGAGAACCGACAATCCGTAAGGAGTGATTAGCAACATGGATTCTACACTCAATTAGCCAAACTCTGTTTCTACTACTTGGTTATGGGGGTCATTTAACTCCAGCAGCTTTAGCTGTAACATTGGGATTATAACAGGCTGGACTGTGATGACCACATACATAAAACAAGTAACGCAGTGCCTCGCACATAAAAAGTACACTTCTAATGCTAAATTTTATATCTCTTTTAATCTTAGGGATGAAAATCGCCCAGCATATGTTGGAGGTTTTGGATATGGTGGCTGGGATTGTGCTAGATAAAATTAACAATAATAATTCCAGTTGTACTGATGTGAATTCTATACATTTTTCATTTCTCTTATGCTGATTTAGTCTTTCAGAAATGTTTCATTATTTTAGCAACACCTAAGTCAGGTATGGTGACATAGCAAAAAAGCACTGGACTTTAGAATCAGAGGATTTGTTTCTGGACTTGGTTTGCCACTTACCTGCTAGAAATGAGGGTAGGTCTGCTGTGTGGTCGGTGACTACACCAGGTGTGGGATTGGGGCAACTGATCTAGACAGGTAATCTGTGTGCCTCTCTTTCTCACCTCTTGTGCTCAAAATCTTCCAGAGTCAGAAAGGATGGTGTATGATGCAGCAATTAAGGACATTTGATCATCAAGGCCCCTGTTAGAATCTCTCTATATTGACCGTTGACCTTATTTTAGGATAGAGTCTTCTCCGTTGCCATCTCCACAGCAGATGTAGCAAAGTTGGGGTCAACTGCCTGTTAGGTACAGCAGAAGTGCCCTCCAGCCTTTTAAGCCCAATATATGTCACATAATACTCTCCAGTCTTTTTAATTATCATTCGGTTTTAACTCGGATACTACAGCAGCCATTTGGAGTCACAGAATCCTAGATGATGCTGAAATCATATGGTTCTCAAAAAGCAAAATGAAACAAAATTTAAAAATAAACAAATCATCCCCCTCCCTTCCAAACAATCCCAAAAGCCATGTTAAAGCATACTTCTTAAACTTTCCTATAAGCCTGTGTCCTTCGAGTCCTTTTCCCCAGAAAGCAGTGCATCGGAGAGTCCGGGCTCAGCACCAAGATTGTCATGTGTATTATTTGATGATCTCGTCTTCAGGGAGTGGAAAGACAGTGTTGGTTTCTGGGTGTCTGCATCATTTCTACTGACAGATCCAGGATACCCTCTACCCTTAAGGACTCCCCAAGGGTGCTCCTTACACCTTGGTGCAGTGCGTGGTGGCCTGCCCAGGCCGGATGGGGCCCCAGATGGATAGGTCGTTGTCTTTGATCTTTCTCTGGGACTTTTATTCTCCTCTCCAATTCTTCCTCTCCACCCACACTTTCTAAAGTGTTGACTAATATTATATGACTCATGCTAGCATTCTAACGGGACTGATGACATTCACCCACTTTTTGGGAAAGTGTCATTTTTGCCAGTAAACTTTTTGGGACATGCAATGCATTGCTTTTAGTTTCTAAATGCAGGGATTGTCCTCTTTCATCCCGCCTTCACTTACTTTTTCTTTTTTTTTTCAGTTCATGAAGGAGGAAAGGCAGAGCAAATAAGAGATGGCATTGCTTCTAATGGCACTGTATGGATAGTCAACTATTGGCCAAATAAGAGCTCTTTCTGCTTTAAAAGCCATTTAATGTCTTTACTCTTTATATGTCATAAGGTTCTTTGTGAGGATAGGTTAGTTTCGTAACAATGCCCCAGGACATGAAATGGCCTTTCATTCTAAAAGAAAATAAACTGAAAGCAAGGCTGGGAGGATATTATAATGTGTTCTAATTTGAGAAAACTCCCAGGAGCAGTTCTGTTAACTAATACCTGGACGTCCCAGTTGCAGTAAATCGAGCATTCTTCTGGCCCAGCTTGTCCTTGTTCCTTGCATCTAATGTCTACTCCCAAACAGAGGACCCTCCCAAACAGATGTTCTGGCTCTGCACTGATTCCCACCTGGCAGCTTTTGGCTGCTGCTTCGCTTGTTTCTCAGCACAAATTTCTCCTGGGGCAGAGGAAGGCCAGACCCCAACACCTGGAAGGTCTTTTCATGACCTTTGCTCTTGTTATTTTCTACTCAACCACCATACGATTTACTTCTTTTTATTGCTGCTATCCCTTCCCCACCTCATTCCAGACACAAGGACCCACCTCTTCTAGAAGGCATAAAATTTTCTGCTTCTGCCCAGAAGCAGAGACTGTAGTTTATAGGTCTTTAAATCCTCAAGACACAATTATAACTAATATGTAGTGAGTTTAATAAGTTAATAAAATTCCCAGTGTTGCTGAACGTACATTTCAGAAATCACCCAATTCTCCAAAAAAATAAAATAAAATAAGGACTTTCATTAGCTCATTCATTTCCTTACTGCCATATTCATTTTATACAGTCTGCTTTTAGTCATCTTCACTAATGGATGAGAACAGAAACCACGAATTCATTAATATGCAATGAATCCCCAACCCATTTGCCTTCGGAAGGCATTCTGTGTTTACAGGCAAATTCATATGTCTAAAGCCTGAAAGAGACACTACCAATAAATCAAGTGGTCTGGACATCTCCCAGTTTAAGAGGAACTGGGAATATTTCCAATTCCCTCTTCTATTTTCCTCCTCCTCCCTCTCCTCTTGCTATACATGAACATCTTGGTCTCATTCTGAGGCAAAAAAATGAGCAGAAATGCCCTCTTGAACTGGGAAAGAGAAGCACTGAAATGTCTGAGGCTAAAGGACTTATTTGCTTGGTATGTTTATTTTATTATTATATGTATATTATACATATTATATTATTATATGTGCGAAATAATTAGACTCAAAACTCAGTAGATAATCAATGTAGGTATTGAGCACACTACATGTCCAGGGTTTGGGGGAGATAAAGATAGAGCCCCATATTAAGACAGGGGAGGCAGACCACTACCTACAGACAAGAAATTACATGCAACACAGTAAATAATAGCCCTCTGGATGACCCAGACCATAAAAGCTATGAGATTTCAGAGGAAAGATAGATTATTCATCTCAGGGCAAAGAAGAGCGACAAATAGGGAGAGAGTTTATCTCCGTAGGGGACTGGGATGATGGAGTGATGTGTAATGGTAGAGTGAATTACAGGTGTTCCAAATTGAGGGAATGGCCTGAGTAAAGATATAGAGGCAAGACATAGCCATTCATGTCAAAAACCCGGGCAGATGTATGAGAGTAGTGGCATAGCATAGTGATTTTACAATATGTTTTTCTGTGTTGAATGAGGAAGGGTATGGCATGACAGAATCACTAAAATGGAAGTACTTGATAGGACAACTAGACAGCTGATGTGAGAAAAGCCAGTTACAAAATGCTCTTCCTAAGATAAAAATATGTAGTAGAAAGTCTTTGAATAAGGTGGCAACTAGGGCTGTCTTCACATAAAGTCCCACTCTAGAAGGACCCTGTGCTTGGTTTAATGCTCCACTATTGCTTTCTTGAGATTCTTAATTTTTGAACCAGGGACTCAGCATTTTCATCTTGTCCTGGGCTCCGCAGACAATTTAGTTGATCTTGCTGTCCAACAATAAAGATTAATGACAGGAACAGGAACAAGGGCTCGTGGAAGGAGGAAGGGAAATGACTAGTTACCACACTGTAAGAATCTGCAGAGTCATAAATTGGGAGTCTCACAGAACCAGCAATGCGAGAAGATGAGGACTGGGGCCAAGGGGTTACCCTGAGCAGGTGTTCTGTTTGGAACCATTGAATTTAGTACTGAAGGCCAGAGGAATGTAATAAGGCAAGGTGTGCATGAAAAATGGGAAATAAAGTGGCAAGTTGGAAGCTGGGAAGAAAGTGAAGGAAGGCATGCATTTTAGGAATCAGGACAGAGAAACATGGGAGCTCAAAATAAAGCAACAGAACAGATGAGAGGTAGAAAAACCAGGGAGTAGAATTGAGAGGTCCCAACAATGCTGATTCCGAAGGGTAGAGCCTCCTGTGAGGGCGAGGAGAAACCCTCTCCTGCAGGAAGACATCCTCGAGGCTGGTCATGGTAGGAGAGGCTGATCCAAAATAGGAACCCAAAAACCACTTCTCTTTCTAGTCTTGTGTTTCTCAAAAGGAGTAAAAGTTTTTCTGGTTCTTAAAGCCATAGGAAAAAACCATGCACATTTCTAAGGCATTTATTTTATCTGTAGATGTGGGGAAAATTTTACATTAAGACAAACACTGCTAAATTGTGCAATTGGAAGAAAAAAATCACATGAAAGGTTCAGATAAGCTTGAGAATTCACAGACACTTCTGCTCTCAGCCTTGCTGATGCCGCTCACTCTGGCTTACCAGGTATCTGTCAGGGGACTGAGTGTCGTGGCCCTCAGCAAGTGGCTGTGAGCTTGGAAATCACTTGGGGAGGTTTGAAAAGTTTTCCACTTCTGCACAGTCAGAGTTAGTAGAAGTTTCACAGGTGATAGATACATGATTGCTCTGGGACTTCCTTTATGTTTTCTCCTTTCTTCTCCTTTTTCTTTTCTCTCTTCCTTCTTCTCTCCCTCCCTTCCTTCCCCTCTTCCTTCCACCCTCCTTTCCTTCCCTTTCTTCACCCCCCCACCCTGTCCATCTTCTTCTCCCCCCACCCCATCTCTGTCTCTCTTTGTCTCTATCTCTCAGGAATCTAGCTGTGTTTTGGGACAATCCCATTTTTAAAGATTTATTTATTAGAGAGAGAGAAAGAGAGACAGAGAGGGAGTGCACGCACAAGCAGGGGAGGGGGAGAGGGAGAGGGAGAGAGAATCTTGAGCAGATTTCCCACTGAGTGGGGAGCCCAATATGGGGCTTGATCCCAGGACCCTGAGAAACCAACTCAACTGACTGAGCCACCCAGGTGCCCATGGGACAGAAAAATCCCATTTTTAGTATATAAACTGCAGAATCCAGCACTGGGACAATCCCAAATAGTGTCTACTAAACAAAGGCCTTCAAGCTGAAGTGAAGTAAGCTCTAACTTTTAAATTAGGCTTAAGCCATTGAAAATATGCCTTTATTTCGGTTTTTTTCTTTCTGTTATCCAAACTTTAATAAAATATTATTTAAAACATTATAGCCAAGTCTATAACGCTTTGGGGTGTTAAAGGAAGAATCATATATCCCCTCAAGTCAGCTCCTCTAAAAGCGATGGTCATTGCAGAGAGGTTTCTGAGGGAACTGTGGAGTGTCTCGGCTACAAAGTCCAGCTACCCTCCTCGCAGAATAACTTTTGTGGTGGAAACCATGGCAATTCCTAGTTCTCTGCTTCATATCTTATAGCTCCCTGCTACCAGGTCCTCAAATCCTGAAGAATGGTTTTCTTGTCATGACCTAGGTCAGATTCCATTTCCATATCAAGCAGTTTTGGACAGAGGATCAAAATCTTTTAAGAAATTAACAGTTCCCAGAAAGACCATGTAGATGGAAAAAGCTCTGGGGAAGCTCTCAGAAGGCATCAGAACTGTAGTATTCTGGGAAAATAAAACAGTAACTCTCCATTATAGTCTGCATTGGTAACAGGAGCAAACTATATTATGTATTTGATTGTCTACCATGATCTATATATTATATGTGGCTAAGGAAAGAGTAGTTGTCTCACCTTTTTTTAAATTTTTAATTTTTATGGCTTAATTTTAGTACCCAGTCTTAATAAGATTGAACAAAATAGGAGATACTAGATTTCTATGACATGATAAATTTTGGTGAGTTCAGCAAGCAGAAGATACTAGAATCATTTCATTCCAAGTGGTTCTTCTGAATGTAGCAGTTCAATCTGTATGTTAACAAATTCTGCACTGCCTTCCCATAAGAATCTGCAGGGCACCTCACCAGCATTTGAAGATGTATCCTTCACTTTTGTAATTGGTACCAGAAGCTTCTATCTTTCCACATCCCTTTAGTGATCTCACTGTTTACTATTCAAGCTGTGTAGTGGTGGCTGTTTATTTGCTTGTGTATACAGTGGTTTATTGGAATGTTCTCAAATTAGAATTATTTGTGTTTTAAAATTTATATTCACTCACTGTCTATGTAAAACTCTGCACAATTGTGTATTTTTTCCCCTGAAGATACTGTATCAAGAGTAGTTAAAATAGGAAGAAAGACATTTCTCTCCTTTACATATGTTTGTCCCATTATTACTCTAAGTCTGTTGATATTAATTGAATAGTGTTGTTTCCAAGAAATGATGTCCTTTGATGTGTGACACGTTCTTACTGGAATTCAGCCTGAAGCAGATTGTATATTTTAAAAAGGGCCACATCACTGTATTGCCCATCCCACATGCTCTTCTTACAATGTGACATGCCCTTTTCTATCCCAAGTTGGAGATTGAAGTCCCTTTTTTTGGGTAGACTTTAGAAATGCCTGGACCAACAGGCAACAGGATATGGTAGAAATGATGCTGTGTGGCTTCTGAGACTAGATCACAAAATATGACACGGCTTCTTCCTTGTTCTCTCTTGGGACTTTTACCTCGGGGAAGTTGCCAACATGTTGTGAGGAAGTCTAGGCAACATAGCCAAGCATAGCTGTTCTAGGCTCTACCTGCAGCTAAACTCTCAGCTGAGGGCCAACATCAACTATCTGACATGTGAGTAAACAAGTTTTTATATGATTCCAGAGCCCAGCCTTTCAAGTCCTCTGACTGAGGCCCTGTCTTATTCTATCCCATTAGGTTCGAGGGTGATTTTTTTTTGCACAATCATAGAACTAGACCAGAGTCCATTCTGTTTCTGAAAGACAGTTGAGGGCAAAAAATTAAAAATAAGTTAAGTCTCTTTCTAAAAATTCTATACCCTTATGACATGAGGCCTTTATTTAGATCACAACTAGCTATTCCAAGGGAGATGTTTAGATATAGCAGCCCGCCCACCTTGGTCGAGGATTTGCTTGCTATTAAATTATAAAAATTATCTCAAGATGATCATTTCTCACTGATTTATAATCTTAGAACTGAAACAATTTAGGAAAAAAATATTTAGGGGAATGAGAACCCAAGGAGATGTTTTTGTGATGAAATACTAGAAGGGCTACTGGTGGAAGCAGGGTAATATTCATCTGTAAAATTATTTGAAAATAACCACAGATTTATCTTGACTACTTTTATCTGGAGAGTAGACGTATATATTGGAACAGTTTTTGAGGTCTTTTATTGCTTTTTTTAATGGTTTTGGAACGTCCTCAATTTATCCATTACTTATGAAGAGAAAAGTCTGCATTAAAGACAAAAAGGCTAAATGACAATTTTGATTAATGTTCATGAATAGAGAAATAGAATTTTACACCTAGAGGTTTCACATTCTACATATAAAATAGAACCATAAAATATGGCTTCCGTGGACTGGACTATCATGCATTTCCTGCTTTTTTTTTTTAAAAAAAAGTTATTTACATTGCTACTCAAGATTTTTAAAAACTTATAACATTTTCAATTTTATTTTTAAAGTCGTTAGTTAGGTTTCCAAAGAATTTCTCAATTTCTCAATTATCAATGTATGCTCCATATAACTGTTTTGTATCCCTGAAACTGAATAAGATTTTTGCTTTTGTGTTCTCACCCAGCCATATATGTATCTATACACACACACACACACACACACACACACACACACACACACACGTGGGTTTGGTATATACCATCTATATGTATATGGTATAAATTGTGTGTGTGTGTGCACCCTATACAAATGGGTTTGGACTGTTTTTATGTTAAGCTTTATATCTTAAAATATTTGTTGCTACATGGTCAATTCTTTATCACCTTTGAGATACTAATACAAAGAATCCAAACAAGCAATTTAACGATAGCCACCATATTCAGCCAGAAACAAGTACCTCCAACTAGAATGACCTTCTGGAATAAACTCCTACACTAAGAGCAACATTTATAGCCCCTCCACAATTTACTTAAGACTCATTCACTTATGAACTATATACATCTATTTTCTTGATAACTCTATAATACTCAGGTCTCCTTGTCACCCATTAGCCACTGGATGCTTAACTTGGTAATATACAGAACTGTACAGGTTAGCTGTTCAAAACCTCTTCTTAAGTCTTTCAAGACTGAAACAAACACAAATGGTAGGCAATAAATAATAATAACAGAATCTTTAGCATAAATAATTATGAAGATAAGAACAAACAATTGTTCTTGTGAGCTCAGTTTAGTTCCAATGGCTCAATCAGGAACTTGTTCTTTCTTTCTATCTCTTCACACACTGAAACTGACATTCTCCCTGGTGTTCAGTGTATCCCACAGGGAACTCATTTACTCCCCTCTATCAAAATTGAAACTGCTTCCTGTCCTGTGTTTCTTCTTTCAATTATGACCCCATGGAATATCCAGTTGTCCAAGCCAGGGAGGTAGGGTAATTCTAAGCCCTTCTTATGCCTCAACCACCAAACCAGTTCCTTTCCAAATGTTATTCCTCTATCTCTGTAATCACTTCTCCGATCTGTCTCCTTCCCTCTCTACTTGCCACTGCCCTACCCCTGATCTAGATGCTTGGAGCATGTAGTAGACTGTCCCCCTGCTCTGCTCATGCTCTCATACCTATACCTACACCAGGACATAGAGGGATCTATACAGAATGCTGATCAGATCTTGCCAATTCACTGCTTAAAAACATTCCAAAGCTTTCCATCACCCAGAAAATGAAATAAAATCCACTCCCATCACATGCAGGAACCTCTATAACTCTGTGTCTACCTTTTTGGTCTCCTTTTGTTTTTCTTCCTTTAACTTAATGCCCAAAATAGAAACAAAACGTCCTGTGGCTCCCCCAAACATCATGAACTTTCTGCTTCTCTGCATTTGCTCATGACTCTGCTTCTGCTGATGAACCCTGTCTTTTCTTTATATGCCAGCTCAGGTAGAACCTGTTCCAGGAAGGCTTCCCTCTTGTCTTCAGAGACAGTGTTTCTAATCTGTGCACCTGCAAATTGCAGCCACTCCTTCTTTCATAGCACTTACTTCATCATACTGATATTTTTTGTGTAGGTGTTCGTCTCCCCTCTTAGGAGTGATTTAATTTTTGGAACGATGGAAAAAAATCTATCTTTATAATACCAGCTCCTGTTACAAATACTACAAATTTAATGTCTATTTGTTGACCTGAAGTAAACTGAATCAATAGGAACAAACATTCTGGTTTTCATGATCATAGGGTCCTTAACCAAACTCATTTCCCTGAGCCTGGTTACTGGAACTAAGCATTCAATAAGTTCTTGTTTTATCTAATTGAATGAACACATTTTGATTCTTTTTTTTTTCCTTAAAAATAAGTAAACGTTATTGGTAAGACATTTTTTACTGGTTGTGCTGGAGTAGTTTTAGAAAGTGAAAATAACAACCCTACACTCCTTACAACCTCTTCCCATCTGTATTAGTTTCATATTGTTGTTATAACAAGTTACCACACACGTAGTGGCTTAAAACAACACAAAGTTATTATCATATAGTTCTGGAGATCAGAAGTCTAAGATGGTTCAGCAGAGCTATGTTCCTTTGGGAGGCTCCAAGGGAGAACTGTTTCTTTGCCTTTTCCAGCTTCTAGGGGCTGCCTCTTTCCTTGACTTGTGGCTGGGAGGATGCAACGTCGCATTTTCTCTGGTTCTAACTCTCCCACCTTCCTCTTTTCCTTAATAAGCACCCTTATGATTACATGGACTTGCCTGGATAATTCAGAGTAATTTCCCAATTTCTCTCAATACTCTTAAGCATAATTCCATCTGTAGAACCCCTTTTGCCATTACAAAGTCACATGTTCACAGGTTCTGGGCATGGATATCTTTGGGGAGCCATTATTCTTACCTACCTTGCCATCTGTTTTACATTGCTATGCATGGCAGTTTTGGCTTTTCAACTGGGAGACAGCTCTGTAGATGGGTTTTGGATTAAAAAATGAGAGGTTGAGAAGGAGGGTAGGAAATGGAGTATATAATTGCTTCTCATTTAGGACCAAGGAATGGTTTGAACTCTTAAATATGGCAAAGAATGGTCAAACTCTGGTGAATACTACTTATTATTGGTTGGTTGATTGGTTTTGTCTCTCTAACAGGATCACTAAAATGTGAGCTACCATGAAGTTCTGTCCATATGATTGTAACCAATTAATTGGTTTTCTCCATACCCTCTGGTTTTTCAAAGCAGTTCTTCAGAGCATAGCCATAGTGTGCTACAACAATTAGTCTGGGATTTCTTTTGGACTTTCCATGTGTACAAATATATATCAAGTCCATGACTAACTGACAGGTTTTAACCAATTAATATTTTAAGCTGAATTCTGTTACTCAGCATCCTGCCTACAAGGGCCTGAAGGGTCTGACCTCAGCCTGCCTCTCCAGCCTCATGTTGCACCCTTTCCTTCTTGATCTCCAAGCTCTATTAACCATACTCTCCCCATCCCAAAGAATTGGTGTGTCAGGAATGTGTTTTCTTTCACAGCCCTGGGAATTAACTCCTGCTGTATCACATTGTGAATTCACTTGAAACTTTTTTCAACTCTTACCTCAGTTTGTAATTCCGTGTTCAATAAATATAATTATATGCTTAACATGTCTCCCTTTAAGTGAAGAGTAAGGCAAGATTCCAACTATTGGCACTTCTATTTAGATTGCACTGGAGATCCTAGGGGAAAATATGTAAGTAATGGTATAGGTAAATCATGTTTATGGCTAGGATGTTCCACAGATATATCATTTCTCCTCAAATTGCTTTGGATTCAATGCATTCCCAATAACAATTCCAAGGAGATTTTTTTTCATGAAATTTGATAAACTGATTCTAAAATTTGTAACAGAATAAGCAACGATGCAAGAAGAAACAGCACATTCTAAAACATAAATATTTTTAGTTTTGCTTTATCAGGATTTATTATAATTTGAGATAGATTAGGAGAGTAGATATTAATACATATTGGACAAATAGGTCAAAGGAACCTAATAGAAAATCTGGAAACAGTCTCACACAATAATGTAAGCCTGAGTATATGAAACAATAAAAAAAATCAATTCTAGAATGATCCATGACTTAAATGTGAAGTGCAAAGCATTGCAACCTTTAGAATATTTAGGAGAATGTCTGTGTAATTCAGCTAGGAACAAATTTGATAAAATGCTGAAACCACTAAATCTAAAGGACATGATCAACCCAGTAAAATTAAAACTAAAAAATATTGAAATCAATAATTTTGTTCATCAAAATATATCAGTAACACAAAAAAAGTAACAAAAAATTAATAGCCAGAATTAATACATAACTTCTATGACTCAATAATAAAAAAATGAATAATTCAATAGGAATGAGGGAAAACATGTGAACAGGCTTTTGAGGGAAGAAGATCTGTAACAATAGATACACAAAAGAGTGTTAGATTTCATTGACAACAAGGAAAATATAAATTAAAATGCCATATGAATTTATTTTACATCTACTGATGGGCAATAATTAAAATTCTCACAATAGTAAGTGTTGGTAATGTTATCAAAAAAAAAGAATAGTTAGATAAATTGGTATAGCTTCTTTGGAAACCAGTTTGGCAATACCTTATAAAGTTGAGAACCTGAATATGCGTGAGCCAGCAGTGGTATTCCTAGCAAATATTCTCTGGAAATACCATTGCGTATTTGAACCAGGTGTTACATAAGAGCCCATTCAGATTAGCACTGCTTGTAAGAGTCAAAGCCAGAAACAATGCAGTGACCATTAGTAGAAGAGGTGAAAAACAATTTTCCTATGTGCTTACAGTCGAATGCTCTGCAGCAGTGAAAAGGAATTAACTGTAATTACACACATCAATATGTATGAATATCAAAATCATACAGTGCCAAGCAAAAATATGATAGATAAATACATTTGAAATGACCCCATTTACATAAATGACAAAATGGGTAAAGCTAAATAATAGCAAGCATGGGTGAATCTGTGTCCTCGTGTGGTAAATGTTTTTTTAAAGCAAAGGAAAAATAAAAATTTGGGATAGTAGTTACCTAAGATGGAGAGAGGGGGGTCCTATCATACCACAGTTTTCAAAATATATTTGTGATAGTCTATTTTAAAAAAGATTTCATTTATTTATGTATTGGTTTGTTTGTTTATTTATTTATTTATTTGATATAGAGAGAAGAGGGAGGAGCAGAGGAAAGGGACAAGCAGATTCTGCGCTGAGCCTGGAGCTCCTCATGGGGCTCAATCCCATGACCATGAGATCATCACCTGAGCTAAAATCAAGTGTCAGATACTTAGCCAACTGAACCACTTAGGCACCCTGGTGATATTCTATTTTTAAAGCATGGTGGTGGAAGAACATGGACATTTATTTTTTTTTAATATTGTTAAAAATCGATATATGTTTGTTATGTATGTGTGTATATATGTATGTGTCTGTGTGTGTATAGTGTATGTGTGTATATATATACACACACACATATATATATGCTTATGTACTATATATTCCACAATAAAAAAGTGCTTTTGTTTTTGTTTTTGTTTTAAGTAAAGAACACTGGAGAAAAGCTTTAGGAACCCAGGTTCAGGTGTGTCAGTTCAGCATCTAACAGATGTTAGATGGACATATGTCTGAGTTTCTTCAACTATAAAGATAGGATTTGAAACAGAAAATATTTTTTTTAAAAACTTAAATTCAGTTAGCCAACATGTAGTGAGAACATCATTAGTTTTTGATGTAGTGTTCCTTGATTAATTAGTTGTGTATAACAACCAGTGCTCATCGCATCACATGCCCTCCCTAATGCCCATCACTCAGTTACCGCATTCCCTCTCACCTCCCCTATAGTTTGTTTCCCAGAGTCAAGAGTCTTTCATGGTTTGTCATGGTTTGTCTCCCTCTCTGATTTCTTCCCATTCAGTTTTTCCTCACTTCCCCATGATCCTCTGTGCTATTTCTTATATTCCACATATGAGTAAAACCATATGTCTTTCTCTAACTGACTTATTCATTTAGCATAATACCCTCCAATTTCATCCATGTTGGTGTAATGGTAGGTATTCATCCTTTCTGATGGCTGAGAAATATTCCATTGTATATATGAACTACATCTTCTTTATCATTCATCTGTTGAAGGACATCTTGGCTCCTTCCACAGTTTGGCTATTGTGGACATTGCTGCTATGAACATTGGGGTGCAGGTGCCCCTTCCTTTCACCACATCTGTATCTTTGGAATAAATATCCAGTAGTGCAATTGCCGGGTCATACGATAGCTCTATTTTTAACTTTTGAGGAACCTCCATACTGTTTTCCAGAGTGGCTGTACCAGCTTGCATTCCCACCAACAGTGTAAGAGGGTTCCCTTTCCCCACATCTTCTCCAACATTTGTTGTTTCCTGTCTTGTTAATTTTAGCCATTCTAACTGGTATAAGGTGGTATCTCATTGTGGTTTTGATTTGTATTTCCCTGAAAGAGAAAATCTTGAAGGAGTTTTTCAACTCAAGTTCTTGGTTGTTGTGAGATATCTAGTCTTTCTAGCTTTACTGCAATGATTTTGAAAGGCAAAAGAATAAAATTCCTCTTGGGAAAGATACATTATATTCTGATAATCACAGATGAACCTAAAGAATCTGTAGGCCTCCAAGTGGTTCATCATATTTGGACCTATCTCATTTATTCATGGCTTACTCAGTATTTTAATACTGGGACAGAAGGCACTCACCATGACTTACTGTTTTCTGATTCTGATTTTCCTGGGGCCTAAAAGGAATTTTAAATATATATGCTTATTTTGACCACAGATTTATACCAATGCTAAGTGGAGGTGGTTTGAAAGTGATATATTTATGAATGTGGCTAAAGAGTCTATTAGGCACTAGGGGTGCCTGTGGGGTACTGTGGAAGGGTCTTCCTATGAGTAATAAAGGGAACTAACACACTATAGAGCTCAAAGGGAGAGTAAAGCTGTCACATTGAAGGGTTTTGCTTTACTTGTGAATTAATTCCTGGCACCATCTGCAAGTCACAAGGCTTTGTTTATACATGATATTGGAAAACAAATTCTATATTATAAAGTAGTTTAACGTGCTATTTAGTCTTTGTGAAGTGGTACTGGAGTTTAGCTATAAAATTATTTGGGAATTCTCTTATTTAGGATAAGGAAGGCATTTTATCTTCTGATTCAGGAAGCCAAGAAATTATCTTGCACACCACGCCACTGCTCTAAATATACAATTTTAAAAAGTTAACTGTGTGTTTATGAGATACAATACAAATGACAATGCATATCCTGTCTATCTCTAAACTCTTTAAAAATATATGGAATATACATAGAGAATAATGGCAAGTTGGGAATATATTTTGGGCTCATAAGCAATAAATCATTTAATAGTTAAATAAAAGCTGGCCTCCATTTTATAGATCCTGCTATCAAGCTACTAAGCTAGAATCTATTGTTGTGGGATCTTTTTAATTGTCAAAGCCACATTTCAAATTTTAAAAAGTCAAATGAAGTAATGTTGCAGGCAGGTTATAGATCAGTTGAGTTGTGAACCTTCTTTTCTGATTTTCCCCACAAACTAGAAGTATTGAGTGTCACACTAACATCTGTGACCTAAACATAAATTTGACAAAAATCAATTTTAACAGCTTTTCCCACTCTAAAATAATGTCTAGTTTCAATCTCTGGTTAAAAAAATCTGGAGTGTCAAAGTAATATATGCCTCATATTTCTAGCCATTTTGTGTTTTCCCGTTGCATATAGTTTCACTGGAATCTAAATTAAAGTTTTTGTTTTTCTTTAGTTTGGTTTATGATGAGATTTTGTTTTCATGTGGTCTCAAATGTTCTTTATGTCAAAAATTCAGAGCCATGAGGGTTTTAGCAATCATCTAATATAACATTTTAGTTTGACATGCATAGAAAATGATCTCCCTTTAATTCCATAGGGTCTCAGTGCAAAATGGAAAAATTGTTCCAGAAGTGGGCTAAAAGGTGGTGGTAGCTTGCATGTGTGTATTTTGGGCAGGTTGTTGAAAGGAGTAGGGCACGGCCTGTAGGGTTGATTATCTGTGTGTATATGTACAGAATAAGTGTTTATTATATTTTTTGGTTAGATTTTTCTACATTTGAGTGAGATTGCAACCACAAGTCCACAGTCTCTTTTCTGATTATTGCCAACACTGCACTTTGATCCCCAGCATAGCCTGTTCTTTGCTTTTGCTTTTGATTCCAATAGGGAATAGCCTTTTGCTTCAGCTCATCACTGTGGCCCTTTCTAATTGTTCTATTTGTGGTCATATCTCTTTGGTCTTCCTCGCAGTTGCTGTAGAATTCAGCCATCATCTCTGGATCACATACATCCTAACACAGCTCAGCCGAATGGCTGCGAGTTTTGTTTCAGGACCGGCAATACTCCGAGAGTCTGGTTTTATTTCTTGGGTAAATTTTTTGTCTTGCTGTTTGTTGATGATGTCATTTCTAGGTGACCCTAATAAAAATGTCCAGGAAGTTATGTGTGATGCTGTTGACAGGTCCAAGTCTAACAGCTGCTTATTAGGAGAGATGTCTGACTTTATCGGGTACCTGATGATTTTGTTGTGGCTTAGCATTCTGCTGACTGGATTGTATTAGGTAGTCTTCAAAACAGACACACACTTGGGTCTCTGCCTTCTGGAAGCTGATACCATCTAATTTGAGAGCCTGAAAGGGCACAGGACCACTCTCAAAAGGACTAGAAAGCCTGTGAGGTTTTCCTTAGTGCTCTCAGCTTTATCATTTCTGTTTTCCTCCTTCGTGGCTTGTATCGTAATCTCACATACTTCATTCATACTGAGAAGAATAATGTATCCAAAACAATGTAAAGGACTATCCCTACTTGAGTTTTTTTTTGTTTTATTTTTTGTTTTGTTTTAATTTTAGCACTGAATGAATCTCCAATCATCCAAGTACTAACCAGGCCCAGCCCTGCTTAGCTTCCAAGATCAGATGAGATCAGGTACATTCCGGGTGGTATGGCCGTAGACAGTACTGAACAAATCTCAAACAAATAGGAATGAGTTGTAATATTTGGATTTCAAATATCAATGACAGAGGAATAATTTTCTACTCTGGGGTCTTCTCTTCATTACCTACTAGTAGTCATGTGGCTATGGATCTTAGTATGATTTTCTAATAAACAGATTCAGTTATATTAGATTGTATATGTCCTACTAAATAACTCATGTTAGAATTATACTGTTCAGCACTAGTAGGGAAGGTTATCAGCTGATCTGTTTGTGCATTAGTAATCATGCTCAGGTGAATAATTGAACTAATTAAAAAGATGTTATCACAGCCTCTTGTTTTGGGCCAAGATATTTTTTCCAGTTTTATTGAGATACAATTGATATATAACATTGTGTAAGTTTAAGGTATACAGTGTGATGATTTGATACATGTGTATATTGAAAAATGATTAAAGTATGCTTTAGGTTATTGGTATCTTTTGGGTATATGACATCTCAGAGAAGAAGATAGGGAATTTTAAATTTTAATGTTTTTAGGTACTATTTTGTATTACTTATCTCTTTCTACATAACAAATTACCCCAAATCTTCATGACTTAGAACCACAAACATTTATTAGTCACAGTTTTTTTAAGTCAAGGATTTGACAGAAGCTAGCTGAGGTTCCAGCATAGCATTTCTCCTCACGAAGCATTTCTCACATGAATCTCATGAATCAAGCTGTAGCCAGGGCTGCAGTCATCTGAAGGTTTGCCTGGAGCTGGGGGACATCAAAAACATCAAACTTTCAGATGTTTGATTCACATGGTTTTTTGTAGGGGGCCTCAGTTCCTTGCTGTGGGGACCTCTTTATAGGGTTCTCGGCTATCCTTAATACATGATACCTGTCTTCCACTAGAGAGAGTGATCCGAGAGAAAGAACAAGGAGGATCCTCAATGAGTCGAACCATCAATTTTGTAACATTCTAGTTCTGAGAAGTTAATCACTAAGTTGAGTCCACGCTCCAAGAGAGGAGAATTAAGCACCACCTCTTGAAGAAATGAGTATAAAAGAATTTGTGGACATATTGAAAACCACTGCACAAATTGAAAGGACAGGAGGACGAAGCAGGGGAAATCATCCAACCTAACTGAGCCATGAAGGATTCAACTTTATTTTGAAAGGTTTCTTTCTCTATTTCTCCTATTACCTGGGAAATATCTTCTCTTGACCTCAGGGGCCACTGATCTGTATCTGATAGCTCTCTCTCTCTCTCTCTCTCTCTCTCTCTATATATATATATATATACTCTTTTTTTTAAAGATCTTATTTATTTATTTATTAGAGAGAGAGAGACTGAGAATGAGAGGGGAGAAGGTCAGAGGGAGAAGCAGACTTCCCGCAGAGCCAGGAGTCCGATACGGGACTCGATCCCGGGACTCCGGAATCATGACCTGAGCCGAAGGCAGTCGCCCAACCAACTGAGCCATCCAGGTGCCCCAGGTGCCGCTATATATATATACTCTTAATACAACCTAAACTAACTGTTAGGTGAACCCACAGAAACTGTATGTTTATTCTTTTCTTATTCTACAGCATAATATGTTGTCTTCTTGTTGACATCTTATTGTCACAGAGTTTTAGCAGGGGCTTCAAGGCTGAGAATAATGGATTTTAAATGCTCTCTTGTCCTGAAAACCAATATTGATATTTCCATAGGACTTGCTGAAAGGAAAATTAAAAACGATTGTATCATGGACCTTTAGCCTTTGTTACATGAGATGATGATTTTTGGAGTAGAGGGATCTGACTGAGGAAGAAGATAATTTGAAAAGGATTGTTGGCCATAGTAAGATGGAGCTGTTTTCCTCTAATTCAGGCTAAATGGGGTGGCTGCCTTCAAGGGGGTTACTGGTGGAGAGAGTAACTGGTTCTGACTGACCTGTAGATGTGAGTAGGCCACCAGAATGGAGGGGATTAGCAAGTTCTTTGGGTAGCGTTAATCTGGTTCCCTTGGTTTCAGCAGCCACTGGGCATGCTTCTGTTTTTTATCTAGAAAATTCTCAAATACGAGACTGCCTGTGGCAGCTACTGAAACTCAAGTAAGGAGAGCACTGCAGTCGGAGCAACAAACTCCATGAATGGGGGCATGGGGTGGGGTGTACTTCCTGGAACCATAGAGGGTCCCATGGAAGGAAGTGAGAACAGAGCCCTTTAGAGGTGTCTCATGGGGCAAGCTGAACTGTAAGTGGAAAGGAATCATGTTTAAGTGAGGACGGAGAGAAACTTAAAAATTGGGTGAGAAATGAATGCTTGGAATTCAATTAAACTGGAAAGGAGATGGAAAAGAAGACTGTTCTAATGCCTGAAAGTAATCATAAAGCTGTGGAATCTGCCAAAGATTCCAAGGAGCAGGGGAAGGAGCAGAGGAAGAAAAATATGACAGATATGTTTGAAGACAGATATGTGAAAAATAAGAATGTTTCCTATTTGTACTCTTTAGCTCATTCAATAAATTGGTTGAACAAAAGCTTATTGAGCTATCATGTTCTAAAATCAGTGCCCTGTGGCATACTAGATCCCTTCCCGGGTGTTCATCAAATGATGGTAAATGGGAGCAATGTATCTTATTCCCCAGAGAGTAATCATCTTGTGAAGTCTGTGGGCTGAAATGATAAACAGAGAGGTTCATGCAGAGGGTACCAAGGGCAAGCTGGACGAGGACTAACATAAGGTCCACTGACTGCCAATGAGGGTTTTTGCATGCATGCTGAAGAGGACCAAATGTTGTCTCCCTGGTCAGAAGTGAACAGATCCGAGCAGACATGGCAATGAATGGTGACAAGTGAATGAGCTTGTGGTGACAGATCTAAGCAGATCTGAGATCTGAGCAGACATGGCAATGAATGGTGACAAGTGAATAACGTTCTGGATACCATAAGCCCTAATAATTATATTGTGGCTATTTGTGAATTGTTTAGGAATTGTTTGGAATCTTTTAATCCTTCAATCATATAACCAAAAAAAAAAAAAAAAAAAAGTCTGGTATTTGAAAGTGCACCTGAAAGTACTGTTGTAGATAACAAAGAGATGGAAGTCAAAAGATGTCCAGGAGGAAAGTATAGTTAAAAATGATGATGATGATGATGGTGATGGTGATGATGATGGGCACTTATAACAATTCAGAATTGTTCTAAGTCTGCTAAATATGTTAACTCATTTACTTGGATACACTTGCCTTGCCAGAATACTGGCAAAAATTTTCTTAAGTTTTTAATATATATGATTTTATTTAAACATTTTTATATTTGTTCTGTGCCATAGGCATCCCATTTAAACATAACTGGTTAGGATTGCTTTTTTTAGTACTGAAGAATTATCACTATTCAGAAGTGTTGTGTCATGCTTCTGACTATATTTTTTGAAGCCAGACTTTGTTTCTCACCTTCAGAATCACTATTTGTGATATACTATTGCAATACAGACTAAAATTAAAAACTGTTACGTTCAAGTTCTTTCTTTCTTTCCTTGTTTCTTTCTTTCTCTTTCTTTCTTCTTTCTCTCTTTCTTTCTTTCTTTCTTTCTTTCTTTCTTTCTTTCTTTCTTCTTCTTCTTCTCCTTCTCCTTCTCCTCCTCCTCCTCCTCCTCCTCGTCCTCCTCCTCATCCTCCTCCTTCCTTCCTTCCTTCCTTCCTTCCTTCCTTCCTTCCTTCCTTCCTTCCTTCCTTCCTTTTAAAGTGCTGTATAGGCTAATTTCATAAGGGAAAGATAGAATTTTTTTTTTCCTGCATAGAGGTTTTGATGAAAAGTTTCCCTTAAAAATATTTGGAGAGTCTTTTCACCCAGAGGAGGTGTTATTTCATTTGAAGATTGTGACTCATTTGTTTTAATTAAACATACCCTGATAGTATCATTAAATGTGTTCTTAAATAATATGGTTTTTCCTACTATCTGTGGTAGTTTACTGTAGGTACTAGTTATTTAAAACAGACATAAGCTGGGAGAGGCATATAGATAATCCTTTATTCCAGAATAAAGAATAGAGACTGAATGGAAACATGTCTGCTTCACTGCTTTTGGATTCTATGCTTGGTCTCATTGACTTATGATTTTGAGGCCACCAGATTTATATCCTTTGAAATTATGGATGTTGGATGAAATTCTCATGTTAGAAAATAGTCTAAAAGGAAATTAAACAAGCATGTAATTTGAACAACTTATAATTTTTGCATAGGTTCAGATCACCGAAGTAAAAATATTTCCCATAAAATGTTGTAAATTCGTTGAAATCTAACACAAACCCCCTATGGTACAATAATACAAAGAAATTCTGGTTAGTTAAAAAAAATTCTGAAATATCCTTTCTGGATTTTATTTTTAACAGTTTCTAGGTAGAAACATCCCACAGATATGAAAGAAGTATGTCCTCAGTTCAATTCAAGAGGTTATTTTTACATAAGTGACTAACATGATACATTAAGAGAGAATGTTGTTATTAAAATTACAGAATCTCAGAGTTGGAAAACTCTCTTAGTTTATACCTGCTATGTTAGTTGACTTCTCTGATTAGTCACAATTGATTCAGCAAGTCCAATGATCAGGTTAGAAGAATTTTCTATTGCTGTGTAACAGATTATGACAAATTAGTGGCTCAAAACAAAGCATTTAGTATGTCACAATTGTACAGAAATCTGGGCTTCTGGATTTTCTGTTCAGAGTCTTACTGGGCTGAAATCAAAGTGTTGTCTGGGGCTGCGGTTCCCACCTGGTGCTTGGGATTCTCTTCCAAGTTCATTGTTTGCAGGCAGAATTCATTTCCTTGTGTGTAGGACTGAACTTCATTGTCTGCCACCTGTCAGCCAGGGAAGACTCTAAGCTCCTGGAGGCTGCTCAAAGGTCTTGTGATGAGGCCTTCTCCATCTTCAGGTCAACAATTGTGCTTTCAATCTCTGACTTTCCCTTCTGCCACAAGACAGAGAAAATTCTCTGCTTTTGAGAGGATTATGCAAGTAGGTCATGCTCACGGGAAAATCTCCTTTTGACCATATCATGTTAGCACAGTTAGAGGGATGGTATCGTATTTACAAGTTCTGCTCACGCTCTAGGAAAGGAGCGTTGACAAGGGCACTGGTTACTTTGGGGTGGGAGGTTATCTTAGGAGTTTGCCTACCACACATTTATATATACACCAGTGACTACAACTTTGCATTCTGCAGGACTGTTTATACCAGGGAAATCTGCATTGTGGACAGTGGTCAGGAGTTCTGGCTTGTCTGGTTATCACCATCCATTCCTACTTGATATTTTTTTTCACATATTCCTGGCCTTAAGGTACTTTCTTGAAAGTAGACAACACTCCCTTTTTTTTGATTTTGACTCATTAGTGCCAATATTCCAAGCTTTAATCTTCTCTCTCCTTCATTTCCACACCACAGATTTCCTCAAGTGAAGTTTGTAGCAAAGGGATAGGTTCTAGTTGCATAGGGTTTGAATTAAAATGCCACATTTTTACTTATAAAAGATCTTTGGTTCAGAAATTTTTAAGAAACACAATAAATTTGTCCCCTTTTCTTTTTCTTATAATGAAACAATAATATTTGTTCCTTGATCTTCTGGGTTTCTGAGAAGAGCACATACCTGACATTTCCTGAAATGAGTTTACTCAGCAACAATACATACTCATTGCTTCTTGGTAATGCCCCTGTATTTTAGTGGAAAGTAAAGTTTTATTTATATGTAGGATTTGCTCAGTTTTTTACACATGATTTCTAAGAATGTGCATATAGAGGTTGGTGGGAATTACGATACATTAGAGCTATATACTTACTCTTTTTGGCTCATATGTATTGGAAACACCAACTTGCCAAGGTTTTTTGATGAATTCAGACAAATATATCTGAATATTTTCCGTCAAACAGGAGGTAGAGGATCAAGCATGGATTTTCTCTTTATAGCAGTTCTGGCAGGAAGCTTTTGGAATGAAATTCATGTATTCCTTTTCCAACTTGGTAACCACAACATCTGTTTATCTCCATTGGCTTTTGGCCATTGATCTCCTGTCTTCAGTAGAAGACACCCACGATCCCTCTTAAGGCCAAATGATGACAAGAAACAAGCAGCCCTCAAGTGATTTTAGTCATGGAACTACTCATAGCCAAAGCATGGCCTGGTTACATCATCTAAATTCATTGAAAAGAGGCTTAATTTTATGTTTTTCTTTGATTTGGGGGGACTGAATTATTAATAGTACTTATTTATTTCAAAGAGAAAAGGTCAAGAGGCTTAGAGTGGAACTAGGAAAACACACTCCCTACTTCCTTAATATAGGACAGGATGTGTAAATTTACTTTTTAACTAAGAGAAACACCAAAAGAATTTAGATTTTCATAAATTCAGAGAATAAACATTTTAGCTGAAATTTAAAAAAATATATAAATATGTTTAGAGTAAACATTAAAAAATAATTAAGACACTACATTCTCCAAGTTTTTAAAAAAGGGTTTTGCTGGGTGCCTGGGTAGTTCAGTTGGTTAGGTGGCTGCCTTTGGCTCAGGTCATGGTCCCGGGGTCCTGGGATCGAGTCCCACATCGGGCTCCCAGCTCCCTGGGGAGTCTGCTTCTCTCTCTGACCTTCTGCTCTCTCGATCTCTCTCTTTCTCTCTCAAAGAAATAAACTAAATCTTTAAAAAAAAAAGGGGGGGTTTTGCTAATATGTGACAACAGAAGCTCATAATTTTACTACGAAACTCTTGCTACTTCTAAAACTGCAAATTGCAACTATTAGGCAGCACAAGGAAAAGTTCAGGAGAGGCCACTGCCTGCAAGGTTGGTGGTATCATTATCTTCCTAGAACGGTCTGGAGCCTGCCAAGCTATCCTTTGATCAAGGACTCTCTTGGTGTTGGTGCCTCTCATTGGTGACTCTCTAGTTTTGCTTTGTTCTGGTTGGCCACACCCTGTCCTGCAATGGCAGGTTCTGCTGCTGCTGCTGCTGCTACTGCTTCTTAATCATTTTGGTTTAACAGAAATTGCCCTAAACTAAAAATAGGTCAGGCCCTTTAGAAGCAGGAAGACTTGGACTGAAAATCGAGGCTTATGCTGTAAAAATTCTCAAACACTCCGATGAAAGCACTTTTCCCTTAGATTTCTGGATGAGGTGCTCAGACCTGGATTTGCCTCTGTCTCTAGTCTTAGCACCTTCTGTGGTGCATCTGTGGCCCATTCTGTCCCTTAGATTTCTGCTGTGGCCACTTACTCTTCCGCTGTCCTAGACTCAAAATGAGTACCATCTGTTACGGACACCTCCCAGTTTCTTGGTCGTGTCTCTCTTCTTGGTTCTCTCATAGGACCTTGGTTTGCCTCTGGCCCAATTCAGGCCTACTGGATTCCGCCCTCCTGACTTTTCTCCCAGCTGGAGTGGTATTACATCACACTGTGCTCGAACTGAAGAAAGCTGGGGGAACAAGATAGATGTGGTATTCACCCACAAGGGACTCGAAGACTGGTAGCAATGGCAGACCTTCCTTAATTAATTAGAGTATCAATCCTTCATGCTCTAATTCTAAATTGTCTAAAGTTTTGGAACATTATTTTTTTTTCTGTCCAGCCTTCATATTGGTTGTTTCTAAACATTCCAACACCCACTGATTTAAACTAAGGCTAGTTTCTAACCTGGCTACATCTCTGCTCTGGAGTGCTCACTCAGTTACCAGCTTCAGGGTCAAGAGTTAAAAGGAAGGGATTGAGTGGATGGATTCAACCTTAGACTGCCCTTTGTCATGGAAGTGCCCTGGCCCCAGAGTTTTGAATGTCAGGGTTCTTTATTTCATAAAAACTATCATCCCTGTGAAAATGACCCTATATGATTTTGTGTGCTGACTGAAGAGAAATTAGGAAGCAATAAATTAATAGTTGTTGCAGAAGAAAATGCTTCAGTATAGGAGCTTGTTTTCCTCTCTTTTTAACCTTCATCGTTCTGCTGGTAATATTTTCTGGAAAACATCTTAGGAAGTATGCTGGGTCTTAGGGATATTTATAGTAAAATCAAATATGGTGAGGTGAAAGGAATTGTCTAGGGACCCACAGAAATGGAGGCACACTCATACTCTTGTGTTCTAGCCATTGGGCTTCTTTCTTGGTCTTTCTTTGTTCTATCAGCCAACGGATGAGCAGAGCAGAAAACATCCTCAACCAATTAGTCAAGCTCCCTATTTGGTGATTAGACTTGTTTTGAGAATATCTTGTGTATTACCACATTTGGGGCTCCAATTTGAGCTTTGTTCAACTTGGGGGACAGTTCTTTCCAAGGAACTGACCTTCTAACTGAGCCAGGAAGAGCTAGATGCTTTTTTCAGCTGGATGTTACATGTTACATATTTAAAGTATTTGTCACTGAGATCCATATGAGGCAGGGGAGGAGAAAGCTATGCCTTACGGAGCTTCCAAGTAGATTTCCAGTTCTTAAGTCCAACTTGGTCATCTCTTCTAATAAAAACATTTAAATGTATCTATATTCTGAGATCTCCCAAATTTATATCTCCAGTGTGGACTTCTTGCCTAAACTCCAGATGCTTCCTTGATGTTACTATGTACTAGTAATCTTTGAATTTCACGAGTCTGATATCAATCCTGATGTTCTTTTTAAAATCTACTTTTCCTCATCTTTATCACCTCAGTATCATCTCAGCACTTTTCCCTTTCAGGTCTCAATCCAAAAATCTATAGTCTTTGACCTCTTGTTTTTTTCTCCATCCTCTATCCATGCTGCCAAAAAGTTCTATTGACTTTACCTTCCAAATAAACACATCCATAATCTGAACACACTTTATTTCCTCCAACACTACCACTTGGTCCAAGGCATCATTATTTCTTGCTTTGATTGTTATAAAAATCTTTTAATGGATTTTCCTGATTCTTCTCTTTCCCTGTGGTATCTGTGCTTAGTGCTTAAGTCTTAAGCACTTAAATCAGATCATGTCACCCTTGTCAAAATCCTCTAATAGCATCCTATTTCATTCAGAGTGAAAGCCAAGGTCATTACAATATTCTGCAAACCTTTGTTAGAAGTTTCCGCCTATCTACATTGTATCTATCACCCATCTCTCTCTCTTTCTCTATTGTTTCTTTCCAGCTGCAATGGCTTTCTTGCTTTTCTGTATTTACTCACCTCAAGAACTTGAGCTTGGTATTTCCTATGGCCTGGCTATCTGCAGGGTTCACTCTCACATCTCAACTATGTGCCCAAATGTCACCTTCTCAGTGAGGCCTTCCCTGACCATTCTGTTTAAAACGGAAATTTGCCCTCATCCCTGTCCCAGGCCAGCAAAATTACTTCTCATCTTCTACTTTTATTTTCCCCCCAACACTAAACAACTGATTAAATATTCATTTTTATTATTTATTTGTCTTTGACTTCCTTTCGAATGGGAGTGCCATGATAATAATAATAATGTTCATCTGCCCTGTTATGGCTATAAACAGTGCTGAGCACATAATCATCTACTATATTCATGTCCTCATACATTTATTTATATGAATGAATGAATGAATTCTTGCTATTTTGTATCTTAAAGGTAGAAAAGGTCCTGAGACCAAATGACGCAAATTTCCATTGGGGTTCCCTCACTGGTAAATGCAAATTTTTATAATCAGACATTCTCTCTCCCCGGCTATATTGTAAACTTTTGGGAGAGAGAGGCCTTATGTGGCAATCTGTATTATCTATACCATCTTAGGGCAAGAGATCCTTATACATATTAATATAGCTATGATTAATATGCCTATGATTGTGGTATACTAAAAATCTGAAAGGCCAAAAAGTATTGCACATTTTCATAACTGGTTTTCATTATATATATATATTTTTTTATAAATGAAAATATGCCAATATCAGTATTTTAGGATAAAATCAAAAAATGGTTTTCATTATATTTTATTAAAATACTTTTGAAATGCTAATTCACAAGTCTCAATGATATCTTAAATAAATTAAAAATATAAAAATTCTTCTTTCTTTGTAGCAGCATGAACAATGAATATTTCATAACACAGATTTATATGTGTCTAAATCATGTTCTTCATCCTTTATGTTGTTAGGTAGTTTTAGAAAAGGAAAAAACAATTTTATATTCACACATAAACCCACACACAGAGGAAAATAAAGGACTTCGACATAAATGTTGAAAGTTGTGAAGAATGCCAAAATCAGTTCTAATCCAGGGGCCAGCCAAGTGTCACTTAAAAACAACAGTACAAATAATTTATACACTTAATTTTCCCTCAAATAATGTGCAAGAACTTATGGGAAATTGGTAACTTAATGAAAATGAGATCTGTTCTATGTCAGGGAAAATTCTTCTCACTAAACTTGAAGTATGTGTGCATAAATGCACCTAAAATTAATTCAGCATCCTAAAATAGAATGACATTCTATTCCCAAGATGTAAAAATTAAAATGAGTTCAAAAAGTGAATCTATGCCTTTAGAAGCGACTGAGGCAAGGATTAGTTTATTTCTTCTCTCTTGAGACCTCCTATGTGCAGTGGGTAGCCTGGCTTTGTTATTTTCGGCATTGTTCCTTATAGTACTCATTCTGACAAAATATATGTAGAATGAATAAATACAAAAAATATTATAGAGTGTGATGCTCAGAAAGATTTTCCCTTGTGAATTTTCCAAGGTCACACAGATATTTAGTGAATTTTCTATGAATAGCTTTTAAGGTTTTTCTGATTTTGATGTCAAATAAAATGATTTTAGTTACAAGAAAGTAAAATGTTTTAGTTCAAGAGGCTATAGTCTTGATGGATTTATGAAACTCATTTCAAAACACATATAAATAACAACTTCTGAAATACAAAATCTTGGCTATTTTTTTTGAATGTGCATAAGCACTTTTAGATTAAAATAAGATAAAAATTAACATGCATTTTTAATAGAAAAATAGAACTTAAGTTTTTTTGACTTTTGATACTAAAATTTGAAATTTCAAATTTTAATCCTGATTTTTCTCAAGAATCTGATTAAAATATTTTGAAAGAAAAAATCCTAATCAATTATATGAATTTTATTTAAAAATTGATCATATAAATAAATCCCTCCCCTTGGATTTGAATTCCCTTTATTAGTGAAGGTTTAGTATAAATTTTAGAAAATAGTTAATCATAATTCTTAAAAGACATTCTAAAATGTGAATTATACCTTGCAGAGTTTAATTCCATAACTTCTTAGTAAGGAAAAATTGTAAAAATTATTTAGTTGTTTTAGAGGTTCCTAGTTTTTACTTTAATAAATTTCCAAAACTGAAAAAGTTTTCTTTTTTTTTTTTAAGATTTTTATTTATTTACTTGAGAGAGGGAGATGGAGAAGCAGACTCACCACCAAGTAGAGAGCCTGATGTGGGGCTCAATCCTGGGACCCTGAGATCATGACATAAGCCGAAAGCAGATGCTTAACTGACTAAGCCACACAGGCACCCCCCGAACAAATCTTCCTTAACAAAATTCCCTCCCGTAGAATAAGTATAACTGGAATTATTATTTCTGACTATAGACTTTCCATAAGATAATTTAAAAAATGCTTATGGGGTGCCTGGGTGGCTCAGTCGGTTGTGTCTGACTCTTGATTTTGGCTTGGGTCGTGAACTCAGGGTTGTGAGATTGAGCCCCCAGTGTGGAGCCTACTTAAGATTCCCCTTCTTCCTCTTCCTCTTCCCCCTCTCTAAAAACATAAATAAAAAGTAAAAAAAAATTATGATAATCACACAGTGAAACAAAAAATGATTATATACTTCTACATATTTAAAAAACTGCAAACTGTTTCCCATTTCTATTGGATTGTAATTAATGTATGTACATGTGCAAAGGGAGATCAGTTACAGAACTACAAGAGTTCTGAGGTTATGTGGGGAAGAACTTTCTTCTAGCCACATTTTCCCTGAAACTAATTTCTAGTAATTAAACATTTTTACTGCCAAAATTTTGATTGGTGTTTTTTGGAGATTAAAAGGCAGTGGGTGTGGTTGAGTGGGGATTTGGATATTTGGATATTGTGAATCTTTAATAAAGGTAAGTGAAGGCCTTGAAATGATGCCATCCTTTTTCCTTGCTCTTTATTTCTCCCTGACCAATAGAAGCTTTCTAAATCATTGCATTGACTATAAAGCTGCTTTAAGTTTCTATATTCAGTAATTAAAACTTTGTTGCCAGTTATTAGGACAATGGATATTTTTCTACAAAGGCTTTAAAACGGTTACCAGGTCTTTGACATGATTTTTTTTTTGTTAAAAATTTTTTTTTAAGTAGACTCCACGCCCAGCGTGGAACCCAATGTTGGGGCTTGAGCTCACAAGCCAGAGATCAAGACCTGAAATAAAATCAAGAGTCAGATGCTTAACTAATTGAGCCATCTAGGCACCCTGTGACATGATCTTTTAAAGAGAAATTTAAGTTTCTTCTGTAGGATGGCTAAGAAGTACCTAGATTGTATGAGACCTTTTGCCTTCTGAGTCATTGGACATTAATTAGAATTGTCATATTTTATGTGTCAGTCAATGGAATTATTGTTAATGTTCAGTTAATAGATTTATGAGTAGCCTCTGGAGCAGGCTTGTTCTTCTTGGAGATGCTTAGAACTTTCAGCAAATTGGTAGTTTGGGGAAATGACTTACAGCTCTTAACGATTTTAATGAATTAACAGTGTCTCAGTGTGAGATCAACTGCACTTCATCCTCAGTCCCGTGGCTTGTGAACATGGGGAAAGCCTGGGAGGAAACTTCCAAGATTTCCTTACCCAAAGTGTTCCACTTAGATTCAGCTAATGGGAGGTACTAGGACCCAGTTTGAAAGTCAAAAGAGAAGGAGAAGCCATTATTTTTAAGCAGCAACTGTGAGCAGGTGCACAATCAACAGAAGTGAGGCTTATGATGGCTTCCAGGTGAGCCCCTGTGATGTGGCGCACTGTGGCTTGGGCATGTCTTGATTTCATGCCTTCTCTCAATTTCCTTTTGCTCTCCCACCCCTTCCCATAGTCACAGAACCCCTAATTCCCTGTATTAAACCCTTTCCTACTTCATACCTATAGGTTTTACATTTTCCTGTAAAATCAACCATTGTTTCAACAAACATAATCAGAATTTGGCTAAAAAGTACCTAGCATCCTGTGTGATAGAGAGATTGCATGAATGTATATTTTTTTTCTTTCACATTGTGTTTGGTTGTATTCCTCAGAAACATACTCTGAGACTAAGATTTAGTATAAATGGCTTATTTGGATAATTCTAGAGATCACTGGTAGGGGTAGCAAGAAGTTCTATAGATAAGGGAAAGAAGCTTATATAAAGTAAGGTTAATTAGCATGTGATTGTGGTGGAATATTGGGGTTCAGTCATGCTGGAGACTTCTGGGGGACAGTGTAGAACATGCTTCAGAGTTTTCCTGTCAAAGGGGCAAGAAAACTGGTGTATTGGTCACCAGTTTCATCTGTTACTGGTTGAAGGCCACTCCTGGAGGCATTTATTCCCCAATATATATGATCTGCTCCTCGTGCTAATGGGCCAAACAGGCTTCAGCAGCCAGATAGGGCTCTGAAGCAGAGACAATTCCAGGTCCTTGTAGTAAGACACCATGGTTGTAGACAAGAAATTGTTAAAGGGCTATGGTTTCTGAAAGCCTCTGCTGCAACTATGATATGTCACAAACAAAAGATATGGTTACATTTGAAGGTAAAAATAGAAGTTATTGACAGATAAGAACTTGTAAATAATCTCTGAGAAACTGAGAGCAGACAGGATCCAATTAAGGAAATAAATGGTAAGCAAGAATCTATCAGGAGCCCCTGCAGGGAAGTATTAGAATAAAAGGGGGATGATACGGCACTCCACCCACAAATGTAGTGGTAGTAGAAAATGGGGTATCCCAGGAGGAAGTGGCAAAGGAATTGTATGGGAATCACAATTGGAAAATGCTAGATGATCTGACTTCTGTGGATTCCTTTTCTATCCCCCCAAGAGCCAGGCATAGAAATGCGGTTGTCGGGGCGCCTGGGTGGCTCAGTTGGTTGAGCGACTGCCTTCGGCTCAGGTCATGATCCTTGAGTTCCAGGATCAAGTCGGGCTCCCAGGTCCGTGGGGAGTCTGCTTCTTCCTCTAACCTTCTCTCCTCTCATGCTCTCTCTCACTGTCTCTGTCTCTCAAATAAATAAATAAAATCTTTAAAAAAAGAAATGCGGTTGTCTATCATCAGGCAGAAGCAACACTTGAGGAAGGCAGAGCAGCACCCCAAATGGCTGGTAATGTTCAAGGGATTTGGGAGGAGCCAGCCTCAGACTAGATAGAAAGGTACTCTGCCTGTAGAATTTCTACCTCCTGGACTTGACTGATAGCTTCCTTTGGTATGGTGTTTCATTTGGTCTTCTATCCCCTATATTTTCTGTAAAGTAGAAGTTAGATCTAAAGTCTTGACTAGATTCAAGTTAAAAATATTTTTACTAGAATCTATTATATCCCTATTCTTTTAAGAGTCTAAAATGCAATGAAGAGAGAAAATAATCAGCAAAGAACTTATGTATAATTCAAAGAAAAGTTAATAGAGAAATCAGAACACTAAAAACAGTAGCTGTTATTCTCAGAGACAAAAGAGAAAATATAGCATCTACGAGACAGGAAAAGAAGTTATGGACATGAATTAATCATGTTGGAAATAAAAATATCATTGTTGACACAAAAACTCAAGATAGGCTGAATATCTGCATGAATGTGCCTAAAGATTGGATGAATGAGCTAAAATACAGAGGCAAGGGATTCTTCAAGAATAGAACAAAGACATAAAGGTTCAGATGTCTAAAAGACATATTAAGAGATGGAAATTAAATCAGAAATTGCCAATTTTTGTTCCAGAAGGAGAGGATAGAAAGGATAGATGTAACTCCCCAGTTGAAGACAGAAAGCCTAAAATTTTCCAGAAATGAAGAGAGGCAAATGTCCTGCCAATAGTATAGTTTGAAAAATAAACAAAGTAAAAAAATGAACAGAAACAACGACGGAAAAAATGCTTAGTGGAGTAAAGAGAAAACACTAGTACCAACGACGGGGGGCGGGGGAGGAGAAAGTAACTGGGATAGATTATTCAAAAGATACAAAACAGATTGAAATCAGCTTTCTTAACAGCTACAGGAGACAATGAATTCTAATTTTTAAAGTCCTAAAGGAAAAGGAACTTAGGCTATAATTCCATACCCAACCAAACCAGCATTCAAAGGTGAGCATAAAATAAGGGCCTTTTTATACATAGAAGGACTTAGGAAGTTAATTCTCTACAAATCTTTAGTACAAATGCCTGTGAAAAGAAAATCTCATCCACAAGGAAAGAGTGGGCTGCAGGAACCTCTGGGGAGTAAGCAAATTGGTAAAACTTAAGTGTACAAGACACCGGATGTCAAAGTCAAAAAATCATTTGATACTCATTTATTATTATATTCCTGGGGATATCAACAGTCATATTCTTTCTTATTTGTGGGGAGGAAATGGTTATAGAATAATATGAATAAGAGAATATTCAAATTCTTTATTTGAAAATGGCTGAGTTATAGGCTTTTATTAGTTCTTTCAAGCATATGAGGTCTTCCCTCATATGAAAGTGTCAATGGTCTTTTTCTGATTTGACATACAATATTTATAAATATTTATATGCTTTAAGGGAACACATGGCATTATAACCAGGGCAACAAATTGAAATATGTTTTTGATCATATGTAATCATTTAAAAAATTTGGGATACTCTTTAAAATTGTCCTTTCATATTTTGTCATTTCATATTTTGAACTTGCCCTTCATATTTATTTCATCTTAGTATTTGGAGTGAAAAATGTTGATGCTGAAGAAAGAGAACCCACTGTATGGTTTTCCAGGGCTCCACAGTCCCCAGGAATGGGCTTGTATCTGTATTCCCCTGAGAATTGTCATGGGAGCCTGGCATTATGAACCAAACTGGTGAGGTTTTTTATTTTTATTTTATTTTTTAATTTATTTTTATTTTTATTTTATTTTTAAATTTTTTTATTTTTAAAAGATTTTATTTATTTGGCAGAAAGAGAGAGAAAGATCACAAGTAGGCAGAGGGGGGGGGGAAGCAGGCTCCCTGCTGAGCAGAGAGCCTGATGTGGGGCTCAATCCCAGGACCCTGAGATCATGACCTGAGCCAAAGGCAGAGGCTTTAACCCACTGAGCCACCCAGGTGCCACTGGTGAGGTTTTCTAAAAGGAGGTAGAGGTTGGCCAGTTTGTAGAATTTAGCTTGGTGGTAAGTGGTAAGGAATACCTAATTTATAACCATCCTCACTTAAGTCCCTCAGCTACAATGAATTTCTCTGAGAGCCGCCAGCAGTATAGTTTGACTCCGACATTTGCTCACAGTTGACTCAGATTTTGGCACTTTACAAAAACTGGAACAATCAGAGGCCGTTCTCTGGGAATCTCGAGTTGAGAGTATGAGATGCTAGCGTCAGTCTAAACCTGTCGCTCAGTAGAGGAGATAAAGAGCTATTTTATTTTTTGCCATGTGGATCAGGGACCAAAGAGAAGTAAAAAAGAGAAAGGAAAAGTGAGAACAAATTGTCTTCAAATTGTGGTTCAGATTTGTTCTTGAGACCTGGTTACATTTCTGCCCTTGGATTCAGGGAGAAATAGTCATAATATATAGGGTATGTTTGCTTTAACTTTTACCTGTTCTATTGGTTCTATTATTTATAACCCATGTAATCCTAACTGATGTAGTGGGCCAGGGTGAACAAAGATATTCTTGGAATTACATAAGTAGCCCAGTCTGGCTGTAACACGGGCTTCGCAGTAGGAGATGGCAGAGAGCCCTGCATTCTAAGAGCTGGTCTTGGGCTGCCTTTGCTCAGTATATTTCAGAGGGGAGTAATGGAGCACATTGAAAGGTTGATCATACTCACACACTGAAAGACTGTTTAGAATTGAGTAAATAGCTGGTTTGGTATTACCACTGGCCAAATGCAGAAGATGGTCAGTATTAAGAAAGCTGACAGGTTTCTTAAAGGGAATGAGTAGAGCAATAGAAATGTCTTGATCTTTTCATGAAGACCTTGAAGAAGTATAACTATAGAGAGATATTGAGGGGACCCATGTTTAATGACAGCTGCAAAATACACTCGATGATTAAAAAAGGAAAGCTTTATTCTCAATCTCACAGATCCAAAGGGATGTGGCTAGAGAACTAACCCATAAAGCTTGCCATACCAGATGAGTTTGACCCTACTATTGATTATTGGCTGCTGTCCTTTAATTTTTAAAATACTTTCTTGCATAAGCTCTTATTTCACTTAATATGTACATATTTTGGTGGGCTGGCTGGCTAGTACATTTGACTAATCTAGCATATTCTCCAGTGACCTTTGGAAATTTTTTCCCAGTTACTTTTTTCAAAAGGATGTTAAGTAAGTTCCACACATTTTTTTTTAACAAGTAATACAGTTGGTTCTAATAAAAACAAAAAATATCTATAGTATATGGTAGTGATTTGGTATCGTATAAGTGTAAACTAAACACAAAATACATCAGCCCAAGAACCCCAAAAGATGTGGGATTTGCACATAAATGAAAAGCACAGCCTTGAACTAATCATGAGCTTTTCCTGGATTTCTTCTGTTAACATGGAACAGAAGACTGTGTACGTAGGTCTTGGAGTAGCTGACCACTTTGGAATAACAGAGAGAAGGTGTATATATATATATATATATATATATATATATATATATATATATATATATATTTTAGATAGCTTTTTTCTGAATTTTGATGACAGTTTGATTATTAAAATTCAAAATAAAAATTAGTAAAATGAGGTTGTCAAAGATTTGAATCATAAAACAATTTCCACTGAGTATTTTTTTTAAAGATTTCATTTATTTATTTGACAGAGAGAGAGATCACAAGCAGGCAGAGTGGCAGGCAGAGAGAGAGGGGGAAGCAGGGTCCCCGCTGAGCAGAAAGCCTGATGTGGGGCTCGATCCTAGGACCCTGGGATCATGACCTGAGCCAAAGGCAGAGGCTTTAACCCACTGAACCACCCAGGTGCCCCTCCACTGAGTATTTGATTAGGTTTAAGTATTTGGGATCTGAAAGGCAAAACTACACATAAACCAGCACATTCTATCTCTAAGGACTGATCTGTTTTTGTTTTTTTTTTTCTTGCTCACAAAAAGGGATTAACCATTTATTTAAGCAGACATGTAAAGGAAAAAGAGATTGCATGCTTTTTGTCTATACTATCCTAGAAATGGACACACATTCACGCCAATACTGTAAAAATCAAATATTAATTTTTCCATCTGAAATTATAGAATATATTTTTTAAATATACATTTTTTAAATAGATAATATGTTAATTTTCTAATCTTGCAAATGTGCAGAGACATATTCAATGTGATGGAAAAAGGGAAAGTTATAGGTCAGGAGCAAAGAAAAAAATAACAGTGAACTCATGTGATATTTATGTGCCAGGCCTTGTTCCTATATGAACATATATGTATGAACATGTATATATGAACATATAAGAACTTATTCAATCTTCACGGTAGCCCTATGGATTCTATATTGCTAACAAGCCCATTTTAAGGATGAGAATGAAACATGGAGAAGCACTAAGTTGCCAAAGGTCACATAGTCTGGATTTGAAGACTAAGGGCTGATCTTTTATTTAACAAAACAACTCTGTGAAAAGATCAACTTTTCCTAGTCATTATTCTCTTTGAAGAGAAGGAGAAGGGAAAGGAGTGGAAATACATGTTATGCAGCTGGACACAAACTATGCTATATACATACGTATCTTTCAGCTTCTTAACAACACCATAAATTGTGTTACATCATCCCACTTCTATCAAACAGGACCATGCAACTTAATTCCTTAGAAATTTGATTAAGGGCACCTGGGTGGCTCAGTTGGTTGGGCGACTCCCTTCGGCTCAGGTCATGATCCCGGAGTGCCGGGATCGAGTCCCATGTCGGACTCCCGGCTCTGCGGGAGGTCTGCTTCTCCCTCTGACCTCCCCTCTCATTCTCAGTCTCTTTCTCTCTAATAAATAAATAAAAAATCTTTAAAAAAGAAAAAGAAATCTGATTAAACTCATGCAACTAGAATCTAGTAGAAGGAAGTTTAAAATCCATATTTTACCACTATTTCATTGATTCATCTAAAAACTATGTATTTACTATGTGCCAGGCATTGCGTTGGATATTATAGACTCAAAGCCAGAGACTGTCCCTGCCTCCAAAGAATGAGCAGTCTGGCTAGGGAGATCAAGACCAGTCAAAGGGCCACACAAATCATATACATTGCAATTGTAGTCAGTGCCTGCAGGCGAGAGTTAGAGGGGGCTACGAGAGGGTGTACTGGGGAGTTTGGTCTCATCAGTCTAAGGCAGGAAAGTCTTGCATGAGGAAAGGAGGTTGGATTTGGCTCTGACAGTGAAAAGGCCAGTGCAGTCTGGTTTAGGCAGGTGCCTTAACTTGCACAGGGTAAGCTCCTATGCCAAGGGAGGCTGAGAGTTTGAGGTTAGCAGAGCCGGGCCTTATAGGCTTTTGGTCATTTGGTTAGAACTTTGGTCTTTCTGCCACGAACAATTAGAAGCTATTGAGAGTTTCAAAGTCAACCTTTGTTTTGAAAACAATACTCTGCTTGTAAAATACTCAGCTGATTAAACACATTTTCTATTTGCATTTTTTTTTTTTTTTTTAGAGAATGAGAGAGAGAATGTTCCAAGTGCCAAGGCAAGGTGGGGGGTGGGGCAAAGGGAGAGAGAATCTCAAGCAGACTCCCTGCCAAGAGGGCAGCCTGATGCGAGGCTCAAGGCTGGATTTCACGACCCTGAGACCACTGACCTGAGCCAAAATCAAGCCTGTCACTTAACTGACTGAGCTACTCAGGTGCTCTTCTATTTGCTTTCCAACTGGTGGTTGTATGTGTACTAGGAAAACAAAGTAGTTAGCTTATGTTCTTATCCTTCTCAATGGTTCCTAATTTCAGCTCTAAGTTTGTAATAAATAATAAATGAATTATAAAATTTCACCTCAACCTTTGAAAGAAAGATTCCTTAGTTCAGACCTTGGAAAAGAAGATAAAAAGTTAATAACCCAATGTTAATCAAGATCTGTCTTACAGTTCAATCTTTCTTTTTATATATATATATTTTATTTATTTATTTGACAGAGAGAGAGGGATCACAAGTAGGCAGAGAGGCAGGCAGAGAGAAAGGGGGAAGCAGGCTCCCTGCTGAGCAGAGAGCCTGATGCGGGGCTCGATCCCAGGACCCTGAGATCATGACCTGAGCCAAAGGCAGAGGCTTTAACCCAATGAGCCACCCAGGTGCCCCGGTTAAGTCTTTCTTTGGCATTTCCTTTCTGCCTCCACACAGTCATCAGATATTTGGACCTATTTGTTACACAATGAACATTACTAATTTCCTTTAGTCATAGTGGAAATTATGTGGTTACATCAAAGAAAAAAAAATCTGAAAGGTTAGTGACAAAATTGTGAAATACAGTTGAATATATAAAATATTAATTTATAAATATTCATTTATTTTTGAAAAAAGAAATTGAAGCTTTCTGTTTAAATGTTTCTATTTTAAATGTTAAATTTTGAAAATTTATGATTCAGTTATTTTCACTTACTAGGTAATATATGATATCGACATTCACATTGAATATATTTTTCAAAAAATAAAATTTCTCTTCATCTTTTGAAGAGACTTCTGTGATACTGAAAAGATATAACAACCAGTTGACCTTAAGTTCCAAATGGAGGCCTGAATATTAATTTTCAGGTTTCAGAATTCCTAGCAAAGAGTGGCAAGTTTACAGCAAAGAAAACACCACTCCAAATATATGACACATAGAAAGATACCATAAATATCATCAGTAAGGGGCGCCTGGGTGGCTCAGTGGGTTAAAGCCTCTGCCTTCGCTCAGATCATGATCTCAGGGTCCTGGGATCGAGCACTGCATGGGGCTCTCTGCTCAGCGGGGAGGGAGCCTGCTTCCCCCCGCTCTCTGCCTGCCTCTCTGCCTGCTTGTGATCTCTCTGTGTCAAATAAATAAATAAAATCTTTAAAAAAAAATATATCAGCAGTAACTAGCTTAAGAATTACTTTCATTGTATAGTTTTTTTTTTTTAAAGATTTTATTTATTTATTTGAGAGAGAGAGAGTGAGAGAGAACATGAGAGGGGAGAAGGTCAGAGGGAGAAGCAGACTCCCCATGGAGCCGGGAGTCTGATGTGGGACTCGATCTGGGGACTCCGAGATCATGACCTGAGCCAAAGGCAGTCGCTCAACCAACTGAGCCACCCAGGCGCCCCTCATTGTATAGTTTTTATGATCAATTTCCTATTGCCTATGAGTACCAAAAATATGTTAAAGCATGATTTGGACAGAACATTTATTACTTGGTGGAAGTTATGATTTGTATTTTGTGGAACTGCACTATGAAAAATGAATGATTTAATATAAACAAGTGGGTGCTTTTGGGAAATGATTAGAATAAAATGCTTGCAACATCATCTTAGCAGCATGAAGCTAGTTGCTGTTAAGACATGAAAAGTCACAAATTGCTTTCCTAAAGCTAGCTAAGTAAAAGGAAACTGCCTGAACCAGATCTGAATAAAAATCTTTGTCTCTAGACTCAGCCTGAAAACTTCCTTTTTCTTTAATTGCTGAAGTATTTCATGTAGGAATAAGCTACATCGGATGTTAAAATATCTGCTACTCTTTTTCAAAAAAGTCAGAGTCAAAATAATCTATTGCCCTCTTCCTCTCAGGAAAATAGATATAGTTCACATCATTACGTAGGTTTGTGTTCAAACAAGGTAAAAAAGAATATCTTTAAGAATGTTTTAAATGACATGTCCATTTTTTTTAAGATTTTATTTATTTGTTTATTTATTTAATTTTTTCAGTGTTCCAAGATTCATTGTTCATGCACCACACCCAATGCTCCATGCAATATGTGCCCTCCTCAACACCCACCACCAGGCTCACCCAACCCCCCACCCCCTCCACTCCAAAACCTTCAGTTTGTTGCTCAGAGTCCACAGTCTCTCATGGTTCATCTCCCCCTCCGATTTCCTCCAATTCACCCTTCTTTTCCTTCTCACAATGTCCTCCATGTTCAAATTAGATGTAAGTTCTATTAATTTTTGTTTGAGCTTTAAATGCACAAAAATCTGTCATTCAAACATATTTCACCGCTAGCATTAATAACATTCAAGAATTTAAAAATATTTATACACTGTAACTGTAGAAATATTAGTCCCTTGAAAAATCTCTTCATTTATAAAATATTTCTGTTACTAGTATCAGACATGGGGACTCTACAATAGTTGGGAACTTAGGAAATTAGTTATTCGTTGTAGAAATCCCCCCTCATAAATTTTGGCTGTCTTTCCTGAAGGCTATCACCAAAAGTCCTATCAATTTTCACCTCTCCCTCATTCCCATGCTGTCTTGCAAAAACAAAGGGAGGAAGAAAAAATATTCTAAAGGTTAAATGACGCTTCCACAAATTCACACTCAAAATTAAAACAAGAATGTTTTGAGGCCACATAATATACCCTTCTGTAAAAACTAAAAAAAAAATTGGAAATGATTATTGTTAGACATAAAAACACAGACCTAATTTCCAATGTATATGCTGGAACATAACTGGTCTTTAAGAGAGTGAAAGTCAATAGTATGTGTGTAAAGCACGACAGCCTCTCTGGCAACATCACTGATGGCTTTGCTCTGGTGGCCACACAGTACTTAAATTTTTATCAATGTATGCGGGCTTCTCCCACCTCCTGCTGGAAAGCTTGGCACCCCCCTCCATCCCGCCCAACTTTGCTTGGTAGATAGTTACAATCACACTGTGTGATTCCTCTGGTAAAGGCTTTGGGATCTCTGATTGAAAACAGAATTTTGATGTTCCACACGGAGGACAATAGGGAAAGAGAGGGAAAACTGAAGGGGGGAAATCAGAGAGGGAGCAAACCATGAGAGACTATGGACTCTGGGAAACAAACTGAGGTTTCAGAGGGGAGGCAGTTGGGGGGATGGGATAACCGGGTGATGGGTATTGAGGGCATGTGTTGTGATGAGCACTGGGTGTTACACACAACTAATGAATCATTGAACACTACATCAAAAACTAATGATGTACTACTGTATGGTGGCTAACTGAACATAATAATAATAAAAAAAGAAAACAATTTTGAGAGCATTTATACCATGTTCTTAGAGACAAATGGCTCAGTACAAATACTAAAGTATTATTGAGGAAAAAGTCCTTACCTTTACAAACCAGTTATAAAAGACCTAATTGTTCATTTCCTTCATCAATTACTTTCAAGCATTTGTTTTCCTTTACTAATAATATTGTTGTTACAATGTTAATTTTTAAATTTAATATTCAGCTTCCAATAAGATCAAAACAATATGCCAGAGTTCAGTGAAAGAGGAGAGATAGATTCATCAACCAAGTAATTAGACCTTTAGAGCAAGTTACCAGTGACACATAGAGTCACCATGTATAATGTGTGTTCTAAGGGGATGCTCTTACCCACTCCATTTTATTTGTCCTATTTAACTTACTTTATGTTAATAGATTTAAGAGATGGAAATAGCTATTTGTGTTATCTTCTAAGTATTATCTTTAAATCTATCTTCACTTACATATTGTATGCAGTTCAAATTATTGGTTAGGGAGTCTCAGGTTTCTTAATAACACACAATTGGATAATATAGAAGATTGTCTTCGTAGATAATGGTTTCTCTTGGTGCTAGGAGACTATATTTTGACTGGGAAAGTGTGGTTATCTAGAATTAACAAAATATATAAAATCAAGCCCTATATTTGCTAACACTTTGCTATACTGTTTAACCTCTTTGGGATCCAAATTTCTCACCTATAAGATGGAAATGGTACTAAGCAACATCATAAGGCTGTTAATAAAATTATAAGACTTCTAAAATATAATGCCTGTTTATGATTTATTATTGTAGTTATTAGTTTCACTTTTGACAATATAATATTGTACTTCATTTTATTAACTTGACTAACACATATTATGTAATAAAACAAATAAACTCCTGATGCTATATATAACTCAAATTTATGAAGAAAGAGTTATGCTAAAGTATATAAAGTTGAAAGGCATATTCTTTATAACTAAACTGTGTATTATCATTTCGAGAATAGTAAAAACACATGGCTGTCAACAGAACTTGAAAAAATGTCTGGAATTGTCTCGTTCAGAAATAGAGGTAATTTTTTATAGTTCTGAAAACATCGAATGGATGAAGTTAGGAGTAATATATTCATTTCTATAATAGGTAGTTATAGATCTGTAAAAGTGTATCTATACAATGTGGCCATTACATGGACATTTAAGAATTAAAACTCATTTAATAGCAAGTTCTTCTCTCTCATCTAGAAATTTAGCAAGACTACCTCAGTAAAAAATTATCCAACATATCCAACGTACACTGTTGATTCTATTTTCTTTACTAATACAGTGTGATGTTATTGCTATGATCGTTGAATTACTATTGAGGTAATAGATATGTGGATAGATAATAGATTACACACAGACCTTGATCTATAATGTGTTTCAAAGAAAAATAAAAAATCTTCAAAATTCTGCTTTCTTTACGTAATTTCTTAATCATATATTTCGCCTGTTCTCCAAAGGAAATAGTACTTTGAAAAATACAGCTAAGATTTTCAGTGTCTATTTTTCATTATTTCCCTTGCCTCTTTAGAACTAACCCTGAGCAAAACTGTGCAGTGGGTTTGTTTTGTTTCCCTCTTCATTTCCTTTCCTGTGTATGGTACTGTTTATCCACAGGCATAAGGGCACGTCCTTGGGGTTGTTTTCAATTTGTGGTGATGGATTTACATTGATCCATCCACACTGTTGGCCCAGTGTCTTTCGTAGTCATCACCCTGCAGTTGGCCTCCAAGTCAACACTAGTGGTTCTGCTTTATCCTTAGAACTGAGTGAAATGGACTGTCCCATTGGGAGACTTGGGACAGTCAGGTGAAACACAAGTAGGGCTGCCTTTCTCCCAACCATCCTTCCCCGTCCTTTTAACAAGCCATCAATGTGCTACATTAAGAATTCCAGGGTGGTTGTCTGTACTTATCTTGTCCTCTTTTCTACAGGTAGGATTAGGAGGCCAGAACTTAAGAGGAAAAGCTCCAAATGATGTATATTTTAAAAGAAAAGCCTAAGAATTACATACTCCGCACAAGTGAGTACAAATATTTTTAATATTCTCTAAGTAACTGTGTACTGCAGCTGTACATTGCCCTACTAAAGATAATGATGTCTTCACCATTATGCTAGAACCACCCCCCACTTCAGGTTGGCTTGTGTCTTTTGCCATTTAAAAATTTATATTCAGTTGTTTAGGCTTTACATTTCCAGACAAACTAGTCATTGGAGAGCTCTTCTATTTCTGAATTCCTTGCTTAAATGCAGCTGAAGGGTTCAATTAACAGACTTTATGTTAGCTTCAGATCAAGAATTCCTGAAACAATGGAGGTATTATTCAATAACATACTTGTCTCTGACAGATGATACTAATTTTTTTTCTGAAAACATAGGATTGTCATAATGTGTTAACCTTTGTATTTTCCTAAAACACACATGTTCCTTCTTCATCCCAGAGGACAAAATCTCTTGATTACATGATTAGAGAATATATTTTCCCATTTCCTCCACAGTATATTTTGTGCTGTGTATATTTACTACTGTATGTAAAAAAGAAAGACTTTTGTTTTTATTTGTAAAATGAAGAAGAAATAGATAATACTCAAATTAAAACACTCTGCTTTACAGGCACAATAATATATAAATTCCATGATAGTCTAATCCATAGTTTGTCTGGCATAATGTTTAATTTCTTAGGAAATTCCTAACATAATGAGTGACATAGACACTTTTGCATCTTATTTTATTTTACTAGTAACATTGTAACGATATTAAGAATAATAAAAAATGAGTACGTTTTTCCAGGGTATTTAATTCTAAGTGATTAAAATGTATTTCACGTTCTACACTTTAGTTACTGTATTTGCTAATCTCTTAGTTGACAAGTAAAATTATTTAAATTAGCTACAATTAAAAATTGAGAGAATAAAAAAATCGAGAGAATGTCTTTCATGGTTAACTTTAGAACAATTCTTTTTTTTAAAGATTTTTTAATTCATTTATTTGAGAGACAGAGAAAGTGAGAGAGAGCATGAGAGGAGAGAAGGCCAGAGGAAGAAGCAGACTCCCCGCAGAGCTGGGAGCCCGATACGGGACTCGATCCCAGAACTCAAGGATCATGACCTGAGCCGAAGGCAGTTGCTCAACCAACTGAGCCACCCAGGTGCCCCTAACTTTAGAACAATTTTAAAACAATCTCAAGTCTATAGAAATTTGCAAGTAGAATACAAAAGCTTTTTGTTATTATTATTTGATATCATTTGAGAATTACTTGCTGCTAAGATATTCTACCACCCTCTGAAGTGTTTAGTGTGTTTTTTTACTGCAAATAGGATTTTTCTCCAACAAAATGAGAATACTATCATCAGTCAGGAAACTAATATTGGTACTTGACTACCATCTGGTCCTCTAGCTCCACTCAATTTCCCAGTTATCTCAATGTTCTTTATAGCAAAAAGGTACGGTTTACAAATACTAGTATGTTTAATATCTATTTGGGTGATATATTTAGTTGTGTCTCATACTCACTTTCAATATGAAACCATTTCTCCATCTTTTCTTGTCTTTTATGACTTTGTTACATTTGAAGTATTGGGTACTTTGCAGAATGTCCCTCAACTTGGGCATAGCTGATATTTCTTCCTGCTTACATTCAGATTATGTATAGTTGGCAGGAATATGACAGAAGTTAGGCTATGTTGTTTTAACTACCTCATATTAGGTGGCATACATTTTTAGTTTTTCTTATTGTTGATAATATTTGCTTTATCACTGGTCTGATATAGTATCTGTTAGGCTTCCCCACTATAAAGTTATTTCCTTTTCACTTTGTAATAAATAAATATTTTATATGAAGGTAGCTTGAAATGATAGAAAATCCTGTTCCTCATAAAAATTTCAATTTACTTAATTATAGTCATATGAATTCATAACTCTTAGTTTTCTCAGTAAGTGACTCATTACTATAAATATTTATTTTGATGTTTAAATTGACTCCAATTTAGTCCATGGCTTCTGTAAACTTCAGTCTTATTTTTGGGACCTTTTAAAAAAGTCCCCTTTGAGCCAAGAATAGTCCTGGGAAAAGGTAGGCTTTTCAAAGTGGTGTTTGAAACAGTGGCTATTCACATCCAAAAGAATGAAATTGGATTCCTTTCTTATGCCATTCACAAAAATTAACTCAAAATGGATTTAAGATTTAAATATAAGAACTGAAGCCATAAAATTTCTACAAGACAACACAGGGAAGAAGCTCCTCCACATTGGTCTTGGCAGTGTTGTTTTGGATGTAACATGAAAAATATGAGCAATGAAAATAAAAATAAGTGGGACAACATCAGATGAAAAAGCTTCTGCTTTGCTAAAGAATAATTATGAGCAAAATGAAAAGGCAACCTACTTAATGGGAGAAAGAAATGTGCAAGCCATATATCAGATAAGGTATTAATATATAAAGTATATAATGTACTTGTACAACTCAATAGCAAAAAAAAATAATCTAATTTAAAAAATGGGTTGAGGGCCTGAATACACATTTTCCCAAAGAAGACATACAGACAGACAACAGGTAAATGAAAAGGTACTCAATGTCACTAATCATCAGGGAGTTGCAAATCAAAACCACAATGAGATATCACCTCATTTCTATTGGAATGGATGGATATTATCAAAAAGACAAATGATAACAAATGTTGGGAAGCATCAGGAGAATGAGAACCTGTGTGTGTTTTTGCTGGGAATGTAAATTAGTGCAGCTACTGTGGAAAACAGTATGGAGGTTCCTCAAAAAATTAAAAATGGAACTACCCTATGATCCAGCAATCCCACTTCTGGCTATATATTTGAAGGAAATGAAATAATTATCTCAAAGAGATATCTGTACCACCATGTTTATTATAGCATTATTCGCAACAGCCAAGATATGGAAATAATCTAAATCTTCATTGATGAATGAATGGATAAAGAAAATGTGATAAAGAAAAGGTGAGAGGTGGGGGCAAGATGGCGGAGAAGTAAGAGATCCTGCAGCAACCGGTCCCCAAAAGTGAGCTGGAAATCTACCAGAACACGCTGAACACCCATGAAATCACCCTGAGGAGAAAGATTTCTAACCCCGGGATCTCTCCGAGAGCAG
>CM052802.1:74488138-74531869 GCA_028533885.1 Nasua narica | reverse complement strand
TCAGAAAGGATGAATATCCAACTTTTGTATCAACATGGACAGGACTAGAAGAGATTATGCGGAGTGAAATAAGTCAAGCGGAGAGAGGCAATTATCTTATGGTCTCACTTACGTGTGGAGTATAAAGAAAATCATGGAGGGCATTGTGAGAAGGAAGGGAAGGGCGAATGGGGGGAAATCGGAGGGGTTGTTGAACCAGGAGAGACTGTGGACTCTGAGCAACAAACTGAGGGTTTTGGGGGGGAGGGGGTGGGGGAGGGTGAGCCTGGTGGTGGGTATCGAGAGGGGCACGTACTGCATGGAGCATTGGGTGTGGTGCATCTTGTAACACTGAAAAATTAAAATAAACAAATTTGGGGAGAAAAAAAAAGAAAAGGTAAGAAAAATATGTATAACGGAATATTATTTAGCCATAAAAAGGAGATCCTGCTATTTGTGACAAATAGATGGAACTTGAGGGCATTATGCTAAGTGAAATAAGTCAGACAGAGAAAAAAAATATTGTATGATCTTACTTATATATGGGATTTAATAAAAGCCAAACTCATGGAAACAAAGAGTAGACTGCTGGTTCCTCTGGGCTAAGGGCTAGGGGAAATGGGGTCATGTCAGTCAAAGGATACACTTCCATTTATACGATTTGGAGATCTAATAATAAGTTTTGGAGATATAATATACAACAGGGTGGCTGTAATTAATGCTGTACTATATACTTGAAAATTGCTGAGAATAGATCTTAAATGTTCTCACCCCACACACAAACAAAATCATAATAATGTGAGATGATGACTATGTTAACCAACCTTAGTGTGGTAATCATTTTACAATATATATGTGTATCAAATCATCATACTGTACATCTTACACATACTGTTCTATGTTAATTATCTCATTAAAGCTAGAAAAAATTTAAGATTTCCCTTCATATTTTGAGTATTTTCTTACTTTCCGGCACCACAAATGCTCATTCTTAAGTTTTCTGACATAATAATCTGCTTCTATTCTGTATCTTCCATGCTCTAGCCATCAAGTCGATTATTTCTCTTGTACTCCTTTTGTTGAAGAATGACAATTAGAATTATAGATCCAGGGACGCCTGGGTGGCTCAGTTGGTTAAGCTGCTGCCTTGGCTCAGGTCATGATCCCAGGGTCCTGGGATCGAGTCCCACATCAGGCTCCTTGCTCAGCAGGGAGCCTGCTTCTCCCTCTGCCTCTGCCTCTGCCTGCCACTCTGCCTGCTTGTGCTCTCTCTCCCTCTCTCTCTCTCTGACAAATAAATAAATAAAATCTTTAAAAAAAAAAAAAAAGAATTATAGATCCAAGGGTTGGATTTGCCTCTTGTTATTCGGTGTTATTGTTTCCAGGCTGTTTTCCTCTTATCTCCTTGAAACACTTTCTCTCTTGATTTCTAAGGCAAGGCCCTGTCAAGTCCTGATAATTTTACTTTATTATTGGCTACTTTTTCCTAATTTCTGCATTTATTTCCTTTCTTGTGCTCATCCATGAAATAACGATGTTCTTCAGAGTTTTGTCTTCTGTTCTTTTATTCATGAAAGGGCTACTTGGTAGGATTCAGAAATGACCTACATCCTCCTTACTTGAAAATCTAACCTCTGGGCCAGACTTACGTGTCTCATAGCCTAGAGCCAAGATGAGGCTCCGACTTCAGCAGCATAGCCCCACAAGGACGTGTAGAGACCCTGAACACTGAGTGTGCCCTTGGAAAATAGGCTGAAGATTTATATGTGGTACAGTGACATAACCCAAATTCTCATGAGTGTACTTGTGGGTCTCAAGTCCAAGCATAGGGTCAGCACCCCACCGACTTTTGGCAAGGACTTACTTACATCGACACCGGGTTTGTTGGTGATCTGTACCCCTTGATATGAGATGGGCCATTCCCATATGTTACCTCTCTCTTTTCAGAATTGGGAGAGTGGGTAGTAATCGAAATTGTATATAAAAGATATGGGGCCCAGATCAGGAGAGTCAAAGACAGATCCAGGGGTACAGAATAGATGGCAGGGAGAAATAATTCTAAGGAATGCTAAGCAGGACAGCATCCTGCCAGATGAAGCACCAGGACTAGGCATGTGTGAGTGCTGGGGGTCAGCAAAAGTGATTATTTTAGCCAGCCGGGCAGTTTGCGGTCAGAGCACTTTGTTCTCATGACCTTGTCTCTGTTTCTTTTTATTAATTGGTGAAGTTCTCTTGGCTTTTTTCTACAATGGAAGAAAACAAAACAAAATTCTTTCCAAAGTAACTTTTAGAAATATTTATGCAAAGGATAAAAATGAGATGAAAGTATGTGTTTCCAGCTATATGACAAGTTGACATGTTAATCTCAACACAAATAAGAACAGAAAATGTCTATATCTTACGTAGTCCTTGTCACTATTTTCGATGAATCAATTTTGGATTGTCCATTTACTCTCAGAGAAATAGCATGCCATCTATTTCTTTTTTTATTTGTTTGCTTGTTTTAATAATACTCAACAATGGCGGGGAAGTGATTCTTCTTTTCACAATTTGGTACTTTACTTGTAACCTTAGAGCAATGGCTAAACAACATATATTACAAGAAGTTGAATCAACCAAAGAAGGAATTTACAAATCATTTTGGCTCTGTCCTCATTCCATCTCTTTTTGGACATAATCTGATTGATAGAGGAGTGGGGACAGGGAGGCTGGATGTGGAAGAAATAGCAAAAAGAATAACAAAAAAGACTGAGCTCATCTCCAGCCTGGGCTATGTCTTAGTACTGATCACATTTATCAGAGTTCCCAAGTGCAGTGGTGACAAATCTTTTTTCCTGGCTTCCTGCCTAACACAGGATTAATAAATAATGAGCTCAATATTTTAGGAAAGAATTATTTCATTATCATATCTTTCTAAAACATTTGTTTTGGTTACTAGCCATTATTGATTTGTATTTGAAACACAATACTATGATAGATCTCTATATCCATATTTATAGATCTCAGACAGCATGACACAGCACACATACGCATGAAATATGTCTATGTACGTAAATACATTTTACACACATGAATGATAATCCTTTTTCTAGCGCCATCTTGCAATTTTATTCTTTAAGGTATTTATTTTGATTTCATAGCTAGATTTGGAAAAGATACCTTGGAGAATGTCAGTTGCTGGGGGTTTTTGTGGAAGTTAAGTCTTCTGATTTCTCATATCCAATAGTAGAAAGCATCGTTTATGGGGTGGGATGGGGAAGAGTGGACAGAAGTAGATGGAAGTGGAAAGTTGCTCTAGGCACACCTCGTGAGCTTGTCCTATAAGGGAGATCACAGATAAGAACACTGGTTTGATAGTCATCTTGTCAATCCAGTCTTTCTCAGAGAACAACTGCCACCATTTAGAAATTAGTTATCTCCTTACTGATTCATTATTTTGGATAAAATTATCACAGTTCTCTTCCTAATGAGCAGAAAAGTTTCTGTATAATTTTTTTTGATGTCAAAGGAGCAGAAGTAGCCAAAAGCATAGATGAATGCAATTGTGTAATATCTCGTAAATACCACTGTGCATCATAAACATTAAGTTCATGATAACTTTCATCCAAAAGTGGGATTAATTTGATCCAAAACAGATGAATGAGGAAAGCAGCTACTGTGTAAATAGTTCACTTGTTACTTTTCCAGATAGAAAACAAACTAGCTGTAAATCTTTTGGGACCATTTAAAAAACCCCAAACTTTCATAGTTTTGTTAGGATAACATTAATTTTTGGAATCTTTAGAATGTAATATTTTCCAAAGAGAAATTCTAAAGGGTTAGATGAAGAAATAGACACATAAAATATTTTAAGTGATACAGCAGCAGATTTCTTTCCTACACTTTTTTCAGTTTTAGGCTAGGACTGTTTTTTTTTTTTTCTAGGTAATGCTATTAAGTTGAATATTTTAATAGGCATAAAGAAGGTATTTTGTTTTGTAGACTCAGTGTACCATGACATGTCCACAATGGAAGAAGGAAAGTCTTTGTGGTATTTGCCTCAGACCACTGTTTTGTGGCTACAAATCCATTAACTGCTTCAGCAAAAAACAAGCAGTGATGTTTTCAATGAAAAATGCCATTATGTAACCATTCGTCAATATATAAATGATCAGTGTGTTCCAGTCAGGTCCTTTAGCCTACTTATAAGCCCCTTACCCTGCCATCCCTTCATACTTGGGATGGTTAAGACCAGTGAAGAGGAAGAGAGAGAGTGAAAAAAAGGAGCAGAGCATCTTTTTAAACAAAGTTTGGATCCCTTGCCCTCCAAAACAAAATTCTTTTCGCGGTATTTATCCAGCAACTCATTTTCCTTCTTCCTCTCATTGTCTTTGCGCCAAACTTCTTCTCCTTCAGGTTCAGCGCCTGTGTTAAATTTTCAACTTCTCATCCTTGTCCTGCCTTGGATTCTGAAGGCTGAGATCCTTTCAGTAAATCATAGTTTGCATTAGTTCTATTTTTAGCCCAAGACTTCATATCCACATGTCTTGGGATAGAAGCCACCAAGAGAATGTAGTGCCATTGTATTGAACATCTCATTAGAATGAGATATTATATTGAAATCAGGTCCTGTTTTATTCATTTTTATACTTCCCTCTCTGATGGATGGAGCAGCCAGGATAGTGCTTGGCACACAGTAAAAGGCCCTCAATAAATAATTGCTGGAAAATAGAGTCAGATATACTTGAGTTCTCGCTCTGGTCCTCAGTAACTGAGTCACAGGGAACTTATGGTTCTGCTGCTATAAAACAGGAGTAATACAAGCCTTATGTAGCTGTTACTTTAGTAAATGAGGTAACCTACTTAAGAAGTGCATTGCAGGGGCCCCTGGGTGGCGCAGTCGGTTGGGCGACTGCCTTCAGCTCAGGTCCTGATCCCGGAGTCCGGGGATCGAGTCCCACATCGGGCTCCCGGCTCCATGGGGAGTCCGCTTCTCACTCTGACCTGCTCTCTCTCACTCTCTCTCTTTCCTGATGAATGAATAAATAAAATCTTTAAAAAAAAAAAAAAGAAGTGCATTGCAGAGTTCTGAGAACATAGTAGGTCCTCAGTAAATATCGGTTCCTTTTTCTTTAGACTAATCATTTAATTTTCCTGAACTGTACTTTCCCCATTTGCACAAAAGGATAATGATAATTCTTGGAACCTCCTGATGGGTTTTTTCAAAGGATTAGATGAGTTTAGGTTTATGACACTCCTTTTACAATATTAAAAAATGATGCAAATTATGATTAAGGTATTGAAAATCTTTATCAAACAGAGGTTGAAACACTGGTGATTTTAGAAATTTAAGAACAAGGCTCCTGTTGAGAGATTATTTTTTCAAGGGCAAAGTCAGTATTTACACTTTCTAAAAAATGTTATGATTATATATGGCCTGTTAGTCTGTCTAAAATGTATAATGTGGTGGCTATAGCAGGGGTGTGAGGCGATTCTGCTTGGGTTTGAATTTTGGCTTTAGCACTTTCCAGGTATATAGACTTGTGCAACTTTTCAGAGTGTTAGTTCACTCATTTATGAGATGGCAATAGCAAGAGAGCTGACCTCACAGGGTGGTTGTGACGGTTCGGTGAGACAGTGTGTAGAACATACTCTGAGCAGAGCCTGACGTGTACAAAGTACTCAGAATGTCAGTACTGCTTTAAGTAGACTCGCCTATTTTTTGTGTTTCCTTTAACTTAAGACTCTGTCTTGACAACTGTAAATTGTTAATCAGCTTCTTTTTTACGTTCCTTCCTGGAAGAAATACCACACCATCTTTTGATCCAAACAGAAAGAGTGTGAGATAAATAAATAAAAGAGGGAGCAATTGGGGATCCTTCACTTGACTAAATTGATATTTTATAGAAAGGCCGAAGTATTTATTTATTTATTTACACATAATGTATTATGTGAATCATCAGTCTTACACAATTCACTGCACTCACCATAGCACATACCCTCCCCAATGTCCATCACCCAGCCACCCCATCGCTCCCAACCCCCTCAACTCCAGCAACCCTCAGTTTTTTTCCTGAGATTAAGAGTCTCTATGGTTTGTCTCCCTCCCTGGTCCCATCTTGTTTCATTTTTCCCTCCCTACCCCCCACTACCCCTTGCCCTGACTCTCAAATCTGAGGTTTTCATTTAATTTTTAAAGTTACCAAGTTGGTCCTTTTTTTCTATGGATGCTTATAATAAATTAAAGATCATTCGGCTGGAAAATGTATTATGTCTTGGTCAGTGACATCTTAATTGAAATGAACAAAAATACACATCAAATTGTGTGAGCTAGAAAGGGACTTTTGTGGATGAATAATAGGCATCCCCAGAATCCAAGATCAGCTAGGCCATGAGGGGACCCAGGAGTAGGTCATATACTCAGTCCTTTATGTTTACTTTTCTTTGTGTGTCAGCTTCTGTCTTGCTGCTCTGCAGACATGTTTTACTGCCCTGACTTGGATTTGGTCCTACCTGCCTGGCCATGGCATGGGGTGCTGGAGGAAAATGGCTGCCAAGAGACCACCACTAGAGTGGGGGACAGATCTCTCAACTCACCCAGAAGGTCTCTACTGGGGTAGATTTTTGCTTGAAATAGACATACACTATACATCAAAATAGGAAATCTTTCAATGTCATACCTTTAAAAAAATACTAGTAGAGTAATCATAATACTGTGCACAATCAGCTACATATATTGTTCAAAATGAAAAGGACTCATTTGTGTACTGACTGAAAAAGTATGAGATTCAATGTGTTTTTGATGATTCCAGTTTGAAGAGAATGCTCAATACCATTTAATATTTATTTGTAAAGCCAAACAAAATATAAAAATTCTTTGAATTTTAACAATGGGCCAGAAAATGACGAATGGCAAAATTCCTATAGATTTAAAAACCCTCGATATTTCAAGTGGATCTTTTGGTCCTTCAAGGAGAATTTTTGCTCATAGAGTAGCTACAATAACTCACACATGCAGATTACTGTTTGGCCACATCTTTAGTCTGCCCCCAAATTGTTTTTGGAGGCCTCTTAATCTCTTCTGGCTGAGGGAAGGTGGCAGACAAAGCAGCAGGGAGCTATTGTGATTTGTTTGTTGCATTGGGGCCAGAGCTCCGTCCTGAATTAGGTTCATTGACAGCTTTCCCCTCACCACTCACTCTTTCTCAGACTGTAAGATTTTAAAGGTTCTGTTGGATACAAAGAGCATGGATTTGGGGAGTGAGCAGAGAAGTCAAGACCTGGGAGACCGAGGGAAAAGACTGAGGAAAAGAATCTTTAAAGTTTAGGAGTTTAGATAAGTTTTCATTAGTCTGATAACATTTTAGCACTTTAGCTCATAAGCCAGAAATATGTGTGTGTACATATTTGTTAAACGTGTGTATGTTATATAGATAATAAAGCACATGGCATTTGACCTTTGGTTTTTGTTTGTTTGTTTGTTTTTGTTTTTAGTATCACTTATAGTTTGCAAATAAACAAAATACAGTGTCCCTGACTAAAATTACTGATACAGATTTAATAATGATTATGAGAACGTGCAGGTATTTGGTAAGCACAGCATTAAACAAATGAGCAGACAGAGCTTCTACAGTGATTAATTTTGCATATTGACTTAAGTGATGGTTGATGTCAAGAAGCACAAAGAATTGACGATGATGGTAATATCAGTCCCCCTGGCCTAATTCATGAGGAATCTTTCACTAGGCATTTTAAGAGGCGATGGTTTAGAAATACCCAGACAGCCTTGGAAGAATCTTGCATTTAATAATTAGATCTGACATTTCTCTTTGTGATAGAGCTTATTTTCAAAGAACAAAAGATTTCATGGTTTACCCCAGGCTGCTGTTATCTTTGATACTACACATATGACCTTTCAGAACTTTATAGGTTTGGTTTCTTTAATCAAGTATTTGATTCTTCTTGGACAAAAGCCAAGTCTCTGTAGGTCTCTCCGTCTTTTCATTTATAATATGAACTTGTAAAATGAGGAGATCTATAATCTTAAGCGGTTTGTTTCCAGATTTAAGAGCATCTAAAAAGCTGTGAATATTAACTAAGCCTGTCTGCAAAGACCTGTTGAAGGAGGCAATAACTTTTCATTTTGAAAGTCAATAATTCTACATGCTTGGGGTCTCACTGAGAACTGAAAGTAGAGGAGAGTCTGCTACCCAAAATCATGTGGTTGAAAGTAGCAAAACAAGAAAACAAAACAGGGGGCTTGAACTTAAAAGAACTATATTTTATACTTTTCCTACGTATATTTCCTTTTTTATTGCCTTTAAAATTTGGTTCTAAGAATAAGCCAAACTGTGGGTCTTATTTTTAATTCTTGTTTCAGGTCTTCTTGGACAATGTCAGTTAAATTTAGCAAAGCCAATATAGGGATTTTCCTAGAAAGCTTCTGTGAAGGGAAAATATTATAATTTCAGCTGTTTCAGCACATAAGATTTTTTTCACACAACCTATAGTTGCTCTAGCCATGTCTATGTATCTGGCATGTAGTAAGTTCTTTAAAAAGTGTTTATTGAGGGGCGCCTGGGTGGCTCAGTTGGTTGAGCAACTGCCTTCAGCTCAGGTCATGATCCCTGACCATGAGTCCCGGGATCGAGTCCCACATCGGGCTCCCAGATCCATGGGGAGTCTGCTTCTCACTCTGACCTTCTCCCTTCTCATGCTCTCTCTCACTCTCTCTCTAAAAAAAAAAAAAAAAAAAAAAGTGTTTATTGAATAAATTAATGCTATTCAGAGAGAAGTGGCTCAGTACTTGAATAGAAAACAATTCAAAAGGACTGAAGCCTAGCTGTGATGACTGACTGATTCTGATGGCTACTGCCTTAGTGGATAATTGGGTTGGTTGATTTATTTATATTAAACAAGATACATTTCTCCCCAGTTAATCCTATTTTGAAGAAAGGCTGATTTCTCTTTGTTTTAGCTTTGTCCCTCTCTCCTGCCTTTTGGTTCCTTTGTTTCTCTTCGTCATGTTCTTCTTCCTTTTCCCTGGTGTCTTATTTTCCCTCTGTTCTTCCTTCCCTTCCTCCCCATTCTTTTCGTCTTCTTTCCTTAATCTCTTCCCTTTTTATGAACAGTCATAAGATGAAGCAGATATATTTTATAATGAGGTAATGTCTTCTAACATACATTAAATTAGTTTTACTTTTAGCATATAAAATGCATTTAAGATATTTCCTAAATCTAAGAAAGGCCTGTTTTCCATTTTTAATCTTTTTCTCTTGGAATCTTTCAGTTTTCCAGATACAACCATCTCGTAAATAGAAGTAATCAGTATATGTTTTCTAGGGAAATGCTCGATGATTTTACACATTTAAAATTCCTATTTAGAAAATAGTAGATAATAGAGAGGCTCCAAAAAACCAGAGAAGTATTAATTGTAGGGAATAATAAGCCTAAACTACAAAGATTCCAAGCTACTTGATTAATAGAACAATAGCAAATATTTTCCTTGGCACTAGCTCACTACTTTTCTAATAAATCATTTCTAAGAGAGTTAATCCATCATTGGTTGGAAAGAAAGCTAGCATTCCACTTTCTGTATTCCTTTTCAGTAAGCAGGTAGATGGAAACACAAAGAAACAAATAGATGGAAACCTGAGGCAAGAAATTTCTCTCACCCCCAAGGTGAGAGAAAAAATATGAAGTATGTCCTTTGGTATACCTAAGACCTCTCACAGCACTGTCAGACTTGCACAACCCACCAGGTTCCCTGGAGATCAATAACCATCTGGTTCCCATTTGATTTGAGCAGAATGGAGAAGAGAGTCCAATGCCAGGGGAGAATGCTAGCAAGATAATGCCTTGTCATTGAATTCATCTGTTAGAAGGTTGGTAACCCCACATATTATCCACGAGACTTTTTGGGTGTCTTAAATGCAATTTTCCACATGACAGATGAGAATCTGGCACCTATGACTCCAACTGCAGCAAATTCTACGGAAGGACATAGCATAACTCTTTTTCTACCCCCCACTGAAGCTATATGGGAAATATCATTTGCTCTTTTAGGAGAAATCCACTTTAATTAAGCAGTCTTCATCAAGTACTCTTCCCTTGGCTCCTATGACACTTCATTCTCTTCATTTCTCTCTTACTATTCTTTGTGTTTTATAATAAATTCATTCTTAAGCTTATACTACTCTTCATTTTGTATGGATCAGTGGATCCTTCATTGAGATAAAATTTTCCCCATCTGATATCTGATGAACTTTGTGTTAAATTAACTCAAGGATACAGAAGACAATGAGGTAAAGTAAATGAAACTGGTGCGGACTTGTGTGGTTCATATGGTTCAAGTTGATGCTGTATTGGGTCACAGCTGATGAAAGCTGAACTATTTCAATGTTTCAATGCACTAAATATTGGAGCTTTATTTGAAATCCCTGAAAGGCTGCTTGATACACTGCTTACTTCTTTTGGAAGAGGAAAAGAATTTGAAGGGAAAACATTAAGGCAGACAGCATTATATTTTTTTTATGCTGAAGCAGTCCTAAAAAGGTAAAATGCAAATGACTACAAAGGATTATAATCTGAATACCAGGAATAGCATTTATCTGTTTGGATAGATAAACATAAGCCAAAGAGCAATATTTCTACAGGATTTTGCTTGGGATCAATTATACTGGAGTACTCTGTGATTTTTGAAATATGCTTATTTCTTAGGACTTTCTTTATCCCTGCAGAGGGCCAGGTTGCTGTTCCCTTTCTTGGTGATTTACTCAAACATTCTCAAATCTTTCTGGATCTCTTCTCCATAATAAAAATTATTGCTCTTGCACAGAATTATAGCTTTAAAGAACACACATCATGTGATAAAAGAAATGGAGATAATATGAGAATAAACATTTTAGATGGAGTAACCCTTAAATATTTGCATGGTTGTAGTTTGAAAGAGAGACTTATAATCCAGCTAGCATTTGTTATTCAGTTATTTTGTGGCAGGTGTTGTACTCAGTGCCTCCACATAAATTGTCCCATTTAAGTTCAAATCAACATTATTACACAGACATTATTGATCATATTATTGCATTATCCCATTTTTCAGATGGAGAAATCCAGGCATGAAGCAGTTCAATAATTTTCCTGAGTATACACATATGTGATAAAATGGTGGGGCCAACATTTGAACATGGATATACTTACCTCAGGGGGCTTACTGAAACACTCCAACTCGCTATTTCCTTTGCTTTGTGTGCCTCTGGCCAAGACAAGAAACTGACCGATGGAAGTCATATCAAGGCAAGTACAGGTTGAATGTAAAAAAGAACTTTCTAATGATGAGATCTATACAAAAGTAGAAAGGAGTGCTTTAGAAATGATCGTGTCCCCTTGGTTGATGTACTGTTGGAAATGTAATGAAGACTCACTGGAAATGTTGTAATGAACATTTTTACTGCTGGGCAAAGTTGAATTATACTTAAAACTCTTTTTCTTCCTGTTATGGAGTCTGATACTTTGAAAAAAATTCATGTGGGTATGTCTATTTGTAACCTTGCCATCAAGGCTAACTGTCTCTGAGGTGTCCTGCGCAAAATGCTCCCTGGGCTCACCTGGACTGAATCTAGCTCCTAATTTCCTTTACAAAAATCTATGAGATTGGCAAATGGAGTCCCAGCGTGGAAGAGGAAACATAATATACTTCAGAGCATGAAAAGAAGATAGAGAAAGAAGACCAAATAAAGAAAAATGAAGAGAATGGATAAGGCTTTCTTCTTTTTATTTTATTTATTTATTTATTTGTTTGTTTGTTTGTTTGTTTGTTTATTTGTTTATTTGAGAGAAAGAGAGAGAGAAAGAGTGAGTGGGGGTGGGTAGAAGCAGAGGAAGAGGGAGAATCTGAAGCAGACTTTGCACTGAGCAGAGCCCAAAGAAAGGCTTGATCTCTCATGACCGTGAGATTATGACCTGAGCCAAAACCAAGAGTCAGATGCTTAACTGATTGAGCCAACCAGTCACCCCTCTCCTCTTTTTAAATTGAGAATTTAGAATTTCTTTTAAATCTCTTAATTAAAATGGGGTATCTGTATATAGATGCTTCTTAGTTTGTAAACAGATTAGCTTTTAACGAACTGTTTGTTAGACCTATTTATTTTTAAGTTCAAGTACAGAATATGTTTTTATGAAATAGGTTACTAAATGAGTTCTTCAAAGGTTTGCAGTTTTGCATATTCCGTCCCCATGATATCTCTCTTGTCAGGGATCTTTTTATAGAATTGGTCAGTATTGTACATTTTGTTCTAATAGTAATCCGCATATATTATTTGAATCCATGGGACCAGATAAAAGTTATACTTGTGATAAAAATGTTATCAGTGGTGTTTTACCTGACTAGCCTTTAATTTCTTAAATTCTTACATTTCTCCTGAATTTAAAGTAAGTGTTTTCATTTTGTGAATTGCCATTGCTTGTTGATTCTCAATTACCTGGACACAGAATTTTTTTATAAGTGATATGATTCACTCTTTATTTTTTAGAAATATTCTTACAGTTGAAACACTCACTCTATATGTCTGTACAATATTTTTCAATTTCTTATCTCTTTCATTTAAAAATATATCTATTTTTATTTTCATGTCCCTAATTACCGGTACTTTAAAGCTTCTTAATTCTTTTTTTTTACTCCTTAAATACTCATTGAATAAAAATTAAAATATTACTATGCTATCATAATTATAAATAACATATGACAAAATAACAAAATCTTTATTTTCTTAATTTTCACTTTTCAGTTTTAGCACGTGGAGTGCCCTGCACTCTCCCCAAATGTTTCACCAAAATTTCATCAATATGTAAAATTTGGTTCTGTAACAATGGAGTATAAGAATTATTACGGCAGGACCTTTAAAGAAAACAGCACGGTTTTAACCTATAACAATGTACTGCCTTCTGTGACTAAATGGTATTAAGACACCTCTAAGAAAGAGCATCATCACCAGAACATAGGTGAATCGTGCCTTGTCGAACTATGAGAGCATCACCAAGGAAGTAAATAGATCTACTCAAATACTCACAAAGTGAGTAATTGATAATAATAATGAAAAATCCTCTTATTTCTTTTTAACTTTATTGGAAAAATCAGTGTATTAGTCAGGATAATTTATTTGATGCTACAGTAACAAAAATGCCCAAATCTCAGTGGCTTACCCTAACTCAAGTGCTCATGTTCCCTGTCCACAGTGGGTCAGTGGTGGAAGTGGCGATCTGCTCCCCTACAGCTTTCCTCACTGGCTCTGCTTCAGAGTTTTTGACTTCAGAGGAAAAGGGGGCAAGAGTTGAGCACTGACGATTAAATGCTTGGCTAAATCAGGGCACACTACCACTCTGAACTCCGAGGAGGTGGAAAGCACAATCCTTGATGAACTTAGGAGTACAGAACAGGCCAATGTGAACATCAGTCATGGTCTACCATACCCTGGTTTTTTTTTTTTTTTTAAAGATTTTATTTATTTATTTATGAGGAAAGAGAGAGAGTGAGAGAGAGAAGGTCAGAGTGAGAAGCGGACTCCCCATGGAGCTGGGAGCCCGATGTGGGACTCGATCCCGGGACTCCGGGATCATGACCTGAGCCGAAGGCAGTCACTCAACCAACTGCGCCACCCAGGGGCCCCATACCCTGGGTTTTTTTACTTCTCTTAAACGCTCTCCAATCTAAGCACAACCACATAACACATGCTTTAGCACGTTACTATGCAGGGCTACAGCTAGGACTGAAATGACCAGATTTGCCATCTTTCAATGGTGGCCAGAATTGAGGTGCTTGGTTCAGGACGGAGACTTTGTGTGTATCTGTAAGAGTAGCGAGATTGGAAATGCGTTGATTTCAGTAACACAGGCTGGCATGGACTCCTTTACTGACCTTCGGTGGTTTCCTGTGGTGCAGACCTATTTTGGGAAAGCTGGTCAGCTGGGTCCTCATTATCTTGGAGAAACTTCTGAGCTGCTAGTTTGGTGCTAAGAACTATGAACCAGGCCCCACTCTGTAAAGGTAATGGGGAAGAGTGAAGATGACATTACTGATTTTACTAAAATAATAATTTTTAAAAGGTATTATTAGCCTTGGGGCACCTGGGTGGCGCAGTCTATTAAGCTTCTGACTCCTGATCTCAGCTCAGGTCTTGATCTCAGGGTCATAAGTTTAAGCCCCATCCTGGGCTCCACCCTTAAACCAGAAAAGTAAATAAAAAAATAAAAAGACATTAGCCCAGTGGCATAAGGTTATATTCTTGTCCTTAGCTTCCACATAACAAATTCAGAAACGGCCTCATTACCTTTTGTTAGTTTTGTTAGTTTGAACAATCTTCCAAAGCAGTGTTCAGGGATAGGTCAAAACGGAGTTAGCAGAGCCTTCAAGGTCTTAGAAAACGTCCTCTAAATGCGTTTGTTTTAGAAGTGCTTAAGCTTTGACATTAGTTATAGAGTGAGGAATTTGGATACTCTTTATAATGTAAAAGCTCTAACTTGCTGAAGATTGTTAAAAGGTAACAAATGTAGAAGTGACAAACCCTGGGAGAGAAGCTACCTCCCTTTGATTTCTGCATCCTGCTTCTGAAGTCCTTAAACAACCACAGGGACGCCTCTTTCCTCTCCACCAGTTCCCCTCATTCTCTCTTGCTGCTCTCTTTCTCTCACTTCTTCCCTTTCCGCTTCTCTCTTTCTTTCAGGCTATCTTTCTTTCTCTGGTTTTCTTTTTGTCTTTTCTTTCACTCTTTGAATTAAAAAGAGATAAACAGTTCTTTCTGCAATGTTTTGCTTGGCGATCTAGCCTTTAACCTTATACTATTTAATATTCTCTTGGATAACGACTTAGGCATTACAGGAAATATATGGAAGAAGACAGGAAGTTGCTCCTGTCTTTAATTAGATTATAATGGTGTTTGGTAACTTAAAAAATGAAGTGTAAGCAATAATTAATTAGAAGCTTGTTACTTCTTTTTTCTTCCCCTTATCTTTCTAGTTCTTTGGAAGGAGATAGGATTTAATTTTGTACTGTTAGATAAATCCTGGCAGGAGCTAGACTTAATATGACGGATAATGACCTAGGTTAATCAAATGAAACTTTAAAAAGCTCCTCTCACCAGCTTACCTTAGCATTTGTGCTGACTTAGGAGCCCTTTTCTCTGACACAACTGCTCTCCCAATTTAGTCTTTTGAGCTTCCTAATCTTTCTGGCATAAAACAGAACTCCCCTAAGGTTAATGGAAAGATTTTTTTTTTTCTGAAGTGATAGGTACAATTTCTTTTTAGGAACAGGAACTAAATACATTTTTAAAGAGAAGATTTATGGATTCTAAATGGCCCAACTGTAATCAAAATAAATTCTACTACATTTCCACCAGATGGCACCCCCCTTTTGAACTTTGAAAAAATTCTGAAAGCTGAGGAAAATCTCTTGTATTTTTTAGAGATGGGATTGGTACTGCAAAATTTCTAGCCAATGGAATTGAATCAATAGAAAATAATACTTAAACTATTCTAAGATGCTTCCAAAGTAAAATGCAAAATTAAATAATATGTTTAATTTGGGAACAATTAAGTCAATATGAATAAAGCCAATTCTAGTTTAATCTTAACTCCACAGAACTTAGTTCCAATAAATTTTAATTTTCATATGATATGATCTTTCTAAACAGCTCTCATTCTGAGTGCCTTCTTTAACTTTTAAGAAAGCACAGCCACCAGAATGTAGTTAGCAACAGAGTCCTAATGGAGAATTAATTTAATTTGTAAATCAGTCATCAACTTGCCAGTCAAAAATTCCTAGGTAAACACTGTAACATTTTATCCAAAACCATGAGATTGGCAGTGTGGATCTTCCAAGTTAAACAATTCGGGACCAAGTCTGCTGGCCACACATTTCTTGTCCAGGCATGTGGATCCTTCTGAATCTCTGGCTCAACTCTCACACTATCCTTGCTACTCTTCTTTGGTGGCCTTTTCCAGAATCTACTTTACCTTTGTCACCCCAACACAATCAGTCAGTGGACAAGCATTCTGTTTACTGTCCTATATTCACCAAAGACTTTCATTTTTCATTTTTACTGAGTAGGGTCTAAATTGGAACTTTACTTTGTTTCCCTTGGAACGTTACTCATTGATAACAAACACACAAGAGCAAGTAAGGAAGATCCACCTAAAAATATGCATTTGCTACTAGGCAGGGATTCTTGTATGTCTTGCTGCTCATATGAGATGCGTAGCTCATGTCCTGAAGTTGGTAAATTCAGTAAAGTTATTGTATACTATCAGGGAGGAGGGTGAGGCCCATATAAGACTGACTGACTTAGCTGGAACTAGGCCTAATTCTTCATAAATGGTTTCTATGATACTTGCCTTTTATTTGCTTAAAAGTGAGATGTTCACCGTTGGTGGAAATGCAAGCTGGTACAGCCACTCTGAAAAACAATATGGAGTTCTTCAAAAAGTCAAAAATAGAACTACCCTACAACCCAGCAATTGCACTACTAGGTATTTACTCCAAAGATACAAATGTAGTCATCTGAAGGGGCATGTGCACTCGAATGTTTACAGTAGCAACGTCCACAATAGCCAAACTATGGAAAGAGCTCAGAAGTCCATTGACAGATGAATGGATAAAGAAGATATGGCATATACACCATGGAATATTATGTAGCCATCAAAAAGAAGGACATTTTGCCATTTGCAATGATATGGATGGAACTAGAGTGTGTTATGCCAGGCAAAATAAGTCACTCAGAGAAAGACAATTATCATATGATCTCACTGATATGTGGCATTTAAGAAACAAACCAGGAGATCATAGAGGAAGAGAAGAAAAAATAAAACAAGACGAAACCAGAGAGGGAGACAAACCATAAGAGACTCTTAATCATAGAAAACAAATTCAAGGTTGCTAAAGGGGAGGGGGGTGAAGGGATGGGGTAATTGGGTGATGAACATTAAGGAGGGCATGTGATGTAATGAACACTGGGTGCTATATAAGCCTGATGAATCATAGGCCTGTACCTCTGAAACCAATACTACATTATATGTTAATTAATTGAATTTAAATTAAAAAATGTTTAAAAAAATGAAATGCTCATATTGTCCCCTAATTCTCCACATAAGAATGCTTAGTTTGTTACTAATTTTTCCACATTTCTGAATTTGCCCAAGACCAAGATAATTAGTATCTCACCCTATGAGATGAAATGGAAAAAAAAAATGAGAGAAATTTAAGTTTTTTGTAGTGGTATTCTTTCTTCCACTGTTGTTATTTTATTTCCTTCTAGTATAGTTCATACTTTACACAAGTGTCACATGATTTGATCTCTAGAAGGGAAGTATCGATGACAATATTTGATGGGCTCCTAGAAGATGTATTTTTTGATAAGATTACTAAAAATTTCTATGGGAAATGTTATTTGCATCTGCCCTGATAAGAGCATCCTCTTAACAATCTGTCCACATGGTTGCCAGATTTAACAAGTAAAAATACTTGTTAAATGCCCAGTTTAGGTGTGAATTTCAGATAAATAATATATAAGTTTTTAGTATAAGTATACCCCATGCAATATTTGAGATATATTTATGGGGAAAAAAACCTATTTATGGTTTATCTGAAATTCAGATTTAAGTGGTGTCTTTTTTTTTTTTTTTTAAACTGGGTGTCTTATATTTTGTATCACACCTCCACCTGGTAGGTGATTCTTCTAGGTGCAACCCTCATCCACAGTTGCCACAACAAAGACTGTGGAAAAACCTGCACATAGACAAGCTCCTCAGGATCTCTCAGCTTTCCTGCCAACATCTTACTCTCCAAGTATGAACTTCTAATCTTAGAAATGAACCACTGTACTTTGCTGTTTTGGGGAAAATTCCACACTAACTTCATTTGGAGTTGCAGAGCCAATAAGATAAAAAGCTGCCAGAGCGTTTTCTGGATTCTCCTGAAGAAGAGCTATGCCTGAAGTAGCTCTCCAAACTTCAGATCACAGGGTTCTATTAAGTAAGCTCTCTGAGGACCTCTGGGTTAAGGGTATTGAATTTGATCTTACCTAGCAGGAAACAGACCTGGGAAAAAGTTATTTATCATGATGATCATTGGATTTTACCTCTGCCCTCCATGCCTTGCAATGGGGAATGGCTGCAGAGAGTAAAAATTTTTCATGCGAGTCACAGAGAGTTTGTCTGGGAAGAGTTATGAAACTGAAACCAACCCCATATTGTTTCTTTTCCTTATTAGCAGAGGAAATAGCATGGGCCTTGGGCATGTGTTCAAAGATATATTCTGGTTCGCACATCTGTTCGTCTCAGGGTAACCTGTAAGTCTTCTTTCAGAAATATTGCAAAATAAATCTTTCTTGAGAAAGAGGAAAAAGGAAAATTATAGCATTAAAAACATCCCTTAGAACACACTTGTAAATATTAAACTTTGCTTTAGTACATCCTTTAAAAAATATCTGATAGTTATGTGTATAACATTAGTGTTAGTGGTTAGTGGTTATAATGTTATAACCACAGTGTTAGTGGTTATAATGGGTAGACAAAGAGAAAAAGATCAGAATTCTTATATCACCTGAGGTGATGATCCAAGAGGGGAGACTGATATATGCATGTGAATCAATTAAGCAACGATACAAAGTATATGAACCAGTGCAAAGTTGTTCATAGAAAGAACTAATGTGTAGCAGTTCACTGAAATGGAAAATCCATGGAGGCTTGAGTAAACCATGAATGATGGGCTCCGTGTGAATTAATGAAGGGGAATAAGAAGCAGCAGGAAAGAAGACTGAGAAAGGGCAGAAGTACTTGAGGGTAATGAAGACCAGGTCTAGATAGAGGAGAAAATCGCTGTTGAGGCTCATGTGGAGATAAATTTGCACAGGGAGAATGACATAGTGTTTTAATCGGGTAAGGAGTTTATACTCGGTCCTCTAGGCCTTGGGAGGCTATTGGTGATTTCAAATCATAGCATGATGGGATGAAAGTGATCTGTAAACTGAAGAAAAGAGAGAAAAGATGGATTTTGTGCAGTGTAGGTGTGAAGGGGTTGTGTACACTAAAGCGGTATTAGTCTGAAAGCCAACAAAAGCTTTCTTAATGCTTGTCCATTAGTAAATGTAAAACACACACAGATGTACACAGAGACGTACATTGCATGCATGTAAAGCATACTCTGCTCTCTGCTTCCCAAAGAATTACTCTTCACTTTGCTATGCGATCCCCAGGAGAGGCACATTGAAAGCTCAGTGAATGTCTTACATGACCTCTGTTCTTTTCGTGACAGCATCAAGGTTGAGCTGTACATTGTGTTCATTCTGATTTTTGGTATTCCATCATCACTATATTGCAAAGGAGGACGGGCCCTTATACAGAGAGTGTTTTATTTTTTTGAAGATTCTGCAAGTGTTCATGATTAGAAATAAATTAAAAGCAGAAAGAGTAGTCTCTCTTTGCTACATAATTAAAAATAATCTTTCGAGTGACATGATTAAGTGTTGAAGGAAATCCTGTTGCAGTCAATTCCAGAACAATTCCTAAAGACTTTAGGAATGCAAAATCCATTCGTTGTATGCAAGTGGAAAATAATTAGTTGTTGTTGTTGTTGTGTTTTTTAAATTTTTTTTTAAGGGAAAAACAAATCCAGCATGGTGAGGTCTCTGATGCTTTCAATATAAAAAGGAAATATAGTGTAAATAACATACAGATTTGAAGTTTGGTTCTGACTAGTTTTTCCTGTGTTGTAAAAAATAGTTTCAGAATCCTGAGAGAAAACAGAATGGGAATAGTGTTATTCTTAAAGATCTTTGTGTTCCAAAACAGACTGTCTTTTACTGTAGTACCTATAACTTGTTTTTATTATTGCTTGCAAGTTAATCTTCATTTTTACTGTTGTCTTAATTCCAGAGTCCTCTGGGCTGTGTCTCCACAATGAAATCAAAAGTAGAAATTGAAACTGGATTAATTCATATGCTTGTCTCAAGTCTCTAATGAGCTTTGGCAAATGGAGAAGTCAATATCTACATTAGTCAAGGTTCTCCAGAGCAGCAGAACCAATGAGGTATATGGGCAGCAGGGAGCCCAAGTCTGAGTCCAAAGGCCTGAGAACCAGGAGCTCTGAAGTCTGAGGGCAGAAGATACTCAACTCCCCTCAAGTAGAGAGAGTGAATTTGCCTTTCTTAAGCCTTTTTGTTCTATTCAGGTGCTCAATGAATTGGGTGATGCTTATTTGCATTGGTGAGGGCTCTATCTTAACTCAATCTACCATTCAAATGTTAATCTCTCCCAGAAACTCCCTTACAGACACACCCAGAAGTAATGCTTTACTTGCTATCTGGGCATTCCTTAGCTCAATCAAGTTGACAAAAAATTAATCATCACAATCTCAATGGCCTTGAGTATGTAAGTAGATCATTCAAATATGACTCAAATGTAATCTTTTAGAAGAAATTTAACACTCCTTCTGTCTCCCAAAAGCATTCAACTTTATTCAAATTTATATTTGGAAGTAGTGAAGAAGACTAAAGAATCAATTAGTCCATTATTTATGTACTTACTATTCTGATAAGTGCTATGAAAAAAATGATAGAGAGCTATCAGAAAATCAAATAAGAAGAAACATAAATATGCTTGGGGATTCCCCGAGGAGGTGATTTTTAAACTGAAATTAAAGATTGATAGGTTCTAGATAGGTGAAGGAAGATGAAGTGCAGGAAAGAATGCCAGGCAGAGCAAACTTCAAATGGAAATGAGCCAAATAGAAATGGCGGGACTTGGGTATTGACTGGCTATGGGAGAAGAGAGAGCGGGAGAAGTCAAAGATGACTTCCAGATTTGTGAAATGGGTAATACAAGGAGAGAAGGGTATACCAGAGTGCATAAGTTGAGAGGTGAGTCTTAATTCAGACAGTGAACTGCTTGAGGGCAGAACTGTGTATTATCTAGCTTTTGCTTTATGTGTTGCAAAGACTCATGGTTGATGAAACAAATGAATCATATATTCACAAAAATCTATTTTAAAGTATTACGGGACTTTGGTGTAACATTTTTTTGTGCATGAAGGTAAGTTTTTCTTAAGAGTTTCTGTTGGTGGAGTTCAGATTTGAATCTAAGAGAACACTCATGTTTAGTGCACGTATTTCCTCCATACAAACAAGATCAGTGCTTTTGCTGTAATTTTGTACTTCATTGCTACCTCTTTTTATTAGTGGAAATGCTAATTCTTGAGATGAAGCCACATGCTACTTGGCAACTTTATTTCCATATTAGAGCAAATTTAATGTGATTCACAGTTTCACCATAAAACAGCATTTGTATTATAAATTCAGTAGTGAAGGAACAAACATTTATTCTGAGACTGCTTTGTGCCAACATTATATTAACAGGTTATAGCAAGGTTATTTCATTTCATCCTCACAACCAATCTTTTACAAATTGTAAGTGTTTTTGCCTTGGCTACAAATTCTTCCTACTACATTACATTTCGGGATTATAACAGTCTTTAGATCATACTATTTTTTTGAGAAATTTTTACTGTTTGTACTATTTATTATTAAGCATGAAGAATACATGTAAACTTCCTTTAAAATCACAGAAATCAAGCAATTATGCTGTTATCTTGTATTTTTTATTAACATATAATGTATTATTTGCCCCAGGGTACATGTCTGTGAATCATAAGGCTTACACATTTCACAGCATTTGCCTTAGCACATACCCTCCCCAATGTCCATAACCCTACCCCCACTACCTCCCAGCAACCCTTAGTTTGTTTCATGAGTTTAGGAGTCTCTTATGGTTTGTCTCCTTCCCCATCCCATCTTGTTTCATTTCTTTCCCACCCCCCCCATAACCCCTTGCCCTGCCTCTCCAATTCTTCATATCAGAGCGATCATGTGATAATTGTCTTTCTCTGACTGACTTATTTCACTTAGCATAATACCCTCTAGTTCCATTCACGTCGTTGCAAATGGCAAGATTTCGTTTCTTTTGATGGCTGCATAGTATTGCATTGTATTTACACACCACATCTTCTTTATCCATTCATCTATTGATGGACATCTAGGTTCTTTCCATAGTTTGGCTATTGTGGACATTGCTGCTATAAACATTCAGGTGCATGTGACCCTTTGGATCACTATCTTGATCCAAATACCCAGTAGTGTGATTGCTGGGTCATAGGGTAGCTCTATTTTCAACACTTTGAGGAACCTCCATACAGTTTTCCAGAGTGGCTGTACCAGCTTGCATTCCCACTAACAGTTCAGGAGGGTTCCCCTTTCTCCGCATCCTCGCCAACATCTGTCGTTCCCTGACTTGCTAATTTTAGCCATTCTGACTGGTGTGAGGTAGTATCTCACTGTGGTTTTGATTTGTATTTCTCTGATGCCGAGTGATGTTGAGCATTTTTTCATGTGTCTGTTGGCCATTTGGATGTCCTCTTTACTGAAATGTCTGTTCATATCTTCTCCCCATTTCCTGATTGGATTATTTGTTCTTCGGGTGTTGAGTTTGATTTTGGATACTAACCCATTATCTGACATGTCATTTGTGAATATCTTCTCCCATTCTGTCAGTTGTCTTTTGGTTTTGTTGACAGTTTCTTTTGCTGTGCGAAAGCTTTTGATCTTGATGAAGTCCCAGTGGTTCATTTTTGCCCTTGTTTCCCTTGCCTTTGGCGATGTTTCTAGGAAGAAGTTACTGTGGCTGAGGTCAAAGAGGTTGCTGCTCGTGTTCTCCTCCATGATTTTTTTTTTTTTAAAGATTTTATTTATTTGATACAGAGAAAGAGATCACAAGTGGACAGAGAGGCAGGTAGAGAGAGAGGAGGAAGCAGGCTACCTGCTGAGCAGAGAGCCCGATGTGGGGCTCGATCCCAGGACTCCGAGATCATGACCTGAGCGGAAGGCAGCAGCTTAACCAACTGAGCCACCCAGGCGCCCCTCCCCAATGATTTTGATGGAGTCTTGTCTCACATTAAGGTCTTTGATCCATTTTGAGGCTATTTTTGTGTGTGGTGTAAGGAAATTGTCCAGTTTCATTCTTTTGCATGTGGCTGTCCAGTTTTCCCAACATCATTTGTTGAAGAGGCTGTCTTTTTTCCATTGAATATTCTTTCCTGCTTTTCGAAGATTAGTTGACCATAGAGTTGGGGTTCCATTTCTGGGCTCTCTATTCTGTTCCATTGATCTATGTGTCTGGTTTTGTGCCAGTACCACTCTGTCTTGATGATTACCGCTTTGTAATAGAGCTTGAAGTCTGGAATTGTGATGCCGCCAACTTTGGTTTTCTTTTTCAACATTCCTCTGGCTATTCGTGGTCTTTTCTGGTTCCATATAAACTTTAGGATTATTTGTTCCATTTCTTTGAAATAAATACCAATAGCAAAACAGAAGAAAGAGAAATTAAGGAGTCGATTCCATTTACAATTGCACCCAAAACCATAAGATACCTAGGAATAAACCTAACCAAAGAGCAAAGAATCTGTACTCAGAAAACTACAAAGTGCTCATGAAAGAAATTGAAGCAGACACAAGAAATGGAAAAACGTTCCATGCTCATGGATTGGAAGAACAAATATTGTGCTGTTATCTATTAAAGCAATTGCTTAAGAAAGCTAGCATCTTTTAGAATTGATGCTGCCAAATTTCTCCAAAGGTTGTAAGGCCCAAGAGACACTTGCTGTCTTTCCATTTTAATGATGGATACTCTTTGTTTATCTTTTGGCCCTTCTTGGCTGGTGCTAGGGTTACCTAATTGTCTTGTGCTGAGATACTTATGCACAATCTTGAAGTACAAAGAGCCATGGGACTGTCAGGCAGAAAGGAAACAGAAAATGGAGTAAGATTGATGTAGGGGATGTCAGGAAAGAGATTAAACATTCTTGTGTCATCTGTCTGGGTGATGGTCAAGGTGACATATAAAATATCCAACAACCAGTGCAGCAGAGCTACCCACAATCAGTAGATGCATCACTGATTAGAAAGGAAATCCCAACCACAAGTAATTGTTAGGACTTTCTAGCTGACTATCAGTCTTGGGAGTAATTGGCTAAGTGTAGTACTTGTGAATTTTAAGATGGCTTGGGATACCTATGCTATACAAAAGTATGAACTTATTTGTCTTTTTAATGGGAAATATTTGATTCGAGAAGGATTACAATGGTATTTTTTTTTAAAGATTTTTATTTATTTATTTATTTATTTGACAGAGAGAGAGAGAGATCACAAGCAGGCAGAGAGGCAGGAAGAGAGAGAAGGGGAAGCAGGCTTCCTGCTGAGCAGAGAGCCCAATGCGGGGCTCGAGCCCAGGAACCTGAGATCATGACCTGAGCCGAAGGCACAGGCTTTAACCCACTGAGCCACCCAGGCGCCCCTACAATGGTATATTTTAACTGTCAAATAGTTCACCCTTAAAAAGGTATTTGTTAACAAAATTGGTAATTGTATTACCTCAAGACCTTGTCTTTAGTAGTCTATAATTTATGCAATATCTACAGTCTCATCTAATCTTTACAAAAAGAGGTTAGGTAATTTTCCCAAGGCCACGTGGATAATAAGCAGAATCATCATGATGAGATAAGGGACCTTTTAGAAAAAAGTGAAATTGTGAAAATTAACTATTGAGTTTTTTAATAAAAAATTGAGTGGCTTCTGAACAACATAGGGAGGTTCAAAATTAAACTGAAAGTAAGTAGTAACTAATTTTTTTCTTGGGACATAGTAGAAGGTAAGTCTGTTGTAGTGTTGTGCTTATGAATACAAAGAAGACAGCACATATTCGTTAGCAAATATGTGAAAAATATATTTATTTCTACCCATTGTCCAGCTATTGATTTCTAAATAGTCTTTTCTAATAACATGAGCCATGGAGAAATGACTGATACCAGAGCTGGGACAGAAATAAATACAAAATTAGTCTGGACCGTTTTATGGAGAAATTAAACAGGTGTTGGAAAAAAATCCACAAAACAAAACAAACAGGGACGCTTGGGTGGCTCAGTTGGTTAAGCAGCTGCCTTCGGCTCAGGTCATGATCCCAGGGTCCTGGGATCGAGTCCCACATCGGGCTCCTTGCTCAGCAGGGATCCTGCTTCTCCCTCTGCCTCTGCCTGCCACTCTGCCAGCTTATGCTCTCTCTCTCTGACAATTAAATAAATAAAATCTTTAAAACAAAACAAAACAAAAAAACAAAACAAACAAAAAAACTTCAAAAAGCAAAACAAAAGAATAGGGGCCTATTCAAAGGACACCAGGAACCAATCTGAAAGAGCTCTTAATGGCCAAAGCTGGAAAATCTGAGCAACAAAAGTAGTATTAGATAGACTATAATCTAAAATATAAATAAATGCCCATGAGTTCATATTAAATAATCTACTGTTGAATAAATAAATTGGGTCAAAGAGACAAACTTTTCTTATAAGTAAATTCTAAATAATATATGTATGTAATTCTTTCTCTAGTGGATAGAGTTTACCACATCTCTCTACCCCCAATTTGAATATGGGCTAGAATCACTGACTTGTTTCCAAAGAACATTGTATAAAAAGGAAAAAATAGTAACTTAACAGTGAAGAAACCTGGCAAACACCATCTTAAGCAAGTGATCAAGGTTAACCTCAATGGTGTTAAATCATTTTCAAGTCATGTACTCTCCACCCCCCCCATAGGGTTTGATGAAAGGGACTCTATTTTTTATGCCATCTTTCTCCAAACCTATAACCTGTCTAATTATGAGAAAAATATTACACAGACTCAAATTGAATGGCATTCTATAAAATATGTGACAGAACTCTTTATAATTGTCAAGAACATGAAAAACAAAGAAAGACCAAGAAATTCCCCCAGACCAGAAGAGCCTAATTAGAGACAGGACAAAAGAATGTATTGTGGGATCCTGGATTGGATACTCGAATAGAGATCGAACATAAATGGAAATACTGGCAAAATCTGCATGAAGTCTGAAGTTTAGTTAGTAATATAGTAATGTTGGTTTCTTGGTTTGATAAGTGTACCATGGTAAAGAAAGATGATAAATTAGGGGAAACTGAAGCAGCGTATATGGGAACACTCTGTGCTATCTTTGCAACCCTTCTATAGATCTGAAATATTGCAAATTTTAAAAGTCTAATAAAAACAACTATTGGTTTTAAAGAAAGCTCTTGTTTGCATGTTGCTTTATGTATGTATCTGTACATGTGAGGGTGCATGACTATCAATCAGTAGTTGAGTGTATTACTAATAATTCCATAATGTTGATAGATAGTGATAACTTTTTAGTTTAATTCTTCTATTATGATTTGGCCATTTTTTAAATGTGTTTTATAAACTCACATAGCTTTTATGTGCATGTTGTCATACTCACATATATCTTCACATGTATTTATTTTCATTCGGTTGTGGAAGTGTTTTAAATGACAGCTTTTATGAGCATTCAGGACCCTTCTGTCTAGGGATGAGAGCTGATGGGCAGCAAGAACACGTATCTGCTTTTATTTCCTGTGATGCTTAAGGGAATCATTGTTCCAAAAGTTCAGCACCAGAGGCTTCTGTATCCAGTGCTAATTCTGATAGGCATCAAGAGCCTTCTGGGAGTTATGGATAGAACAGGGTTGTTTTCTTTCAGCAGCAGTGAAAGAGCATTAGATCAAAGATTGTACACCCCTCTAGCGCCCTCAGACCTCATCCCGTTTCTGTCTCTGTTGACAATCAAATTGTGAAGTCATCATAGTGGCAAATAGTCTCTGTTTCTCAATGAAAAATAACTTGGCAAGGATTGGTAGTGATATGAGTAAGGTGAACAACAAAAAAAATTGAAAGTAAAAGTGGCTATTTATTGAAATAAAAAGTGGGGAAGGCCAGTATTTTCTGCAAACCTTTGCTATTCATCAAGTTCAATTTGGTATTTGTTGGAGGGAAGAACAAAAAGATGTCTCGAATTCCCTACTATTGAACTTAATCTATCGATAACATTGTTTCCTAGCTTTTATATCTTTAACTTCCTTGGCCTGAGAGGAGGAAGCTACTAATCCATTTTTCAGGTCTAAATAATTTCCAAAATGACTTAATATTCTTGTTTATATTCCAAGATTTTTGCAGTCAATTCCCCTGTCTTTCAGACTGTGTATGTATATGATGCCAAATCAACTCATAAATTCAGTGAGAAAAAAAACCCAAATCAATAAAATCATCCTGTTGTTGGGTGTTGTTTTGACAAACTGATGTGTTGATTAATGCTGATTCTTTGTTCCAATCTGTTGTGTGGACACAGCCTCTTATCCTACCAAATGATAGTTTGAGGGATTTTTTTTTTTAACTTGAATGATTTGTTAATGTCTAAAATGTAGATATAGACAATTTCCTCGTAATGTGAGGCTTCTTGATAATGATGGACACATTCACTCAAATCATCTTAATATATGGAAAAATCTTGAAAATTTGTTACTTTTTTTGCTTAATATTTTAGGATTTTATATTGATTAGATGTTTACAATTCTTAAATAAATTGTTAGGTAAAATAAAGCTGTGAAATTAACTAGTTTTCTTAAAGTGTAATAACCAGAAATTTTGAATATACAGAAATTAAGGCACTAAAATCCATCATTACATTTAAAATGCTTCTCCACTGGTAAAATTGTTACTCAACTCTGAAGGGATACATTCCTAATTCTAAATTATCAGACCTACTTAGTTTACTAACAAAAATGTTAAGATTAGCTGACTTTGGTTTCTGATTTTACCTATAATAAGATTTCTCCTGTATTTTCCCTCTTATTATTTTTTAAGAAAAATAAGTCTTTGGTGAAAAATGTTTTTTTTTTTTCTCTGAAGAATATTAACTTACTTACTGAGGACGTATGGACGCTCAAATCTGATTATTAACATTCATACTCTTGAAATTTAAGACTAATGAGATTAATTATTTTTGATCCAAACTCTCTGCACTGCTGAGCTGTGTGGGACCATGTTTTTGTAAGGCAACTATGCACAGGATGGGGTCTTCCACATTTAACTCTGGGGATGGTGCCCACTCTCCCTAGTTTAGTAGAACTACTGCAATAAACATTTGGGGGTAATAATAGAGAGAAAGGATAGAATGGAAATTTCCAAGACTTTGCTAAAATGTTTTATTTAATGAGGACATTTTCCAGAATTATCTGATTCTTGGATGTAATAAATTCTCTGGTAGGATTCTGTGGAAAATGATCTACAGTAGTAAGGGATTGTGTTAGTGGGCTCTGGAACAGTGGCAACAAAGTGTTCTCTCTCTTTCTCTCTCTCTCTGTTTCTCCCTCTCAGTCTCTCTCTTTTGTTTGTCCCAACTGTCAGAATTCTTGCTCCCAAACTTCACCACTGAGTCTGTGTTGCGAGTGGGCTTAGTAAAAGCTTATTATTATTCTTATTTGCTTCCCTTTTTGACTGATGAAGAGGTCTTATAGGTGGATAATTTTCAAGGCAGTAAATTTTAAAATATAAACTCTTGGTTCCATGTGAGCAAGGTAACTTTTTCTTTACTTTTTTCAGGTTGTTTTTTATCCTCTCTAAATCTATTGTGATATTTTTTCCAGAAATTGCTTTTTGAAAATAAAAACAGATCATGCCAAGGATCCTGTAGAGTCATGTCTGAGGAACTCAAATGCAAGTGTCTTGATTCCTGTTCCTTGGGAGTATGAGTAAGAGAAGGAACAAAAGATGAGTCACTTCTGTCATCCAAAAAGCTGAAAACATTCAATATTTTGCAAAACAGCAAATGTCATTAAAATTTCTGAGAATGTATAATGGAATTTATGTGCTCTGGTTTTCAAAGTAATGTACATTCATTATATATACTTAGAAAAAACAGGAAAGAAAAAAAGAAACTGTTCAATCAAAATCTCACAGAGATAAATGTTACCATTTTGGACCTCTACTTAAAATTTTTTTTTCACAAAATTCTTTAATAGTTTCAATACTTATACCTTTAAAATCCTAGAAGGAAAATAATCTTAGGGTAATTTGTTTTGTTTTTAAAAGGTAAAACATGCTATGTTTTGTATCATTATCTTTGGTTTAGTGCTTCTTTGAGCGTGATGCTTAATATATTTTTCTTAAAGGTGGACTTTTACAGAAGAATCATACCTACATTTTTCTAAAGCATACTATTTCTTTAGATATAGAATTTTGAATCTCAATCCAATCTTTATAATAGAGAGCTAAGAAGATAGAATTCTCTGATATTTGTCTTATTTTTTTTTTAAGATTTTATTTATTTATTTGACAGAGAGAAAGAGAGAGCCAGAGATCACAGTGGGGGGAACAGCAGAGGGAGAAGTAGAAGCAGGCTCCCTGCTGAGCAGGGAGCCCTATGTGGGGCTTGATCCCAGGACCCTGGGATTGTGACCTGAGCCAAAGGCAGATGCTCAGTCAACTGAGCCACCCAGGCATCCCTGATATTTATCTTTTTAATAGGAATATAATGATGCAAATTCACATTAAGAATGAAATAGGAACAAGCCTGAATTCTATGTAAAAATTATTCAGGATTATTTCATGGGCTTCACTATTTTAAGATCCTCATGAATCTTAGACTTAGTTGCATTATTTAGGAATTCAGCCTTTTTTTTTTTTTTTCCCCATCAGTATGAAGAATCATTGACCCAAGACATCTACTCACTTTTCTCTTGGGGAAGGTAGAAGAGAAGGTTAGAGGAGGGGCAACATGTTGTTGAGTCCAGCACTTTGGTCCAGTTACCATTGGTTTTTTCAGTGACCACAGATTGAACTTCTAACTGCAGCCAGCTCTCTCAAAATACTTGTTTTTGGTCACAAAGGGAAATAAAATGAGGGTGCATGAGTCACTGTACATTCTTGAGAGTTACTAGTAAAACAATCTTCCTAAGGAGGGGCAGTAGTGTCATCTTTATCTTGAAAGAACACACCTCAAATTATTGAATAATAGGGGGAAACTACAATAAGACTGCAATAATATGGTAAAACTACATTTCAGTGTAATCCAGGCTTCAGCTGTATCCTTTCTTACAGCTAGGATCCACCATAGCAAAGTAGCAGGCATCCTGCAGTTTACTGGACACCCCTGAGAATTCCAGCTGTCAGCAGCAGCTTGGGGATGCTGTACCCAAAGCCCAGCTGCTAGCTGTCACTTTGAAGCACTAGTTTCTAAGGTGGAATTAGTTGAAGGGAGAATGCTTTTGACTAGGGTCAGAAACTTTCCCCTTGAAAAGATGTACAGAGGTTGGTCTAGGGAGTAATAGAATTGATTGGAAAATGCTTCCATGAGGAACCTGGTGAACCATGCCAGAGCCCACCCCTTCCAGTCTCTGAAGACAGCCCTCAAAGGAGATGCAATTTTGAGTTTAAGAAGGTTTCTTTCTACATAGGCTTCAAATATGCTCTGAAGGACAGCCAATGGGTGGCTTCATATTAATGAATTATTAGCCTCATGTTATATAATTATTTATGTGAATTATAATTGGATATATCAGCTACCAAAGAGCAATGCAATTGTTAGAGTATCATGAATTGGTTAGAAAGAAGAGGCTTAGAAAAACTAAATAATGACACCATTTAAATAGTTCAAAATAAGGAAATACAATCAAAAGAAAGTGTGTCTGAAAATTACTTTGTTCAAGCATATACAGAATAGATGTATCCTAAATCTGATAAAAATTTATGTATCAGGCACCTGGGTGGCTCAGTGGGTTAAAACCTCTGCCTTCGGCCCAAGTCCTGATCTTAGGGTCCTGGGAGCAAGCCCCCCATCGGGCTCTCTGCTCAGCAGGAAGCCGACTTCCCCCTCTCTCTCTCTCTCTGCCTGCCTCTCTGCCTCGTGATCTCTCTCTCTCTCTGTCAAATAAATAAATAAAATCTTAAAAAAAATGAATGTATCCGTTTCCATTTCTTTTTTTTTTTTTAAGATTTTATTTATTTATTTGCGACAGAGAGAGAGAGTGAGAGAGAGCATGAGAGGGGAGAAGGTCAGAGGGAGAAGCAGACTCCCCATGGAGCTGGAAGCCTGATGTGGGACTCGATCCCAGGACTCCAGGATTATGACCTGAGCTGAAGGCAGTTGCCTGACCAACTGAGCCCCCCAGGCGTCCAGTTTCCATTTCTTATTAGTCTAAAAAAATCGGACAAATCACAAGAAAAGAAATGTTAGACCTTGGGATAAGCTAAAACACCTAGTATTACAAATTAGGTTTTTATTTTTATATTAATAAATTTTTAAGTTTTTGTTTCAAGTTTTTATTTAAATGCTGGTTAGCTAGCATATAGTGTAATGTTGGTTTTAGGAGTAGAATTTAGTGATTCATCACTTACAAATAATGCCCAGTGCTCATCATAAGTGCCTTCTTTAATATTAGTAGCTTTTTAAATTTTTATTATTTTTTAAGATTTATTTATTTATTTTAGAGAGCATGAGCAGGAGGGGCAGCAGGGAAGGTGAGGGAGAGAATCTCAAGCAGACTCCCCACTGAGTGTGGAGTATGACCTGAGGCTCCATCTCATGACCCTGAGATCATGACCTGAGCCCAAATCAAATAGTTGGATGCTTAACCAACTGTGCCACCCAGGCACCCCAATATCAGTAGATTATTTTTAAAGAAAAAAAGAGAAAGATAAAGCTACTTTTTTTCTCCTATGAAATACAGCTTCCCATACTGTTGTTTATAGTTTTGAAAAGTTGAAAATTGTTTTTCTAATGTACTTAGTAAATTTTTGTTCAAATTTGATAATGAGAAGCCATCCTTTCTCCCACTCCACAGCTGTTAGCCATTAAAAGAATGAACTTTGATCTTCAATCTTTAAAACATGTGCAAATATTTATAGATCTGCAACTTAGGAAAAATGTTTTCCCAACACCGCTTAACAAAAACTTTTAATCTCTGCTTTATTTTTATATTATTGTAACATTTCAGGTGTCTCTTAAGACATAGTTGAAGCTTCCAGCTTATAATAATATTGTGTCCAGCCAAAATCTAAAGTAGTTTAATGGTTACAGATCATTTCGTCAAAGCTGACTACTGGGTATTTTGGGTATGTTCTTATTATAACTTTATTCCCAAATAATTCTGAAGTATTAGATCATCAACTGAAAAGTTGGCATTTTTATTTGAAATAGAAAATTTTGAATCACATAATAATCTTCATGTGACTAGAAGCAGCAGAGAGAGTCCATTACGATCACATTTTGTACCACTCCTTGCCTAGGGTCCTATCACTGTACTCATTTATTGAACATTTTGGGATGTCCATGAGGGGTGAGACACTATGTGAGGAGGTGGGCTTACAGAGATTGTTCTTGTCCCTAAGCAGTTAAGAATGAATTATAATACTACTGTATTAATGCTTTAATAAGTATCTGCAGAGGATGCTGTTGGAGTAGAGGAGAGACAGAACAAGGATATTTAGTGTAGTATGGCCTGGGTATACAGGTAAGGACACACTTCTAAGAAAAGGTAACATCTGATATTTGGAGGCTGAATATAGCAATTTCCATTATGGCTGAATGCCAAACTCATCTTTTCCATGGTAGTAGAGTCATTTACACATTTATACATGTGTTTTGTTTAGATCTGGGTAACCTTTCTCTAGACTGTCCTCTTGGTTAGTCTTCCTGTTTACCTTTAATCATATAATTACCTAATTTCAAAATTGACAAGTATTTTATCTCTCATCTATTTCTGTGGCTCTTAAATTTTGTTGTGCACCAGTATTACTTGAACAGATTATTAAAACATAGATTTTTCGGCCCCACTGCAGAGTATCTGATCCTGAGGTGGAGATTGAGAATTTGCATTTTTAAACTCACAAGTGATGGTGATGCTACTGATTCATGAACCATATTTGGCTGGTTATCAGAATTAGTTAGGAATCTTGAAAACTATGGACTTCTGGTATCCACTCCTAGAGATTCAAATTTAGTTGAATTTGGGTAGGAACAAGGAATCTGCATTTTAAAATATATCTCTCTATTTGATTCCGATTATCAGTGGAGTTTGGGATTCACTAACAAAGTCTGGATCTCTCATTTCACAAATGATAAAATTGAGATGTAGAAAAGTTATGAGAATTCATAAAAATTACACAGATAACAAAGAGCAGAGCACTTTCCCACTGTACCACAATTTTTTTCCCTTCAAGAAACCATAATGAGGGGCGTCTGGATGGCTCAGTGGGTTAAAGCCTCTGCCTTCAGCTTGGGTCATGATCTCAGGGTACTGGGATCAAGCCCTGCATTGGGCTCTCTGTTCTCTGGGGAGCCTGCTTCCTCCTCTCTCTGCCTGCCTCTCTGCCTACTTGTGATCTCTCTCTGTCAAATAAATAAATAAAATCTTAAAAAAAAAAAAACCCACCATAATGAGAATTCATTCTTTATCAAGTCAATACTTTATCATAATATTCAATATTGTCCAAAAATCTCTTCCTTATAACCTACTGTCCCAATAATTAGTCTTGGATAAAATTAGGCCAGCTCCAAATACATAAAAAAGTATCTGCTATATTCTGTGGAAGAGGGTAAATGGATTCGGATTAGGATAACACTAAGTCCCCTTTTTCAGGGAACTTCCAGACAAGTAGCAGATAACACATTCCCAAACATGCACAAATATACACCCTCACACAATGATAATAAAAGACAGACTTATAGTAAGTGCTAGCGAAGAAGTATAAAATATCAGATGATGAAACATCTGATATTTCAAATAGATTTGTATAGATCTATTTGCTGGATACTGTACTAACTTTCTAGGGGTGCAAAAGTATTAAAACTTGGTCTTCTGTTTAAAAAATTGTAACACAACTATGCAAAACAACTAACTACACTGTAACATAATTAATGTATAAAAATGGCAAAAATAAAATACTATCAGAAGGTAGAAGTGGGAGAGATTAATTCAGCTGGAATATTTGGAAGTGTTCACAGAAAAGGTGATAAGAAAGGCATTTATGCATTTATACATAGATTTTGTTTAGATTTGGTTGCTCTTCTTTTAGTCTTTCCTCTTGATTAATGTCTGCCAGGTGAAGAGGCAGCAGATCAAAAGCACGAGGTGATCCTGTGATGTGGTCTTTTTCAGAATAGATCATAGAGTGATTGGGCTGGAACAAAGCATGTGGAATCAGAATAGTATTCATGAAAGTGAATTTGAGCTGGGCCTTGAAGGATACCAAGATTTGGTAAATAATACTAACTTTTGCACAAATTATTAATTATACTAATTTTAGAATTTGTCCTCCTTTATTTACAAACTACAGAAAATTTTACTGATCCATTGGGTTCAAATCAATGCCCTTAAAATATCCCACATTGGTGTTTATCAACCCTATCTGAGCATTACAGTTACCTCTTGTACTTAAACAAAAACAAAAACAAAACGGAATCTCTGGCTCCATTTGAGAGGTTTTGATTCTGGAGATTTCTATCCGAGATGCCCAATGGTGGCACCTTGGGATTTCTAATGGGTAGTTTTTCATAGCTCATTCCAATTTGAACCAATGGCCTACCAAATGCCAAAACCTAGAATGAGTTAAAGATGTAATTGCCCAGTGGAATGTTTCCCTGCAACTTAAATGCTTCTGTAAGGTCTTTGTACAATTTTATTTTCTTTATATCAGGAAGATAATTTTAATGTGTATACTTACTTTGAGATTCCTACATAAACATTTTGAGGATGAGGTAACTCAATCTATTTATCCTCTCATGTCCTCATATAAGTTTCCATCAAGAAATGCCATCCCATTGTACTCATTTGGATTAAAACAAAGCAAGGATTTTAAATGTACATAATTTAAAAATAAATATTATTTCATGATTCTAAAATAAATCTTATTTATATATAGCTCTAAGATGAATTCTAACTCATCAATCAAATTGAACCAAATTGCTCAGATTATATAAATGTTAAAGAAAACCTCAGAAAATAAAAATATCTGATTAACCCTTATTGGATATTGAAGAATTAGTCATTATTGAATATTGCTGTATTTCTAAATTCTGTGCTTTTGACTCTTAGTCACATTAGTCATAGAGCTTTGTGTGGGTGGATAATGTGGTTAGAGCAGTTGTTGATGACTTGTTTTTCTTTGACCATTTAGTAAGCATTTTTAATGAATAAGGTTTCAATTATTTGTATGCCCTCATAGGCTATAATCGATGCATCATTTCAGAATATAAATAAAATATTTTTAGTTTTGAGACATGATGTTCTGAAGAGTCAAATCCCATAGCTGTCTATCTAATTAGATCTTGCTGGGTTGGGATTTTATTATTAGGCCTTCCATTAGCTCACTACTCAAGGTCAATGTCGATGTGACTAAGAAAATTGCGTTTTCTCATGGACAAAAGATCTGACCTTGGAGAGCAAAGGAAAAGATGACATTTCAATATGATGACATCTTTAAATCTTTTATAATTAATTTTTTTCCTAGTTCTATTGATAGTAAACGCCCCACTCCTTTGGTTCTTCAGTCAGAAGAAATTTAAGCATGCATGATACACAAGGACTAATACTTTGGGATTAATGTAAAAATAATAGAATGTAAGATGCTATTCCAAAGTATAGTGTTTATAAGATCTATCAGGCATGAATTATGTCCTGTCTGTTTGTAGAATGTACCTTTTTCATCTTATGTGAAAACTTATAACATGTATATCAGGCATCATATTTCAATGTTTTGTTTCTTTAAATGAGATTTAGTATGGCATTTACACTGAAAAATAAAGATAGGTAGAGCATAAGGTGTTTCATAAAGTGATTATAATAGACAATTTTGTTTTGTGTAAATCTGAAATATACATGCTGTGTGTGTAATGATGAAGACTGAAAAATAATGGAAGAATTCTATTCTGATCGAACTCAGATAATTTATTAGGCACAGCTAATTTAATACTCAGCCCTACTCTAAAGTAGATAGTATTAGTGGTACCTAACAAGTGAGGAACTTGAAGTAGAGAGTTTAAGTAATTTAACCCATAGTTAAGTAAGCGACAGAACCGGTATTTGAACCTAGGTAATAGACTCTAGGATTTCTGATCTTAATCACAACACTGTACTGAGAGAAGAATTTACATTTATAACTCTTAACATTATGATTCAGGCTGGGGGTAAGAAATACCTTATGAGATAAAAGTATAATTTCTGCAGCTTTGTATTGTTGAACAAATTATTTTTGTACTCTGCCTGCTACATGAGAAAGTTCATTTGCGGAAGTAGAAAAGTGTGTTTAAATTAAAAGAAATAATATAAATTGGGCATGAATTTTTAAGATAGTAGCAAGAACATTGAACTTCAAATCAGGAACTATAAACTCGAGACCCATCTCTGTCTTTGTCTAGACACTTCGTTCTCTGACTATGCACCAAACCACTATGGGACATGAGCACAGAACTCATAGTAAGGTGAGGTATTTTAACATTTTTCAAGGAGAAATTGACGCTTGACATATGTTGGACACTGCTCAAAGTGCTAGCTCAAGGTTGCGGTTTTGATGTTATGTCACACTACATTCTGTTCAATTACATCATATTTTTGTGAAGCTGAAGTTTCAATAGTCACTGTGATGAAAGGCAAGTAGCACGTGGAAATCCATGTGGAACAGAAATGAGGGTGGGGGTGTACAACTGTGATTTCAAGGTTTGAGAAATCATGCTGTGCCTCGCAGGAAAATATATTCCATTAATAAGTAATTGTGGTTGAGAATGAAATAAAGATGCTGTTTTTTCCTTTCAGTTAACATGTATGATTTTGACTGGTGAGTTGTTAGAGCATAAATAATGTATTAAGTTGTTTGGATGTAACTATTTAATAAATGGAACTGGTACATGTTTATTTTGTACTGGGAGAATCATGAAAAATTTGCTGAGAGCCTAAGGGCTCTGCGAACTGAAAAAGCTGAGGAAACTTTGAAATAGAAATTCAGTTTTTGGTATTTTGAAGTATTTTTTTTTCTTGGCTTCAATTTTCTTATCTGAGGAATGAATAGACCAGAACAGATGGTCTCAAATTCCGGTCTAATTCTAACAGGCAATGATTCTGTGACAAGGCAGAGGGTAATGTAGGTGACTTTGATAATTTCGTGCCATGTTCTCCTATAGTACTTAAACCCTATCTAAAATTGGGAAAAACACAGGATGTAGCTGTCCTGTGTGATGATTTTCTAATATATTTTTAACCAAATCTTTTAAAACAGATTAACTGCTGCATGTAGATGAGTTAGTCATTTTACAAATAGATCTCACTTATCTCTTTAATCTTTTTGTTTGTTTTTATTTTTTGGCATTCAGGTGTTTTCTCCACTTGTTAACATAAGGAATTAGAAAAGTCCAAGAATAAGTGAAAATCTGCACTTCATAAATATTGGAAAATCTAGAGTATCTGAACTACCTAAGAAAATATTGTCCCATGAAAATTTTAGATCGAAAACAAGTATCTCACTGTTTTCAATAAAAATTCTGGCTAATAACTATACCACAATTGCATTCTTTTATATTGCCAACTTACACAAGGAAGTCCTCATTTAGAAAATCTTTGAATATGTGTCTATAAAAAATAACACTTGTTACATGAAAACACTTGTTACATCCTTATTAGGCATCGATCAAATAATTGTTATCATTTGTGACAACATGGTGAACCTGGAGGACGTTATGCTAAGTGAAATAAGCCAGACGTAGAAGAACAAATGTTACATGATATTGCTTACATGGAGAATCCAACAGTCAAACTCATAGAAGTGGAGAGTAGAATGGTATTTGCCAGGGCCTGGGGCTAGGGGTGTAATGAGGAGTTATTTGTCAAAGGTTACAAAGTTTCAGTTATACAGGATGATTAAGTCCTAGAGATCTACTACATTGCATAGTGCCTATAGTTAACAATATTGTATTATTAAAAGTTTGTTAACAGTATATCTTATGTTGTGTTCTTATCACAAAATAAGTAATAAAGAAGGCAAGAGGAAACTTTTGGAAGTGATGGATATGTTTATGTTGTAGATTGTGGTGATAGTTTCACAGGTGTATACTTATCTCCAAACTTACCAATTTACATGCATTAAATATATATAGCTTTTGGAATATCAATCAATAAATTTGTTTTTAAAAAAGATTTCCTCTAAATAGCAAAGAGAACACTTGGCGTTTAAAAAAAAATGAAATTGGGGAGGGAATGTGCTATGGTAAGTGCTGTGAAATGTGTAAGCCTGATGATTCACAGACATGTACCCCTGGGGCAAATAATACATTATATGTTAATAAAAAAATAAAATAAAAATGAAGACTAGTAAATATATAAAAGCTTAAAGATGATTTACTATTTCCAAAACAAATTTAGGTGCATTATAAGACCTTGGTTGGTTCACTATGAGGATATCAGCCCTGGAGACAAATCAGCAATTTTTGTTTCTTCCAAGTGAACTGAGTAGCAGTCACAGTTCTGTCCATTTTTGTAAGCAGTCGATTTAGGTGTTCATATACATTTGTTTCAAATACTGTTGCTATAAATTGATTTTTTTCCTATTGTATTAGTTTCCTATTGCTGCCATAACAAATTGCCACAAACTTAGTGGTTTCACCTTATAAATTTATTATCTTGATAGGGAAAATCTGTGTTCTAAGATGGCCGACTGAGTCAGCAAAGGAGTCCTAGCGCCTGCCCTAGGACTCTTCTGGGTTCTTCTCTCTGCCCTGCTTCCCAAGCACCCCAAAAGTACCAAGTATATGGAAATAGAAGGGTATAAATTATCCCCTTTGTGCTTGGAGCTCAGACCTTTGGAGATCACTCTCCTCTGAGCCCAATGGTGTTAAATAAACCTTGATCCTCCAAAGTCTCCGAATGCCACTTGGTTCTTCTGTCAGGACCCAGTCCAGGTTCTGTAACAATCTTAGTGTTTTTGAGATCAGATTTCTCAGTGAGCTAAAATCAAGGTGTCACCAAGGCTGTGTTCTTACTGAAGCTCTAGAGGAGAATCTATTTCTTTGCCTTTTTCAGCTTTTAAAGGCTGTTCTCATTCCTTGGCTTGTGACAGTCTTCCATCTTAAAGCCAACAATGGCCGCACATTGACCTCTGTTTCTAAAGTTGCCATCTCCTTTGACTCAGCTGCCTCCTTCTTTCCTTTATAAATACTCTCGTGAGTACTGGGTCCCCCCTAGATCTTCACAGTCCCTTTTTCCATATAAGGTAACATTTTAAGGGGAGGGAGTCATAATTCTGCTTATCACATTAAGGTATGCCTTGCTTCATGCAACAGAAGAGTTTAGGAGGCAGTATAAATATTCTATGAGGGCTCTAAATTTAGTAGATTGACTCCCTTTAGTTGACATATAGAATTCAAGTTTACATTTGGTAGAATAATTATAAATCATTCTAATCAGCTATTACCACATATTTCTTTAGATAAAGTTATACGTAATAGCAAGAAAGTGAAATGATGAGACTTGTAGAAAAAGATTTTCTACAATCTGAAAATAGTTTTTCTTTTTTAAGATTTTACTTATTCATTTTACAGAGAGATAGATAAAAATAGTTTTAAAATCTAAGTTTGTATCAGGTTTCTATATGCCTGAAATGAACATAAAGAACATTTACAAATATATTTATAGTAAATAAGCAAGATAAAAAAATCACCCTGGTTAGGAGTTCATTTTTATCTAGAAAGAGAGCACATCTTTAGCTTATGCTCCAGGAAGAAAGTTCTTTCATACCAAAAAGGGTTTAAAGTACCCCACGTATTGGCATAACATGTGGAGCTTATTGAGTTCACACAGATTTCAGCTGCCAAGAATGCAATACCATCAGAGAGAAACAGCTGTAACATCATAACATCTATTTACTTGTACAAGAAAAGCAAGGTGGCCAGAATTTTTTAGAACAGAGGTTCTCAAACTGTAATCTGGGTGAATACTACCTGGGGGATCAAATTAAAATACAAATTCCAATTCAGATCTGAGGAGTCTTAAGTTCATTATGAGGTTCTAAGTGACTCTATTGGTCTTTGAACCACACTTTTCCACAGCAGGGTTGTAGAACATTCTGGAGAGAGCAAAGGCTACTATAGAAATCAACTTATAAAAACACTAGCCTTAACATATTACTTTGAGTAAGCACTTAAGTGAAAACCAAAAATTTTGTTGTGAGTGCTAATAAAAGACAAGAAATGGACACGTCAGTAAAGATTGGCTGGGACATATGGCTGTCACCATTTCTTTAGTGAGGAAGAACTGAAACTATGTTTTAATTAGAAACTTCTGTATACACTTTCTAGTAAGTTGTACATAGGAACAAATGGTGCAAAAGTACTGTTCACATTATAATGTGTGAATTTACTTATTCCCAAATGGATGGATCTTTTTGATTGTTTGAAGAATACCTTACATGTATATATATATATATATATATATATATATATATATATATATATATATTATATATATAGTTGGCACCACTGGTTTATTCTATTTCTGGAATCAAGTTTTGATGCCCAAAGTGGGAAAAACTAGGTGAATCCTACACCTTAACAATTTCATTCTTATTTTTGTAGTTTAGTTATTATAGAGCTCTGTATTTAAAGTTAATTGTTGTTTCTCTTACTTAAAAATAATTAGATGATAAATACACAAACAAGTAAATAAATAATACAATCTCAAGCAGTTGGATGCAGGGAAAACAGAGAATGAGGGAATTGGGTTGAGCAGAAATTAGATGAAGTTAGACAAAAATCTGGGATAAAAATTCTAAGCTGAGAGGAATAGAAGATTTACAAACCAGACTAAGAGACTAACAGCTCAGCTTACCTGCTCATGAGAAAGTTTGCATGGCTGGAGTAAAATGAATGAAGAAAAGAATGGAGAAGACAACCTTGAGTCTGTAGGGGCCAAATGATGCAGCATTTTGTGGGCTATGAAGTTAAGAAGTTTGGATTTTATTCCAAGTGTGATGGAAATATACTAGAACAGTTACAGAGGTGAGAGAGGAACAGATTAATGACTTCAAAGCAATGATCTGTTATTTTACCTCCTTCCTCCCTGTTTCTCATCAGAGCATCTATTACTCTATTTCTGATTTACTGATTTCATGGCCTGTCTTCCAATATGGAATGTAAAAGCTTTAGACTTTCATATTGCCCTTCTGTGTATCCCCTCTGCCCAGAACACTGCCTGGCCCATAATTTCTTAGTAATTTTTTTCTTTCCTGAAGGTGTGAGTAGGTGGGACTTGTTGTTTGATGAATTTGAGGAGAAGACACAAGAAGAAAGAGTCCAAGGTAACAATCTTTTTTTTTTCTTCTGAGAGAGTGGATAAAAAAGGCACAGCGTACCACAGCTGAAAAGATACTAAATTCAGAAAGATAAATTTATATTGGAAAGAAATAAAAAATAAGTTTAGCTTGAAATATATTAAAATTCAAGTAATGGTGACATATTCAAGGGGGAAATGTTCTGCAGAATATATTGAAATGTTTAGAGAGGAGAAACTCCTATAGTGAAATTATTCCCACAGAACACTAGTTCCATGTGATTTAAGAGGTGTTCTGCAAAAGAAAATTCACGAAGATCAGATTCACTCACAAGATCCTTCTTTTACCCTTTTCTTGGCCTTGGTACTTCTCCATGTTTTCATTTGAATCTATACTAACTGTTTTCAGTAGGTCCTTACAGCTGATTTTCTTCTTTTTTTTTTTTTTTAAAGATTTTATTTTATTTATTTTAACAGAGAGAGAACACAAGCAGGCAGAGTGGCAGGCAGAGGCAGAGAGAGGAGCAGGCTCCCTGCCGAGCAAGGAGCCCGATGCGGGACTCCATCCCAGGACGCTGGGATCATGACCTGAGCCGAAGGCAGCTGCTTAACCAACTGAGCCACCCAGGCGTCCCGATTTTCTTCTTTATAATGATGATTTATTATAACAATTACTCAAAAAATATATATATATTGTATTAATTTTAGCTAATTGCAATTGTTTTTAATTTTTACCATGTTCTTTCAACTAATTTCCCATTTTGCTTAAAATTTATATTTTATCATTTATGGTTGTTGTTCTAGAAAAGCAAGCATAGCATGTAGGGGTATGACAGGCATCTGAGAAATACCTCAGGAATTACCATGCCCTAAAAAACAGGGGCTTGATATTTGGAGTCTTCCATCCCTACTGCTGTCCGTTGGCTTTTTATAGCTCTCCTGGCCCTCTAGTTCTAGTTCTAGTCCTGATCTCATGTTTTCTGTTCTAAATAACACTGGGCATTATGGACTGAATTGTGTCCCCCTCCAAATCTATATGTTAAAGCCTTAACTCCCAGTGAAACTGGATTTGGAGATAGACCCTTTAAGGAGGTAATTAAAATTAAATGAAGTCATAGGGTAAGTCCTAATCCAGAATCACTGATATCTTTGTATAAAGTTAAGGAGACACTAGGGATACATGCACACGCACAAAGCAAAGGCCATGTGAAGGCACAGTGAGAAGGTGGCCATCTGCAAGCTGAAGAGAGAAGTCTTAGGAGGAACCAAACCTGTCAACACCTTTATTTTGGACTTCCAGGCTCCAGGACTGTGTGAGAAAACAAATTTCATTTTTTTAAGTCACATAGTCTGTGGTATTTTGTTTCAGCAGCCCTAGTAAACTAATACAGCAGGTTCTTAACTATTGCTGATGTGTATCAAGCTTGTCGTGGTACACATAGTTTCCTCTTTGAATCATGGGCAGAACTGGACACATAGCTCTACTGAACAGAAGGGAACCAATAAGTGTTGGTACCCAGAGGAGAGCCGAATGGGGTATTGGGAAATGCTAGTGACGTACACCACATGCCTAATTGTTGGTTGTTTCTCTTAATGGAATACAATAATTTCTCATCGTCTTCGTATTGCCTCTCTGAGACTCAGTGCTCCACATGTGATCTCACTTTTTCCATTTCTAGAATGTAAGTTTTTCATAACTGACTATTCAATACCACTGCTACATAGTGATCTGATCTAGGAAGCTTATTTCTCATTATAAAATAGTTCATATTCAGAAGATTAAAATTAAGATTGCTGTAAGAATTCATGTTTAATTAATAAAAGTATTATTAAGTATGATAGATATTATATTAAAAGTATATATGTTTAAAGGTATTTTCTATATATAATATAATATATATTAATATGCACACATATATTTTTCTGTTCTGACAACTGAAAAGGTCTAGAAAAAAAGACATTCCGATAGCAACAATCATACTTAGTGGCCAGGTCTTGAATTTTTAGGACGTTCTCCAATAAAAAGAACCAGGTCTTCTTGGAGAGATGGCTGGCTCTAGGACAGGGTCAGGATGAACCTGGAGCAACTAACTTAAAAGAAATAAAGAAATCCACAATAATGGGGAAGAAGGAGGTGTGCAAAAAGAACCCAGGAGCCAAGTGAAAGAGCTATCAGTGGTCCAAACTGGAACAGTTTGAGCAACAAAACAACAACAAATAGTATTAGATTATAACCCAAATTATAAAATGAATAGCTATGAGTCCATATTGATGTAAATAAATTACAAAGTAAATTAATATATAAAGGAGAGAAAAATCTTCTGTGCAGAATTCCAAAGAAATTATGGAGCTACTCTGACCTATAGGAGGGGAAACCTAAGTCCCTACTTCTTTTTTTTTTTTTTTTAACTTTTTTTTTTTCTCCCCAAATTTGTTTATTTTAATTTTTCAGTGTTACAAGATTGATTGTTCATGTACCACACCCAGTGCTCCATGCAGTACGTGCCCCTCTTGATACCCACCACCAG
>CM052802.1:74378137-74487638 GCA_028533885.1 Nasua narica | reverse complement strand
GAGAGTGGGCATCCTTGACATGTTCCAGATCTCAGAGGGAAGGCTGTCAGCTTTTCCCCATTGAGAATGATATTTGCTGTGGGCTTTTCATAGATAGACTTTATGATGTTGAGAAATGTTCCTTCTATCCCTATACTTTGAAGTGGCCTAAGTCCCTACTTCTTAAGTGTAGGGTGTGCATAATGATTTTATTACAAATACTACAATATAGAAAAGTGGAAAAGGAATAACTTAATGGTGGAAAAACCTGACAAACATGACTTTAGCTGGATGATCAAGGTGAACATCAACAGTCAGAAATTTTGTTGATGGTATGTAACGTTGATATGATGTGTTGAAAATGGCATTTTGCCTCTGTGATATTCCTCTACAAAACCCATAACCCCAGATTAATTATTGGAAAAACACAATTTTATAGAAGGACCTCCTATAATATATCTGATCTGTACTCCTCAAAGGTGCCAAGGTTATCAAAAGGTTATCTGTTCCTGGAACAGAAAAAGGACATTACATAAAAACTAAGGAAATCTGAATAAACTATGGACTTTAGTTAGGATAATATATGAATAGTGGTTTCAAATATAGCATATATTGGGATGTTAAAAATAGAAAGTATATTATTTTTATATCTGTATACATTTTCTACAAGTCTAAAACTGTTCTTTAAAATGTATATTATTAATAAAAAATAACCGGGAGAAAATATTTCAATTACTGATTGCATCCTGTATACTAGGACCATGCTAGAAGCTTTTTGTTCATCATAGCTCAGGAAAACAGCTGCCCATCCTAAGTGAGTACAATCCTCTCGGATGTTGCTAAATGTTAGAACATTTATGTTAGAAAACAGAATCACATACGTTCAAAGCTTTGAAACCCTTTTTCTCTTGCTAAACAGCAGGCTGATGTTGGCATAGATAAGGATGGGTAAAATTATTTAATGTATTTAATGTTAGAACTATGCTTTTTAATTACCTGGCACATGTAAGAGGAATTTCTTTCTTTTGATGCTGATTTAGCAAACTTGAAAATGAACTTGGTATGTCATGGCAATTGTGCTATTGCTGCCAGGGTGCTTGCACATTTTTTAGATATCTGGTCTCAATTTGATAGTATTTGAACCTAATGTATCTTCTGTGCACCATCAGCTGACATCATAATTTCATATCTGATACTTGGATTGGCAATATTCCTACTATATCTCACTCATAGAAATGAAATCTTGACTAGGAAAAAATGTATTTGGGGCCATTGATGGGATAGTGTGTAAATCAAAAAGAAAAATAAAAACACCTGACTAAATTAATTTGTAAGCAAAATCTACTAGTGTTGAATGGCAGCCAAGCATTCCTCATTGTCCCTCAGAACACCAGTTCCATGTGATTTAATAGATGTTCTGCCAAAAAACATGGTCATATAAATTTGGGAAAAGCTGAGTTTAACAAAGTTAAAATGGGAGATTTTTCCAAGTCTTCTCATAATATACTAAGGTATTTTATGATTCCTCAAGTTTGTATAATTTCCCAAGCTTTTTTTGACCACAAAACCCATCTTCAAAGAAAACATTATTATTCTAAGAAAGCAGTTTCTGTGGAACTTCAATTAGGAAAACTTAGTCTAGGTCGATGTTTCTCAAAAGCTGGTCTTGTGATCAATACCATCAGTATCAGTCAGGAAATTATTAGAAATGTAAATGCTTGTGCATCCCCTTCAACCTCTTGAATCAGAAACTGTTGAGTCAGAGCCCAGAAATATGTGTTTTAATAAGCCTTCCAGGTGTTTCTGATGCATGCTAAAATTTGAACACCATCAATCTAGGAGAAACTCACATCTTGAACTTAGAGACCAATGTTGTTGATTGCTTAATATCTTTACTATGGTTGTTGTCCTTCAAAGGATTGATGTCTTCCAATAGACTGAAAGTTATTACTTCATCTGGGGTTTGAAAGGAGCTATATATGAGTTCTTAGTACTCAGAATTGAATCAGTGGGATATATTGATTAAGAAATCTGAGATGAACCAAAAGGGTTCTTTGATTCTATAAACATCTGATTTCTGTTTAATGTGGAGTGAATGAGGAGGTCTTATTTTTTTAAGCAAGACTTGAGAGAAAGATGACATTATGGAAAAAAAGAAATAAATGCTTTGTTGTAGATTATGAGAAACAGCTTTTATTTTGGAGTACAAATTTACTCAGTGAAGATAAGGTAAAATAGATTGGCAATATAAAGGGTCTGGATAGTTAAGCATCACGTATCACTCTAGGTCCACATTGCTTGGGTTTGAAGACTTGCTTTTTCTTTGGCAAGTTCTTTAATACTCTATGCTTCAATTTTCTTATCTGTAAAATGGGAATGGTAATAGTATATCTCATAGGGTGCTATAAAGATGAAATAAATGGGTTAATATATGTTTTGATGGATTCTTTTTTCAATTTATTGAGGTATGATTGATAAATAAAACTGGTATTTGTTTAAGGTATCCAATGTGATGTTATGATATATATATATATATATATATATATATATATATATATATATATATATACATACTGTGAAATGATTACCACAATTAAAATAATTGATATATCCATCACCTCACATACTCCCAGTTACTCATGTGTGTATGAGTGTGTGTGTGATTAGAACACTTGAGATCATTGGTAGCAAATTTCATGTATACAACACACCATTATTAACTATAGTTATCATGCTATATATTAGGTCTCCAGGACTTATTCATCTTATAACTAAAAACTATACCCATTGACCAGAATCTCCCATTTCCCTCTCCCTTCAGTTCCTGGTAACCACAATTCTATTCCCCATTACTGAGTTTGACTTTTTTTTTAAGATTCCACATATAAGAGAGATCATGCAGTATTTGCCTTTCTGTGTCTGGCTTATTTCTTTTAGTATAATGTCCTCTAGGTTCAATGTTGTTGCAAATGGCAGGATTTTCTTCTTTTTTAAGGCCGACTAGTATTCCATTATATATGTACCACAAATTATAGCTATAGTTATTTTAATACATTTGTCTTTTAATGTTTATACTAGAGTTAAAAGTGGCTTACATACTACTATTAGAATATTCTGAGTTTGTCTATTTACATACTGTTATCAGTGAGTTTTATGCTTCCATGTTTTCACATTCACATCTTATGCCAGCTTTCCTTTCATTTTAGCTTGGAGAACTTCCTTTAGCCTTTCTTATAAGACAAGTCTAGTGGTGATGCACTCCCTCACCTTGTATTTGTATGGGAAATATTTCCTCTTTCCTTCATTTGTGAAAAACAGTTTTGCTGTTTAAGTATTTTAGGCTGTTAGTTTTTATCTTTTAGCACTCTGAATATATTATCCTCTTCTCTCCTGGATTGCAACTTTTCTGCTGAGGAATCTATTGAGGTCTCCCTTGAATGTGACAAACCTTTTCACCTGCTACTTCCAAATTTTCCCTTTCTTGATTTTTGACAATTTGATTGTAATGTATTTGAGTGGAATCTTTGAATTAAAGTGGTTTGGGGGACGATTAAACTTGAGGTACTTGAATATCCATATCTCTCCTCAGATTTGGGAAGTTTTCAGACATTCGTTCTTTATATAAGCTGTTCCTTTCTCTCTCTCTGCATCCTTCTGTAACTCCCATAATGTGTATTTTAGTTTTATTGATGATGTCCCATAAGTCACATGGGCTTTCTTCAATCCTTTTCATTCTTTTTCCTTTTATCACCAACTGGATAATTTCAAGTGATTTGTCTTCACGTTTACAGATTCTTTCTTCTCTGATCAAGTCAATGTTGACAACCTTTATTATATGTTTCATTTCACTCATGGTATGCTTCAATTTCCAAATTTCAAAATTTTTCTTTGTTCTTTTGTTATGACTTTTCTCTGTTGAATGTCTAATTTTGTTCATGTACTGTTTTCTTGATTTCTTTGAGTTGTATATATGCATTCTCTTGTAGCATGCTGAGTTTCCTTATATAATTATTTTGAATTCTTTTCAGATAATTCATAGATCTCCATTTTTTTGAGATCTATTATTGGAAAATTATAGTGTTCCTTTCGTTATGTCATGTTTCCAGGATTTTTTTTTTTTTTTTGAGTTCCTTAAACTTTTGCATTGCTGTCTTTGCATTTCAGTCACCTCCTGCAGTCTTTACTGACTGACTTCAGGAGAGAAAAACCTTCACCTGCTAGCCTGGCTAAGCACTCCTAGGTTGTTTCTGACATTTTGTATGGATGTACACATTTCACATCTCTTGTTCTCCCTTGGGGGAGAATTGCTAAAGTTGTATGCTTCTTTTAATTTTGCAAAGGCAGGCTGCATGGTGAGTTCCCTGTTTTGCCTCAGGTGGTGCCCTGAAATGCTCAAATTTGTGTGCTTTCTCCTAACTCTCCAGAATAGGACAGGGCTTCTGTGCTTCTTTTGCAGGCTGTCTGTAAAGGCTCACACTGGACATGAGGAACTGGCCAAAGTGGGGTGGGTGAGGTACACACAACATAGAAGTTGTTCTTGGGCCATTTCAGGGGATATGCAGGCAAGGTGTTGCCAGAGGCTCATGGGTGGGCTCCTTTATGAGTTCTATGAGGCATTTAGTTAGATCCGTGGCCCTCTAATGGTTTGGAGCCATTATTGCTGTGCTTCCAGCTCTCCCAAACCCTCAGCCATGCCTATCACTTCAGTATTCTAGGTGGAGCAAGAAAGAAGTGGACTTCTTGGGCAATATCTCACTTGGCTGGAGACACCAGGTGTTCATACGGTATATTTTCACTTTCCCTATGGGAGAAATTGCAAATTGATGGGGTTTCTCTTGGCACTAAGCAGTGCTCTCTTGGGCGATGGATAATTCAGGTAAAGTGAAACTGTTCTTTTCTTTTTCCCTCTTCAGTGCATCCACTCTCTCTCTCTCTCTTTTTCTCTCTTTTCATCCAATAGTGTATTGGAATTTCTCTTATGGACTCCTGGACTCCTGTGAAGGTATTCTCATCCATGGATGGTTGTCAAGATCAATGTTCTATGGGGGGATGATGGAAAAACTTCTATTCTGTCATCTTGCTCTGAGTTAAGATTTTTTAGCAATTGAGTAAGTTCAGTATGTGTTAAATTAATAAAAACCAAATATGAATAATATTGATTACAGTCTTCTCTCTATGATTACACAAGGGTTCTCTTTGATTATTATAAAGAAGATGAAAGTTTGATATTTTATTATATTTTTATGTTTTATATTAAAACGATTGAGGAAATAATAAAATTGTATGTTGTAATCTGGGTTCTTCATTTATTCATTCATTCCACAAATTTCCATAATTGCATACTACTTAAAAATTTCCATAACTGCACACTACTTAAAAATTAGTTTTCTTGATCTCAAAATGATCATGACATGGCTTATGTAAATAGTTTTCAATCAATTGATTCTGAACTTAATAAAATAAATTTTCCTTCTGTATTTTATTATATAATCTGCTATATATTTAACCTTAGTCTTTGGGTAGATTAGGTTTCTCTAATTTATGCATGTTGTTTCCACATTTACTGATCACAGAAAACTGCTGACATTTAAGAAATAGGGTTGAAAATATGACGCAGAAAGATGATGAGTTATAATTTAATTAGTAATAGGTGTGTTTATTAAATCACAATTTGAGACAAAACACAATCTTTGGTAGAAGCTAAATTTTAAAATGCACTTGGAGTCATAAAATTAATCCATCCATGTGGAATTCATTTAATTCATTTAAAATTTTTTTGTGCATCCTGTTTTAGCCAACTATCATATCTTTTAAGAGAAGAACTAAAAAAATGTTTTTAAGATTAAGCTGAGATAATAAACTGAACATTAAACAGAGTTCATACATACTTTTAATTTTTCTTTTATTAGGTCCTAAATTTGAATATAAAAATTTACATATACATGCTCTAATTTTATATTCAATTCCAAACACTTTATTCAACTAATGATTAAATCTCAGTCACACAGCTATAAAACCAAAGAACACATAAGCATAGTCCCTTAAAATATCTATTTTTATTTTTGAAGCTTGATGAAGAACTTATTATTTCCACATTGCCTTGAATAATCAGTTTGTTTGAATTATTTATTTTGACTATTCTGTATTTTTTATTCCATATAAGTGAACTAATATCTTTCTTGCTTTTTAAATAATTTTTTATTTTCTAAACACTTTTGTTCCCTGTACATAAGTAACCATTCATCCTACTTTTTAGAATATTTAGTAAAAGAGTTAAAATTTACATAATTTTTATTTGGGGTTCTGCCTTTATCAATGGTTATAAAAGTGATTTGTGGTTTTTTTGTCCAGTTCTGACTTTTGTACATGCATTTCTTTTTAATGCTTTCCCTTTTGTGATGAGATCTCTGGAGTTCTATGTCAACTCGTCATTTTTAGATGCTATATCCTCATCAATCTTTCCCTTTTTCTTTTCTTTTTTTAAAGATTTATGTATTTATTTAAGAGAGAGAGCACAAGTAGGAGAGGCAGAGGGAGAAGGAGAAAGAAACTCAAGCCGCCTCCACACAGAGGGTGGAACCTCACTGACAGAAAGCAAGAGCCCAGCGCTTAACTGAGCATACCATCTAGGCACCCTAATCACTCCCCTTTTCGAATGCTAATGATTATTAACACTTCTTGGAATATATATTGCAGTGTTGCTCAATTGTTTCAGGTATGTATTCCTCACATCCAAATGTATTATTAAGCTATAAAAGGGCAGAAAATTTGAGTTCTGGTAGTAGTGTATACTGGTTGATTTGTAAGATGAATGAGCTATACTCAGAGTTTTTTGAATGACAAATGAGAAATAAAAGAATGTCTTTTTGGAGCAATTGATTTTTATTTACCTAACTGTTGGATAATGTTTACTATATAAAGCTAAGCACTTTATATATTTTAGCTCATTTGATTTCAATAATCAGTCTTCTATGAGGTTGTGATCTGGGTTCTGATATTCACTACCTTTACTAACTACTTTACTACTTTTACTAGTTTACCACCTTTACTACTAACTTTAGGCAAGTTAACCCCTTTGAGTGTCAGTATTCTCATCTATAATAGAATAAAGTCTTCTCAAAATGTTTTGTGAAGATTAAATAAAATTATCATTTGTAAAGGTTCTGATACATAGTAATAATTTTTCTCTGTATTATAGATTTTCCTAGAAACCATTAGATATGTAAACGGAGATTGAAAGTATTCTTAACACTTCTAAAGCTTTCATTTATACAAGATCTAAGAGAGCTTGCTGTTTGCATAATGGATTGTCAATCAGAGTTGATTAGGGCAAGAAAGAGAACTACCTAATCTGAAAACTTTAAAATATTGGTGGGCCAATGGGAAAGCCAAAAGTGACATTGCCAAGAGAAAGAATTCAAAAGAATTAGCATGCTCATTTGGCAGAGCTCCAGATGACAACTAGGTAATACTAAGTAACAGCGTTTTTGCCTCTTACCTCTCCCTTCTCACTTTCTAGCCCTGAAAGATCTCAAATGGCACTTGGAAATTTACAAGATTGGTAAAAGAGAAAAGTCTACACCATGATTCTCTTCTATAGCACAACCTTCCAACAGGGAAGTCAGCCAGAGCAGGTAGTAGAAAGACAATTTAAGTATACTCTAGAATTCTCATATTAGGTGGGAATGGACTTTTTATTACCTTACAAAATGAGATGTGCAGTAATCAGGAAATCTATAAATACCTCTCCGAATTTTACCTAAAGATAAGAGCCAATCTTGGAGTAGATTTGCAAAGACAGTGGTAGGAAACAACAAAATTACTTTCTTTTTTTGCACCTACTATATCCAACTCATCCAATAAAGTGTTAGGTTACCATTCAGTTAATTAAATTGTTACATAATTTTTTTCAGTAGGCTCCATGCCTAGCATGGAGCCCAACACTGGGCTTAAACTCACGACCCTGAGATCAAGACTCGAGCTGAGATCAAGAGTTGGACACTTAACAGGCTGAGCCGCCCAGGCGCCCTAAATTGTTACCTAATTTGTAATTTTTTTTTTTGTAATCAGAAAATGTGGTAAATGTCTATTATAAGCTTTGACATGTTATAGGTGAGGGAGATAGCCATGGAACAAGATTCATGCCAGGTGCAGGGAATTAGCCCTACTTTGGAGAGTTGACATCTTTCTTTGATATTAGGGGTTGAAACTTAGTCCCATGCATACTATGTCAATATCAATACATTTGTGATGTGTTTAATGCTATAAATGAGTAGACTGAGGGGGAATTCCAACTTTTTGGAGATTAATACAAAAGACATGTTAAGAGGTTGCTGCAACAATTCAGAGAGATAAGTACCTAAGCAAAGATGTAATTAATGAAAAAAGAAAGGAAAAGACATAATCGAGAGATATTTTGCAGGCAAAATTACAATTCTCAGTTTCTAACTGATAAAGAAATGAAGGAGAAGGAATAGTTTAAATGACTTCAAATTTTCAAGATTTCATGGTCAGTTGTATAACAAGAATGCCTGTTTTAGTGAAATAATTCATTTCCAAGAAAACTAGTTTTGTACCTGTAACAGCTTAATTTATACTTCCTACCCTATTATGCTCTGATGAGCTTTGCAATGCCAAGGGGTTGGGGTGAGGTGTTAGGTGAAGAGGGGTCTAGTTCTTGGTCATCATCTATTGGTGCTTGTAACTGCAAAGATGGCTACATTTCCTTATGATCTTTGCCTTGTCACCATTATTCCTTTTTATCTCTGTGTGAAAGACTGACTAGGGCTCACTGCTATGTCCATGCTGTTCTTGGTAACATAAGAAACTGAACTTTCCTGCCTCCACAAAGCACAGTAGGATGCACATAAGACTCATATTCACAAGGGTCCCTACAAGAAACCGAAGGCACACTCAAATTAATGTATTTCTGAGAGAGTTTATTTACGTAAGAACTAATGATGTGGGGAATGGAAGAAGACAACAAGGGATAGTGCACTACATAGATTTAGCAGAGACCCTAAAAGGGAGACGAGAAAGGTTACCAGAACCTAGAAAGGGAGACAATTAAGAAATGAAGGCTGACTTGGAAAGGGCAGTGATCATTCAAGGGATGCAGCCAACCAATGTGACTCTTCAGGAAGGGCTTCATATACTATTATCACACTTTGTCTTCATTTTCTTCTGTAGTCCTCAGTGGCTACATCCCACTGGAACCAATAGGAAAAGAGCAAAATAGAGAGAGGAGTGAATCTGGAGGGATAAATGGAAGATATCTGGCATGAGATATCAGATATGTCAGCATGGATATCACCTTTGGTAATTTCGTCTCTCTTGACTTTTTACTCTCCTGAGTTCAAGGTGTTTGCTTGTTTGTGTGTTTGTTTTACCATACTTGCCCATTTTTGTGCTGTATTAGAGATAAGAGCCCTTCATTTTAGATCCTTCAAAACTCTCTGAGGTTCCTTCTCTGGGCTTGGAATGTCAAAGGTAGTTCATTTCTACTTAGGGACAAATAATATCTAAAGCACTTTCACTCTGGTTTTTTTCTTTACTCCCTTTTCTTATAAGCTTTTATTTCTGATCAGTTCTTATTATTCCCATCTCAGGATTATTAAAAAGTAAGTAAGCATCAATTAGCTCCAGATGCATATATTACAACTGTACCAGAGAAACATGACAGGGTTCAACAAAACCAACCCAGAGTGGTGATGGAGGTGGGGACTCTGAATAAAGGAATAAAGGAATAAAGCAGGACCTCAAGTCAAAACATCTGAGTATAATCAGTGTTGCATCTGACATTTAAATAACTCTTTCTCTTCAGAGATGCACAGACTTAGACCATGGGCTACATGTATTGGATCTGTACTGAATTTAAGCAAATACCTTATTATTCATTCTTATTCTCTACCACCCATGAAGATCACTTATTAGGGCTGTGGTCAAAGCCATGTTCTTTATATTTGAGACCCACAAGATTCTCTCAGATACTTTTTAGTATTATGTCCAAAGTAAAAATTAACAAATAACTCTCGGAGTCAACAACAACAACAGAGGAGAATGACCCATCAGGAGCAAAGGTTTGTCTTATTCTAAGTAAAGAATTCAGTCTAGCTGATTTCCTGTTTGAGAACAAAAGACACATTGGATAGTAGAAGAAGGAAATAATAAACATTGCCTACTGCTTTGATTTACTGCACATTGGTGACCATGATTGTGCCTCAGTGAACACTACTGAAATATTGGTTAGAAATGGTGTTAGCATAATCCTTGTCCCTTTTTCCTAATCTCAGGGGAGAAAGCTTTCAGTACTTCACCACCAAATATGTTTGCTATAGACTGTTTTAAGAAGGTCTTTATCATATTAAGAAGTTTTGTTCTACTCCTAGTTTGCTAAGAGTTTTTACAAGGAATGGGTATTAACTTTGGTATTAAGGAGGAAAAAAAATAAATAACTTTGGTCAAATATTTTTATTCTGTAAATATTGGGATGATCATATATCATTTCTTTTCCTTTTTATCAGTTATGTGGTGAATTAACATTGATAATTTGTTTTTTTGTTTTTTAACAATGACTTATTTTTGAGTATTCATCCAACCTTGTGTTCCTGGGCTAATTCTCTTATGGTTGAAGTATATTCTCATTATATATCACTGATTTCAATTTGCTAATATTTTGTTCAACATTTCACTAAAATTTTCTTCTGAGGGCTAGAGTGTACATTTCAAGCCCTGAATCCTACAGAATTTTGGATTTTTAAATTTAAAACACTTATTTTTTCCTCATTTAAGCTATTGCTTATGTTCTGAACTGCTAAATCCAAGATTGTCTTACTTTTCCTTAGTACATTTGCTGGGGCCCTCCTTCTTTTAGGCAGAAATGGCAGAATGCTGTATGTGCTGGGAGGGTTATAGAGTACAATGGGAATGGAGATCAGACACATCTTTTGATGCCTCTGCATATCCCACTATATTTTCATTTCTTTTTCATCCTGTAGTCTCATAATTTTCTCTACAAAATGTCTGTTCTTTCTCTTTTCTATTGGATAAGTTGAAGTACTTATCTAGGATAGTGTTACCTAAACTCATAGAATTGTATAGCAAGAGACTTCTTTTAGTTATGGAATAATGTGAAGAGAAAGAATGCTTTCATTAAAGGATGACATCTAGGGGGCAGTACATGAGAAGAATAAACATAAAGGCAACAAAATTTCATTGTCTAGTCTTCCCTGATAATATACTTAAGCAACTTAATGTCTGAAGCATAACCTTGGTATTTAGTATTTCTATTGATTTATAGTACTGCTAGTTAACAGCCCTAAACTTTTAGTTAGTCTTTAGCATGTACTGCTGGTTAAGAGGCCATGAGGTTCTTATACTTAGTCTAACAATAATATCTGGACATCTTTCTTTTTCACATAAGTTATTCTCTGGAAGGATATTTTTTAACTGAGGCAAGCTCTCTTGAGGAAAAATGAAAGTACAATTTTGATACCTTTTGCCACAATCAAATGATCTAAAAAGATCGCTTTAGAAAGTTAGGGGAAATACAACTGTGAAAGGCTATGTAAAAAAAACACATTTTAAGCCTTCTAGAGATTATGGAATTTGGCACAGATGAGGAAATAGATAGGTAGTCAGTGGTTTCTGTGCCATGTAATCCATGGAGCTCTGAGGATTTTATGGAGGGGCCTCAGAGACTGCTGCAAAGAGAAAGGGTCAAATAGGCCAGTCTTCAACCAGAGTGTTATGTTTTATCTGATTTATGTGTTAGTTCTGGATACCCTTTGTTTGAACAAAGGCTTTTTTTGGCTGAAAAATTGGATAGGCATTGCATCAAATAATTTGGCCTAAATCCTAGTCAGCGAGGGGCGGGGCCAGGACAAGATCTTAGTCATTTCATTCCTTTGCTTAAACCCCTTCAATGGCTCCCTGTCAACTTCAAGATAAAATATATACTCTTTCATCATGGCATGCACATTCTTGCTGACCTGATTCTTGTCTACTTCTTTTGTTTATTTCCTGCTCTGCAGTCTCCTTCGTGCCCTGAAGACTGTCCACAAGTTATCTACTATACCTAGATTGTCCATCCCTACTCCCCTGATACCTGGCAAGCATCATAACTTTTGAGATTTTTTTCACTTCTTGTGTCCTTGTACCTTACTAAGGTTTAGGGCTCCATCCTGTACTTCCATAGAACCCTTTATGTACTCTGTTATGGGACTTTGAATAACATATTGAAATTGTTCTGTCTTTCTCACCAACTAATGTTCACAATTTATTTTCTAAACAAATTTTCATCTTTGGATCCTGAGTGCCTAGCATAAGGATTGTATCAGTTTGATTATTAAACAGGTAAATCCCAATTTATTTTTGTTTCCTCTGTTCCATGCTGCGAAGAAATGCTCCTAGGACCTGAGAAGCCAGAATGATTACTGAAATACTAGCAGATGGATTCAGGAGGCAGTATCAGGAAAGAAAGAAGTGATTCCAACTGGCATTAAAAAAAAATCTATAAATACACTTATTATTTATTTAATCAATAGTTAAGCTCATATTTGTGAAGTGTCTTCTGTATAGCCCCAGACACTGTTCTAAGTACTGTGGATACAACAGTGAAACATAGAGACAAAATATTTGCCTTGGAGCTTTCATTCCAGTGACGGTAGGATAGATCATCAATAATTAGTTATGTAATATGTCAGACAGTGATAAAACTTCTGAAGAAAAGTAAAGTGGGGTGAGGGACATAGAAAGTGAATAAGAAAAGAGGTTGCTGTATTATAGTGATATTAAGAAAGACCTCCTTAATAAGATGAGGGGTGTGACCTGAATAAAGTCTGAAGAAAGTGAGATTGAGTCATGCTGGTAGTTGTGGGAAGACTGCTCCAGGAAGAAGGAGCATCAAGTTCAAAGACTCTGAGGCAGAACTGTGTTTAAGAAAGACGAAGGAAACCAATGTCAGTGTGACTACAACATAATAAACAAATAGAATGGGGAGGAGGTAAGGTCAGCTGGGCTATGGAATATGACCTGATAAGTCATGTAAGAATTTTGGTTCTTATTCTGGATGCAATGGGAAGTCACTGTAGCATTTTGACCAGAGTTTTGATCTGCTCTCATTTTGAGTGTCTAGGGAATCTCCATATGTAGAATATAAGGAGGCAGAAGTAGGAGAAAGGACACCAGTTAAAAGACTGTTGCAACAATGCAGGTAAGAGGGGTTGGTGATTTGAACCAGAGTTGGAGTAGTGGAAGTGGTGAGAAGTGGTTGAATTCTGGACACATTTAGGAAGTATAGCTGACTTGACGTTGGCCTGGATGTAAAGTTTGAGAGACAGGAAGAGACAGGAATGACCCTTGGCCATTACTAAAGTGGGGAAGTCTTAGAAGACCTTAGACTCCCCTTAGAATATCTGGGGGAAAAGCAAGACATTTATTTTAGATATGGTAAGATGATTATTAGAAATCCAAGAGGAGACATGAAAAATGCAGTTGAATATTTAAGGTTCGATTTCAGAGGCACATTCAGGCAGGAGTGATAAAATTGAAAGTCATCAGAGTGTAAGCAGTATTTACTGCCGTGACTGGATGAGATCACTCTAGAAGTAACTGTCACAAGAAGAGATCCAAGGCCTGAACCTTCAAAGCACTTTATTGTTTAGGAGTCAGGAAGATAAAGAAGAATCAGCAGAAGAGATTGAGAAGGAGAGACTAATGGGAAAAACTAAAAACAGTGGTGTCCCAGATGGAAAATGAAATACATTTTCTAGGATAGAGTAGTTGATCAGCCATGTTAAAAGTTGTTATGGCACATAAAATGAGAATGGAGAATTGCCCATTGGATTTGGCAGTTTGGAGTGAATTGGTGAAACAGAAGCTTTATTGGAGTGGATTCAAGAGAAAATTGAAAAGAAATTAGGCCTTGAGAAGCTTCTCTATTAAATGTGGAGGGGAACATGGAATAAAGGAATTTATTTATTTTATAATTTAAGTTGAGAGGTACTATAGCAGATCTTTAACTCAGCCTACAGATGCTAATAGATTGCTGGCTGAAATCTTTGGAACTGGTAACTGCATCTCTGAGGACATAAGATACTATTAGTTCTGTATCATTAGGACAGTAATAGGCAAGTTATGTGGAGGATAATGGGATTCCTGGATCGGGCACAAGTTGAAAGAAATTCTGGGAAGGGAAAGCACTGATGACAAGCCACCTGAGAGTTTTTATTTTTTTTTACTTACTGCTGCCTTCACAAGGGGCCAAATTTCCCTATCTATGAAGAAACAGGTTTCCAAAAGATGTCAGGCATTTGGTGCATGTAAAGAGTGCTCCACACTGGGCCAGCCGCAGCTGTGTGTGTTGCTGAGGCACTCACTTTTCAGTAGCTACTGCTTCTCAAGAGCACCATCGAGCAGGTCTTCATTTGGAATTGATGTTGACAAACATTGAACTCATAAATTAAGTCCCACAGACTAACTATAACTCACCAACAGTCTTTCCAGTATTCCCTATCTTTGGGATTTCTGTTTTTAATTAAAGATTTCAAAGATAATACTGTGTTTTTTAAATTAAACTTAGCATTTGAAAAAAAAAAAACCCACAAGTGTAAGAAGTTCACCTTTATTCTTGGTAAGTTCTAAGTAGCACCCAAGAACATCCTTATTTCAGAAGTGAGAAATGACCAGTTCCTGACATATTCCTGTAGTCAGACATGTCCCTGTGGTCTCAGAGATGTTTATGCCTCCTTGTCTTCTCTTGTTCTTTTCATCCACGTGCTGCACCATTATCTTGGCTTCTTGCCATCTTGTTGCACCAATAGCTCATTTTCCCATTTTGGTTGTGTGATTATTCTAGTTTAGCTCCTCACCCAGCTGTCCCTGCTCTCGACTCATATTGACTCTCTGATTTCCTTCTCTAGACTTTCTTTGGGAGACTGGGTGCCAATATTAAATTTAGGGATGTGAACCTGGAATTCCTAACAACTTCTCTGGGATTTCATGATGTAGGCAGTCTGGAGTCAGAACATCAAGACAGGATGATGTTAAAGAGCTGGAAGCCATGGAGACAGGGTGTGGGAAATAGGAAGGCAGGACTCTATGGAACTTTCTGATCCCATAGGCGCACAGAGTAGCTCCTTTGAACACGATTCCCTAAGCCTGCCCTTAGCGTTCAAAGGACCATCTTTAGAGTAAATATGATCAACGATCATTTAACTCTTCCCTTAAGCTCTAACTTTACCTCTTCTGTCATCTTGCTCACAGATAGATATTACTTTGGGATGCAAAACAATGAAGCAATTTTCTCTAAGTAATAGCACAAAGTATTTCTGTTTTTAGGTTTTTTTTCTATGTAAACAGGGATCTACTAGGCATGCTCAACCTGAGGCAGTGCATTTTTAAATATGTAGTGTTGTGTCAAATTTGCAGCAGACATGTTGGGTTACAAGTTTCCCCTGAAATTGTACTAGATAAAGTGGCCTCTTAGATCACCAGTAATTATATCTTACCAATGGTTCTCAAGCCTTTCTGATTATAAGGCAAATAATTCATCAGCTACCTACTCTGCGTGGTTTTATTTGCTAGTGAATAAACAAAGAATTGGAGACAATAAGAATGAAACAAGGCAAAATGATAAATAAAAGAGAAATATAGCATTAATTCCACAAATGTCTAACAGCAATTGGTAGCCATCAACAATGGAGGAAAACACTGAAAATTCACTGATCATAAAAGATTCATCCTCCACATTATGGAAAATCCTGTTCTCTAAAAATGTGAATGCCAAATATGAGCTGTGTTGTTAGGTGATGTGTGGTGTCAGAATCCTTAGTGGACTACACTGTGAGATACCTCAATTAAACCCATGTTCTGGTTTTAGTTTTTATGCCGACTTTAAACTCCCTTAGTTACTAGTAAGAAGTTCTTAGTCTTTTAGTGCCAGGAAAGGTAATGGGCACATTGTAGGTTTTCAATGAATATTTATGAAAGGAATAAAAGAAAGAAAGAATGAGTAAATTAAAATGAAAGACTATGGAATTTTGAGTCTTTTACTGGTAAGAAGCAAGCAAAAGATATGGGTGGATCTTACTTTAGATGTGTTTTAGCTAAATCAGGGAAAGCTGAATTGGCAGGTGGGCTCAGAGGTGGACCTTAGCATGCAGAATCTTCTTAAGGAGCAGCCTGGGGTCAACACTTGTGGTTAGGAGGGAAGGAATTTGGGTTAGAAAGGTGCACAAGTCAGGAGGTGGGGCTGCCTCATCTGTTTCCCTTTAAAAGCCATCTGGATACTGACAACCCTCACAATCTGAACTCTCCAGGCTAAAACCCTCCTATATATATCTGACTTGTATATCTGACTGCCTACTTGATATCTTCATTTGAATACCCAAGAGTCATCTCAAACTCATAATTTCCCAGCCCAAATTGCTCCTTTTACCCTCCAAACTGACTGCCCCAGAAGCCTCCCTCATCTCATTTAATAGCACTCCATCCTTCTTGTTCAGGCAAATACTGTGGCATTATATTTAAGTGTTGTCTAATTCTTGCCCCACATTCACTCTGCAGGAAATTCCTGTTGGCTTTAGCACCAAAAGTAACCAGAATTTGACTGTATCTCACTACTTCCACTGCAACCACCCAGGTGAGAACCACCATCGTCTCTTCCCTGGATTACTGCCAAAAAAAAAAAAAAAAATCTTCTACTGATTCTACTCAGGATCCCTCTATTCTCAGTAAAGCAGTTGGAAGTAACTATTTTAAAACATAATTTAGATTTCATCAATAAAAGCCTGCAAAAGCTTTGATTTTTACTAGAGAGCAATTTCTCAAATATATGTTTGGGCCACTGAATCATCTGAGTGGGATAATACTTGTTTAAATGCAGATTACTGGGTCATACCCACAGATCTCCCAAAAGTTTTCTATGCATGAGAAGAAGAACCTAGGAAAATTCCAAGAAGGAGAGAGGACTTCGATGCTGGACTGAATCTGTATCAGGAAAGAAATGGAAGAGGTTGGAGAAAATCTGCCCTTTAGAGGAAACCAGCAGGTTGTTCGTGATTTTCCTGCTGATACCAAGAGGCAGATGCATTTCCTGGGCAGTCCCAATCTGTACTTCATAAACTTGGATTTGGGACCCTGAAAATGATGTGGATGTGCCAAACCAGACTTTCAGGAAAACTATACCCCCACAATATTGGCAAGAGATGTCCATGATGCAGGCAATCAGCGTACTCATAGGCCCATCTAGACATTCTTTCTCAGTCTCACAGTGGGGCAAAGCTTACTGCTAGGGTTGTTCTCCCCTTGGTCTGGAAGATTTAGAGGTCCAACACGGTCCCTGCTCCAACATCTTAGTCAAGCCCACTGGTTTGTCACTTTATATTTAAATATCAGCTGAATAAAAACCAGAGGCTGCTTATCCCCTTCCTGTTTTACTTCCAAGAAAAATACTGTATAAATATGTGGTCTTTATAGTTAGCATACCATATACAATTTAAATCGTGCAATTTGCAGATGGCATGTATTGCATTATTGTTTTCATACGTCGAAGTATTGGGTAGACTTGATATTTTTATTTCCTGAGCATTAAAAAATGCAGAGATTAAGTATATTGTGAAGATTCTTTCCTTCCCTTTCCTTCCATTTCTTTTTCAGTTGTTTTTAAGAAAATTACTATGACTGGATTTTTGACCATCACGCATTCTCCAGTTTTATTTAGATCTGCCACAATGATAGTTGACATGAGAACATATAATATGTTGCTCAGAATGGTAAGGAAGTGCGACTTCTGAATGTGATTAATAAAACAGTTGAGAGTATTTTTCCGAGACATTCTTTAGAGAAATTGTTCCTTTTCTTTGAAAATGCCTCCTAAAGAATGCTGACTTTAATGTATGCCAGAACTCATTGACATGTGTCATACCTGAGGATTCCTCAGAATAAATCTAATTAAGCTGTGTCAGGAGCGTCCCAATGCATAAATTGTCATAGCTAAATAAATATAGGAAGAAATAATTTTTCTTGGCTGCTTTTTTGAAATGCTTTTCAAATGTTAATTGAGATATAATTGACATATAGTATTATATTATTTTCAGGTGTACAACATAATAATATGATATTTATGGATATTGTGAAATGATCACCTTTATAAATCTAGTTAACATCTGTCCCCATACCTAGTTATGAATTTCTTTTCTTATGATGAGGACTTTCAAGATTTACTCTTAGCAACTTTCAAATACGCAATACAATATTATTAACTATTTTCGCCATGCTATACATTGCATCCCATGACTTATTTTATAACTGAAAGTTTCTACCTCTTGAGCCCCCCCTCACCCATTTTACCCACCCTCTCCCCACTATCTCTGGCAACCACTAATCTGACTTCTATATCTGTGAGGTTTTGTGTGTGTTTTATTTTTTAAATTCTACATATAAGTGAAATCATACAGTATTTGCCTTTGTCTCTGACTTAATTCACTTAACATAATGCCCTCAAGGTTCATTGATATGTGGCAAATGGCAAGATTCTCTTTTTTTTGTAGCTAAATAGTATCCTATTGTGTATATATGCCACATCTTCTTTGTCTATTTATCGATCGATGGACACTTTGTTTGAATATGGTTATTGTAAATAATGCTGCAACAAATATAGGAGTACATGTATCTTTTTGAATTAAAATTTTCATTCTCTTCATTTTTTCCACCCCCCAAATACCCAGAAGTGTAATTGCTGGATTATATGGTAGTTCTACTTTTAATTTTCTGGGAAACCTCCAGTGTTTTCCATAGTGGCTACACCAATTTATATTCCCACCAACAGTGCACAAGAGTTCCCTTTTCTCCACATCCTTGCCAGCACTTATTTTGTGGCTTTTTTGATTCTAGTCATTCTGACAGGTATAAGATTGTATCACACTGATTTTGATTTTAATTTCCCTGATGACTAGAGATTTTATGCGTCTTTTCATGTGTCTGTTGGCCATCTGTATGTCTTCAAAGAATAACTTGTTTTATCAATAGTACAATTCCGTAAGGGAGTACTTTAAACATTTAGCTTCCTAAGTTAATAATTTCCTAAAGTTTGAAAGGTTGTATATTAATATAATGTTATAGCAAATAAAGAATATGTATCTCATAGTAATACTTAATATAGAATATTAGATATGCATTTAGGAATTTCCATCCTGGTGCTATTTTAAATATTTAGCTTAATTATATTACTGTTCATTCTTAATACCCTTCATTATTTCATTTAATGCCAATTGTTTTTAAATTAGAGAATTTCTTAAAAATTCTAAACCAAATTAGCAGTATGTTATGAACATTTGTTCCAATGAACATAAATATTTGCATGAAGTTTGTTCAATGAATTACATAATACCTCATTTATTTTTCTGTAACTCTTTATATAAGGAATATTCAAAGTAACTAAAGATTTTCTGTTGTTTCTATAGATTCTGGAAACATTTCTGAGAGTTTTCTCCCCAGCTATTATAAATGCTTTTATTTGGAGGGGAAAGGACCTGTTCCACTATATACTATAAGGTACAGCAATATATTAAAAAGGATTGTTATTATAGCTTTCTGAGTCAGTTGCAAAAATTTAAATTAAAAGTCATATAACATAGTAATTCAATATGAAGCAAAAGCCAAATGACTAAAGCAGACTATCAAATTCTCCAGCTTGTCTTCAAAACTGATTTGAGTATCCACAATCCAGAAGTAATGGTTCTGCTTCTCAGATAATAATGATCTTAACACAAAGTGTTAGCTCTAATTTGCTCAAGGGCATATGGATAGAAACAAGCAATCATCTTATTTTCTGGGATCAGATTCTGGATGGCACACCTTGAAGAAAGACCAACGTTGAAACAAAGGACATTTCAATCCCTTCCTCATCTGAATTTACAGAGAACTGTGACTTTTTATTCCAATGGCTATGCAACTTTCTGCTATCTTTTGAAACTAAAACAATAAACTCTTAAAATTTCATGACAGAAGCATAACAGCTAAGACTTCATGATGAAAATGTAGGTGGAAGTGGCTTGTGTATTACAAAAATATTAACAAAAACAGCACCATTTCTCATTCCTTCTTGTAGAACTTTTTTTTCAAAGAAATTCCTGTTCAAAGAAAATGTCTAGCATATTGCAGAGGCTAAATAAGAAATGTGGTATGAATAAATAGGATTAGGATTAATTGGGATTTGGGAAGTCTTCTGGGTATGAAAACCAGTGTGGAGGGAAGAACATAGAAGTGAGTATCAGGTGATCTGGGTCCTGGCTGAGACCCTGACACATAACCGGTTGTGCATCCTGGATGCATTCATATGAATCTCTTGGGCCGAATGGCGTAAGAAGTTCTTTCTAAGTGGATCATTTTTGGTATTCTAAAATTTTTAGAAAATGAATTTTATATCTAGCTGGATACTTGCAACATGCAACCAAATCAGACTAATAGAAATTTAGCTTCTTCCCTGCATCAAATGATTTCCTCAGTTACCATGGTGGAGGAGAGGGAACCAGATTATTGGAAAACAACTAAAGTGACTGCCTTTGCAAATATCCTAATGACATCTTGCATAAAAGACCTATAAACTATTAATAGCAGACTCTTAAAGTTAAATCATGGATTTTAAAATTCTAACACCAAAATATTCCTTTAAAATAAATATATGTGCAATGGAAAGAATAGTTGTATGTTGTGACAGTGTCAAATTAGCTTTTAGTACTAACCACTTGGATAAAATCATGGAAATTATTCTTGGAAAGATGGAAAAAGCTAATTCATTTATTGGAACTGAGAAAAAGCCAATGTATTTGAAAATATTTATTTTCAGATAAACAATTTGAATAGTTGTTTAAGAATTCAAATGGCATTAAAAGGTCCATAGGATTATTTGCCAAATTGTCAACATTTTTCAAACTTTTTTCTTTGATACTTCCATGTAATTTCTAAATCTAGTTGGATGAAGAGTGATTTAGTTAGTTAATATATAGGGAAATAAATATTAGTTTCACATGTACAATATAGTGATTCCACTCTTCTATACCATACCCAGTGCTCATTGCAAGTGTCCTCCTTAATCCCCATCACCCATCCCCCTCACCCCCTACCCTCTGGTAACCATCAGTTTGTTCTCTATAGTTGAGAGACTGTTTCTTGGTTTGCCTTTCTTTCTCTCTCTCTTCCCCCCCCCCTTTGTTCATTTGTTTTCTTCCTTAAATTCCACATATGAGTGAAATCATATGGTATTTGTCTTTTCTCTGAATTATTTTGCTTAGCATGATAGTTCTAGTCCTTTTCTGCAGCAATCCACAAAATTCATCAGTCTTCTTCATCTCATTTCCTGAATAAACTCAATTTTCTTGTTTGGACTGTCAGTCTCTCTACGATCCATCTGCAAATAAATTTGTTCACATAAAGCTCAGATGCTTCTCCATGTTCCAATAAAGCCAAACTGTTCAGTAATTTAATACATTCTTTGGTCTCCAAGCCTTTCCTTACTCATGTCATCCTTTTATCCATGCCCTCTTCTCCCTCCTATCAAAACCTATCACAAACCTATTGACTTTCCAGGGACAGCCCCATTACTGAGTCATTTACTAAACATTCTTTGGTCACCTTAATTGAAAAAGACTCTCTTCTTAGACTTCTACAGAATTTCACCTTAACCTCCTATGATATTTATCACATATTACCTTGGTTTAGGATAATTTATTCATATCCCATTTATACTTTAGTATAAATTCAAATTTTTGCAATCCCATCTCAAAAATCATCTATTGGTCTACTACAACTATTTGACTAGAATGTGCTTGATAAGAGCTTGTTGAATTCTATTGCCTACCTATAGCTTGTAGAACACTTTAATATTAGTGGATCTGAAGTAAAGAGGAATAATATTGTATTAGAACTATTTTATGACATATCCAGAAAACTGAATGGAGGAGGATTTGAAGGTGGAATATCTGGAAAAAAAATTATTTCCCTAGAGGTATAAGACTTGTAAACTAGACTATGTTAGCCTGAGAGACAATTACGGAGAATATTTGAGGGACTTTTTTATGGACACTAGTAGCATAATTAAAAATAGGGGGACATGAGATGGCATATTTAAAGGAAGTGAGCAGCATGAAGACACTGAATGCTGATTGCAGCATCTTGAAATCCAAGAAAGACTTGTGCAAAGAGGCCAGGAGAAATAGCTTGGCCATTTTGAGTGATAGAAATGACCATAAAATTGCTGATAAAAAATGTGCTCTAAATGGTGCAAGGTGCGGTCTGATTGAGTTGGAAAGGTCTGGGATAGTCTCATATCAGCTAAAACAATAGCATAAATCCTTTGTAAATGTGTGACATGAATGTTTTAAATCACTTTATTATTGGAAGGGACCCCAGAAATCTTCTAAAGCTTAAGCCAACAGCTTCAATTTCCTGATGAGGCCAGAGAGGAGGTTTAGTGTAGGTCAGACCAGTTCAGTTGGGTGCCTATTCTGTGACAGATGCAATACTAGAGATTGGGCCTATGAAGATGAAAAAAAAAAAAAAAACAAACCCAAAACTCTATCCTTACCCTGATGCAAGACAGGCATATTAACAGATAAATTGAAAGCAAAATAAAATTATGATGAAGTCAGACAAGGTTTATTATGGGATAAGAGAACTGAAGTCTGAGTCTAACTTTGGGATGATAAGAGATGGTGCTCAAGAAAAACCCCTTGGGAGAGCTGACATCCAAAGTGGATCTTAAAAGAATTAACAGGAAGAAAAGAAATGGGGTAGGGGACAGGTAGGGGGTATAAGCCACATACAGGCATGAAACAGAATCATGTATTTGGGAAACTATGAGCAGTTTTGTGTCAGTGAGCTATAAAACGCAAAGTGAGGAGGGTGGGTAGTAGGCTTGAGTAGTAACAAGGACTATGGCAGGCCTCATCCAATATGCTGGTGGGCCTAGACAATGCATTGTAGTGATAGGGAAACCTATAGGGCTCTAACATTGCAGATTTATATTTCGGGTATCCTACTTTGGGGGCAATAAATAAAAAGTTCCCCATGATTGAAGCTTCCCTACAGTCTGAGGAAGTAGTGTCCTCTGAAGTAGTTTCTTTCCTTCCTGGACTGTGCTCCATGAGAAAAGCCCCAGTGTGAGGGGGCGGTTGACTGAAGATTGACAAAGTGCCACTCACTGTCCATGAAGTGGTTCAATTACTTTTTTGAGGTGAGAGTGGAGCAGGAGGGCTGTATGGTAGGTCCTCTGCTTGGGCTTTTACTCTACTGGAGAGTATCCAGTTCTTTGGGGGAAAAGCAATCCTCAATATCACCCTCGTCATGGGACCCTCATGCCCTAAGGCCTGAGCAGATCTTTGTGACCAGGCACCGTACTGTCAGGGCATAGAGACAGCTGTGGGAACAGCCCAGCCTAGAAGATCTCCACTAGTTCTGGTCCTTGTATCTGCTGCCCCATGTACCTAAAACCATTCAAACGCCTCTTCCTAGTCAACTTCCTTCTGAGCTAGGTGAATATTTTTTTAAACCAGAGAAAACCAATGGCAGCCTGATCCATTCTGTTACTGTTTTCTTTGCCTTGTGCAGTAACGTGTGTGTGTGTGTGTGTGTGTGTGTGTGTGTGTGTATGCACATGCATGCAAATGTGTAATGTTAAATTTGTTATCAATATTTAAAAAGTCTAAAATTTTATATAAAAATATGAATTTGTGGGGTGCCTGGGTGGCTCAGTGGGTTAAAGCTTCTGCCTTCAGCTCAGGTAATGATCTCAGGGTCCTGGATCGAGCCCTGCATCAGGCTCTCTGCTCAACAGGGAGCCTGCTTCCCCCTCTCACTCTGTCTGCCTCTCTGCCTACTGTGATCTCTCTCTCTGTCAAATAAATAAATAAAAATCTTAAAAAAATAAAAATATGAATTTGGATTCACTTGGAAAAAAAAGACAATCTGGCATCACAGGGACTGATGTCCTCATAGCAGCCCTCAAGACTGAAACCATCAGCTGTCTCTTTACCCTGGCGTTACTCTTGTCCTGGCCTTATCCGGACTACTTTACTTGCCTTTTATCCATTTGCATTATCCATCTAGTCTCTGAAGACATTTGAGGTTGTGTCTCCTGCTTAAGTCAAGCCTCCCAACCCCCCGCCCCATAGACACATATTTTGAGAAAGTATTATTGAAAAGTAACTGGAATTTTTTGAAATCTCTTAATGAGATAGATCTAGCTTTCTTTCCCAAATAGTTTCTCTTTTTTTCTGTGTGTGTGTGTGTGTGTGTATACATATATATGTGAATATTACTTATTGTTGGAATAACTCAGCATTTATTATCAGTTTGATTCCAATATTTCTTGTTCATAGTTTTAAGCAATGATAAATCTTGTTAAAAGAAGGAAATATTATATGAGAATGGAAGTTTTATGACAGCAATGTCATTCAATTCTTCGAGTGAATTCTGAACTATGTATGACTCAGTTGGTTCTTCTTTCAGTTGTGTCAAAGGCAGAGTATTAACCCCTTGACTCACAAAGTTATTAAAATCATTATTTTTGAAACACCTATATCAATGTTACAAATTGTCCCTTTAACAATTTGAGATATTTTTATACTTCAGGCAATCACCATACTAAAAAGCCAGATGAATGAGGAGTGGATAACTTTCTTCTGAAAAAAAAAATGTGCGTGGAAAACCCATCATGACAGAAAGCTCCTTGAGTCTCAGACAAATCAGTTGGGAAGAAGAGGCAACAGATATGTAGAAGTTGCGGCATCAGAAATGGCCTCCCTTACAACCATCCTTGCATGGATACTCCTTAGAAAAACTTCAGCTACTCAGGACTACATTTAGGTTAGTTTGAAGATGCTTCTTTTAAATCAAATATCTTCTTTGTATTTTTTCATCTTGAATGTTGGAAGTTATAAAGTACATCTTGGAAATGTCTAGAGACGTTTATGTTAGGCATTATTTTCAGGAAAGCTCTAAGTGTTGATTTTCATTGGTATTATATTTTTGTTATGTGCTGTGATTTTTCTTTTTGCCAGTTAGTGTTTCCTTTATGTTCAGAACTCCTTTCTGAGTTGCCTTTACTCTTTCCTCATATAATAGCACACAGAAGGCTGACAGACGAAGCAATAAATACTATTTCCTAATCAACTATCTCCTAGCGGGAGTACAGCTATGACATCAACACTTGGAAGGGACAGGCTCCTAATCAGGAAGGCAGCATGACCTTTCCTGTTTTTTTTGCTGGTAGTGTCTCAGAGGCATCATTTTGCCTTTTCAAAGCTTTAACTTCTAGATTCTTAGTTTGAAAATTGAAACCTGCTTATTTTTTAATTGTAACACCTAAAAAGTATCACACAGTATTGTTTAGTATCCCATGAGTGTGTGTGTGTGTGTGTGTGTGTGTGTGTGTGACAGAGGCGGACTTCTTTTCACAATACCAACATGACTGTATTATTGGTTGAACATTGAGTCCTATATGTTTGAAAAGAAATTATGATACTAATATCATTTGCATTTCAGCAAATGACTGAAATAAGTCACTTATCTAATAACTTAGATAAGTGAAGGAGAAAGTAAAATTTTTAAGTAAAGCTAGAAATAAATATATTATTCTATACCTGTCATCATGCAAAACCCAGGAATTCAGGCTGTGGATAATAATTTATAAAGAGAGAAATAAAATAAGGAAGTGGAGTCTTTATCTCTCCAATATTACAACAGAAAGAAGATATAAAAAATGTATTTCCTCTTTTCTGAAATACTTATGCATTGGAGAATACCCAGATTTATTTTCTATCCAGTAGAGAGCAGTCAAAGCCCATGATGCTCTTGTAAACTCCATGCCTCAGGTTTCCAGGCACAGGACTGTTCACACTGTATCTTCTCATCCAGGTCCTAGCTGAGTAAGGGCCTTCTAGAACACTGGCCTGGTTTCCTGTATACCACATTCTTTCTCACACTTGTCCTTTGTATTAAATAAAACACATATATCAATTTATGTGGAAGTTTATTTGCACACAAATGAAGATGTACGTTGAGCTTGTGGCCAGTTGCTTTAAACAACCAATATGAGCACAAACTATGATGTTAGAATTTGTTAACATAGGGACAAGTTCACACCATGAAGAGTTGGATAAGCTTAGAATTCCTGGAAAGAATACCCTAACCCAAGTGCCACCTTGGGTGGCAATCCAAGCCTTGTAGTTAACAGCAGCTAGTGTATGACATCTTCATGGCAATAGCGGTGACAAAGAGAGATCTTTGACTAGTAGGCAAGCCAAGGAAAAATGAAACCAAGAATCACAAAGAGAAGATAAAGTGGTGTGATGGAATGTGCATGTGGGGCTCACCAGACTTCATCTTTGCTTTCATCGTTTCTGCTTTTCAGAAAGAGCATGTTTCCAGAAAATAGCTCTGAAGAAGGCAGCACCTTGAAAATGCACATATTATCCTATTCTCTGATTAGCCTCACTGATTGAAACTAATCTGTAACGGAGTAAGTGCACCTGGAAATGAAGAATGAAGTGCATTAAGACAGTGGTAAAACGAAGGTATATATGTATATATGTATATATATTTGGGCCTTGAAAAAACATGTTCAACTTTCCTCCTTATAAAATTAACAGGCACTGAGGGTAGATTCATAGTGCATTAATTGGTAAAGCACTGAGGGTAAATGCATAGTGCATAGTGCATTAAAATGCTTCTTTATTTGTGCATCAGTGACACTATTGATCCATCATCAGTAGGACATAGAGTTTAGGGCATTTTTTTTTCCCAGCAGTGATGTTGCCACAGATGGCTGCATCCTATGATTTGGCCATCCTCACCACCAAAGTCATACACTTTAATTGGTAGATCAGAGTTAGGTATGTAATTTGTGGCCATGAAGCAGACTGGAACTAACTACCTCACATGCGGTGAGCTTGAATGTCAGCCTAATCAGCTAGACTTTTGCCACTGAACTAGTGTATCACAGGGACCATTGTTACAGATGATTTGTTACCACTGTTAATGAAGTCTTGTAGTTTTCTTTAAAACGTATGCATTCATTGAAGTTCAGACTTGTGTTGCTAAGGAATTAAAAATAAGTTTGAATTTGGCAGTAATATTTTTCTTAAGGTATCAAGATTCCTCAACAAATGATACAAGAACTAGTATTTTTTTTTAAAGATTTTATTTATTCATTTGAGAGAGGGTATGAGCAGGGGGAGGAGCAAAGAGAGAGAGAGAAGCAGGCACCCCTCTGAGCAAGGATCCTGATGCGGGACTGGATCCCAGGACCCTGGGATCATAACTTGAGCCAAAGGCAGATGGTTAACCGACTGAGCCACCCAGATATCCCAGAACTAGTTTTTAAGTAAGTCTACAGATACCTTTTTCAATCTATTATGAAATTTAATAAAAGTTTCATCTTCTTGGGTAGTGTTTATGAATTAAAAACAATGACTTGTTGGGATGCCTGGGTGACTCAGTTGGTTAAGTGTCTGTCTTCGGCTCAGGTCATGATCCTAGGGTCCTGGGATCCAACCCCACATCAGGCTCCCTGCTTAGCCGGGAGCCTGCTTCTTCCTCTGCCTGCTCTGCCTGCCACTTCCCCTGCTTGTGTGTGCGTGCATTTTTTCTCTCTCTCTCTAAGTAAATAAAATCTTTTAAAAAATGACTTTTTAAAATTATAATTTAGTCATACTCTAAGTGGATTAGTAACCAGATTAGTTTTATTCTAGAAACAATACAGAGATATGTGTCATCATGCCTCCTTGTGTCTACACTTGAATGAGGCCATGTAGTGTAGTGACAAGAACTGGGAATCCAGAGTTAGGAGATCTGGCATAAAGACCTTTATGTTCTCAACATGCCATACTTTCCACTGCACATATTCAGTACCCATATAAATAGGACAGATTGGGTCCTAAGTTATCAGTGACAACCAGAGATGTGTTTGGTGAGCTTTAGGTCCCTGACACCCCCATAATTTACATCAGCCCTTCAACCTACTCTTTGATTCAGGTAATGGATATTTTGCCCTGATTGTTCAAAATATTATATACATGAAGCCTCAGAACTAGTCCTATAGCCCCTCTTTCCAATCAAGTTATTGCCCAAAAGCATTGCCACAGAGAAGTGATTCTGAGGGCAAAAGTAATGATAGAGTTTCAGGCTCTGAGACAGAGATAAGGACTAGAGCCAAAAGACATTTCAAAAAAATGCTGAGTAGGTTTGGTACAGGGAGAACACGTGGCACAGTGAGAGGAAAAGACAAAAGATGATTGCACACTTCTGGGTCTATGAAAGGGATCATTTTTTGGAGAAGAGAGATGAATCCTACTGTGGACATGTGGAAGTTTGACTGGCCCTAAGGTATCTTAGACAAAATGTTCTTAGATTTCTTTAGACATGGGTTGAAATGCTGGTTAGAGATTACAATCGGAGACATAGATTTAAGTGTAGATGAGAAATAGCTTTGCTCATCCTTTTCTTTTACTAACATACTCATAATTCTCTTTGTTCCTATGACAACAGTGGGAGTTGGGATTTTTGCCATTACTTTTAGTTTAATCTTTTGCAGTGTTTTGATGGTTAACAATGTTCTCTGGAAATGAGGCCTCCTATACCTGACCATGCATATGTCTACAGATGATTCAGGAAGCATGTTTCCATCCCTTTCAGGTAGGCTGTGCTGTTTTTTCTACCCTCAGAAGTTCTCACAAAGCTTCACTGTAGGTTTGGCTCATATTGAAAATCCGATGAGAATAAAATCCAAGAAAAACCTAAGCAATTCTCTTTTACACATTGTATAGACACAGCAACAAGATAAAATAATTTATTTATTATTTTATTATTTTTTATTAATATATAATGTATTATTTGTTTCAGGAGTATAGGTCTCTGAATCACCAGTCTTACTCAATTCACAGCACTCACCATAGCACATACAGTGTCCATCACTGAGCCACCCTATCCCTCCTCCCATCCCCAGCAGCCCTCAGTTTGTTTCCTGAGAGTAAGAGTCTCTTATGGTTTGTCTCCCTCCCCAGTCCCATCTTATTTCATTTTTCCCCTCCCTTCCCCCCACGAATCCCTACCCTGCCTCTCAAATTCTTCATATCAGAGAGATAATATGATAATTGTCTTTCTTTGATTGACTTATTTCTCTTAACATAATACCCTCTAGTTCCATCCACATCGTTGCAAATGGCAACATTTTGTTTCTCTTGATGGCTGCATAGTATTCCACTGTACGTATATACCACATCTTCTTTATCCCTTCATCTATTGATGGACATCTAGGTTCTTTCCATAGTTTGACTACTGTGGACATTGCTTCTATAAACATTTGGCTGCATGTGTCCCTTAGGATCACTGCTTTTGTATGTTTAGGGTAAACACTCAGTAGTGCGATTTGCTGGGTCAAAGGGTAGCTCAAACAAAATAATTTTAAAGATTTTTTAACAGTAGTTTATGTTACCATCCAGATGTAATTACATTTAATCTTTGGGAGCCTATATTTTGCATTAAATGGTATTTTGCATTTAAAGAATAGTTTATTTTTTCCAGCAGGTATTTGATGAGTTCTGCTATATTGTAAGCAGATTTCTAGGAACTAGGGAAATACTGTAGAATAAGATGGATAATACACTAATTTACATAGCAGGTGGGTAGAGAGGCAAAATACATCGAACCAATAAATGGAAGGTAATTTTATTTAATTTTAAGAAAATTTTTATTTATTTATTTTTGGGAGAGAGAACGGGAGAGAGAGAGAGGCAGAGAGAGAGGGAGAGAGAATCTCAAGCAGACTCTGTGCTGAGCATGGAGCTGGACTCATGGCTCAGTCTCATGACCTTGAGATCACGACCTGAGCGGAAACCAAGAATTGGATGCTTAGCTGACTGCTCTACCCATGTGTCCCTGGAAGATGATTTTGGATAGATTTAAGGTTATGGAGACTATAAAATGGGGTATTGTAATAGAGAGTTTAAGGATATTGGGTTTAATTTAAAATGGGTAGTCAATAAGGAGGTGATTTTTGCATTTGGAGCTGAAAGACAAGAATATATTAACAATGTGAGGACATGAGGTTGGCATTCCAGGGAGAGTGAAGAGTAAGTGCAGACTCCAAGGTGGAGACAAAGTTGGTCATTCAAGGGACATAAAGTAGGACAATGTGGCTGAGGTGGTTGGAGAAGAGAGGCAAGAAGTGTGGTTAGAGAGGTAGTCAGAGACAGTCAGGTATGCCTGTGGGTCATGGCAGATGATATGGATTTTATTCCTAGAGCAGTGGGAATTTATGCAGAAGAGTGAAATGTAGCAATTCTAATTAATCATTCTTTCTGTAACACTATTGTTTTTCAGTATGTGGGCATCTACCTTTTTATTTTAAAAAGTTAAAAAGTTTCTGTGTTCTTGAATTTTTAAGTTCGAGTATTCCAACATCAGGGTAGAAATATACATATTCTAGTGTATTAAAGATATGCAGGAAATGTAATTGAGTCAGTGTCCTCACAGACAATATAGGCTTGTACTTAATTGCATATTTCGTTGACCCAGTGAGACTGTGTGGGAGACAGTTCATCTTTGCCAGACAGTTCATCTAGTACCATAAAGACAGAAATAGATCAAGGTTAAAACATGTTTTCATTAAATGGTGTATTGTTGACTAATCTCTCTCAAATATCCAAAACTATGGGTGTTTTTAAAACTATAATCTGAACCTGAATGTGAATTAAAATGTTTTTTTAAAGCTGACTCTTGCAATGTTGGGAAAACATCATTTCAGTATTTTTATTTAATTTCACTTCATTTAGATGAACTCTAATAGGGTTTCTACAAATGATTTGACACGATCTTCCCCTTGGAAAAGCAACAACAAAAATACCACTTTGCCTTTAGCAAAACTTTTTTTTTTTTTTTAATCTTTGCATTGGGTTGGAGCTGACATCTTACTATTTAAATTTGGAGAATTATTTTTTCTATTTGAAAACGAATTGTGCTGAGATTATATTCTCTTTTTTGAAGCCCAGAGAGAATTTTATATGTCCTTGACTGTGCTGTGGATGTAAGGGGTTCCTAGGCCTGGGAGAATTTGCCTGGTGTCTCCCCTGATTAAGAAGACTGTTTTTGTGGATGATCCTCTTGCCTTCTTCACCATGGACAGGGAAATAAGATGGAACTAGATGGGGCTTAGATCCTTGGGAGGTACATTTATGGCAAGTTCTTTGCTTGGATTCTCAAGAACCCAGAGGTGAAAGGCTAAAAGAAGAAAATGACTATTTATTCTCTGTTTCCAATAATGAGCTCAGAACAGGTTGAATGGAACCCTAAAGGTAAAAAAGTATAGTGAGAGCAGTCAGACAAGAATGATGTCATACATAATGTCTCCTGAGATTCATCTGCTAAGTTTGAGGTTTTGTTCCGTGTGTGTATTTGTATTCAGCGTTCATCATTCTCAGTAGTTATGTTCTGTAAAATTGCTGTGGACACTGAATTAGTGAATATGAAACTATTGCTCCAAGGCAAAATTCAGGGTTAGGTTCCCGTGGGCTTCTGGTTACATTTTTTGGTCAGCTGATCGATAGATAAACTTGTTTTATGTGTCTTTCTATATAGATGCCTTATTCGATATATATTATTCATTCATTAACATTGAATTCAGAACCAACACAAAAGGTTTTCCCAACACACCCACATTTTCTCTGTAAGGTACATCCTAGTCTTTTTGCGTTTGAGAACATGAGACGGCTCTTTGGCACTACCCTTGGAGTCCATTTTTTTAAAGAGATTTTATTTATTTATTTGAGAAAGTAGGGGAGGGGTAGAGCATGGGGCTCAATCTCACAAACCTGAAATCATGACCTATGTTGAAATAGAGTCAGACGCTTAACCCACTGAGCCACCCAGGTGCCCCTTGGTGTCTGTTTTAAACAGCAAAATCCCTATGTAATAGCACAAAATTATGAAAACATGGCACTAAATAGACTGTGAAGAGGATACTTGTTTATAGTATGAGAGCTAAAACAAGAAAGCATACTCATACTCATACTCAACCTCACCTGGGAATGCGTACATTGGGCAACTCAAATGTGTTGGTCGCTCTACTCGTGTCTGTGAACAAGGGCAGAAGTACAGAGTGGGGAGGGGGAGTATTGATTTTGCCATTACAAATAAATTTTAGGAGAAGGTGAATTCACAAATACAGAATTCTTTTTTTTTAAGATTTTAAAAAATTTATTTATTTGAGAAAGAGTATGTGCAAGTAAAAGGGGGGAGGGGCAGAGGGGGAGAGAAAGAGAGAGAGAGAGAGAGAGAGAGAAAATCTCAAGTAGACTCGACTCCATGCTGAGCAGGGAGCCCTGCACAGGGCTTGATTTCATGACCCTGAGATCATGACCTGAGCAGAAACCAAGAGTCTGACACTTAACCGACTAAATGCCCAGGTGCCCCTACAAATACGGAATTCTTATATAATGAAGATTGACTGTAGGAACATATACATACATCATTTTTGCTATTGTATCTATTTTTTTCATTAGCATGATATGGGGAAAAAAATCTTTTTGTTTGACTTTTTGTGCATTATTTTCCAAGAGATACTGATAATGATTGTGATAAACACTATCTCAGGGAAAGCTTTTCCTCTTCATTTGGAAATTGACATTTTATTTTTTCTATTCAAAGTGAAAAGTGTCAGTCAGTGAAAGAATACCCTGAAAGTGTCAGTTCCCACCAGCAAATTCACAAAGCATGCTAGTGCGTTTTTTCTCATAACCTGGGAGAGAAATTCAGAAATATCTCAAATAAGGTTTTCCAACAAAAAATGGGAACACATTGATTTATGAGTCCCCATCCACAACTATTGAGGATATAATGCAACTGAAGACAAGTTGCTTTTTAACTTGGTGGTTATTTTTTTCTCTTGAAATACAAATATGATTTCATCCTCTATAAATCAATAAAAGTGTGGGTTGGTTATTTTTTTTAAGCTTTGTAAAAAGGAAATTGCATCATAATAGTAGTCTTCAGATAAATAAGAACTACTGTTAGCATTTAAACCACAAATGGAATATCAAGACCTTAAATTATTGTTTTCAGATCATTGTAAAGTTATGAAAAAAATTTGGGATGATCCAAACCAAAAATATACAAATAAATCTAGAAAACTACATATTCAATTGTTTTTATCTGGGCAGTATATGGAAACGTTCTTAGGAAGAAATAAGTTTAGTAGAAACATGTAATTTTAACTCGTAAATTTACAAATTAAAGCCAACAAAGAACATAATAACAAAACATAATTCATTTTTTGGAAAAGACCAACACTTTGTAGGACTACTTGAATAGGAAGCTGGCATCTAAAGCATGGTGTACTGAGAGGAACATTGAATGACTGGTAGGAGAGGGGGTTTCCAGGCCCAACTCTATTACTAATTAGTGGTATGTACTTGTGCCTAACATTTAGCTCCTCAGATTTTGGCTTTCTAGCAATCAAATGTGGACTCTGGACTACATGATCTCTAATGTCACAGCTCTAAAATTTTCTGAGGCTCCGGTACAAAATACCTATAGTAGACATTTGTTTATTTCAATTCTAGAACACTGCTCAATAATTTATTTTGAATAAAGGAATAGAATCATTGTAAAAATAAAAATCAAAAAGCTCTGACTATGGCAATTACATAATTTGTCATAAAACCAGAGCATTTTTGAGAGGGATGCCAAAATAATTAAAAATATATTAGTTTTTGTGGTTGACTAACTACATATATATGTATTCATCTACTAACAAATTATTATACTAGTTGATCTTTTTCAAAAACTATGTTAAAATCAATATTCTTTTAAAAAATAACAGTACACACACACACAAAAAGTACATAAAAGCAATATAAAATAATTCTTCATAGTACTTATTTTAATTTTAAAAATAGCATAAGTAGAATGGTTATTCCTGTTCCATCTTCAAGAACTTTAATCAGTTTTATTTTAATCTATAACTATCTCTAATACCATGTCACTGGTATTTTCCTAGTAAATGAATTAGTTATTGCAATAATTTTTTGCATGACATTGCATGAGATCTTGCTCAAGGTTAACATTTGGTAGTTAATAAACCTGAAAAGTTTTTTTACATAGACTTTTCTCTGCATAATCTTCTTAATTGAGAAAATATTTTCTCCACAGGTGGATGCTAAATCACCTGGAAAGTTCACAGCAAATTCTTGCTAAATACAGAATATTTTTTTAATTGAAATGTATAAATATTTCAACCCAAATATTTTCACAGATACTGGGTTTTATTTTAAACTTTTATTTAATTTCCTCAATAAATATTTTTCAAGAAAAATAATCAAAATGCATGTCTCTATTTATAATCCTTTTGATTTTCTACCAAATTTAGAGGCTGCAAAATCATAAGAAGACACACATATCCAGTTAAATATAGGAACTGTATCAAAAGATTTCTCCCCTGTCAAGATATTCCAAAGAGAAATTATAAAATTTCAAAACAAACGTTTTGTGCACTTTTGAGTTGTCATCATTTAATTGATTCAAATCCTCCTGAGCTTTTATAAGGAGAAATTTTGATATCTTCCCAAATACAACATTGTTTTTCAATAAAAGCAATTGATTAAAATCTTTAAATTCTATTTGTTTTGTTCCATCTGTTGAATGATTTGATGAAAGATTTCTAAATTTGAACACAGTGCAACAGGAATACAAAGGACTCATTTGCTAAATGTTTCATTTGAACTGTGGGATACATTCATCTTTAGAATAATTCTTCAAAGTTCTGAACATTTTTTAAATCTAACTGATGATAGGTAACAGAAAGTAAAAGCACTTTTTGTCACGCTAGAGAAAAATTTTTATTTTGTATTTAATATCTGCTTTGTAACAAAATTTTGAGGTACAGTTACTCTGTGAAATATATAAAAGTGACATAAATTTTAACTACTATAGCTTGTGTTTAGGCTGACAGAATCTTGTTTGAGGACAATTGTAAATTAGGACTGTGTTGCAATCAATACTAGGTATATTTCTGCTGCTTTTATCTTTTAGTAAGAGAATATTATTTGTGCCATTATCCTCTGCTCAACAAAATTAATCTTTGTATTATTGTCACAAAACCAAATAATTTTATCTTCTATGTTAATCTTTTTAAATGAATTTACAATAGCATTTATAATAATAATATCAGAAAGTTTACCTTTAATAGAATAAATTTTTAAGTACATTGTTTTTACTCCATGATGACTAATCATTTTTTAAAAATACATGATTTATCTGTCTGTACAGGTTTTCCCTCTGCTAATGGAGTTGAGACATTAACAGCAGTTGTTTCAATTTTCTGTATGGTTTTTTTTTTTAAATTTTATTTATTTATTTGACAGATTGGAGAGAGATCACAAGTAGGCAGAGAGGCAGGAGGAATGAGAGGGGGTAGCAGGCTCCCTGCTGAGCAGAGAGCCCCCATGCGGGGCTCCATCCCAAGTCTCTGAGATCATGACCTGAGCTGAAGGCAGAGGCTTTAACCCACCGAGCTACCCAAGTGCCCCTGGTGCTCATTTTTTTTAAATTTAATTTTATTTTTTTCAGTGTTCCAAGATTCATTGTTCATGCACTACACCCAGTGCTCCATGCATTACGTGCCCTCATTACCCACCACCTGAAAATTATAAACTTTCTTGAGAAATAGCAGCTCTATATTTTTTTATTTCAAATGTACCTTTCTTTTGCTGACCTCATTGTTGAAAAAGTTTATTAAAAAGTCATAAACAAAGCATTACGACCAAAAAATAGTTTTAGATTGCATCATACAATAAACGACCACGAGGCAGCAAATGCATTCAGATTATTCTGTCTGTCCTATGCCTGGGCTCAGCCTTGATTTCTTGCATATATTGTATGTATCACCACCCTCTGATTACTCTAAATATTTTCCACGGACCTCACCTGCTGGTGGCCTAAGGAACTGATGCATCTTGAAGGCTGAAGCACGAACCGTGGCCTGGCACACGTGGTTGGCTTGCCGACTTTAGTGTTGCTCCCGAGCTTCCCGAGAGATGAGGAGTGAGCAGTCCGCAGCTCTTCCTGCCCAGCGCTCTAAGATTTTATCAGTAAACACCATGCAAGCTGTCCTGGAAAAGTGAAGTATTCATTCCTCACATCAGGAAATAGTTGAAAAAAGAAAGATGGTAGATTCTGGTACTGTTTAAGATCTCTGTGGGCTTCATGTGTGTCTCACACACAACTAGTTAAGGGAGACCTTGGCGGAAGTTAGAACTACTGGGTAGAGTACCATCAAACCCAATCAAGCTAAGTTTAATGTAAATTGTTAATAATCACAGCTGGTTAAAAACAAACAAACGAACCTGGGACAAATGCTTAATTAACCAGGAAAACTGACATACATGGGTATCCCCAAAACAACTAAGCTTATTGGAATTTCACCTTACTGCAAGTTTGGAAACTGCAGCAATTTTTTTTTCTTTAAGATTTTACTTATTTTCTTGAGGGGGAGAGAGAGAGAAAGAGAGAGCAGCAGAGGGAGAGGGAGAAGCAGACTCCCAACTGAGCAGGGAGTCCATTTTGGGACTCGATCCCAGGACCCTGGGATCATGACCTGAGCTGAAGGCAGATGCTTAACAGACTGAGCCACCCAGAGGCCTAAAACTCTAGCAGTTCTTAAAAGCAGTTCTTCAACCTTTTTCTTTTTGTATCTATGTTTTTGTGTCATTCTTGAGCATAGTCATGGGCAGAACGAAAACAAACTCGAGTTGTGTTCTTAAAAGACTGTGGTAAGAACTGTGTATGTAGGAAATTAGTATCTTATACCTGTCAGGGTTTAAATAAATGTTGTTTTCAAACTTTTCTATTGTGCTGACTAGTTTTCTTAAGTTGTTAGCTATCAATTCCTTTATCTAAATTATATTAGAGTATCATGTCCTTAATATCACACTTTATACTCCGTACAAAAGGCAAGACCAAATAAACCAAACATAGACCTTGCTTTCAAAGAATTTCACATTCAGGAAGGAGAGATAAAACACATGTTTTATATTTTACACATGAGCACACATACAGGGGTACCTGACTCATTGATTTTCTTTTTATCACTACTCATGCCATCATTCTTGCTGTTGGCTATGTCCTTTATGGTCTACCTTGTATCTCGGTCACTCCAAACTTGACTTCCTTCACCACAGCCACCAACCACACCAGTCCCCCACTCCTACAGTCTTTCCTGTAACTCGGAATCAATAATGACTATGTAAACTCCAAACTCTCGGTTTCAGGAATCTGAGTCTCCAACCACTACCTCCTATCCATCCGGCTTACTTATTCCAGTAACTCCTACACCCACATTTTCTCACCCCTCGAGGAACCCGCCCCCTTGACTCTCTTTTTCACTTCACAGCATCCTTTTTATAGTTCGATTTCTTCCTCACTCACGTTGATGTCCTTGGTTCCATGTCCATCACTGTAATCACTTTCTCATAAATGGGCTTTTTCCTGTCTTACTTTACTATATTCAGCCAGAAAAGCACCGGCCCTGGATTCAACTTGCTGGAGAAAATAATGTGTCTCAATAGTCTCACGTGAAATTAATAACCACAAATCCTAGATTGTCTCCAACATTGGCTAGTTGTCCTCCATTCTTCTATTAAATTTCTGTTCCCACACTCTAAGAAAGTTGTTCTCCACTTTCTCGTCTTCACACTGCTCCCAACTCTGACATATGTCAGAGTTAAACCATATGTCATAAACCATATGTCTTAGATCACTGCTAAGTTGTAAACACTGATGAGACCCACCTCATCTCACCACCATATCTTCAGACTAACCTGCATCGATTCTGAGATACTTTCTTTACCTCCTGTTAGGACAAGAAAATCCGTGATCCTACCTGAGGACAAACACTCTACTTAGGGCTACTGAAGAAATTTGCTCATGTAATTATCATATCTTGCTCTCTTTTTCAACTTCAATTGCTCCCTATATTGGATGGTTTCTAAAGACATATAAGAATACCCTCATATCTATTGTATTAAAAAAACATTTATTTCAAATTCTTCTATCATCCCATATCTCTATACTTCATAAAAAAAAAAAAAACTTCTAAAAAAAATTGACTGTGCTTTTGTTTCCTTCTTGCCTTTCTATTTGTTCTTTATTTTATCCCAGCCGGGTTTTCCTCACCAATCCACAAATTACTCACTTTTAGGGTAACCAATGACTTCTGTCTATTCTGTCAAGTCCACTAATCATGCCCCAATTTCTTCTTGATTGTTCAGCAATGTTTGACACAATAGAACAACCTCTCCCTCTTGAAATGTTTCCTTGTCTTGGACAACACCACGGCCCCCTGAGTTCCTTTCTATTCCACTGACTGCTCCTCTTGGTTCTCCTGCATTGGTTCCTTACTCTCAGCCAGACCAAAAGCAGAAGTTACCTTTTAGCTCAATTCTGAGGCCTCTTCCTTTTTTTTTTTTTTCCCCTGTAGCTCAGAACGAGTTTCCGAACTTGCATCAGAATTACCTGGAGTATTTGTTAAAATACAGAGTCATAGGACCCACTCTCAGAGTTTCTGATTTGGTACATCTAGATGGGGCTCAGGAATTGGCATATATTTCCAAGTAATAATGACTGACGCTGCTGGTCCAGGGACCACTCTTTGACAACCCCTGGTTTAGGAAACCAGTTAAGCCAAATGCTTTGGTACTAGCCTGGCTTTTAATCATACTTCCACCTTTTATTATCTATGCAGCCCTGGGCAAATGATTCACCCTTTGTATTTCTCAGTATGTTTATTTGTAAAATAAAGACAGTACAAGTTGCCAGCTCAAGTGGTCTGAGAATTAAATGAGATAATCCCGTGACTACAACACTTTTCTGAAAAGTGTTCTTCCTTCTTATACTCTTACTTCTCTAAAATCCATTTTCTGAAAGGTAGCAGGGCCGTGTTTTAAAGACATATATCAGGTCAGAACCATACTCTCTCCGCCATCTTGTCATTCCTTGCACCCAGAATAAAATGTCTGGCCCCATTCCAGATCACAGTCTCCTTGCTTCATCACACATCTACCATATTGGTCTTTTCCTGCTCTAGGAAATGTTCCAGTTACCCCTTACTGCATAACAAACTTCGTCAAAGTTTAGTGGCTTAAAACAACAGCCATCTTACCATTTCTCACAAGTTTATGAGTCAGGAATTCCAGTAGAGTTTGGCTGGGTGATTCTTCTGCTGTCCCTGGTGTATTCAGTTGGCCACTGGCCCGGGGAGATCACAAATAGCCTCTCCCACGTGTCTGGAGCCCAGAATGGACAGCAGGAAGGCTGTGCTCAACAGGGCTTCTCTCCATCTGCCTGTCCTTGCAGTCAGAGGTCCTTCTCCCTTCTCCCTCTCTAGGAGGTTTATTAGAGGTTATATGCCTGCAAAGGGCTCTAAGAGACCGGTGGAAGCTGCCTACTCTCCAAAAAACTAGCCTGGAGCAGGCACAGCCTCACTGCTAACACACTCTTTTGGTCAAAGCAGTAGCAAGACTGTCCAGATTCAAGGGGAGGGAAAACAGGTGCCACCTTGCAATGGAAAATTGTCTAAGAATTTAATCTGCCACAGGCACACTCCAAGATCATTCACGAGTGTCTTTCATACTCATTCCTTCCTCCAGGAATTCTGCCTCTGATCCTTTCCGTGGCCGACACCTCACATCTCAACTCAGCCATCACCTCTTCATTACAAGAAAACTTTCTGACTGCCTTAACATTCTTCCTCCCACCATCATTATGTACTCCATCAACAGTTTTATTTTCTTTTGAAATTACCTTATTTATGATCTTCTGCCTCCCACTGGAATGTCAACTCTGTAAGAGCAGAAACTTTGCCTTTCTTGTCAATGCTATGGTTTAAAAGCCTAGGAATGGTTCTTGACACATGGAATTTTCTCCACAAATATTTTATGAATTAGTAAATTATGATTGCATAAGTAATTTATAGATGCATAAAGAAAAATTTATAGTTACCATATAAGCAGCTTTGTTATTATTGTCTGCACTTAAGCTTTCTGAGAATAAGGAGTTTATGTGTGTAAAAGACTTATTTTTTCCATGAAATGGATTCCCTTTTGATTATGGATAAAACTGACCTATCAGGTTAGAAAATGATATTTTCAAAGTTATGTAATGGTATTTTTTCTATATTAAATTTTTGGAATGCATTGATTTGAGTGACACATTCGCATGGGGGAATGAGGATCTTTGGGGAAATCATACAGATTTTTACTCTTTCCAAAATTAATATCATAAATTTCAAACCAAATTAAAATTAACACCAATACTTACTAGGTTTTTAAATTTCTTCTAGCTCTTTTAAGGAAAACTTATTAGTTTCAGTAAGGAAATTGAGTCTTTTAGTATAAAAAGTAGTTCTTAAAAAGCAGTACAAACTACATGAAAGAAATTGGAAAATGGCTTCATGTTTTTTCAACATAAACAAACATTTGATGATTTCTGAGAAAATAAATTTAGATTTTATAGAACCAAAAAATGTTTGGACAATATTTTAAGTTACTTAGCCCAATGTGAATCTGATTTTACGTTTCCTTTAGTACATCCAACATTTTCAAGATTTTCTAAACAACCAAGTAATAATTTGGGGAGCAAATTTATAAATAGGAATTTTTTTTTTAAGTTCAAGACCAAACATTGGTAAACAGAGAGATAAATCATTTTTTTTTGCTTTGTGATATAGCCAAAGTCATGGCAAAATATTAACTTTTTGTAAGTTTTTCTAAAGAAATAGATTCAAGGTTGTTCTTTTCTTTTCTTTTTCTGTTTTGTGGTTCTTCTAGTGGATTTTTCTTTCCTTAGGTCTTACTCCTAAGACCTGTCTTACTCCGTTATAAGTGCTTATAATATACTGCCTTACAAATGGGACTCTGATTTTGTACATAGCTGAGAAATAGTACATATTAATTTAATTGAATAATTTTAAAAGTCCCTGCAAAGCCTTTAATGTGTTTATAGCAGGACTTATCTGTATATTTGTACAAATATTAGACAATGTAATGTGAAAACATGTCTATTTTTTTAACTTATCCCATTTTTTCCCCATCTTTATTCTTTTAGATCAAGAAAGGATGAGGAAGCAAAAGGTAAAAAAAAAAAAAAAAAGTAGGAAGTATGGGGACAAATCTAGAATAAGGGAAGAGAAAAATTAAAGCTAAGTGGAATAAAATAAAGTAGGTGACCAACCTCCATATTAAAATATGTATGTTAGATTATTCAATTCCTTCTGAAAATTTCTGTTTTTTATATTCGTGTTTGTGGCTTCCTGTTTTGCAAATGAAGAAACTGAGGTATTCTTTAAGCATTTCTTTGGTGCACTCATGTCAGGATTCGTGAGCCTGCTTGTCCTAACTACTGCAGAGTTTTAAGGCCCCCAGAAAGAAAATGACACTGCAGTTCTCATGGACACATCATGTCAATTTTTATTTGATTATTGATTAATTATTGAGAAATGGACCAGTGAGCTTATGTTGCATATTTTATTCATCCTTTAGGAAAAGCAAAATAAGTATAATGGCCTCTGTCTCAAAGAGTTGGCAGTCTAATGCAGAAGTAAAGATTAGTACATAGGTGATAAATAACACAGGACGTAGTTGCAGAGTGACTGGAGAATTAGCATGGATTTATCCGTTTAGTATACAGATAATTGATAATATTAAGGAAATGGCAGAAACTGGGAGTGAAAGAAAGCCAATAGGATCCTAGAAAATTTGAGCTGAGAGACATTAACAGGCATATAACAAACTTTAATAGGATCTCAGAGTTGGAGGGGACCTAAGTCATCTTTCCTTTTTTTTTTTTTTAAGATTGTATTTATTTATTTGAGAATCTGAGAGAGAGAGAAAGAGAGAGAGAGAGCAAGCATGAGCAGGAGGAGGGGGAGAGGGAGAGGGAGAAGTAGACTCCCTGCCGAGCAGAAGCCAGATTGCTGGGCTCCACCCTAGACCTGAGCTGAAGGCAGATGCTTAGACTGAGCCATCCAGGCGCCCCAACCTTTCTTCTTTCTGATCTCATAAAACATTCTCAGCAAAGAGACAACTAGTTGTAGGACATCTAGGACTTCTAGGACTGCCATAGACTGGATACCATACACTGGGAGGCTTAAACAACTGAAATTTGTTTTCTTACAGTTCTGAAGGCTAGGAGTCTGCAGTCAACATGTTGGCAGTTTTGTTTTGTTTTGTCAGGTTTCTCTCCGTGGTTTATGGATGGCTGTCTTCCTCCAGCGTCCTCACATGGTGTTCCCATTTGGCCTGTTTGTTTCTTAACCTCCTCTTTGTATAAGGACACTAGTCATATTGGATTAGGGCCCACCCTGATGACCTCATTCTACTTCTTTAGAGAACTTATCTCCAAATACAGTCCCATTCTGAGGTCCTGGGGATAAGAACTTCAAAATGTAAATTTTGGGAGGATAATATTCAGCCCACAGCACGAGTCTTAATTTCATTATGGACAACTTTAACCCTTAGACATGTTTTTTCCTAGTTTTTTTTGAGCCCTCAACCTCCTCTGTGAAACTTCTACTTAATTATTCTGGGACTCCCTCATTTCTACAATGACCATCTGGGCCCAGCACTATGATAGACATGTCTGGATAGGAATTATTGCCATGAGGAAACAGAATTTCATAAAAGTGGGATAAGATTTGTTGAGATAATAATTGTCTTAGAATTTAGATACAAAATTTAGAACTGATTACCAATTATAGGTTGTTGTTGTTGTTGTGTGTGTTTAAAGAACATGTCTAATTCAGTTTCTAGTATGTTAAGCCTATCTCTCTCCATTGAATCTTCTATTGCTTTGAGTGATTCTCAGGTAAAGAAGGTCCTTGTTATTTGGAACTTATCTCAGAACGTGTCTGAAGATGAGTAGGACAAAACAAAGCACCTCATAGACTTGTTCCCATGGTTTTTCTTTTTCAGGTTTATGTTAGATACTTCCAATGGCATACTGAGTCAGCCTGGGTTGGAATCATAGGTATGTTCACATTAATACATTTAGAACTTGGATCAACTGCTAACTCTAATTTTGTGAGATAATTAAATAGCTTAGTATTTAACTAATATTTAGCTATTTAATTTTTTTGTACTCATTTGACTTTTCTCTTGAGTTCCTCAGTCTACTTTTCCTTTATAATCCATATTTCTTTACTAAATTACTTTGATCTTTCACTTTAGATTTAACATTAAATCCCCTTTTTCAGTGAATCAGTGAGACAGATTTGAAACATGACACAAACATTCCAAAAAAGATGAGCTTTTTAATGTTCATTCAAGTACATGCTAGACATGAAATCAGATAATAGCTTCTTTCAGCTTAATGACAAAAAGTGCCTGGAGTTTTTTCTTTTTTAGAGATTTTATTTTTATTTATTTGACAGAGAGATCACAAATAGACAGAGAGAGAGGGAAACAGGCTCTCTGCTGAGCAAAGAGCCCAATTCTGGCTCAATCCCAGGACCCTGAGATAATGACCTGAGCTGAAGGCAGAGGCTTTAACCCACTGAGCCACCCAGGCGCCCCTGGAGTTTTGGTTTTAAGTAAAGTTTATAGAAGAACATCCCTATAAATGCTTCACTACTTGACTGAGGAAAAGATATTATGCTTTAAAACATTTCTCATTTTCAAAAGCTGTTGGCAAAATGCTTTTGCAATTAAAAAAGAAGTAACTGACTCATTCTTCCATTTTTGATTTGCTAACAATTTCTTTAACTATTGAAACTAAGAATGGTCACTTGTAGTGAAATCAGAAAGTCCAAGTGAAAAACATCACTACAATGGTGCAATATTCTTCCACCTTGGGAAAGGAGAAAGAAGACTAATATTTTTGAGCACGTAATACAATCCATCCCTGAGCTAAGAAATTCTTAATACATCCATAATATTAAATTTTTACAATACTATTGTAATCAGTAGCCCATATTTCATTTAAAGAGCTATCAAGTAATTTGTCCAAATCTTAGATATAGCAAATGGCAAAGCTTCATTTTTAAAAAAATTATCTATCTATCTATCTATCTATCTATCTATCTACCTATCTATCATCTGTCTATCTATCTATCTCAGAGAGAGAGAGTACAAGCAGGAACACCAGCAGGCAGAGGGAGAAGGAGATTCCCCACTGAGCAAGGAGCCCGATGTGGGACTCAATCCCAGGACCCCGAGATCATGACTTGAGTCAAAGGCAGCCCCTTAACCGACTGAACCACCCAGGTGACCTGAGCTTCATTTTTTGCAGTTCCAAAGCCAGACCTCTTTCCATAAAACTAATTACCTCCAATTCACGTTATAAGTAATAAATCTTCTTATCATCCCCGTACATGATTATTTAAACAATTATCAGTAAAAGTAATGCCAAAAATTCAATTTCCATAAAAGATGAATGACTAAGATGATTTTAATGCAGATATGATAATATTCATGAGAGTTATTTCTATAATGTTCAGAAGTTGAAGCAAAATTTATAATGGTATTGAAAAACCTGCTTAAAATGATAATAAATTACAGAGGAAAAAAATTATCAATTTTTATGTAATAGCATTTTAGAAACAAATTACTTTCTAAACTGAATGCAAATATCCCTCTTATTGCGGAAAAATTACCTACATCATGCCTATGACATTTGGTAAGTCAAGAATTTAGTGCAAGATGATTTAAGCAAATGATAGGTTTCTTCAGTGGCTGGTGAGGCTGTTGCATTTCTGTAAGAAGTTCCTTGAGCCACAGCTGGATTTCTTCTACGTGCAAGGCCAGTCAAGTCTTTGTTTTAGACATTTTTGTCCTTGAGTTAATTGATATGATGTAATTGGATTCTTAGCCAGGAGCCAAGGTTATTTCCAACACAGAAGAAAGAATCATGATCTCTTTCAAACTAATTATAAATCAGGGTTATAACTTTCTCAGTGGACTAAGGATTAGGAGTCTTGAGTTTCCATACTAGGTTTGTAACTACCTTTTCAAACAAACCTAAAGTATATCTTCTCTGTATCTCATTATTTTCACCCCTAAAATGAGCATATTTCTCTAAGGAATGTTTTCTGATCTTTGAAACAACTGAATGTAGAATTGTTGAGGGAGCCATTAGCTATTGATAAGTGCTCAGAGGTGAAAAATAAGGAAAACGGATGAAAAATATATGGGCAGGGAGTGAAAGACAGAGAGAGAGAGTAAGAGAGAGACAGATAGAAAAAGAAAAAGAGAGGAAACAAGTGACTTTCAAGAGGAATTCACCTGTATAAATAGAAATCTGTCTATTGGAACAGGGATTTTTGCACATTTCATTTAAATGTTATCTTTATGTGAAATTACAGTATCTTGTTATTTTCAGCAGCTACCCTTGGAATACAAAATAATTGGATAAGGTGGATTAAAATTCATGAAAAATATTTGGGAGGACAGGAGGCAGGTGCTCTAGAGGTCAGTTTGAGGAAAAATACATCAGACTAATCAGTACTCTAGTATTCTTAAACTCAGCTCCAAGGACAGGTCTTGGACAATCCTTGTTCTTCTCATTCTTGATCAGGCTGAACCTTGACCATGCAAGTTCCCTAAATCCAGTCTCGGTAACAAGGGTGCAACCAGGGCCTTGGAGGGCACTCTGTAAACATGGAGGCCTGATGCCCTTGAAGCATCACAACCAGAAATTACTTGAATCTAATTTTCAGGTGTACATGAGGCAATGAAACATGAGCATTACAAGAAATGGAAAAAGTGAGATGTACTGCAGTATTTTGGATGGACTTTAAGCATGTGATGGATGAATGGAGAAGGGCAGCCAAAGAGCTGTTAAGTGAGGACGAGAGCCGGAGCCAGGGTCTTGGCAGCCAAGTGAAAACATCAGCAGATTTTGAAAAGATTAAACAAATCACAAATCACAATGAAAGAATAACTCTGGAGATAAGGTTTCACTGATAACTGATGATAAACTGGATCCTCAGGTTCTGAATGTCTAAATGAAGAGTAAGAAAGAGAATATCTGAAATTTGTTGTTTATTATTATTATTGCTATTTGTTTTTGTTGTTGTAATTGTGTAGTTAACAGACACCTGGTCGTTTCTCTGCTGAGAATCATTCTTCTGGGCTCCCCTGTCTACTGCATTAAAATGAACTTCTTAGCGTGTACTGGGCTGGCTCTGAGCGGCTTCCCAATTCTTCGCCTAACTACCACCCCGCCCATGCTCCATTACCTCCTGCAACACTGACTTAGTCAGCCCTTACTGGAGGAGCCCTGTCTCCGTCCACTTTGAGGCACCTCTTTGTTCAGAGCATTTCTTCCATTTCCCATTTCTTCCTCTGTCTCTTTCTGCCTAAATCCTAATCACCATCTGAGACATCTTGCACGGTATCTTCCTTGACTTTCCCGAAGAAATGACCTTACCTCCTTGGTTCCATTGTAAGACTGGTTTCTGATTAGAGCTCTTTACACATGATCGCAGCCTATTTCCAATGGACAGACTTTGTGCGGCTGTCAGTCTCTCCAAACGGGCTGTGTTTTGGTCAAGGTGTGACTGGCCTTGTTTACTTCTTCTTCCCCAGAAGCATAATAAACAGGTCTGTCTGATTTTTGCTGCAACTGCTGTGGAAGATTTTTGGCTCAAGAGATGACAATTGAAGCTGGAAGAACAAGGAGCTCTGGTTACTATTACGGCTTTGGTTTGTTAGGCTGTAACCGCAGCATGTGGCAAAATATTAAGCACGCACGACGACACTCATGCTTCCCAAATCTTCGAAGACAGAATGGGCCATGTGCATGTGTGTGTGATTTTAAAAATTTAGCCTTTTCCTTGACATTTTATAAAATAAAATTCGTTGTTTAAAGTAGAAAGTGAGCTGAGCAGCACAGCTTGACAGAATGTTATTCCTGCGCTCATTTCTACCCTGCCTCTGTGAAGTTGGGGAAGCTAGTCATCTTTTGGAGATTCTGTTTCTTCAGCTGTGTGTGGAATAAAGATATTGGAGCAGAGGTGACCTCCAAGCTACAGCTCAGCTTATAGACTCTTTGAGTCTATTGAATTCCATGATAATATAAGTAGCAACTTAAGAAAAATATATATCTTTTTTTTTTAAAGATTTTATTTATTTATTTGATAGAGAGGTGAGAGATCGCAAGTAGGCAGAGAGGCAGGCAGAGAGAGAGGGGGAAGCAGGTTCCCACTGAGCAAGAGAGCCTGATGCGGGGCTTGATCCCAGGACCTGAGATCATGACCTGAGCCAAAGGCAGAGGCTTTAACCCACTGAGCCACTCAGGCGCCCCAAGAAAAATATATATCTTAAGTTGCTACATATATTAATGTATATATACGTGATGCATATACATAACGTATCTATACATCCCATTCATTTGCATTCTATATACACACTCCTGTCTACCAGGCATCCTTGATTAGAGGGTTTGGTGAGGAAGAGTAATGGGCTGGTCAGGTGGAGAATGACCATTGGGCCCCACCTAGCAGTCCTTGGGAGCATAAGGGTCATCCCTCAGCTTTGAAGGCACTGACTGAAGGAGACATTCAAGGTGCCCAAGCTGGGCAAGGGAGAATGCTCCGGGCTGATCCTGAGGGAAGCCTTATTGGTTTTTGTTCTATTCAGCTCAGGCCACCATAGCCACATTCAATAGACTGGGCGGCTTAAACAACAGACATTTGCTTCTCACAGTTTGGGAGTTCAGGAAGTCCATGAGCAAGGCATGGGCAGATTGGGATCCTGGGGAAGGTTCTCTTTCTGGCTTGTAGGCAGCCCCTTTTTGTTGTGTCTTCACATAGTGGGGAGAAAGAGAGCACTGGCCTCTCTTCCTCTTCTCATAGGGGATTAATCCCATCATGTGTCCCATCCATATGATCTCATCTCAACTTCCTAACCTCCCAAATGCTCCATTTCTAAATGTCATCACATTTCGGGGTAGGGGGTGGGGGTAGGACTTCAACATGTGCATTTTGGGGGCACACAAACATTTAGTCCAGGACATTCCATAATGTGTCTGAGTCCCCGGGGCCAGGGGGCTGTCATTAAGACAAGCAATGTTGTTGGGTCACTGAGGAAGTCTCCTTCGAGGACGAGAGCCACTGTGGGATGGCTGCATCTGTCGCATGGATGGCAGTAAGCCTGACCAAGGCAGGTAGATTCTCCAGCAGGCCCAGCGCCCTGTAATGCTGAGAGCAATTGCTCTAAGACAGTCGCCAGTGAGGTACCAGGCCGGGTAGGAACATGGAGGCCGACTGTAGCCTGAGACTTCCCATTCCCATTTCTTCACTTTGAGCCCATGACTCGGCAAGAAAGAAGCTCACCTCTCCAACAAGTGCGTAGGATCAGTGAGCAAAGCAAAAGGGAAGTCAAATTTGTTTGGGATTAACTTTTTTAATTGACTTATTTGACTTTTCTCCCACTCAGTTATCTATTTGTTCTGGTAGCATATAGGGGCAGTCAGTGATAAAACATCATAGGGATGATTTTAAGGCTGTTTCCATCGCTAATTTTCTCTATCTTTTAAATACAGAGAGGATTCGATAGAGCAGAAGAGGAGCAAAAAGGGAACAGGGAGGCTTCTGGCGGTATCATTAAATTTACTCCAGCAGTGAAACTATCAGAGTAGTGAGGGAGGTGAGTGAAAGTCACACTGTACAGAAGAGAGGAGCCTTGAAGACACTACACTAATGCCTGACAGTTCCTTACTTCTGTGTTCGGCAAACTGTACTTCTTTGAAGCATGAAGCTCGGAAGACTGTTCCTACTTAAGAATGCTCTGATTTATATATTTGAAACATGAAAAGACCTCACTTTGGAGGACAAAAGCCTGAATAATATGTTATGCCGATGGTGTGTGTGCTTCTAAAACTCAAGAAAATAAACAACCTTCAGGGAGATCAAAGACTCAAGAAAAACTCACTTTCCCTCAAATCAATGCAGTGTCACTGTATTTTCACTCTTGGTCCCGTGTTGGACTTGATTTGTGATTTACCACTTGTGAAAGACTTCAGATGTCCCGCCTGGACACCCAGAAGTTGTTTCCGTTTTCTATAGTCAGCATGTGAAATGTTATTTAAAGCCCACATTTTGCTTTTAAATATTACCAGCGGTTTCAGTGCTCCCAAAGTCAAATTTCAGCCCAACTTCTTGGACTTCCAGGCCTGGAAACCTTTGAGCAAGCTGTTTCTGTTTCCATCCCCTGAAAAAGTTGTCTCTGCAGACAGAGGTTTGGCATCTGTATACCTCCCTCACATATTATATATTACTTATGGAACTTTGGGAGATCCAAAATACCTCGTTGATGGAAAACATTGCATGGAGGAGAGTCCCTGGGTACCTGTGTTTAAATGTTTGATCTCTCCCCATTCATGAAGTTAATATTTAGAAATTAAAACTTGAAATTAGACATATGAAAGAGGTTTCAAACACAATTCATTTAAATGGCCAGTGAATTCATTATGGAATCAGAATCAGTCTTGAAACCTGTGCTATGATTTATTGTAAAGTCTGTTTTCTTAATGAACAGATAGTTTCCCTCAATTTATTATTGCTATCTTGGCTGTCTAGAAATAATATAATGGATACGAAGCTCCCAGAGTCCCAATCTAACTCATCGTTGAAATTGCACTTCAGTGAGTTATAGATCCTACTTATTGTGTGGTTTGGGGACCTGAGGAGTACGCCCTGAAAAAGTCAATTGTCTATTGTCTATCATCTATATGTCTGTCATTGGAAATGGAAATCATATTATAAATCATTTCAAAAGTTATATTGAATTGTTTAAATAAAAAGCATATTCTATTTCCATTTCCAGGGTTTAAGTTTTGTTATTTGAAATTTTATTCATCTTTGAACTTACAATTGAGAAGAGAATTCAAAATTACTACGGGTCTTACTTTAGGGAAAGGAAAACGATGTATAGGTAAGTCCTCCTATGTCTTTCTGTTTCCTTCTCCAATAAAATACCTACTCAAGGGCATATTAAATATTTCCACTTAATAGAAATAGAATCTCTATCTCTTTGCCTGCTCTATTATTGTGATTACCTACATTGTTACAATAAGAGTTAGCATGGGTACAAAAATCACTGTAAAGAAACTCCATTTTAAATTTAAATTTTTGTATGTATAAAGTAATGCATATTTATGACAGAATAAACATGGCATTTTGTGAAAATTGTAAACTCCCTGTATCTGTATTTCAAGCCTTTTTAAAGTTCTATCATCTTATTTCCTTTTTTCAATTATACTAATTTAAATTTATATTATTGTAAACTAATTTTTGTTCAAAATCTGTGTTCTCAAATGTTTTATGTATTAATTGCTTTATTTTTAATTCATTCACTTATTTGGTTATCTTTATGCCTCCCTACTTCTCTTTCTTATATTTCCTTTTTTATATTTTAATTATCTAGTTCCTAACATTTTTAATAATAAAAACATCTAAGGCTATGAATTTGATTTTGAGAAAAATCTTTGACTATGCATCCTATTTTTTTAATATAAAGGGTTTATTTTAATAATTGTTTTCTAAACATTATATAATTGCAGCATCATTTGCTTTTTCCTCCAAAAACTCTTTGTGGATGATTTCCTTATTTTTGAAAATTTAATTTCCATATGGTTAATCCTTTATATTCTAATTTATTTTCACCTTCTTGTTTGTGTCCTATTTTTTTTCTACTGATACTGCTTATATTTATAAATTTTTTTGTTCAGTTTTAATGCTACATCATTCATAAAGGTTGATCACTATTGTAGACATATTTACAGATTTTATATAAAATAATATTTAAAAATCTCATTCTTGCTTATTTCCTTTATCCCACTTTATCAGCTACTCCCCTTAAGATTCCTATTTCATTTTACTGTGATTTTCAATATATACGTATTCACAATTTTTTACTTTTAAACTTTTCAAGTAATGTACTTTTAAGACACGTTTGTTTTAAAAAGCATATGATGAGATTTTCTTTTAACCGAATCTAAAAGTCCTTGTTTTTTGGTAAAGGAATTAGAACATTTGTATATAGCATGGTAATAGATTCATCGATTTTTACTTACATCAATTTATTCATGATTTTTATACATTTTTTGTTCTCTGTGCTTTGTATCTTTTATTTTATGAGTTAAGTTTTTCATTCTTTCTCTTTTTTCCAGTAGCAATGTAGAAGAAATTAATCTGTTTTGTTTCTTTTTTAACCATTTTGTTTGGAAAATGTTTCATACTCAACTTTCACTTATTATCTGATTCTTATTTTATTTATTATTGGAAAATATTATCATCCTTGTATTTCTCATCTTTTTTTCCTGTTCTTCTTAGAATAGAAAATTTCCTATTCTTCTAATCTCACTTTCAGAAGAAAGTTTTTAATTAAATTATTGAGTTTTGCAATTTATGTCTTCTCTTACAATATTTTTTAAACATTTGAGTAATTTTGTAATTACACTCACAGAAACTACTTACTTTTGATTCTATAACTAAGTGGTTTAAATGATTAGTTGTTTATCTTTGAGAAATATTTTCAGCCTGGGCCCACAGGCATAATATTTCCTTAGTCCTTATATATTTAATAATGCTTATCATTTTCTTCAGAAATAAAAAAATTCAGGATTTCTGGGTAAAAAATAAGTCATGGTTTATAAACATTTTCACTCAACACTCTCTACCAATTTTTTAAATAATAAGAATAAATATGAAGCAGCCTTAGATTTTTTTTAAACTAACGAATATTTTGTGGTTTTCTGATGTGAATACCTATATTTCTTATTTTTCTTAAAATATTAATAAAAATATTAGATTGAGAATGGGGCACTAAATAGATTATAAACTCTAACATTATATAGGGAATCAAGGTATTCTCACCCAAGCTGCAGAATCTTATACTAAAGAAAATAAAGCAAGTCAGAAAGGAGGAGAATGTGTAATTAAACAGATTTGTGTATAGCTATATGACTGAAAAGGTATTACAAGACTGAAAAGGTATTAAATGAGTCCAAGAAAGACATGAAGAAAAAAAACCCTGAATTTTCTTACTTGCTATACTTGCCTGCTTTGGAGCCAATAAGTACTGAACAGCAGGTGCTGGGCTGAGTGCCAGGTGCCTGGTATAGACTCGTTTCCTCAAAAAGTGGGTAACATAAGAGAGGGGAGAACACCTGTAAACAGGTGTAAAAAAAGAACAAGTTGTCAGCGTGATAATAAAAAGCCTATTTAGAATATCATTAGACCCAAAAGGAAGAGCACTCTCAGTTCTGCACTAGCAGAAAACCTGCAACTCTGCCTGAGGTTTCCGCACTGTCGCATCTCCTGAAGAGAAATGTTCCCGAGGAGGCTCAATGCTTTAAGGAGCGAAACCAGGCGGGTTTGCCCTCTACGGAGCTAATGCATTCAATACTATGGTTGAAGGATTGGGTGACACCATTAAGGGAAAGCATGTTTTCTTTTTGGTGTTGTTGGAAAGAAGTCGGATCCAAATATCAAAAGGTACAGAGGGCAGAGGTTGGGAGCACTCCTGTTCGCCATATGAACCACAAATAAAACAATTTTAGAATGTTTATTTTGTAAGAACTTTTTGCTTTATTTATTTTTATTGTAAAAATCTGCCGATTATAAGAACACATTTATTGGAATTGGTAGTGAAAAGAGAGAAACATCTCATTGAAGCACATGTTGGTGAGGAAGAGCTCCACTGAGCATGACCTGGATGAAGGTGCATCACAGAAGGTGGGAGTACTGGTAGATGGATTCCATCCTCTTAAATGCATAGGTCAAAGGATATGAATTATGGAACAATCATTTAAAATTTAAAATTATCCTTTTCGTTTTCATAGACATTATTTTTTTTTCTGTTTTACAGTTTGAACTTTATTTCTTGACTTTTATTTTTTAATTTTATTTTTTTCAGTGTTCCAAGATTCATTGTTTATGCACCAAACCCAGTGCTCTGTGGAATACGTGCCCCCCATTACCCACCACCAGGCTTGCCCCTTCCCCCACCCCCCTCCCTTCCAAAACTCTGTTTTTCAGAGTCCACAGTCTCTCATGGCTCATTGCCCTCTCTAATTTCCCACAATTCACTTTTCCTTTCCTTCCCCTAATGTCCTCCATGTTATTCCATGTTATTCCTTGTACTCCACAAGTAAGTGAAACCATATAATTGATTTTCTCTGCTTGATTTATTTCACTCAGCATAATCTCCTCCAGTCCCGTCCATGTTGGTACAAAAGTTGGGTATTCATCCTTTCTGATGGAAAGGATTCCATTGTATATATGGACCATATCTTCTTTATCCATTTGTCCGTTGAAGGGCATCTTGGCTTTTTCCACAGTTTGGAGATTGTGGCCATTGCTGCTATGAACACTGGGGTACATATGGCCCTGCTTTTCACTGCATCTGTATCCTTGGAGTAAATATCCAGTAGTGCAATTGCAGGGTCATAGGGTAGTTCTATTTTTAATTTCTTCAGGAATCTCCACACTCTTTTCCAAAGTGGCTGCACCAACTTGCATTCCCACCAGCAGTATAAGAGGGCTCCCCTTTCTCCACATCCTCTCCAACACTTGTTGTTTACTGTCTTATTGATTTTGGCCTTTCAAACTGGTGTAAGGTGGTATCTCAATGTGGTTTTGATTTGAATCTCCCTGATGGCTAATGATGATGAACATTTTTTCATATGTCTGTTAGCCAATTGTATGTCTTCTTTGGAGTAATGTCTATTCATGTCTTCTTTCCATTTTTTGACATGATTATCTGTTTTCATAGACATTATGCCCAATGAACCAGCCCCAAAGTTAAACCACAGGTAGGCACCTTTCTGTGCTTCATCCGTTCTTCAGACCCACGTCAGTGAATTGGTTCTGGTGCCATGGAACAATGGTCTTCAGTCTCGGCCGGGACTGTGTGTTTCCAGGTCCTGGGAAGCTTTATAAACATCAGAGCCTGCTCCTCTACCCCTGGCCATTTAAAACACAAAGAAGGGGCCCCTGGGGGGTGCAGTTGGTTGAGCAACTGCCTTCAGCTCAGGTCATGGTCCCGGCGTCCCGGGATCGAGTACCACATCGGGCTCCCAGCTCCATGGGGAGTCCGCTTCTCACTCTGACCTGCTCTCTCTCACTCTCTCTCTTTCCTAATAAATAAATAAAATCTTTAAAAAAAAAATAAAACACAAATAAAAGAAAAAAAATTATTCTAATTGGACAGTACTGCTCTGGACCTGCATTGGTGTTAACAAGCAACAATATCTTCTATGAATCTAGGATGTGTAGTCACTGACCTATGGAGAGCCACGAACATTTAGGATGGAATCAAATGCCTCCTAGAGAGAGGAAAAAGGATGGCAATATGATGTAATTTTATTTATTTTATTTTTTTAATTTAAATTCAATTAGCCAGCATATGATGTAATTTTGAAATGGTTTTTTTTTTTGTTTCTTTCAAGTTTTTATTTAAATTCTAATTAGTTAATATACAGTGTAATATTCATTTCAGGAGTGGAGTTTAGTGATTCACCAATTACATATAATAGCCAGTGCTCATCAAGAATGCCCTCCTTAATACTCAGCATCTATTACTACTGCTATTAGTACTTCCAGTAGTATACTAATATTAGTATTTTTTTTGTACTTAAATTTAGAGATTGTGAAGGGCTATTAAAATTATATTATCTGGGGTTTTTGTTTGTTTGTTTTATTTTCCTCAAGGTGCTTATATCTATCAAGGAGTAAATGTGAAACAAACCTTTTATACTATATTCTATTCTGTGATATTATATTATATTACATTTTAAGAGAATAGTACATAGAGTGTTCCAATGTAATCCAGTTCAAAGGACAGAGGTAAGGTTGAATGACTGCTACAGGAGCAAAAGGGGGCACTTCAGTTGGACTTATTAGTTATAATTTTCTCAGTAGAAATGGAGGAACTACGAAGAGGGTGGGATTCCAGATGAAAAAAGCAACACCAGTGTTTCATCCTTTTTACAGAGGAGGAAATTGAACCTTAGACTCATTGGATGGCTTACCACAGACTATTATTTGGTTTCATAGCCAATATTCTTCCTTCCTTTTTTTTTTTTTTAAAGAAAAGCTTTTTTTGTTTGTTCGTTTATTTGTTTAGTGGCCTTTTCACTGTATTATGTCACCAAAGGGCTGGGAACCTCTTGGGTATGGAGAAACTTTTCTCCACTTGCCAACTTTTTTTAGCCTTTTAAAAAAATGCATTTTTGAGAATACAGAGAAATAGATGGCATTTTATGGGGGTATATTTATAGGTCTTGTTAAGATGAGTTATATAAAGATGAGTCAACAATTAATCAATGCTAATATTATTTTGAGGAAATAGAAGCTTCTGTTGGGAAATAACCTGTACTTGGAAAGACATAGCTTACTTCATGTTGCTTAAAATTGTGCTCACACTAGAGAATATAAAATAAAACATCATTATAATTTGCATGTAGGCAAACAGCTTTTTGAATTCCTTTTTGATGTAAGTTATTCAGTGAAATAATATTATGTGGGTCTCTGTACAAACCGTAAGAGAAATTGACCTAGAACTGATTTTAGTGCCAGATTCTACAACAAACTTATTTATAATGAGTCATATTTTGAATTTATTTTTTGACTTTTAAAAATGCATCCAGTGTCTGTTGGAGTAGATTAACTCTTTGAAGAAACAAAGGCATTCACTTAATTCAAATGAGAAAGAGAATTACACAACAGAGATGATCACTATTACAGGATTCATTGTGGGATGTTTGAAACGAAGTGTGTGTACCCTGGATGGGAACATTGTCAAGAGTTGGTTTCATCGCTGATCTTTTGATGGTGTTTGTGTTTAAAACGCAGTTTCATCACTCTATCTGTGTGAACTTGGATGAACATTTAAATTTCTAAGCCTCTCTCCTCATCGTTAATGAGAATTTTATCTGGTTATTTTGAGGATTCAAATCCATGCCCAGCACATAATAAGAATTACTAAAGATCAGCCATATAAAGCAATCTTTCTCTTCTCCTTTGTTTTATTTTCTGAGACTTTGGAAGAAGGTTCTGGTATTATTTTCTGCTACAACTTGAGGTTTATGAAGGGAAAAGTTATAGTAATGACTCCTTTTTTGTGTCCCACCAAGTTGAGATTCACAACCAACTGGCAAAACCATCTCTGTGTTGGTTTGCACTATCAAAGTATTGCTAATGCACCATGTTTTAAAGGTTTGTTTTCCTTGGGCGCCAATGGCATGTCTACAATTGTAAGTTATGATCGAGTTGAAACATGTATTTAAAGCAGTGTCTGAGAGGGTGATTTAATACATAACATTAAAAATAGATGATCCACTTTGTAGATGAATAACTAACTATACATTAATTGCCATAGCATTTTAAGCATAAAAACAAATAGCAACATACATTTTAAAAAACTACAAGAAGGGTTCCTGACATAAATTCATAATTCTTCCTCTCTAGAAATTAGTAAAACCTCTGTTGCTATATAATGGAGAGTTTTGTTTTACTTCTGGAGTGACTACAGCTTTGTTGCTTCTTGACTCTTCGTCTGGATGATCCTGTGCTGTGTGTCTCATGCTATTTTCCTATTCCCTGGGTTGTGCTGAAGTCACTATCTTATACTCAGTTACCAAGTTTATACTGAGTCCCTGTTATTTAACAAGCATTATTCTAGGCATTGGAATATAGCATAAAAGTGAATAACAAAGCTCTCACATCCATAGATTTTCTAGAGCAGGAGACAGAAAACAAAATCCATACATAATTCCTTCAGGTAGTGCTAGCGCTACATAGAGAAGTTGGGTAGGTAGCAAGGAGGCTGCCATTTTTCAGTGAGATGTTCAGAGTCGTCTCTGAAGAGACCTTCTTGACTAGAGACCTGCTAAAAGGTCTGGGTGTTGGGGGAAAACTACAGAAAGTTTTATCTTCTTTCTGCAATTGCCTTACATTTCAAAGAGTGCTTACCAAATATCAGACAGAAAAATAGTTGCTTCCTGGGAGATATTCTGTAAAACTTTCATAATTGGCATTCACTCATTAATGATGGTTTTTCTGTTTATCCTCTACCTCTGTCTCTCTGCCTTCCTCATCCTCTCTCTGCCCGCCCACCTGTCTCCTACCTTCTTTCCTTTCTTTTCTTTCTTTACCTTCCTCCCTTATATTTCTCTGGCTCTTGTCATCTGGAAATTCATTATCTATTTCATGACTCCTATTTAGAGAATTCACCAGCTGTAAAGGAAGAATTCAAAAGATGTGATGGAAAAGACTGAAATACTTATTTTGGAAGTGACTATATAGAAATAAACTTAATTATACATGGTAAGGTCATTATAAATCTTTTTACTGGTTATTATTTTGATACTTGGATTAAGCTCAGGTGAAATTTTATTTTGAAGACTGTAAGAAATAGCTAGGAAAAAGAAAAGGCAAATATCCATACAAATTTTTATATTTTTAAAGGTTATCTGCAGAAACTCTAAGTATTTGTTTCTCTGTAACAAAATAAAATATATTCATCTTTTTATACACTGTGATTATATTTATTTAACAAATATAGCAAAGAAAAAAGTTTATATATCAGAAAAATGTTATTTTCCTGTACTGATTCAGCCAAGCCCTATCCTGTTTATCTGAAAGCAAAATAGCTATGTGAAATATGAAAAATTCAGTCAGTAATTTAATATTACCCAGGTAGATAAATGCTACCATTTGTTGTATATCGACATGTACACAATAACATTTCTGTAACATTCATTTATTAAAACAAATTTAGAAGGTTCTCTTTGCCTGAACCTTTCAGAGCAGTTTCTCAAAGTAACTTTACCTAAGGTTAGTTAGCTACCAAACCCCCCAAAATCAGGATTTTTAGAGCCTTTCTACATTATAAAAATCACGTTCTTTGTCATACATATTCTCCCCAGAAAAACAAGCAAGCATGGGCAGTATGCATGGAGGCCACACAAAGAACTGAATCAGCCAGCCACTATTTTTCCTAGAATTGACCCCAGATGTAGAAAAAGATTCAGTTTCCATCAGAGTAGTATTTTAAGTTAGATGGTGGTACTTTACCCAAAGTCAAATCAGTTGTTTTGACTCCCATTTTCTACAAATTAATTTGGTTTTTAAACTCTATTCATGATCTACTAAAGGCCTTTAGAACATGATATTGAATTTTACTTGTAGACTATTCCATTTCACAATGACACCAATTCTTTTTTTTTTAGGATTTTATTTATTTAATTGAGAGAGAGAGAGAGAGAGAGATCGAGACAGAGCCCAAGCAGAGGGAGCTGCAGGGAGAGGGAGAAGCAAGCTACCTAATGAGCAGGGAGCCTGTGATACGGAGCTCGATCCCAGGACCCTGGGATCATGACTGGAGCCGAAGGCAGAAGCTTAACTGACTGAGCTACCCAGGCGTCCCATGACACCAATTCTTTAGCTTAATATTTAAATGTCAGATCAATGACTAAAAACAGAATCCTTGGCTAATGTAAGAAATTGCTTAATGAGCTTTATATAGATTACTTATATTTTCCATGGCAGGATGAGTAAATGTAACAAATCCTTTTGCAAAACTCACTGTTCATTATAGAGATATGTATCAGTTTCAGTCTTGTTTATAAAATATGCATCTTATTATAATCTTTTTGTTGAGAATCTTACCTGATTTTTTATCATTAAAGATTTTAGATTAAAATGTTTAGATTTAGATTAAAGATTTAGATTTGTAAAGATTTAGATTAAAATGTTAAAACACTTGCTTTATTATTTCTCAGGCCATTTACCATTTATTTATTTACATTTTAAGGGTTTTATTCATTTATTTGAGATAGAGAGAGGACGAGCAGGAGGAGAGGTAGACAGAGAGGAAGAAGCAGGCTTCCCACTGAGCATGGAGCCTGACACTGGGCTTGATCCCAGGATCCTGACATCATGACCTGAGCTGAAGGCAGACGCTTAATGGATGGAACCACCCAGATGCCCCTAAATGATAAATATATCATTTATTTTTATGTCATCATTTTTAAATAAAAGTTATATTTTTTCTATAATAATCATTTTTAGAAAGGATTATTTGGTTCTTGATTATGTGCCATAATTTTTTCTATTGTAGGAAACAATCAGCTATAAGATGTACCACTGAAATAATAATAGATTAAGTATGCCAAACACTTTTAAGGCAAATCTCAATTTCAGATATGCTAAAATGTGAAAAAATGCATTTTTTAAATGTAAGAAATATGGTAATTTTTGCCTGAGGATTTTTAATGACTCGGTTCAACTGAGTTGGCAAAACCTCTGGAAACTGATTCTTATTTTTAACACGTATCTAGAATTCTCAGAGCTAGTGAAAATCCCAAGTGATAGATATGTGTTAAAAAGTATTCTCACTTTCTATCTCAATCTATGAAGCAAGAAACACTAAACCCTTTTTCACAAACCTTTTGTAACCCTGTTTCCTTCTTCATAAACAACACACATAAAATATGATACTTGCTTTTCTGCTCACTACCTCCAAATATTTGTCACACCCTCAGGGAAGCATATCTTTATTTGACAAAGTTTTTTTGGCTTTAATTTTCAATCGTTGTACAATGAGTATTATATTGCCCTGAATATTACCTCAGAATCAAAGCTTTGTTAAGGCACGGGCTCTGTTAACAACTTCCTTTCCAGTCCGCAATATTGTCCTGACAACCAGTAGGTATTTAATAAATAGTTATTGAATTAGTAAATTAAAAAGGTCTGGTTATTCTCTATTAATATTTTTAATATATGCATACAAAGAGTATTAGAAAGAGCAAAAATAAGTGCAAAAGCAGAAGTAATTTATGACTTGGTCCTTCCAGTGAGTCAATCTGTGACATTATGATGCTTCCATTGTTAAGTTTTTTTCTCTTCGTATTACACCTGTGGATGTTGTTTAGTATTTGATAGTCCGCTTTGTTTTCCACATGCTCTGCATTTCTCTTCACCTCTTCCCTTTGGATTTTGTATAATAAAGCAATCTCAGCAGCAAGTGTGGTGTTCTGAGTGCTGTTGGTACTTAGGCCTGACTCCAGGTAGAACTTCAGTTAGAACGGGGCTCCTCCCTCCAAACCAGATACAAAGTGGTTGCACGGTGTGAATTAGGAGCAAATTCATTTTCCTCTAAAAGAATAACAGTCCACGAGTTCTAACTGTGCTTCTCAGCTTCTGACATCCAGTGTGAGAGAAAAGAATGAAGGGGCACCGTATCTTTCTCTCCAGGCCAGGGTTTTGATGTGGAGGGTTAAAAAGAGTGGTCTGATTCACTTCAAATTCCTCCAAATCTGCAGGAACCTGAGTCCTTTTCTTCTGGTCATGGGAGAATCAGTCCTTCTGTCAACACCTACTGCTCTCCAGACACTATGCTGAGTAGAAGAATTAGTCATGGCCCCTACGTAGGAGGACCTCTAAAGAAGTTTATAAACAGCCATAATATAAAGTGGAAAGTGATGAATGTCACAAAGGAAGTACAAACAAAATTGTATGGATGTTCCCAGAAGGAAGAAAGAACTTTTTGTTGGGTGATTATGGAGGTCGGTGGCGTGGTGCTGACTTAGAATTATGGGATAGATGCAGATATGTAAAAATTAAAGAGAGATTTTTAGACCAAGGGTAAATGAGCAAAAACGTCAAGTCTTCCACTTGGTTGGAGCCTATGAAATTTATAAAGGGAAAATATTTTAAATATTGTCATTAAAATGTGTTTTTTTATTGGCTTAAGTACAAGTTATGAAATTATTGCCTCAACTTCAAACCCATTTTTCTATCCTTGTTTTCCGATGATGATGGAGCTGGCTCCCCTTTTTTTTTTTTTTTTTTTGGCTACTTACCATTTCTGTGAGCAGCATCCCACCATCGTACCTCCCTCTGCCAGTGGCATTAGCCGAATCCAGTTTTCAGTTTATCCAACAGTTGCATTACCAGCCTCAGGCTTCCCCCTCAGAGACACCAGCTAGCCAACGTCTGTTCCTCAGGTTGCCGGGTTGCAGGCCTAGGGGCCTCTTTCTGAGCTTAGTTCAGCCTCAGCTGAGCAGTCTCAGTGCCTGGAGATACTTCTCCAACCTCCTCGCTTTTTCCCTCCAGCCCAAGAGGTCCTACCTCCTTCTAAGAGTTACTGCCTCCGTGAGCCTGTAGTGTTTTTCTTTCCTTTTATCCTCTCAGTTAGCTAGTTAAAAACTTTGCACTAGCCTAACAGATCTTTACTTAAATTCACTCTATTCAAATAACTGATATGATTTCTGTCCCCTGACCAGATCCCGACTGACACAATGAATGAATGAACATGTAAACGACAATATTGGCAACAATTCCCGCATCCCAAAATTCTCTTAGAATGATCGCTAGAGAATTCTTATTTATTTCTACATTTACAAAAAAGTGTTAAACACCTATATCAACAAAATAAAAACACGGCCTATTCTAACAGTTTGTTGCTAATTAAAACGCATATAGTACTTAAATATTTTTTTCTGTATCGGTCTTCTGGGGTCAAAAGGTATTCATTTTCCAAAGATGAACATTATATAAGATGAGCACAGGATGCTCTGGATTAATCATTTTAAAGCACTTACAAAGTTTTCACACATGATCCCTCTATCATTCTCCAATTTTACTACCATATCCTTTGACCGAAGTACTGCTTGAGGGTTGGTGTCTGTGTGTTTAATTGGCAACAAGGCAAATGGTGGAGAGCAGTGAGCTTACTTAATCTTCCCCAACCCCACCAGGTGCTCACGGTCCCCTGAGTGTTGAGGAGATCTGTCCATAGAGATTCTTCAGCAGAGAAGTTGCACATTTGTTTGGGAGGGCACATTTCCTCAGGCCAAAAATATGGATTTTCCCCCAAATAATATATTATACATTTTAATATATATATTCTTTTTTTAATCATGGTTTCTAAATAAATTTGTTATCTCTGGGAATCATATGTTGCATAACATCTTGAATTATTTGTATTATTATTATTATTATTATTTACCTAATCTGGACATACACTATTTGATTATTATATCAAGATTGTGAGGCCAGAATATGAAAAACATTTCACTTTATCCATTGTTTTGGTATATTATATTACATATAATTTGGGAAATACCTTGACAAAAATACTTACTAAGTATATGTTTTGGTATGGAGACTATGAAAAGTTGCAACAAGTTATTCATTTGTACTTCATTATTTGCAGATAGCTATGTGATCATACCTGTTTGATTAGGTACATTTTGAGTAAACTTAAAGTTGCCAATGAAATATTATGAAAACATGTAATCCAACTGTATAATTGTGAAAGAATGGGTTTACTTGCTTACAAATAGTCTTTGTGTTACACTCAAGTGTCTATAATTTGAGTTAATTAAAGGAGTTCTGTAGCTGTCTGATACTTTTTAAGCAAGAGTAGTGCTACCATTAGTCTTTGCTGCAAAATCAAATTACCACAAATTTAATAGCTTAAAACAACAAAGATTTCTTCCTGTGTGATTCCATGAGTTAGAAGTGTGATGGGGCATGATTGGACTACAATCTAGATGTCAGTCGGCCTGTGTTTTGGAAAATCCATTCCTCATCTCTTTCAGCTTCTAGAGACTTCCCGTGTTCCTTGGTTTATGAATTCCTTCCATCTTCACAGCAGCAAAATTGCATCTCCATGCATCTGACCCTTCTTATGCTGTCACATCTCTTTCTGACAGCAAGGAAAGATCTTCTACTTTTAAAGACTAGTGTGATTAGATTGGGCTTACTGGATAATCCAGAATAATCTTCCTGTCTCGATGTCCTTAACTTTAATAATATCTGTAAAGTCCCCTGTGCCATGGGAAGTAACATACTCATATTACTGGGGATAGGACATGGCTCTTTCGAGACCATTATTCTGCCTACCTCACTATCTAACTCATTTTTTGATTTACGTCCAATGTAGAATTCCCATGTCAAAAAGAACAGATGGTTTGTGCTCCAATGTAGAGAGAATCATTTACTGTTTAACCTCATTTTAATACTGTAATTCTGATCTAGGTAGGGATGGATAAAGAGGTGGGGAGAAAAATGGTTTAGATTCAACCACAAGACTTTTTAAAACTATAGACTTACTTTTTCCAATGAAATCAAGAATTTGATGTATATCTCTACCTCCATCACCTCTTCTCCAATTCTTCCATACAATACTACTTTCATGAGCCTGTGTTATTAAAAGGATTTTGTTAGGGTCATCTGTTTGGGGGATAGAAAAAAAAAGATGAGGAGATCTCTTGACTGGGAGAGTCCTCCTCCTCAAATGAGGAGATCTATTTGACTTCTTTGGTACTATTAACTCTGACTTGATTTAGAAAGAATAAAAGAAATCTGACTCAGCTAAGAACTTGTTTGCTATGTTTTAATCTTTCAAAATGATCTAAGTAAACATTCTCAAAGTTTGAAAGTCTTATGACTATTTAATAATGTGCTCTTTGTTTTGTTTAGTCTTCTTAGACAAGCCAAAAGCACTGACATTTGTATTTCTAAAACTCTTTCTTAAAGTTTAACAAATTGCTTTAAATTGTTTCCCTGGATGAAAGCAGGGCCACACATTTGCAGATAATTGAGCTAATGAAATATGGGAAATTTTCTGAAAATGCCCCATTATTAAACATTATAGGAATTCAGAAGCACTTGGATTAAACAAACTACCACATTGGTTTAGAAAAAAAGCTGAGGGAAAGGACTGGTTTTAATTTAAAACTATTAACTATATATTATTAAGTAAGTTTCTGTCACCAAGCTGGAAAAATTTGTATCTTCTAATAATTTGAACTTCTAATATCCCTGGGAATGGAGTTGTTAACTTTACATTTAATCACAGGGAGAAAGCATTTGACAAAATACAACATCCTTTCATGATAAAAACCTTTAATAAATTGGGTATAGAAGGAATATACCTCAACATAATAAAGGCCCTATATGACAAACCTACAGTTAGCATCATATTCAATGGTGAAATATTGAAAACATTTCTTCTAAGATCAGCAGGAAGGTAAAAGTGTCCACTCTCATCTCTTATTCAGTATGGAAGTCCTACCTAGAACAACCAGACAAGATAATGAAAGACATTCAAGTCAGAAAGAAAGAATTAAAACTGTATATATAGATGATATAACCTTATATATGGAAAATCCTGAAGAATCAACCAAAAAGCAGTTGGAACTAATCAATTAACTAAGCAAAGCTTCAGGATATAAAGTCAATATACAGAAATCAGTTGCATTTTTATACACCACCAACAAAATATCTAAAAAGAAATAAAGAAAACAACCTTACTCACAATAGCATCAAAAACAAGGACTACTAGGAATACTAGGAATAAACTTAACCAAAGAAGTAAAAGATGGGAACAGTAAAAAAGTACAAGACTTGGATGAAGAGAATTGGAGAAGGCACAAACAAATGGAAAACTATCGTGTATTCATGGACCAGAAGATTTAATATTATTAAAATGTCCATACTACTTGAAGCCCTCTATAGATGCAATTAATTATCAAAATTATCAAAATTCCAATGGCATTTTTCTTATAAATACAACAATCCTAAAATTTGTACAGAAGCCAAAAAGATAATGAATAGCCAAAGCAATTCTGAGAAAGAAATTCAAAGCTAGAAGCATCACATTTCCTAATTTCAAACATACTACAAAGCTGTAGTAGGCAAAAGAGTAAGGTACTGCCATAATAACAGATTCATAGACCAATGAGATAGAATAGAGAATCCATAAATAAATCCCTGCACAGCAAAAGAAACAATTAAAAAAATGAAAAAGTAAACTACAGAACGAAAGGATGTATTTACAAACCATATATTATAAAAGTGTTAATATCCAAAATATATAGAGAACTCATACAACTCAATAAGAAAAAACACAAAAAATCCTATTAAAAAATGGGTAGAGAAATCAAATAGACAGTTCTCCACAGAGGACAAACAAATGGCCAACAGATACATGGAAAGATACTCAATTATCACTAATCATCAGGGAAACTCAAGTCAAAACCACAACGAGATATCACCTCACACTTGTTAGAATGACTATTATCAAGAAAATAGTAAATAAGTATTGGCAAAAATATGAAAAAAAAAAAAAAAACGCCCTGTGAACTGTTTGTGGAAATGTAAATTGGTGAAGCCACTGTAGGAAATAATATGGAATGCCTCAAAAAATTTAAAATGAAACTACTATATGATCCAGCAATCCCGTTCCTGGATATAGACCCAAAGGAAATGAAAATAGGATCTTAAAGAGATATCTGCACTCCCATGTTTATTGTAGCATTATTCACAATAGTCAAGATATGGAAATAATCTAAATGTCAGTCAATAGATGAGTGGATAAAGAAAATGTGATATATGTGTATATATCATATATATCTGATTTTGCATAGAAATAATCATTTCAAATAGGAAACACTGAAGATGACTCGTGTTCTGAATTGGAAGTATTTTAATTATTAGCATAGTCATGAATTGAAATTATATTTTGATGATAGGTATTTTTAAGAGATTTTTCTCAAAAGAATAACAAAGTCATGGTTAATAATATTTCAAAGAATTATTTAATATTGAAAAATATATAAGTAATCCTCTTATTATTTTCCATGGTTCGTTGAAATTATATGAACATATCGATTGCTGATGATTTTAATCGGATCTGTACATTTTTCTTCAGTTGTTAGTAAATAAGAATCAAAGAACCAGCCATTACTTTACTTTCAGAAGTTACATAATGCAGGAAAAGAAATAAATAAAAGTAATCATTCTCTGAGAATTTTCCTTGAGGTTTTTTAAAAATTAATGCTGGCTAGTAGATGTCAGGAACTATGATTTCAGGCATTTTCAGGTTAATAAAGGCATGTAAAACTGGATATGATGATAAATACTAAACTTTTAAAAACTTAACTTTTTAGATAAACTAGAACCAAAGAAAATGTTCCTATCTTTTCTGATAAAATTTTCGCCTGGCACCACCGTCTGTTAATTAACACCGTTCTAAACAAAGATGGCTGCCCGGCACAAAAAGTAGGAGATCATGATTTGCTTAGAATGACAGCACAGTCAGCTGTGGAAAGCACGGTCACCGTGAAAAAATATTTTCCTCCCACATAAACAAATTGCAGCAAGAAAACAAAAGTTTTTTTTTTAAAGGTAAAAAATCTTGTTGTAAAGAGGATAAACTTTGGGCGCCTGGGTGGCTCAGTGGGATAAGCTCTGCCTTCCGCTCAGGTCATGGTCTCAAGGTCCTGGGATCAAGCCCCGCATCAGGCTCTCTGCTCAGTGGGGAGCCTTCTTCCCCCTCTCCCTCTGCCTGCCTCTCTGCCTACTTGTGATCTCTTTCTTCCTGCCAAATAAATAAAATAAAATCTTAAAAAAAAGTGGATAAGCTTTATTAAATTATCGAAGTGTTAATTGGAAACATTAATGTTGAATGGACACATGTGTATCTTGTGAAAAAGTTAATTACCCATTATATATATTTACTCTGTACAAGAACTATTTTAAATGCTTTACATTTAATTCTCATCACAATTCTATGATGCAGATACTATTATTATCCCACTTTACAGACAGGGAGACTGATGCACAAACAGGTACGTATCTGACTCAGGCTTCCATAGCTAATATATGGTAAAGCTAAGTGTTGAACCCACATAGAGAGGTTCTAGAATCCATGCACTTAAACCCTGGGAGATACTGAGGTTTGAGAGGAAATTGAGGTTCAGGGATAGTGCACCATTTCAATGATATTTGGCACACTAAAGTGTTTGTACTTGTGATGTGTCACATTTGCTGTGAAGCCAGACCTTATTTGAATTTCATTAGCACAAGTCGTGACCATCTATAGGATCACTGATGCTACAAAATTAAAAATAGTTACTATTTTCAAAGGAAAAAAAAACTTGGACCTTTAAATTGGAAAATTTTTGGTCTCCACATCTTCAGTTTAAAAAAGGACTAAAATAAATTCCAATCATACATCTCATCCAGAAAGGACTGGCAAGCTTTAGCAACAAAAATCAGAGTCCACCCAGAATTCATAAGTTTGGCATTTTGAAGAAAATGCAAATTTTCTGCTATTTTATCCCACTCCCTTTGGCAAAATACAGCTTCCATTCTCCAAAGTAATTATCTTTACCAACACTGCTTGCAAAAGGCATGTAGAAATTAAGAGAAATGGCATGCAGACAACATTGTTAATCTAACTAAAGTGACTGTGGGATAATAGCAGATGACTATTAGCAAGTATGTATTTTAAAAATTTAGACAACACTCAAAAACAGCCAGGTTTTTCCATTTTCCCCTTTATGCCTTTGATTTAAACTTCACTTCAAAAAAATCTACAAAGCAGTAAACCTGAATTAGAAGTGGTTTATTAAAGGGAATTTAGTAGCACCAAATTTTATATATATATATATATATATATATATACCTTTTCTATGTACTATGAACATAGGGGAGAAAGATTATTTTGAAAAGCAAATTTAAAAGTCTGCTGTGTAAGAAGTTATTTTGCAGTATTTTTCGTTGTCAAACATACATAACATATTTATGATTTTTACCATTCGTAAGTGTACTATTCAGTGACGTTGAATGTGTTCACAATGTTGTAAAAGCATCACCGCTATCTAAAACCTAAAGGCTTTTCATCTCCCCACCAAAATGTCTACCCATCAGGCAATCTCCCTCTCCTCCCCACCAGTCCCTGAGACTTCTATTTTGCTTTCTGTCTCTACAAATTTGACAGGTCTAGGTATTCTAAAAATCACATTGTTGACTTTTTTTTCCTCTTTTCTGAGGAACCACCACACTATTATCCACATTGGCCACACCATGTTACATCCCCGTTAGCAATGCCCAATGGTCCCAATTTCTCCATATCCTCATCAGCACTTTTCTATTTCTAAAATGGTAGCCATCCTGGTAGGTGTGAAGTGATATCTCACTATGGGTTAATTTGAATTTACCTCATTTCTGCTGATGTTGAGCATCTTTGCATGTACTCTTGGCCATTCGTACATCTTTTTTTTTTTTTTTTTAAGATTTTCTTTTTTTATTTGAAAGGAAGGGAGACAGGATGAGAGAAAGAGAGAAAAAAATGAGCAGAAGGGGGAGGGACAAAAAAGGAGAGGGAGAGGCAGACCCCTCTGAGCAGGAAGCCCAATGCAGGGCTTGATCCCAGTACACTGGGATCATGACCCAAGCCAAATGCAGATGTGTAACAGACTGAGCCACCCATGTGCCCCACCATTTGCACATCTTTGAGGAAATGTCTATTCATGCCCATTGCCCCTTTTAATTGGCTTGTTTGGATTTTTGTTGTTGTTGAGATGTAGGAGTCCTTTATAGACTCTAAATTTTAATCCTTACCAGATATATGATCTGCAAATATTTTCTCTCATCAAATAAATTGTCTTTTTGCTTTCTTGATCATACCCTGTAATTGTACAGGGTTCTTAATTTTGATGAAGTCCAATTTATCTGTTTTTCTTTTGCTCCTATAATTTTGGTGCTTTTATCCATGAATGTGAGGTATCTTTTCATTTATTTAGGTTTCCTTTAAGTTTTGCATTATTTTATAGTTTACAGTGTTCAAGTCTTTCACCTCCGTGGTTAGATTTATTCCTAAGCATTTGATTCTTTCAGGTACTATTATAAATGCAATTGCTGTCTAATTTCCTTTTGAGATGATTCAGTGCTGGCGTAGAGAAATACAGCTGATGTTCGTGTGTTGAGCTTAATACCATACAAGTTGAATGAATTTGTTGATTACATATAATAGATTTTTTGTGGATTCTTGGGATTTTTACAATGTTAGATTTTTTTTAAGGATTGTCTGTAGGTGAGGTCTGAACCCTGGTAACCACTGACCTGCCTTCCAACACTGTAATTTCGTCATTTCAAGACTGTCGTGTACATGGACGCACACAGCATATAGTCTTTTGAGATTGGCAGTCAGTAAGTTCAGGTTCAGAACGCACCCCCTGGCTGATTTTGTGGGCTGTGGTTCAAATGTTAACTTAATTTTCAGAAACTTTTCTGTGCTATGGTGGACTGCTCTGTTCATGTGCTTTCCGGAGGCCAATTTGAAACATGAGTGATTTTACACACTGTAGTTAAGTTCTCAAATAATTTGCTGTGTGGATTCCAGGCAGTTCCATGCAAGGGCGCTTGTAATCTCCCCAGGATTTGGACACATAAACTTTCTCTGGCTCCTCCTTCTGGGTAGTTCTGTCTTCAGTGTCTTGTTCTAAGGGGCTAAGGTGCCAGCTATTTGCTGTTTTCCACTTAGCGCAGGCCAGAATGGTAGCGGTGCTCTGCCTCGCAGTTCCCATAGAGCCAAGCGGGCAGAAGGAAGGGCGAGGCATCAGCTCCCAGTGCTACAGGGTGAGAGCGGTCAACAAGGCTGCACCTTGCATGCTTCTCTACACCCAGACATGAGGGAAAATTGTCTCTACTCATGAAATTGCAGGCTGAGGACAGTGGGCAGGGCTCCATCCTACAGTCTCCATGACTGGTGGGAGTGGAAGAGGTAAGCATGGGTAAAAAGTTCTATTCTGCAGAGCTGACTTCTTTCTGGTCCTGAAGCTGTGACTGCTTCATGATTCCGTCTGTCTAATTTTTCCTTGCACTGCCCGTTGCTTCTTAATTTTTTTAACCAACTCCTATAAGGGTTAGGTCAGAGTTTATCTCCTGTTCATACTGCATTCACTCTAGCACTGCCTTTGGGGCTAAGGGTTGCTTGATGAGGAAATTCTTGAGAGAAGTTGACTTGTGTCTCTGGATTTAACCACATAAATGAACATAGAGAATGAGGCTTGCTTCTTGCATGGAGATTTCTGGGGGCAGAAGGCCTGATAGCAGTAGAGACATAGGGACATTGAGCCCTAGGAAAAAGAGGAAAGGGTGAAGCACCACTCCAAGAAGTTTCTGCAGCCCAAGAAGGGTACATAAAAACACCTCTGATGTTCCTGTGGTTCTATCTGAAGGAGCAGGGAAGGGGAGGAGACCAGAAGAGTGGACACCTGGACAGACACCCAGAGAGGACTTCTCTATCGCATGAGAAGGTCATCGCTGCAGATGTCATTTTTATACTCGCTTCACTAAGACCTCAGCTCCAGTCAGACTAGCTATCTATCTCTATCTTGCATGCGCCACAGTCTTCCAAGACTAAGGGCTTTTGTACTTATTTTCTCCATCTGGATTGCTTTGGTCCCCGAGCTTTCATATGGCTTCCTGTCATTCAGACTTTCTAAAGTAGCTTCCTCCTCTATTGTTATCTTTATTATACATCTCCCTAATATTATCTTTATTACACATATAACTATCTATATTTATTTGTAAAATTTTTTATTGTCTATCTCTTACCACCCAGACTATTCATGAGAATACAAACATCACCTGTCTTATTCACAACTGTAACCCCCACATCTAGAATGGTGCCTACCAATAGCAGGTTCTCAACATGTATTTATGGAATAAATCATAATCATGTCTTTTTAAGGATCAGTCGTTATTTAACCCATTGGCCACCTGCATAACCTATGCAAATAGGAATCATTTTACATATAAGTTTAATTTTCCAGTATTTTTATTAATAAATTCTATAACATATTCTTCATTTTCAGTCTATATTCTCAGTTCTAGGATTCATCTCTGTGAAAGGATCTTTTAGTGCAATACTGTCGATAAGCACACCAAGACTGCACCTGGATAACATTAAGAAAACAAATTAAAATAATATATTAACTTCAGTGTATTGGTTGGCAAATAGCTCATTTGAAGCACTGGGAACTTTTTTTCAAATACAGAATTAGCATAATTGACTGAATATTTTTTTTTATGGGATCCGATTAACTGAGATAATGTGTAAAGCACAATTTTTTAAAAAATATTTTATTTACTTAAATAACAGAGAGACAGAGAGAGAGATCACAAGTAGGCAGAGAGGCAGGCAGAGAGAGAGGGGGAAGCAGGCTACCTGCTGAGCAGAGCGCCCCCATGCGGGGCTCGATCCCAGGACCCTGAGATCATGACCTGAGCTGAAGGCAGAGGCTTTAACCCACTGAGCCACCCAGGTGCCCCAATTGACTGAATATTTTGACAAATATTGACATAAAACAACAATGGTAGATTAAAGAACTAGCTTGATTCATCAATTTAGTGAGACTATTCAAATTTGCTTTTAAAAATTCATTAAATTGTCCACATTAATACACTGACAGACATTTTAGCTAAACTAATTAGAGTCAGGTAGATTCTGATTTCAAAGGTTTAGAGTTGACAACAAAATACAGTCAATTCTCATTATTCATGGTAGTTATAGACTACAAAGTTATCTTGAGCACTAAATTAGTCAATAGTGAATTATTACTCCTTGGGGAAATGCAGGGTGAGGTTTCTGTGAGTCTGCCATCAAAACAAATTGACAACTGATCAACATGTAACCTTAGGTGTCTTTAAACACACCTAATTTAGTATACATTGTTGATTTGTTAACATTGAATGCAAGACCCACAGGACTATGACTCATTTCTGAACCAAACTTATTTAACACATGTGTTTTCCCCTTAAGGCATATTACAATCTTCTTGTGTTTGGAAACGCGAGAGAGCCCTTCAGCAATATGTACAGGGGCCATTTTAAACAGCCAAATCACCAACAAACAGCACACGCAGCAAATGTGGCACTAAAGAGACTGTGAAAAGGACACGCTTGTTTAGAGTGTGAGATCTGAAACAAGAAGGCAGAGCATTGCCTTTGTTTGACCCCAGCTGATGAAATGTACGTTGGGTGACTCAAATTTTTTGCAGTAGTGCACATGTCTGTGAGTGACCGTGAAACCATGATGGGTATTGATTGGGGGTTACAAAGAAATTTTAGTAAGTAGGTTGATTGGCAAATACAACATGTGTGAATAATGAAGATTGTATGAACTTTAAATCTATGGTCCTGAGGATTTCTGAGAAATGAAGTCTCACTCATAAATAACTAAAGAGCAAATAATTTGACAGTCACACTTGACTATACAATTATACTTATTTAACAAATTTTACAATAATTTCAGGTATTAATAACTTGAAAGATCCCGTAAAGTCTCCGGCTCCAGAAGTCTCCAGCTTCTTAGTAACTTTAAGTAGAAGAAAATCCAAAAGATCTACAAGTAAGATAGGGGTACCATTTACACTCTCATGTGTGGGGAAAAATATTCTTAAGAACGATAGCGTCAGAGTGGGAATTTCTCAGTTATTTTCAGTTTCTACAGGATAAGTGTTATCAGTTGATGTCAATTAAAAAAAGAAAATGACAACAGATTTTTTTCTTTCAAAATAAGAGCAAAATAATTTGTAAATAATTTATAAAATAATTTATAAATAAAAAATAAAACACTAATTAAAAAGAACAAGTGTTCAGAAAGAAACTGTACAGACAAATAATACAAGCCTTAAGTCATGGCTGAATGAAGAGACAAAGGTCACAATTTCTGATTACAGAAATTAACAAAAAGAGGCTCTGTTTGCTAATGACGAAAGAGCTTGGCATTCAATGTTAAATGTCATAACCTTTGTTTCTCTTTTTTTTGTGCTGGTTTCAATTGGTACAGCATGTCATCTGTAAGAAATATCAATGTGTTTGACTAAAAATAGGACTCTGAAAAATGTTTTTTCTTGAATATAAATTTGAAAACAGCCAGCCATTTAGAAAACTAAAATCAAGGTCTTCAGGCAGGACTTAACTTTACTAAAATCTGCTACACACTCTCCTGAAATGAAATGTGAGTTTTAAAATTATTTTTGATAATTGCAGAAAAAACAGTGCATCTGCTTTAAAGAAGAAAACCCCAAAGTGACATGTGAAAGAAATCAAAAGACTATTTGTCTGATCTTGACTAAACCACGTAAGTTCATCCAAAAAGTTAGGGAGGAAACCGTGAATGCTAGTATTTATTGAGTAATTGCAAAGTGCTGGACACTGTTACAGTGCCTGCGATACAGGTGCCATTTTTCCCGCTGACAGATCAAGAAACCAAGGCACTGAGAGGTTGGGTATCTTGTCATTTCGTACATCTCAGAGGTGGCGGAGAGGGGATGGCAAGCTAGGCCCTCTGATTTCAGAGCCCAAAGCCCTTGATGTGGCCCTCTTGTGATGTGAAATGCCATTACCATAAGTAGAAGAAAAATGAATATGAAAGTATTTTTAAAATGATGAAGTATTCCACACAAACTAGAAACATGATGATGACAGCTGTGGACCCTATTAAACGTGAGGGGACTGTGGAGATGTCCAGAGTCCTGTAAGGACATATAATCTAGCCTTAGATGTGGCATTCTAACTGAGACCCTTCAGATGAATACTGACTAGCCATAAAGTGTGTATGTGTGTAAGTGTGTGTGTTATTCCTGACAAAGAAAACCGGTTGTGAAAATGTCCTGGGATGGAAAGGAATCAAAGGAAGCCAGTGGGACTAGAGTTTAGTGTGCACATCTCTGCTGTTGGGGGCAGTGATGGATAGAATGTGGCAAAGTGTTCCTAAACTATAGATATTTTTATTTACCTAAAATTGGCTTATTTGATACAGTGAAACCCCAATACTTAGGATCGGAATCTGTCTGTCATCAAACACTATTGGTTTTCATGTTGGAGGTAGACAGGTAGACTCACCAAGACTGGGTGAGTCTTGTTACCTTTTTATTTCTAAAACAATCACATCTGACACTTCATACACTTTACAATTATCAAGTGTTCTGGGCTCAAATGCCCAGTGAAATGAACTTCAGTTCATTTCTTCAAGAATCATTCAGATTCTTTTTTTAAAATTTTTTTTTAATTAACATATAATGTATTATTGGCCCCAGGGTACATGTCTGTGAATCATCAGTCTTACACATTTCACAGCACTCACCATAGCACATACCCTCCCCAATGTCCATAACCCGGCCACCCTATCAGTCTTAAAAAAAAATGGATTTAGCTCAATGAGCTGAAAGTTAACTGAGTGGACTGCTTTGACCTTTTTTTTTTTTCCCCCTCTGTATGTGTTATTCCTCAAATTGTGGTAGCAATATTCCCTGGCTAAGTGGAATGATATTGGGATACACAAAAGTTTAGGAAAAGAAGTTCTATTTCTTTAACACTAAAAATGTCACATTAACTTCAGTTAGAAGGAAAATAAGGAGATTGTTCATATTGACCAACCTCCAATTTATTTGTAAATGTCTATATAACAAATACATTTATGTTCAATGAGTAATTAGATTTACTCTTTTGTTAGTGGGGAACTTTATCTCTTAAGCCCAATGGTCACCTTGTTTACCATTATTTACCACTGTCAATCCATCTACCATTGCAGGAAGAAAAGACTAGCTTTAAAACCCCAGAACTACATGAAAAGTGCTTGCCCAGGAGAGCAGAAAATAACTGTATGGGTAGGCTCTGAGAATATTATAATGCCTCATTCCTGAAAGACAAGTTTGTCACTCAACAAATCAGCCGTCTTTTTACTTTTGATTACATGAACACCTATTTTCTCCTACAAATTAGTTTAATTTCCAGCCACAGTTTTCTTCATTGCATGTTTATAAACGTGCTTGATGCTGGGACTTTCCTGATGAGATAAAAAGAAAAATTCTGAGAGCTTTCTGTGTGTGATTTTGGGTTGTTGTTCACTGATAGCTTAAAGATACAGTCTTGTTGAATTTATGGTCTCAGTTGGGAATGTGGCTCAGTAGATAAAAACAGGAACTTTGTATATAACTTTTAAAAAAGGTTTTATTTATTTATTTGACGCAGAGATAGCACAAGTAGGCAGAGCAGCAGACAGAGGGAGGGGGAGAAGCAGGCTCTCCGCTAAGCAGGGAGCCCGATGTGGGACCCGATCTCAGGGCCCTGGGATCATGACCTGAGCTGAAGGCAGCCACTTAACCACTGAGCCACCCAGGAGCCTCTGTATATAACTTTGAAATCAGTAAAATGCAACTAAGTAAAAATTAACTGAATCCTGTAGGGCTGTGGCAGGCAGAGTGCTTTGATGGTGAAGTGCCCAAAGTGAGCTTGAAGATGGTGTTACTCCAACCTTAACTGAGAAATTGGTAGTTAAGTAGCAGACGTCAATGTGAAGGCATAAGGCATATGCAAATATTTGAAGGATTATATAGTGTTATTATAGAGATACAGGTATATCTTAATTTTGTTTTCTTGCCTGAGGAAACATGGAGAATGATACATAAAATCATCACTTTCAAATGACCCTAAAAATGCATCTGTGCAAATTTGAAGGGAAATGGCCAGAAGTTTTTAAAAGAAATTTCAAAAAAAGAGTAGTATTGATTAGTAAGAAAAAAAAAAGGCAAAATTGAATAAGGAAATAAAGATATTTGAATCTTTTTTTTTTGAAGTTATTTTATTTTGCAATTATCTTGGATGGTGACGATTCAGAAAGTAAAAAGATTGACAAAGTCGTGAGATATAAATAGGAGCAGATGTGGTCTGAACAAATGATATATTTAAAATATTTAAAAGCTATCACTAAAAAGCTACTTAGGAGATTGAATTATTTCTTTAAAGTGTAAAACTTTTACCATTTTTGTTAAAAAATTATGGCACTCAATATAAAAATAAAAATAATGCTGAATACAACAAATAGCTGAACAAGAAACAACGTCATTTTGCATTCATCTTCCAATTCAACTTTCTGTGCTATGTACACTAGTAAAAAGATACATATATAAAATTGATCCTTATTAAAATTGATAAGCAAAGAGAATAAACAAAACTACAAATTGGTTCATTGAAAAACAACAAAATAACAATCCCTATTAAAACTGATTATGTAAAATTATCTGTAAATTACCAACTTTAATAATGAAACGATGCACATTAAGATCCTACTAAAAGATATTTTAAAAATATTTTTATGAAATGGACAAGTTCTGAGAAAAACACAACCTATAAAACCTGACAGAATAAGTTGAAAATTATTATAGTCATATATCAAAGATATTGATTAATTATTCTCCCACAGAGAAAACTCTAGTTCCAGAAGTCTTTACTAGTACATTCTTCCAAACTTTTAGGGGAAAAAAAAACACCAATCTTATACAACCCTTTCATAATTAGAGAGTGTTATTTTGAAAGGATATTTTTGCTCTACACAGAATTTAGGTTGTCAGTAGTTTTCTTTTTGTACTTTAAGATAACATCTAATTGTCTTTTGGCTACCACATCTTTTTTTGAAAGTAAACCAACATTCATATTGTTGCTCCTTTGAAAGTCATGTGTCTTTTAGTCTCTGGCTGCCTAAAATGTTTTATTTCTCTTTGAACTTTAAATTTCAGCAAGTTTTACCATTTTTGTCAAGGTATGGTTTTCTTTATTACAAACCTTAAATCTGTGCTTTTGGAAAAATCTCAGCTCTTATCTCTCAAATATTTCTGCTTCGTTTTCATTTATGCTTTCTTCTGGAGTACCATTTATACATATATTAAAACTTTATTTTCCCTCTCAGTTATTTTGGTATTGTCTTTATTTTCCATCTTTAACCTGTCTGTGCTTTAGCCTGAGTATTTCTTTTCTTTTTTTAAAGGTTTTATTTATTTATTTGTCAGAAAGAGAGAGCAAGCAATGGGAGTGGCAGGCAGAGGCAGAAGCAGGCTTCCTATTGAGCAAGGAGCCCAATGCAGGACTTGATCCCAGGACCCTCAGATCATGACCTGAGCCAAAGGCAGATGCTTAACTGACTGAGCCATCCAGGCATCCCTAGTGTGAACATTTCTTACTAATCTTTATTCCATTCAGCTTGCTACTCTCTATAGCAAGCTTTAATCTCCCATTAAAACCATATATTGAATCTTAATTTCAATATTTAAATTTTTACTTCTAGGATTTGCAGTATATATACACAAACACATAATTTCTGTATATATGCAAATGTATTTATATGTACATATATTAATTTACATGCATATACATTTTAATTCTTTGTTTTATAGATATTGCTTGGTGGTTTTAATATCTATATATTTTGTGAATCTGTTGCTTTTTTGGGGAGTGTAATATGGTCATAACACCTGATCTTCCAAGTAATGTTTTTTATTGAATGCCAAATAATGTGATAAAATTATGTAAATTATTTAAAGCTCTAGATGAGTTAATTTTTCCAGAATTATTTACTTTGACACCAAAAGGCAGTTTCATAGAGAAAGATAATCTTAGTCCATCTTGGTATTGAGCTGATTTTAAGAGGAGCCTTAGTTTTAAAAATGCTTGGCTCTTTCTCCTTGCTCCCTAGTTGTCATTCTTTAGCACCCAAGTAGAACTCTAAAGGGATCTCCTTCTTAAAATGCCATGAATTTTAATTTTGGTCATTATATTCTAATTAAACTACCTCAAGTTTTTCTCAACATCTCAAACTCTAGCTATCTACTTGTGAATCAGTAAAGGCTCTGAGGAGAAAAGTAACACTGAAAATTGGACTCACTTCTGTACTCCCTTTCTCTCTAGGCTTTTGCTGTCTCAAGTCCTTGCTGTCTTGATACTTCTTCAATGTTGTCAAACATACTTTTAAAACATTTCATGTAGTTTTCTAGTCATTCCCGGAAAGGGGCTGGTTTGCTAGAAGCAATGTTACCATCCCAGAAACAGAGGTGGCATTTTTATCTAAACACACACAGTGTCTATATATATTTCTTTATTCCCATGGTACCATTTACCTTTATCTTTGAAGATTTCTTTCTCTCTCAAAGACAAAAAGAGAAATCTAAAAGCAACCAGAGTAATGGTACAGATTCTATTAAAAAAAAATGAGACTAAGAAGTTTTTGGAATAAAAATAGGTCAAAAGATGGTTAATTAGTGTTCCAGTTACTGTGGTTTCATTACCAGTTGCCATAAAACTTAGTGTCTTAAAACAACACATTTATTATGCTTATAGAGTCTGTGGGCCAGGAATTTGGACAGGGCATAGAGCCAATGGCTTGTTTCTGTTCCAAGATGTCTGGATCCTCAGCTGGGACAACAAGACAGCTGGGGCTACTCCACAGCTTGGAAATGGAGTCATTCAGAGGTGTCTTCACTCATGTGTGTGTTGGCTGATTCTGGCTATTCACTGGGACGTCACCTGAGACTATGGCCAAAGTCTGTGGTCTCTCATTGTGGCCTGTATTTCCTTGGATGGCCTCAGTGGACTTACGTTCCTTAAATGGTCACTCAGAACTCACAAGTAGTGTATCTTTGAAAAAAGTAGAAGTTGCTTGAACTTTTTAAATTTGCATTGGAAGTTATGCAGTCTCATTTTTGCCACAGTCTATTGGTTACAAGTGAGCCACAAATTTCCAGATCTGGTGTGAGGAAGAGGGTAGCATAGATCCCATTTCTTAACATGAAAGAGGCAAGGTCATACTGTAGAACTTTTAAGATGTGAGACATTTTTGTGTCAAGCTTTGGAAGATATAGTCTGCCACAAGTAATAATTCTAAAGGGTGAAAACATAATAAGTGCAATGTAAAAAATTTAAAAGAACGTAATTCTTAAAAGCCACTATAAAGGCTTTCATTTAAACAAAACCTGAGAGTTGACCATGAGCAGACTCATTTTAGGGTCTTCTATAAAATATACTTGAGGAAATTGAATTCAATATGACACGAACTGCAAGAAGCAATTATAAGCAAAGAAGGTTGTAAACATTTGGGAAAATTTAAAAAGCACAGAATGTAACAGCCAATGATAATTATAGCAAACAGTTGGGGAGGATAAAAACAATGTGGAACTGGAATATTGGACAGCAATACATTGGGAGGAAGATGTTGATTGGAGTTACAATGTTCTCATTATTACCCAAAGGAGGGAAAGGACATAGACTGTCTCTGAATCAAACATGTTAAAGAAACAAAAGAAAAGCACAACATATAAAGAGCATAATACTGTATGGTAAAAAATGCAGATATTACCATTTATAGCAAATGTAGGGGGATTGAATTCCCTAACTAAAATGCAAAATTTAATTACAAAATAAAATTTATTAATGACATGAGTTTAATGCTAATGATATACAAAGATTAAAAATAAAGGAAAGGTCAGAAAAGATATACTGCATAAATACTAACCAAAAGAAAATATTTAGTTGTTTTATTATTAGAGAAAAGTTGAGGGGCACCTGGTTCGTGCAGTTGGTACAGCGACTGAGTCTTGGTTTTGGCTCAGGTCATGATCTCAGGGTTGTGAGACTGAGACCCTCGTCGGGCTCCACACTCAGTGCCAAGTCTGTTTGAGATTCTCTCTCCATCTCTCCCAACCCCTCTTGCTCATGGTCTCTCTCTCTCTCTCTCCTCCCTTTAAATAAGCAAATAAATCTTTTTTAAAAAGTTGATAAGAATAATAACAAGAATAATTCGTCATGAGAGTGAAGCAATACATTTTGAAACTTCATGTATTTAATGACATAACTTTAAGATACATTAAAGGATGGGGCACCAGGGTGGCTCAGTTGGTAAAGTGGCTGCCTTCAGCTCAGGTCATGATTCCCAGGGTCCTTGGAGTGAGCCCCGCATCGGGCTCCCTGCTCAGCAGAGAGCCTGTTTCTCTCTCCCTCCCTCTGCCTGCTGTTCTGCTTACTTGTGCTCTCTCTCTATTTCTCTGTCAAACAAATAAATAAAATCTTTTAAAAAATAAAAAAAATTTTAAAAAGATACATTAAAGGAGAAATTGACAGAAATAAAAGGAAAACCAAAAATTTACAATTATAGAGGGAAGATTCGTACATCCTTTTTTAAGAGGGAGCAGAGAGGCTGGATTGATCAATCAAGATATCCAAAAATAAGTGAGAACATAAAGAATATAGTTAATTAATTATAATGTTTATTTATGGGCAACAATGTGGATATTAAAAGTGTTGAGTGAAAAATGCTAGCTGCACAAGGGTATGAACAGTATGACTCGAAATACTTTTGAAAATAAAAGAGTGCTCTTAATTCTATGTTAGAACAGTGAGTGCAAACCAGACTCTCTTGAGCAAACTGGGATATAAGTTCTTATTAAATATTATATTATTGTTGGAAAATTTTAAGTGCACAAAACAGCACTCTAGAAACATGTATTTCATGCATATGTCAAAAAAACATAATAATATTCTGGGAGTGAAGAAGAAGAGACGAATGAAGGAATTGGAATTTATCATGTATAAGAGGCAGAATAACGCCTTTCCACCCTCCTGGATTACACAGAAAATGGGAATTCAGATGGAATTGCAGATGGAATGGGATTGCAGATGGAATTAAGGTTGTTAAGCAGCTGACTTTCTGATAGGAAGATTATGTTGGATTACCTGGATGCACCCTTGAAGGAGAGTCCTTAAAGGAGGCAAAGGGAGGTAGAAGAGTATGTCTGGGTGATACGAGAAGGATTAGCTCCATCACAGCTGCCTGAAGGTGGGAGGAGACCATGAACTAAGGATACAGGCAGTCTGTAGAAATTGGAAAAGGAAAGAAAGTGAATTCCTTCCTAAGAAACTCTGAAAGGAATTCAGTCTTGCCAGTCTTGCCATTTTGATTTTTTTCCCAGTAAGACCCATGTCAGATTTCTGATCTCCAAGAATAATAAATAATAAATTTACACTATTTTAACCACTATGTTTGTGGAACTTTATTATGATAGTAGTAAATACTGATTAATGTTTTATTTCATTAAAGAAAGTGGAAATATAAAACCTGTGAGGTGGGTACACGAGTCTCTTTACTTGAAATATATTTTAAAAATCCACAATTTAAAATTCAATAAAAATACACAATATACTTATATATTTTGTGTACATATAATCTGAATATAATTGAGATTGATACAATTGATACAATTAATTGATACAATTTTTTATTTAGTCTTCATGTAGCGTGAATTCAAAGAAATAGCAGTTAGCAAGAAAAATATATGTGTATATATTGAAATCAAGACATAATGTAAAATCCATAAATTAATTTGGTGACAAATCTCTAAAGTTGGAATGGTGTTTGTATGTGCTGGAGGTTTGGGGAAGTACTTTTAAATATATGGTCAAACAGCTTAAAATTCCTCTTTCCCTGTCAACTGTCCTTGACAGGAGCTCTTTCTTAACACCCCTCCTCATAGAACCTTAACACTCAACTAGGAAGTTTTCCTTTCATCCACCCTACAGGGTTGTAGTCTTCAGTCCTTCTCCCCTTTCTTTATATCTCAATTATTTTTTCTTTTTGTGATTTCTGTTCCTAGTTTCCCAGTGTTCCCATTCTGCATCTTAAAATTCCATACTTAGCTGGAATTCTCTTGAGGTTGGAAAAAAGATAAACTGAGGAGATGATGTCATCCTTCTCTGGTGGGTATTTTCATTTGTTAGAGCTGCAGTAACAAAGTGCCACAGACTGGATGCCTTCAACAACAGAAGTCAATTGTCTCACAACAGTGCTGGAGGCTGGAAGTCTGAGATCATGGTGTCAACAGGGATAGTTCCTTCTGAGGGTGGTGAGGGAGAATCAATTGCAGGAATCTTGCCTAACTTCTGGTGGTTTGCTGGCAATCTTTGCCATTCCTTGGCTTGTAGAAGCATCACTCCATTCCCTTCTTTTATCTCTACCTGGTGTTTTCCCTGTGTGTGTATTTGTGTATATGTGTATGTGTGCCCCAGAGGTCTCCTTTTTATAAAGATAGTAGGCATAATGGACTAGGGGGCCCAACTTACTCCAGTGTGACCTCGTATTAACAAATTACGCCTGCAAATCCTCTATGTTCAAATTAGGTCAACTTCTGAAGTACTGGAGGTTAGGGCCTCAAAATACAAATTTTCTTTTTTTTTTTAAGATTTTATTTATTTATTTATTTGAGAGAAAGAGAGAGAGAGCATGAGGGGGGGAAGGTCAGAGGGAGAAGCAGACTCCCTGCTGAGCAGGTAGCCTGATGCTGGACTTGATCCTGGGACTCCAGGATCATGACCTGAATAGAAGACAGTTGCTTAACCAACTGACCCATCCAGGTGCCCAAAATACAGATTTTCTAGGGAGACACAATTCAACTTATAACAGCGATGAGAAATGAGGAAGTCTGTGGAAATTCATTTTTTAATCAATTTTGTTCAAAAAGGTATATTCTCCCTACATAATATTTTGGAAGGATAATCCAGAAAAATCTTTCCAATGGCTTCTCATAGAACAGGAAGGCATAGAGTAAAAGGAGAGTTTTAAATCTTAGTCTATAATGTCTGTTTGAAAGTTTTAGAGAAATTGACATATAGTCATGCGTTACTTTTTGAATTTAAGGTTTTAAACAGATGATTTAGCAGGTATTTTCCAAGGATAAATACTCATCAAAAACATGTTTTAAAAGATTTTATTGCACATGATTAAATATTCGCAAAGAAAATAAAACTAAGAGGTGAACAATAATAGTAGGTGTAGAGGATAACGCTTAGGGAAGAAGGGCTCCACAGAGGAGGGTCCCCACCATTGTCTGTCAGCAACTAAAGGTGTTGGAACCATTGTGTGAGTGTCGGGGAGGGGAGAACTCATTTCTCTAAGGTCTTACTGCACTCAGGCAAACTTTACAAATACTCAGTCTTATCAAAATGATCCGGAAGGGTTGAAGGCATGGTGCATATGAAGAATCGAGAAGCAGTCAGTCACAAATAGCACATAATTCTAACTGGCTTGATAAATTAACTGGATGTGTCATGGATTTGTTAATTCTAGAAGGGTGAACTGCAGTCTCTCTCCCAGCCAGCAAAATATGCTTTTAAAGGAATACTTTTGATTACAGTTCATTCTTTCACTAATTAAAAGATTTGGCACCTCACCTAAACCCCTCTTTGCAGGAATATTCTTGGATAAATCTTGTTGTATTCTTCCCCGGGTCCTGAGGTGTATTTCTTAGCTCCTGGTCTTAGGCATGTAGGTGGTAATAAAGACACTGGGCTGGGCACTGCTTCTGAATCATATAAGACAAGTCTAGCCTCCTTCTAGGAACTTTGTTCTTGACTCCAACCACTCTGAATAAAGCCTATTTCATCATGTGTGTGGTTTGTAAACATTTAATCAGCCAAAAATATTTTATTTTTAATTTTTTCCTAATTGCTGCTGACAAGTATCTTCCAATTCTTTTGCCACAACACAATTTATGCAAATAGTGAAGATCTTTACCACATTGCAATCTTCTTGGTAGTATTTTTAAATGTTAGCACTAACTACTAGCAGCTTATAATCATTTGTGTTCTTGGGCTAGTTTTGTTTTCTCTACCATGAATATTATCTTTTTCTACATCAGCAGTATTTCTCTTCTTCATTATTTTCAGTATAAACAATGTTTTCTAGATGTTTATTACTTCTTAATGTGATTAATTTATCTTCAGAGATAATACATGCCATAATTCATATTTAAAACTAACAAAATGGAACTGAATGAAAGATAAGTTTCCTGCCCACCTGTACACCAGCTGGGCTGTTTAATCTTACTTTACAGGCAGAGCCATATTACCAATTATGTATCCTTTCAGAGATACATTTGTACTTTAAGCAATGGTATACCCTACATACTGCCACAAAATCTAGCTTTTCTCTTTTTTTTTCTTTCTTTTTTTAAAGAGAGAGAGTGAGAGAGAGCATGAGAAGGGAGAAGGTCAGAGTGAGAAGTGGACTCCTCATGGAGCTGGGAGCCGATGTGGGACTCGATCATGGGACTCTGGGATCATGACCTGAGCGGAAGGCAGCTGCCCAACCAACTGAGCCACCCAGGCGGCCCCTAGCTTTTCTCTTCTGACAGTGCATCTCTCTGGGTTGGGGATTCCATAGCGTCCAAACATAGGTACTTTTTATCTTCTGTAGTTGTTTCACCATCTTGACCTCTCCTCATTTATTAAGTGGTCCTACATACTTTTTTTTAACAGAAAACAATTTTTTAAAAAAGATTTTATTTTTATTTATTTATTTGACAGAGACAGACACAGCTAGAGAGGAAACACAAATAGGGGGAGTGGGAGAGGGAGAAGCAGGATTCCCACTGAGCAGGGAGTCCAATGTGGGGCTCGATCCCAGGACTCTGGGATCGTGACCTGAGCTGAAAGCAGATGCTTAATAAATGAGCCTCCCAGGTGCCCCTAAGTGTCCTATATTGAAAGGCATTTAGGTTGTTTTCAATCTTTTGCTATCATAAAACAGTGCTGCAGTAAATATCTTTGTGCATAAATCTCTGAAAAATTGTTGAAATATCGTTGCAGGGTAAATTCCTGGAGATAGATTCTATCCCTAGAAAACTGGGTACATTTATAATACATAATAGATGATAGATAGATAGATAGATAGATAGATAGATAGATAGATATAGATTAGATTAGATTAGATATTGCCAAATTTACTCTATAGTGATTGAGGATATCACTTTTTAAAGAAAAATATTTTCCTTTAGGAACCAAAGAGCCAAATATTAATAATGTACTCTGCTTAAGAATGTCAGTATATCTCAGTGACAAAAAAAGGGACTACCATATACTTTTAAAGTGACTATATAATTGTAACCGACATAGTTTAATTCCAGAATCCCACTGTGGGTGAATTGGGGAGGAGGAGGCAGAAGGTTCCTTGTGGCATTTTGGTTTAGAGATTTTTTTGAGGGGTCATTTAAAAAACAAATCAAAATAAAGTTCGTAGCCAATGTGAGTTTGGTTTGGTTTAAAAGAATCTAATTTATATAGAGGAGAAAGGAAAAATGAGTTTGTGGTTAGGTCTTTTCCATAGTAGCTTGCTCATATTTAGTTATGAATTACAAGACATACAGACCATCATACAGTCTGACTCACACAGGCATTTGAACTTTAAATCTAAAAGAAGGATATGTTCATTTTATCCACTTTCTAATAGGAAAAAGAAGGAATGGAAGACACATTCTATCTTGTGTTTGGAAATTTGGTATTTTCAGGCTTTATGCCTCATCTGTTTTCCTTGTCTAACTTTCCAGAAAAACAAATGCTCATATATTTCCTTAATATTTTCTTAATACACCAAATATCTTAGAGGATACTTAAATACTTGCTGAAGTGGAAACACTACTTAATGAATATTTCATACATTAAATGAATATCTTAAACTCTGATTGCTTACGGCGCAATATGGGTATTAACTATATATTTTTTTAAATGGAAGAATCCCTTAAGAAAAAATGTAGCAGAATTTTAATAAGGAGTTTCTATAAAAATTCACAGTCATTTTCCACCTCATAAACAATGTTTTTGTTTTTCTTTAAAATACTTTAAGAACATATTTTTTCTGTAAGCTGCTCCCAGGGCTCTGGTCCATCCAGTTTATTTTCATCATTTTCCAGCTTTCAATCAAACTCAAAATTCTTGAATATTCTTTTTGTATATTTTCAGAAAACAACTAATTCCTAGGTGTATCTGGAGAAGTTAATAAGTCTAAATTCCAGAAAGATACCATCAGACTCATAGGACCAAGTCATAAGAACTAATCAATTCTTATTTGTTCCTTATCCCATGAAATAACCCAAGTTACTGATTGGAAAGGAACACACACACATGCACACAAATGCACTGTTTTTAAGCAATAATTTTTTTTTTGCTTCTTTGTCAAACAACTGGTGGATTAAACATTGCATATAGATAAATCCTCCTTTTGATTACCCAAAGGTAATTGTTACAAGTTTTACATCTAACTTACAAATTTTCCAAGTTCTAATACATGTAAACATGTATAAATATAGCATACGCAATGTATATGTGTATAATAGATGAAGAAACTTTCTATATCTTTTGTAACACATTATACATTTTCTTTCTTTACACCAATAGTGAAAACAGAAGAGTAGAAATTCTCCTGTCCCTTATTTGACTGATGGTCCTGTATGAGGTGACCTGCCCAAAGTATTCAAACACTGAATACTCACAACCACCATATATGTATATATACACACAGCATCTGTCAAATGGGTCAGTAACACTGAGTTTATAATACTGAGCAGGATAGGTCAGTAAATACTGGTGTGATATAAAGGCTAAGTTCTTCTTTTTCTTTGGAAAGAGATTATCCCAGCACCATTTGTTGAAAAGACTATCTTTTCCCCCCCATTGGATTGTGCTTGCTCTTTTATTGGACATCAGTTGACCATACATGTGTAGAATATTTATGGATTCTTAATTCCCTTCCATTGCACTACATCTAATTCTCTGGCAATACCACATTGTCTTGGTTATTATGGCTCTAGAATAATTCTTCGTATCAGGTATTGTATGTTTTCTGACTTTGTTCTACTTTGTCAAAATTGTTGTGGCTAATTTGAGGTCTTCTGCGTCTTCATATAAAACCCTTCGAATCAGCTTCAACAAAAACACTCCTGGAATTTGTAGTTGGATTCTGATGAATCTATAAATCAATCTGGGAAAACTTGTCGCTTTAAAACTTGGAGTCTTCCAATCTGCGAGCATGGAATATCTCTTTAGTTAGGTCTTCTTTAATTCCCCTCAGCGATGTTTTGTTGTTTTCAGGGTAGAGATTTTCCGTGTATTTTATTAAATGTATCCATAATTATTTCATATTTTTGATGCTATTACAAATGATATTATTATTTTAAAAGACTAATTTCCAAATTCTCATTACTAGTATATGGAAATAGCATTAATTTTGGACATTAAATTTTAATTTCACGAATCATAATTTTTTATGCTAACACTGCATAGGTGGGCACTCATCTATCTGCCTGTGTGCAGAATCAATCCTGCCCACAGAAAATAAGGGCAATACAAAAGTGGAAGTGACAGCCCTGCTCTAGTGGTCTCCAGAAGATGTCCCAACTCAGATATTAATGTTTTTGATTTTTGGAAAAATTGGATCTACTTCCCACTTTGACTAGACATGGAGGCCTTGGAATTCACCTTGGCATACTCTGCACAGGTCTATTACCTAGGTCTTTTCTGACCAAGCCCCAGCGGACCTCATCTGTGACTAGAATTGTGGTCTTTTCAATATAACTCTCAACTTACAAGGCAAGGGAAAATGAACCACAACCAGTGGCAAGCTCCGAGACAGTGAAATAGATGTTTTTGTATACACAAAATAAATGTACTGTGTGTCTTTAAAGTTAGAAACACACCCTGGGATGTAAAGCAGTCATTTTGAAAGAAGAGGGGCCTCTAGATATAACAGAGAACAATTTATAAAATTTCTGCTCATCACCATTGCAAAAAAAAATGTGTTTATATACATACATGTATGTGTATGTACATCCATTAACGAATTCTAAATAATGGAAATTTTGTACATAAAATATGTAGAAGTGGCACGAAGACTGTGGGGAAGAGTGAATATTTTAAGTGTGTATCTTTTATATTTTGATCCCCAAAGCTTTAAAGTTTGTTTTTCACCACAGTGAAATGAAGAGGTAAGAGCCATGCATTTGGGTGTTCCTTGTAGCCCAACAATACACACAGCTGGCTTAGTTTCTGCATCCCAGGGGCTGAACACCCTCGCACATTTTCATGGAATTCAGAGTCCGTGTAAATACAGGCTGTGTCAACAGGAAGCTCAGCCCAAGTGGCAGTGGTGGCTGGGTGGCCTCAGATGGTCAGTGTTTAGCAAAACTCCGTAATTTTAGCTTTCAAAGACTCAAGCCCCCAATTTTGTAATCTTTCATAATTTTTTCCTGAAATTTCTTCACCAAGGAAGCAATTCTACTTCATGCTCAGGTTTCAAAGCATGTTATTAGTGTGATCCACAAATCCCTGAAGGCTCTGTGGAAGCCACTGCGGAAGCACTGCCATTTCAGGGGACTCCCGCTAGAATCCTTCTGGGGGGGGGGAGTACTTTTTTGTTTCTGAGAAGAAACTTGGTTTTAATTTGTAAACCCTTTGCATATTGGGGTCTACTCTCCAAGATACACTTTACCATCATATTTTTCCCCCAAATATGTTTATTTTATTTTTTCAGTGTTACAAGATTAATTGTTCATGCACCACACCCAGTGCTCCATGCAGTATGTGCCCTCCTCAATACCCACCACCAGGCTTGCACAACCCCTTACCCCCTGCTCTCCAATACCATCATATTTTCTGAGCTATTTGAATGTTTCTGGACAGAAATCTGTCCTAAGTCCTCTTCATTTCCTTTGGGATAAAGTTGCTAAGTGATTGCCACCTCCTGCCGGCAAAGGAGCTTGCTAATTATAATTAGAATTGGATACACCTGATTCACAGAAATGCTCAATAAGTATTGGCTGAACTGAATTACATTAGGAAATAGAAGCAAATATTACCGGGGGAGATTTTTGTCCCTGTATAATCTTGGTTAAGATTCTTTACCACTTTGGATCATTTTTTATCTTGTAAGTGACATGAGGAGTTCAAACAGTCCCTAAAATTCCTTTCATTTTTAAATTCTATTTTATTATGCATTGGCAAATTGCAAAATTTAATTGAAAATATATAGATTTTATTTACCTAAATATAAGCATTATGATGCTCCTTAAATTTTGACTAATTGTTAGATTTTACTTGTGCTTTATGAATATAGCCTGTGATTTTATGTTTGTGTCTTTTCCCTGACATGATGCAAAAATTCGTAGTTAAAAATGAAGATTCTATTACAACCATTTGTTTAGTCTACATTTCCCAACTAGCTTGTTACATATTTTGCTACTTGGCAATTGACTAGTTGCACTAAGGTCACATGTATGAAGCCATATACAAAGACTTTTAAAAAGGAAAATTCAAATAAACTGTGATTACATAAAGTACCGTATTTCATTGGAAAAAATGGCTACTAAAATGAAAAGATTAAGCTAAAATGTTTGCCCCTTCTGAGAAGGCACAGCTGACTGTCTTTATCTTAACTTGTCTAAACCATTATAGTATTTTAAAAATCTTTTTTTGTTGTTTTTAAGATTTCATTTACTTATTTGACATAGAGAGAGGCAGAGAGGCAGGCAGAGGGAGAGGGAGAAGCAGGCTCCTTGCTGAGCAGAGAGCCTGACGTAGGGCTCAATCCCAGGACCCTGAGATCATGACCTGAGCTGAAGGCAGAGGCTTAACTCACTGAGCCACCCAGGCACCCTGTATTTTAAAAAGCTTTAAACCCCTATCTGTTTGTGAAGTTGTTTTCTTGGTAGAAATCCATTTCCCCGCTTAATTAATTATATTTTTAAATTTGTCTGCTGCAGTGTTTTCCAGAGCATGTTCCATGTGGGAATAAATGTTTAAAATTTTGTAAAAGGAGTCTATAGAGAAATAAGTTTGGAAAATGCTGAATTAAATAAAATTGAGCAGATTATGGCAGGACTGCTCTAAAGTCTGAATACACTAATGCACGTTATAAATATCCAGAAAAGAGTAAATAGCAAGTGGAAATTTTCAGACTTACTTCACCATGGGCCTCTTTGAGGAGAGAAATATACCCTGTAAAAAATGCCGCTTAGAAGATGATAAAAATGTTTTGATCTACAGAATCGTAAGTGCTTAGGAAATCTTCTCACTACTTACAAAACACATCATCTTTTCCATTTACAATATACATATATCTGTGCAATATGTGCAGTCTAATAGGGTTCTTAGTATCAGTGAAAATTAAGATCTATTTTTCTCTTTTGCTAGAAATGAACTTTTTAGGTAAACAATCTTCAGTATTTTGAAAATAGCTGGTTATATACCTGTATAAAAATTCTTTCTTTATGACCTCCCACGATCATGTCATGAAGTTCATTCCAGCTGTTAGATCTATGATTTTGACATTTAAATAATTTCTAATAAATGATTCCTAGTCTTTTAGGACTAGGACTTTTAGGACTAAAAGTTTAGTCTTCCTTAACTTTTAAAGTTTGCTTTGACTATAAACTTGCTGTGTTTTTGTATGTATGATTTTGCACATCTGGACACTGACATATTATCATTTTACAATATTCAGACTGCTGGTCTAAAGCTAAATTGAATTGAAAGTTTTATAAGTCATTTCCTTTATTAACAGTCTTTCCAGAATTTTTTTTTTTACTGCCTTTTTAAGGTTCCTTCCAAAGTTTGGTGTATATAGTGTCAGAAACCCAGGTCAACCTAAGGCTAGAACATGATCCTTGGTTCATAACTTAAGACTCTATGAAATACCAAAGGAGTTTGTTAAAAATGTGAATTTCTGGGGGCTTTCCTTAAAACATTTTGATTTATTTCATCTTGGGTGTTATATATTCCTAGACTGATTCTAAAGCACTACCAGGTATGAAGAACAGTGTCTTATAAATGATAAATATTTTAAATGATGTTAAGCCAGTAATCCAGTGGAATATGTTATATGGAGTGAGGGTTAGATGTGGAATTTTAAATTGTTATAAATCAATTTGTATTATCTCATCAGAGGTTGTAATCTCTAGAATTAATTGCTGGAATATCTGTATCTCTTAATCAGAATCTCTCATATTTAAGAAACTTTTAGCAGTCACATGATTGTAGAAGGATAGAAATTTTGTTCGGTTGAGGATGACAAGTCACCATTACAACTGATCCATCTTAATGAGTTATTGACATATCAAAATGCAAATAATGGAGTGCCTGGGGGGTTCAGTTGATTGAGCATCTGACTCTTGGTTTTAGCTCAGGTCACAATCTCAGGGTTGTGAGATCAAGCCCCACGTGGGCCCTCCCTGCTCATCAGGGAGTCAGGAAGTCTGCTTCTCCCTTCTCCTCTCCTCTCCCCCCCACCCACTCATGCATGCTCTTTCTCTTTCTTGAATAAGTAAATAAAATCTTTAAAAATATGTACATAAGACTCTTTAAGCATTTTCCCTAACTATTATAGGAAACTAGGAACTAAACTTCTTAGGAGGAAACTTCTTTTATTTACAGATCACATTAGGACATCCTCTTTTTCATTTTCTCTAACCATTCAATGTCTCAATATCTTGTCTATAAATTGAGACTAATAATAATGCCAAACTCATGTTACTTAAATGAGTCAATATGTAACATTTAGAACAGTGTTTGGTGCTTAGTGAAAATTCACAAAAATTACTATTATTATATTACTGTCATTACAGTGATCTAATCTCTAGTCAAAAAGTAAGCCCAAATAATATAGCAGAACGTATTAGTTTGCTTCTAATTTTATTCAGACTCCAATTAGCAGGACTGTGGATACTATAAGCTTAACAACATCAGAATTTTGTCTTGGAAAAAGGTAAACTATATTTGCACCTATTACTGATTTGTCTTTTTTTCACATCTGTAAGGAGGTAAGATTTTACGTTTTCAAGTCTGTATTTAACTATGCTATATTTTACATTGCACAGCTCAAGCTGTTATATTCACTTATTCCAAATATTTACTTCACTATTGACTAGAACGGACATGGGCACTATTATCTCTAATCTCGTGATTAGTCACAAGAATTCTAGAATGGTGAGTCTTGACATTGCATGGAGTTAATGAATGTGGTTCTAGAATAATTTGAAAATACTTGATTAGCTATACTTTTCTGTTCTATAAATTCATGTGTAAAATGCAAAAGTTGAAGAAATATTTGAAATAATTTGAAAAAGTTTTTCATGCAAAAGTTAAAGAAATATCCTATTGTCATGCAGATTTCCAGCTACATGGTACCTTGCCTTTAGTTAGCTGCAGACTATGGAGTATAGGATCTTACTCATTGAAATCTGCCTCATAGAGTCTTATTTTAAGAAACATATCTCAGCTTATGTGCTCTTTTCTCCTTTAAAATATGCTCATGGAATTAATTAAATATTAACATTAGATGATAATCTACTCAAGAATAGAACTGTATGATCAGACAGAACTGTGCCTTTTGCTCTTCCTCTTTTTTTTTTATAAACACATTTCTATATGCATGTTAATAGACTAACTTCATTCATTTGGAATGCTGAGGTTGAATAATTTTTAGTCATTTTACCTAATAAGGTAAACCATTCATATTGGGTCACTTAAACTAAACTTAGCAAATGATCACAGAAGAGACTCACAGGGCCAGAGAGACTCTCAAACCACAAGAAAAGGCTTGTAATCATCAATAACATGCTACACATCTAAGATGAAATGTGATAAGGATACATTTATCACTCCATAAGAAAAATATGTAACACAGAGTTCTGAAATTGCAATGTTTCATCAGAACTATCAGCTGCCAAAGACTACATAAACAGTTTCTGTGAGAGGATTATGACTTAATTGCTCTTATGGTCAACTAATCATGGGTGTACCCTTATATATTCAATTACCTATGGGGGATGAAGGTGAAATTTGAACACAATTTTAAGAATAAACTCTGAATTTAGCTTTTCCTCAGTAAAAAGGCTCATTGTCAGTGCTGTCTGTCTTTGATACTTTCTAAGGCAAATCATGGTCCAATCATTATTTTATTCCAAAATTTATTTTAAATAGATGTGTCTGAGATACAGATTTCAACAAATTATATTTTCCAACTAGATAATCTTATACTGATGATGAGGTCCTACTGCAAGTTCTCATGACAAGATGTAAGAGATAGCTTTGCTATTCTCCCACATACATTATCGGGATTTTCAAATCACACTTATAATTGAATATTTTAAAACATCAGAGGCCTATTTGTTAAATGATGAATGGAATGTTATTTCTTCAAATAGGAGAACTTGAAGGATGAAAGCTTATGAAATAATATCTAGAAATAAAATATTAGAAATAATTACTTTCAATAGATGCGTTAACTATGAGATTTCATTCACATGCAGGCACATACACACACAAACACACGTATACATATCAACGCTGAGTTCTGAGAGAACTTATTATTTCTTTAGAGTCTCGTCTTCATATACGTAACGGCCGACGTTCCAGCCATCGCTAAAAACCAAGACACTTCTTGCCTTGAAACCTATCACTCTCAGGTCATTTCTTGCCCATATTACTATTTCTCCATCAAAACTATTTGGATATATGTCACATTCACTCAGAAAATCACTTTTTTCTTTCTAAGGGGACTCAAAGTTTAACAGGCATGGCTATAGATATGTAATTTATGCTACTAGATTAATGGGAAAGGATTGGATTCTTGAACATTTATTCTATATTAATAATTTGTATCCTAAGTTATGCTGCATGGTTGGCCATGATTTATCTGTGTGCCGAATCAATCCCGGATTTAAAAAAGTAAGAACAGTACTAAACAAATGTAATAAAAAAGAGATAATTAAAATTCTACAACTGCAACAATTTCTTGATCATTTATTAATCAACAAATATACATTTGATAGTGTAAGGAACTGCATTTAGTGATTTTGGAGACACAAAGGTACTCTGGAGCCAAATCCCATTTGTGGGAAGATTTTATCCAATTACAAGCATACAGGCAGTACCCGTTTTGGCTATGCTTACTCTGTAGCCACACCAGTCAGAACACGAAAGACTCTATGTGTGTGGGTAGGCACACCATGGTACAGTGTTTATAATGTTTAAAATCACTTAATTTTTCAATTCTTTATAGTATGGAATAGTTCTCTGGGGTAATTATGCAAGACTTTTGGAAACCCAATTATGAGTAGGACAAGCAACAGAAGTAGCATAAGGAAAAAAATCTCATTTACTTAAGTGATGGGGCAAAATGTTCCCAAAGGACAGAAAGAGCCTAGACATAATGAGATGAGTACCCAACTATGATTGGCAGTTTACAAAATAAATTCTATTTATAGAATTAGACAAAATAATGGGCATTTTTAGCTATGTAGAGAAGGTTGACATATATTAATGGCTGTCTTAGCATTAGAATTTTTTTTTTACTAAATGTTGTTTAACAGATTCTGTTCTCGAGTTGTCCATACCCTATGACTGGGTTCATTTTTAAGGTAGTAGCATCACGGTCTAAAAATCTTTATGCCAGTTTCTGAGACTCCATTTAGCAGTTTTCCCTTGAAAAAGCCATTGGCAGAGCCTTACTTTGGATAAATCAAATTATTCTTCAATACAGTCTAAAGAAATACATTCCTTGAATATTATTTTCATCATTAAGATATAAAAACACTTTTCCTACTATGTCATGTAAGTGTATATTCCTATAAAACATCATTCTGCTGCTTAATAATTGTTTTCGTGGAAAGGTGTTTTTGGTGAGAGTCCTTTAAAGAATGGCTTAGATCACTAGAAGTATAACTAAATCCCTTTTATTTATTATAAACATCAGAGCTAGTGTTTGAATTTTGGCAGACAGCTACTATAACACTCTGGGTAGACAGAGTATTTTACTGCATGTCTATGAACACAGGGTTGTTAACGACCTCCCGTGAAACCCATATCCTGCCCAAAGGTTGTCAGTTCCTTCTCATTTGAAATCCTGGTGGAGTCAGCAAGGTAATCGGATTTAAATAACACTTTTTAACAAGATTATTTCTCAGTGGCTAAGAATTCAGAAGCACAAATATGTTCTTGAATATGATTTGAATTTAATTAGAAGGTTGGACCTAATATATTTTGGTCACACATCAGTTTTATAAATAATAATTTTCTGTCAAAAATATTTAGAACAAATTTTATAGTGATTTGTTAAATTCCTGAGGTTCTCATTTATCCAGTGAGAATAATTCAATGAAAACCTTCATAATCGCATGTTAAATCTTGTCCTCAACTATAGTAAGAACCTTCCCAGTCCCTGTGCCTATTGGAATATGTAACTTTGAAACACTGTAATCCACATATAACCTCAGAAAAGATACGTTTTCCAGGTATGATAATCTAAGAAAATCGTTATTTGTGGTTGCCCGAGATGTTTTATGAGATGCTCTAGAAATAAAAGATAAGTCTTAAATACTTTGAATCAACCTTGGTTAAAATGAAGAGAAGCCACAAATGACAAAGGTATCCAATACAAAAACTTAAGATTTGTAAAACTGCTGTTTTGAAGTACTATACCAGTCATTACTGTTTAAGGCAAAAGGGGGAGGAGAAAATTGGGGAATATTTTCTCACCAGTGTCCATAAGAACATTAGCCAGCAAAAGGATTTTTTTTTAAGTAAACTTTTGTCTTAGAAGATATTTGTATTTACAGAAAAGTTGGAAAGATAGCACAGAGTTCTCTGCTATACTACTCATTCACCCTATTATTAACATGTTATAATATTATTAACTTTCCCCTATTATTAACATGTTCCATTATTATGGTAAGAAGCCAACATTGGTATATTAATATTAACTAAACTCTACCTTTTATTCACACTATCTTAGCCGAAATGCCAAGAATGAACCCCATGTTATTCAGATTTCATTAGATTTTCCCTCATGTCTTTTATGTCTCAAGATTGAATCCAGGGTATTATATTGGTCATTATGTTTCCTTAGTCTTCTCTTGTTTTATCACAGATTCTCAAGGTTTGCTTACTTTTGATGATTTTGACTATTTTGCCAAATGCTGCTCAGTACTTTATCTCTCAGTTTGGGCTTGTCTGATGCTTTTCTCATGGTCAAAATGGGGCTATGCATCCTTGGAAAGGTGCCACAGAGATGAACTTGAGTTCTTGTCATATGCTATAGGTGTGTGTTGGGTGGTCCATATTCTCAGCATGACTTTACCACTGGAGTGAAGGTTCCTTCACCGCCCAGCTGAGGTGCTGCTTGCCAGAATTCTGTATTGCAAAGTTAAAACATCATATTTTTTGTATTAAAATCTATATATGTTCTGTGTAGCAGATATTTGACACTCTTTTTTGTTGCCCATTCTTTTTTTTTTAAAGAGATTTTATTTATTTGACAGAGAGAGAGATTACAAGTAGGCAGAGTCAGGCAGAGAAAGAGGGGAGAAACAGGGTCCCCACTGAGCAGAGAGCCCGATGTGGGGCTCGATCCCAGGACCCTGAGATCAAGACCTGAGCCAAAGGCAGAGGCTTTAACCCACTGAGCCACCCAGGCGCTCCTTGTTGCCCATTTATGAACCCCTTTCCCATGATAAGAAATTTCTTACTTTGGGAGTTCTTGCTCGGCTGGGGTTCATGACTGAAATGTGTTTCGAGCCTTCTTGAGGTAAGAGTGAGAAGAAACTCTTGCAGCAGGAATCAGAGGCATTACATCTCCAGACAGTGAGGGAGATGCCACGTGGAACCCACTAATGAGGAGATAGCAAAGATCGAGCTTTAGAGGCAGCATGACATGAATTTGCTTATTTGTCAAAACGGCTAAGGATACTGGTCTTGGTTTTCTCTGACAGACCAGGAAACTCATTATGACCAATTCTTTCTAATGACAGAAAATCAGAGTTCCTCCAAAGTGTGCTGCTGTTAATTTTTAAACAACAGCAAAGTCCTTAAGGTGACAAATAATTTATGTTAAAAAGGAAATCAGAACAAAGTCAAGGTTGAACTAATGATTATTTTATTCTTATGTGCTGGCATTTCATTACCTTTATTGAGTGGTAGAGGAACATTGCATCTGATATGGGAGTGTTTTGTGCTTGTGAGCATTATCAAGCATGAGTCAAAATGAAAAACGTTTGAAAATTGCCAGCTGGTTGTCCCCTCCTTTAGTTGTTCAAAATTTAGTTTTTCATGAAGGCCAAATAGAAGTTTATGCTTTTGGACCATATCATATTAGATCATCATCCAACCCTCTTTCCCAAATAATGCTTCAACTTTGTCTTTCAGTTTTTATGAATAGTGGCTATATGAATTAGAAATATGATTTCCATTTTGGCATTTTCTGTGTTGTATACACTTTTTCACAGTACACATACTTCATTTTCATCTATATAGTGCACAATTAAGAATAATCAAATTTGGTTTTCCTGGATATTTGATATAAATTTTCTTCTCTAGTCAAGAAAAAACTTTAAACCTTTTATTATTTTGAAATAATTATAAATGCACAGGAAGTTGCAAATTAATGTGCAGGAAGGCCCTTGCACACTTCCCCTAGCATTCCCCAAAGTTAACATCTGTGCAGCAATAGTAAGATATGTGGTCCACATTTCACTAGTCAGGACTCAGTCACATGACCACACCAGATGCAAGCATAAGTGGGAAATAAACTCTAGCTATGTGTCCAGAAGCTAAAGAAAATAGGCTATTATTTCTACTACACCTGGTTTCTTGAGGTTAAAAGGCAGGTTTTAGGTCTTATCATATCATATCTTATTACCGTTTTTAGTATCTTTTTCTCTTAATCTATTTTCAAATATTCTTTCTTAATTTAGTAATCTTAAATTCTATGTGTCTGCTTTGTTATCTTTTTTTTTGGCAAAGGCATGGGAAATAAATTCAATAAGTTCTAAAGGAGTCAAATAAATAACTTATGCAACATTTCAATAGCAAATGTTCATTTGTTTTTATTTTTCAAAATCTTTTCTTTGTTCTTCAATGTGCTAAAAATTAATAATCAAGATTTTGATTATTATTTGATTTGGATTAAAAGTGACCCTTTGAAAAAAAAATGAAACTTTTGGTCAATAATCCATATATTAGTGTAAAAGCCACATAGAGTAATATTTAGAAACAGAAACATGATTTCACTTTCTTTCATAAACATATACTTTATCAAAGTAGTTTATATCTGGAATATGGCTTGTAATAAGAAAAAAATAATTTCTTATTGATTTTTTAAAAGAATACTTTTATTTACGTAGACTGAGGATTTCTTTCTAGCCTTGCTCTTAAGGTAATATTGAAAATAGAGGTCTTATGCTATTGTATTGCTAGTGATAACATTCAGTAACCTAATTCTATTGAATTTTGCAATTGTTTGAGTTCAGTGAGTTTATCTTTTGTTTTTATACACATTAACTCCAATGTAGGTAATGTAATTTACCCCTCTTACAAATCTGCAAAAGGGATTTTATTTTTTTATTTTTTATTTATTTATTTTTTTTTCAAAAGGGATTTTATAAGCCCTAAAAATTATAGCACGCTGCAGTGAGGGACTGAACTTAATCATAAGAAACGGGTCATTTTCCAAACTGCAATTCTTCCATAAGAATCTTATAATAGAGGAGATAAGTAGCTAATTTAAAAATCATTGTTCCATGGAAAGTCCTTAAGTAAATACGTAAGTCAGTTCTGCTCTTTAGCAATTATTCCTTCTGCAATCATTATTTCCACTGTAAAGTAATACGGTTTTTGTTGTTTGAACTATTATTAAGAAATTAAGGCACAAGTCAAAGTAGCTAAACATCAGCAAATAGATGGAAAAACATGCATTTCTTCTAGAAGCGTTTTCAACTAAAATTTTACTTTGGTTGTGGATTTGTCACATAGACGGAAGGAACACTGAACATAAACCCTGAGTTTAATTCTGCAAGTCTTTCCACGATAGTATACATATGTAATTAAGGGGAAACTTGATGAGCTATCTTTGGCGTGACTTCACATCTTGACTATGTATGATGTCAGACTGAATCCCTAAAGCACATCAGGCTTTCCTGTTCTTCTCCAGCCACTTAGATTCCTTTTCTCCCTCTTTCATCCTTTTCTGGCACGACAGCTTTAGATGTGACTATAGAAATCATCTATGGAGTTTTAAAGGACAGGCATTTCAAGCTGTTTTCCAGAGCAAAACATTTTCCCATGCATTTTTTCTATGTTCGAATGCTTTTTCAAGTTTTACTAATATTTATTAATAGTCTCCAACTTCTATTTCATTGTCATGCCAGAAGTTTGTTCTTAAGGATGCCTTAAAGAAGACTTAGTGGTTTTCTTCCAAATATCTGATAGGAATTTGCCGCAAGTTAATTTGTAATTAGTAGCTGGCAATGGCTATTATGCTATGAAGCTGTCATCTGGTTATTTGTCTAGCTTAAGCTATGGGATGTATGAATCTTGACGTATGAGAAATCACATCCTGCTATTTGAGTGAAACACTCAAGTCGTGGAAAGAAAAGATGGTTCTCTATCTTCCACGTGGACCCTTTTAATTTGGGGAATGAACAGAGGGTGAGTTTTCCCTTCCTGTTGTGATATCTCCCTCCCTACACAGTTGTGGGCCAGACTTCTGTTTCCCATGTTAGCTGACATGTGTGCAGTAGTTCCAGACTGCGGTTCATCTGAGCCAAGGACAAAATAATTAAGAAGAGACATCCTCTCCTTTCAAAACAGTGTGTACACCCAAATCCAGCACTAAAGATTTTTAGAATTCTTTCAATATCTAAGACCGCAACAACCCTTTGTTTGAACAGATAGTACCTCTCTGTTCTAACTGGTACATAAACTCTTCTAAACTTTCTGGTGGATAATATGTCAAAGTAGATCATATTCATTGACACAGAAATTTCTTCACACATGTATTAAATGTTTTTGATAAATTTTCAAATTTTTAATTTTCCAGATGTGTTTTATCAATATGCACTTTTATCAACATCTAATGAGAATCGGTTTCCTTACATCCTGAGCACTGGATATTTTTAAATATTTTAAATTTTTTGCCATATGATAGATGAAAATCTATTTGACTGTTGGTTTAATTTGCATTTCTTTGGTTATTTCTTCCTTTGTGTACTGACTGTTCTTGTCCTGGTACTTTTTTATTATCCATACTTGACCCCCCTGCTAGTATATGAGTAGAAGAAAAGAGATTTAAATGATTTTTCTTTCCATTCACGTGGCCATACCAATTTTTTTTTTTTTCATCATGGACACTAGTCTCCTTTAGAACACAGTGTTCTGAATGGAAAACTCAAGAATGTAAGAACATGCTATGTAACATTTTGGCCAAGAACAAAGCACTAAATTTGAAAAGAGCATACATTACAACAAAGAGGGGTGGATATGGGCTGATGTGTTAATGTCATAGTTGCACTTAGTTCTGGAAGCTTGTCTTCGGTGCCTCATACATTGCTTCACTTTTCCTCTAGCCCCTGCCAATATGGTACCACCCAAGCTCCTGAATGCAGCTTTCTCTGTGGGACCTTAAGTAAAGCCCAAATTGCAGGGTGGAAGGTCTTTAGTTTGCTGTTTGAGGCATGAATAATTTCTCTGCCATCTCTTTTGCCCCACTCAAGTTACCATGTGGAATTCCATTTTGGGTAGCTTGGAAATGGCCCTCTACTTGTATCATAAAGAGACCTAGACATTTTTTTTGTGTACTTTGTGATGGCAGAGAAAATAAGGAATAGATTTGGGTTTGACCTAGGAATTTCATCCAAGTTGGTTGGGGTTTGGGGTTTCCTGAGTTGTTGTCATGTCTGGGGGAATCTTGCAAATAGGTTGCTAATGAGGCGTTTTGAGAGCTGCTGATTCTGGATATGGATCAAGTCATCTTAGGTATGTGACATCCCATCTGCTTTTGCACTCCACCTTTCATTAAAGGATAAACATGGTATTGTGGCATTATTGACACTGAGCTATATTATCGGTTCTCATAAAAGAGGGTCTAACAGAAATTTTAGATCCATATTTTAATCATGAAAAATAGGATAATTATTATGTTTACTTGTGGAGGATCAATTTTTTTTTGAGGATCAATATTTTCAATATTTGTCTAATTCCTTATTTGCTAGTGACTGGTGCTGTAGCTTAAAACTGGATTCATAACTGTGAAAGGCACCAGTAGAAAGAGTTAAAGAAGAGACATTAGAAACTGGCTTGCTTCCTGTGCAGTCTTGGGGCAATTATGTATCTTCTCTAAATCAAGTTCCTGTACAAAAAGGAAATCCATTATCTATCATGTTTAACTCACAGGGCTATGATCAGAATAAAATGAAGGACTGGATGTTAAAGTTCTAGGAAACTTAAGATCTGAATGCAAGATACTATTATATACTGATAAATACCATGCTATGGGTTACAGAGACTTTTTTAAGTATTTCCTGATGGAATAACCATTTTGACAAAAGTTATGGGTGACACCAAAAGATTATGTGACTCCCATAATTCTTTTTTTTAAAGATTATTTATTTATTTATTTGACAGAGAGAGATCACAAGTATGCAGAGAGGCAGGCAGAGAGAGGAGGAAGCAGGCTCCCTGTTGAGCAGAGATCCTGATGCGGGGCTTGATCCCAGGACCCTGAGATCATGACCTGAGTCAAAGGCAGAGGCTTTAACCCACTGAGCCACCTGGGTGCCCCTGATTCCCATAATTCTTAAGAGGCTGAACTCATATAAAGGTATTTACATACTTTAGCTTTGTGTGTGTGTTTGTGTGTGAGTGCGCTCACATGTGAAGTATGTATTGTCCCTCTTGGATTATTTTATCCATCATTTACTCTTCTAATAAAAAAGTTCATTTCAGCTTTCTGGCCTCTAAAAACATTTATAAGTTTTTACTTTTCTTGAGATAATAATAATAATAAATAAACCATTGATTTAAATTCCACTAATGATTGAAATGGTCTATGATATTTTTCTAATATGAAAACAATAAAGTTGAAATAATGCCTTCTCCCAGTTATGGAATGAATAAGTCACAGAGGTGAAAGGTACAGCATAGGGAATATAGCTGATGGTATGGTAGTTACATGAGTGAGCTCAGCATGACATACAGAGTTGTGGGATCACGGTGTTGTACATGTCACACTAACGTCTGACTAACATCGTGCGTCAACTATACTTCAATTAAAAATTAAAAATAAACTATACCTATACCTACCTCTGTACATACATGCATGTTTGCCTATATCTCCACTCAAGTACAAGAGTTACATTACCAAAAATGGCAGTAAATCTAAATGACTGGTATGAAAAGTACATTTTTTTCAGCCTTGGTTCCTGCTCTGTGGCCACCAAACAGTTTTAATGTCACTGTCTTACTCAGTGTTCCCTCTGAACGGAATTATTTTATGTTCTCGTCTGGCACAGCTGGCTCAGATTCCAAATGGTTGGAGGATTCGACGAAAACTGGGAGGAAATCTCTCTGTTTCCGTTTCTCCATAAAGGTGTCAAGTGCTTACTACTAGTTTTACAGTTCTGTTTCAGTTTGTTTTATCCATGTTTTTCTTTGTAGAAAGTGTTCCACAATGTCCTAATACTGAGACGTAGAATATAAAATTTCTTCTTCTAGAATCTCCAAACTGGCTCTCGCACAAACATTTCATTTACCACGTGGAACTTAGGAATGTGGTGCTCCATATTTTACAGACTGAGAATCCAGTGCACAGACAAGCATTAAAATAAGCAAACAGGAGATTAATATTACTGATTTTATAGATTCAGAGTTGAGATAGATCATCAGCAATTAAAAATTAAATTTAAAAAAGCTTATGTACCCAGATGATGTTAAAATAGTTGGATGATATGGTCATATGGGCCAAAACCCGATCAATTCAGTAAATAAAAAAGCTTAACCATTTTGACTGTATTTCAATCAAAAGGGCATATCCCAAGGTCATAGATTTGGTTTCCTAGTGTTTGCAACAGCTCTGAATTCCTAAATGTGAGAATTTGCCTTACAGATAGTGTGTATAATTGACCATTCCCTTAGAATCATAAATTAATTAAGCTGCTGCCTCCAGTATCCTTCCTTTTCCCCAACTTTCAGTTGAAAATTGGCCCACCATTCCCACCCACGTCATGTCACATAATCTCCAAGATGATATTATCATCTTGTCTTTGAAAACACCCTCTTCTTAGCTCCTAACATGTATCTTCATCATAATAATATAAATATTATTTTGTGTTTTATCCTCTCTCTATACTAAGTTCTTGTTGGCAAATACTGTATATTTGTCACTTTTGTATTCTTCAAACTGCATCAGACTGACATTGCATATATTGTTAGGTAGGTAGATATCTACCTAAGTTGTACTAAAGTATGAAGAAGTTATATCTCAGATGTCTCCCCTAAGATCCAGATTTATATTCAAATATATATTATTTGGTTCATCATCTGAGAGGATAAGAAAGAGGAAAAAGCACAGTCACCCCCTAGGTTTAGCCTCATGAAGAGCTTTTCCAAATTCTAGCAGCTTCTTAGAACTCGTTGGTTACCCCAACTGAGGAACAGTAGAAATTAGGAAATTTATATCTCTAACCAGATACATGGATGACCTTGGCAATATAGGGGAGAACACGGTGTGGATATTGAGTAAGTAACTAGCAGACAGTAAAAGAAAAACAAATAAATGAAAGAACTCACAGGAGAGCCTACTTGTATAGTCTAAGGTCAATTGAAGTTCAACATGTCCCAAGTTCAGTATCTTCTCCTGTACTCACTCCTTTTCCTGTGGTTCTGCCTTAACAAATAGCGCCATCCTGTCAGTCATGCAAACCAGAAATACAACCAACAGCCCAGGTTCCAATCCCTCACACAATCTCTGTATTAATCCATTTAATGTGGACTTAGTTTCTTTATTATCTTTCCTTTCTTTCCTTACTGACAATTCCTGTTGCCCAGCATCCTGCAGAGATTTCTCGGTATTTGGACAGTAGTCATTTTTATTGCATTCTTAGCTTTCGTACATCCCATCTACCCTCAGTCAGCATCCCCACCTACCCACCCAGCCAATCCCAGGCCATTCCTTCCCAGTAGCTCTCTATTCTCACTTGGATTCCAGAGACTCTGGCCCCAACATTGATTTTTAAAGACAAAACACATGACCGAGGCCAAACGAATCTCTGCTTTCCACCCTCTTGAATGGAGAAACTGGCTCAGAGATGGTTATATAATTGCAGTTAGTATAAACACTGTACATCTACGGATTTTTTTTTTCTATAATGCTGTGACAATGACACTCTTTTCTACTTGACATTAGTGCAAAAGCATGTAGAAATGAGATGGAAAACATCTGGGTATTATAAGGCATACCTGCCCATGATGAAGCCTACACTAAAAAGTGTAGGGTGAAGATACAGAATAAAACCAGACCTTTGACATCATTGTTGGGCCTCTAGCTAAAGCCTCTGCCTCGGCTAATTCTACCTTTGGGACTTTCAGGAAAGGAAGATATTAAATTCCATTTATTGAGAAAGCAAATTTGAATTGGGTTTTCTGTTTCTTACGACCAAAACTTCCTAACAATTCAGTCTGACAATTTCTTGTTTAATTGGAAGAGGGAAGAAGTGTACTCTCAAGTCCTTAAAATAGAGTTTTCTATTGAGGATTTTGAAAATGAAGGTCATGGGGCACCTGGGTGGCTCAGTGGGTTAAAGCCTCTGTCTTTGGCTCAGGTCATGATCTCAGGGTCTTGGGATCAAGCCCTGCATCAGGCTCTCTGCTCAGCGGAGAGCCTCTTCTCCCTCTCTCTTCTGCCTGCCTCTCTGCCTACTTGTGATCTCTCTCTCTGTCAAATAAAAAATGAAATCTTTAAAAAAAAAAAGAAAATGAAGGTCAGATTGTAAAAAAATGTTATACAAAGCCTTTAAAAATAAGAAGTATGGTATACTCCAGTGGTCTGTTTATCAATGGACTACGTCAGAAGAAGGATGACCATTAGTCTTGGTTGATGCTAGATAGTCACCAGTTTATGGCTCTTGAAACAGCATTGTCATTTATAGCTCCCCATTCCATAATCGAGTGTCCTGGTTTGGACAATATATAATATGATGATTGTGCGAAAAATGTATCTAAGTCTCAAGTAGGTGTTTAGCTTTGGTACCAGTTACCAAACACACCACAACAATCATCTCTGGGCGTCCAGAATAAAAAGATTTTAAAAAGAGCTTTATCCTGAAGAAGTGAATATGAACCTCTGAGAAGTGTTTCTGACTTCTTGACCTGTCTCAGAACTCAGCAGTCTTCACACCATCTGCCCAGGTGACCACCTCAGCAACTTGAATAAGGAACACATATAAGTTGAGAGAATCTCCACACCCATGCTAAAGTGGTTCCGTGGTGTGAAAGTGACTTATCATCTTCCTGCCTCTAGTCACTACTGTAGTGGTTTCGAAGCATTTTAAGATTTGCTTCCTTGTTTGCTTTTATGTCTTAGGATCTTAGGTTCTGATGTGCCATTGGGTTGTACCTAGAGATTTAGAGTAAAATTCCAATCATTACCTTGCTTTCCTTTTCTTTTTTATCAATTCTTTACAAGGCCTGGAATTAAATTTGGGAAATAGAGTTGATATTAAAATCTTAAAAAAAAAAATGAGTTTGCCAAAGCTAAGGGCCCATGTGGTCTGGCTCATTAAGCACTGCAGGAAGAGTTAAGAGACACAGGTTTAGAAATCTTTTCTATCTTTTTCATTGCCATATCTCCATTGAGTGGAAGAGTGAGGAGGAATGTAGCCGGAGCATAATGAGTATTTGTCAAATGAATGAATTGTGCCAGTGGCATGGTTTATAATACCTTACTCCAAAGCCATACAGCTTTTCTAGTTTTAGTTACCTCACCTGCAAAATGAAATTTAAAATACCTACCCCCCAAAAAAATACCTACTCCAACTACCCCACAAGTTTGTTATCATGATCAAATGAACTAATTGTGTGAAACATTAGTAAAGCTATAAAATTATACATAAAGGCAAAGTTTAATTATGTACAAATATATATATATATATATATATATATGTTACAGAATTTTTTAACTCCTCTTCAAGGAATAAATACACCTAAATTGGAATTATCTTATGTTGCGGTGTTGTTTCCACATATATTATTGTAACTATTTTTATTTCCTCTAATTTTAAAGCATATTGAAGCAGATCAAACCATATATCATAAAAATTAGAATATTTATGAAAAATTCCATCAAATAATACATTCAAATACTCATCATCATTACTATAACAAGTTAAAATCTTGTGAATTCTCAAATGTGGCAATAATCAGCAGAGTTCCAATTTTCCTAGGTATCAGAAATAAAAATATTGATTCATCACTAGCTCAAGTATTTAATAAGATGTTAGAGAATTTATAAATTGTTTTAGAAAATATACTTCAGTATACAGGAAGCACAGACATTAACAAACAAACAACAGCCTTTCTGCATATGCTTTGGGATCAAAACCAAACATAAGATTTCTAACAGTAGAACATTTTACTTAAAATTCCCTTTCTGGGGCCTTAATTTTTAAAGAAAAATTTCAAACAAAAAAACCCCAATGTATTTATAGAACCAGAACACATGTTACATTGAATAAATAAATTATTGTCGGCAGTCTAGCCCTACTGGATTTCAGCAGCCCCAAATACAAATGCCAACTTCTCACATAGTGACTTTCTTGTGGTTACCTTTTACTCTAGTCCTAATCATGCTCTAACAGTCCTGTCTGAACCTTTTGCTAGCAAACACCCTTGAGGATTGGTTTAGCAACAAGTAAAGAATTTCTCTAGACCACCCAGGTCCCTGTCAAAGTAATACAGGCAGACGGGCGTTTTCTTCAGGCTAGGAAAATAAGCAATCCATAGGATTAAGCTGAGCAGCGAGTATCAAGCAGCTGAGACACATGTGGAATTTGGGTGAGTCAGAAAGCAAGAGCAAAGAGTCCCTGAGGGAATGAAGCAGCTAGGGAGGGGTTGGGGACAAGATGTCTCTGTGGCGGCACCAACTGTCCCCAGCCTTTGGTCATTTTATAACAGAGAGAAGGAGGAAATAAAAGAAGGGGTGAAGTAAGAGAGGTTTAATGATTGTCAGGGCTCGAATAGGAGTGGAAATAGACCTCCTAGTTATAGAAAGAGTAGTCATGATGGAAACGTAAAGACATTTTTATTAAGTGTTTAGGCCAAGTATGGGACCGGAAACCAACACCTAAATTCTTAATAATTATAATTTTTACTGTTGTTTTTGTTCCAATGATCAATGTGCATAGTTTTGATAAAAATAATTTTATTGTGCTTTAAAATGGGAACAATTTACCTCATGTGCCATCAAAATGGTACACGGTATTAAAGTTCCACAAAAATCCTACAAGTCCAAGAATGGCTTTGTTTAGTCACTGCATAGGTTTTAAATGAAGAGAGCCAGAGGCTAGACCCAGCTGGACCCTGCGTATTGGGGCAGGAGCCTGAGTTGTGGTTTAAATTTCCAGGGGAATCATCAGTACCACTCTCTGCTGCCGGAGAGACCACAGTCCAACACCAGGAATACCACCCACAGACAAAGCCGTGTGTTCACACCGAGAGACTGTGGACCAAGAAGGGAAGAGTAATAAAGAGCCTGCCATCAGAAACAGGAAGAGAGGAAGGTTTTGGTGGCCCCTGAAAGTAAAGCTGGACAGGCCTCTAAGGACTTGGTGAATGACCCACCCGGAGGGAGGCTGGGGCAGGCAGTGTGGGTCGCAGGACCCAGGAAGGTGGACTATTTCATGTTGGCTTTGTGGTCATTACATGTGTGGGCTAATGAAATACGTGGCTCTGTAGGACTCTGGTTATTTTACTAGTTAAGACATCGTATTACATGGACAAAACAGTTCCTGTATTATTTGAACTGAAGATGCCAATAGAGGAATTCTGGGGCTCTTTACTGACTAGTTCCTATATCAAGTTTGACTACATTTTATAGAATCAGAGTGTGTGGTTTTACTGGCATAAGTTTGGAGAAGGAACTAAAAACACTTGAGTATTTTGTCCAAAAAAAGGCAAAGGATCTAGAGAACCTACAGAAATCTGTTATTTTTCCTTAACTCCCTAAAAGTCAGGTGTTTTGTTTTGTTTTTTTTTTTTAATTTTGTTTATTTGACAGGGAGAGAGAGAGATCACAAGTAGGCAGAGAGAGAGCGCGGGAAGCAGGCTCCCTGCAGAGAGCTTGATGCGGGGGGGCTCGATCCCAGGACCCTGGAATCATGACCTGAACTGTAGGGAGAGGCTTTAACCCACTGAGCCACCCAGGCACCCCACCTAAAAATAGGGTTTTAACAGGCTTTTAGACATTTATCAGAACCATCTGATAGTGGCTGGCGGTTCTAGTCTCAGCTCACTGCCCAAGTTCGCTCTGTCCTCACAGTGGAGTATATGAGTAGGTGAGTCTTTAAGGACTCACTTTTAGTTTCCCTAAAGGGAACTGCACATGTGCATCAATGAAAGAGCAGCTAGGCCTTTAATACCATGAAGGATCTACTCCACACAGAATTAGTTACTTAGGCACTGTTTGTGATCTCTGAAGAGCAGTTGTATGGCTCAGGATTTTTTTCCCTGTTATGTGAAGGAGATCATTATATACCACTTGCTATTTTAATTAGTTCCTCAGAATATTATTCAGGGATTTTCTGGTGTTTTATATAGAAATGCCCGATGTCAGGTATAAGCAACTATGGAAGATTGTGGATGGCTGTTGACATGGAAAAAGTAGAATTTTTTTTTCAGGGAAAGGAATAAGCACTTTCTCAATAAAACGAGATAATCAAAAGCAGAAAAACCTTGAAGTCTTAATAGAATGACAACAATATCATGTAAGAGGAAGCATTTATTTGGTCAGCATATAAAATCCCAAGTAGAAAGAGGCTAACTATAATCTTTTCATATCCATTTTAGACCTTTTGGATGAGTGTGAATGGTTGCTAGATGAATTCTGACCAAATAAAAAGAGTAGATTTGTTTCACTTAAAGTTTTTTTTAGCAGAATATGCTTGAAGCCAGGTAAATATATATTATTTTAAATAACTCTTAATATTGAAGTCTGTAGAGACAAGATTTTTTTTCCCCTAAGTAAGTACATAGTGTATTATATTCTTTGGACTCTCTGTGACATGCCCATAAAATTCTGTCACTCCCAGTATATAAATCTATGTACTGTTTTGTATCAGTAGAAAGGTGAGTAATGGAAATGCTTTGTTGCCAGTGTACAAGGGCTTTCTAATCATGGACTGCAAGGTTACATGGAGTACTATTTACAGGTCTTAAAATCCACTGGGTATTTTGATTTAAGAGTGACCACAGTACGCACCACCTGTCAGGGAGCGTCTCTCTAGCTAGCACATTCTGTTTGATGAATGGGATCTGAAGAAGCCAGACTAGTACAGCAACTAGAACGTGGGCTTGGAGCCAAAGACCTCAGAGATTACTCAGATATCCACATTCAACTGTATACCAGCTGTCATAATTGGGATAGTTGTGTAACCTCTCGGTCTCAGTTTCTCAATTATACTGGGGATAATGTGTTTCTTGAATGATTGTTGCAAGCCTTAGGTAAAATAAGCTGTCTAGGACATTCAGGCTATTCATAAATATTATTTCCTACACGTTTTCTATACTGTCTAGTATAAAAAATGGCATAAATTGCTGTTCTTTTGTTTCAATCTAGTTGCAGGAAACAGGAGAGCATAAAGTCAAAAAACTATTCAGTGAGGCTGCTGGAAGTACCATACTTAAAGCAATGTTAGTATTAGTTTTCCATCATCATTCAGATCAGTACTTCAAGTTCAAACTACAGTAGAAATACATGCAAAGTAATAAATACTTATTAAGAGGTAGAAAAAATAACACATGTATACCATCACCTTAGAATTATTCTGTGACTTCAACTCAGTTGTTCAAAATGTGGTTTTATTTTTTTTTCTCCCCAAATTTGTTTATTTTAATTTTTCAGTGTTACAAGATTGATTGTTCATGCACCACACCCAGTGCTCCATGCAGTACGTGCCCCTCTCGATACCCACCACCAGGCTC
>CM052802.1:74350556-74377637 GCA_028533885.1 Nasua narica | reverse complement strand
GGTTTTGATTTGAATCTCTCTGATGGCTAAAGATGATGAACATTTTTTCATGTGTCTGTTAGCCATTTGTATGTCTTCTTTGGAGAAGTGTCTGTTCATGTCTTCTGCCCATTTTTTGACGTGATTATCTGTTTTGTGAGTGTTGAGTTTGAGGAGTTCTTTGTAGATCTTAGATATCAGACCTTTGTCTGTAGTGTCAAAATGTGGTTTTAAAGGAGCTCACTCCTTTGTGAGCACATAGATGATCTTTGTTCCTCAATAGGTCCCCAGTCTGAAACTTTAAACATGGCCAGCTTGGCAGAGAAACACTTAAGGGAGAATCCCTTATTTGAGCTCTTCCTACTTTTCTAGTCCAACATTTTTAATCATTGTTTGTTTAGGAATTTTATGGAAATGTTGCCTAGGGTATGAATTTTCGTATGTGTCAAAGTTAGTGAGTATGAAGTTATGTTAGTCATAATAGGTAGAAATATTTATGTCTCTCAATATAGACATTAATAATATGGTTACTTCTGTTAACTAAGATAATGGCAGAGCAGGGTTTCAGCTAAACATATTAAGCATTATTTGGCCTAAGAGAATGCCAGAGAGTCCTCAGGTACCAAGAAAGTGGTAGAGTCCAATATTCCAAATTCTCCACTTTATATGTCAAACTACAGCAAATGAGGAGATGCAAGACAGAGCAGTCTCACATGTCACTTCCATGCTGCTCTTCTCCAAGGAACATGCCCAGTGGTCTGTTCGTCTTTCTCAGAGTTCAGAAAAATAATTTACATTTGAACTATCACACATGGAGAATGTCATTCCTTTGCCCTGAAAAATAATACAAATACTAGATAGAAATTAGAAAACCCATTCCAGCGCACTCTGCATCTCCTCTTCTGTGTTCTGCAGGGAAGTCATGTTGGGGAAGAATAAAGAGTCTTTTAAGTCAGGCAGGTGTGCCCTTTTGTCCCTGGAAATTGTGTATTTACCCCTGTGTTCCACACATCCTTGTAAGAGCTCTAAGCGTGCCCTCATCTGATCATCGTAATGAGCCAAATGTGTAGATCTTTTACCAAGTCCATTTTGCAGAGGAAGAAATTGAAGTCTAGGACTTGGTGATTTCTTGCAGAACACATAGCCAATAAATGGTGGTGCTGGAGTTTGAACCCAGGTTCTTTGATTTCAGGGTCATGCTCCGAACAACTAAGTAAATGATAGGATATACTAATTAATGCTTTTGTTACAAACAAACAAACAAGTTAGTGCATACTCTAGCTCTCCAACAAATTAAGAAATTCATGGCTTTGTTCTTCAGGTACAGCAGATGTAAGGGTGACTCAGGGCCAATCAACTCCTCTATAGAAAAGTTCAATCGACATATTTAACTTTGTGCATAATTTGATCCTTACGTTTGGCAGAATACTGGCCTCCCACAGATGGCCTACTCCTAATTCCTGGAAACTATAATTATGTTAGGCTACATAACAAAAAGGTATAAAGGCTATGAATGTTATTAAGTTTGCTAATCAGCTGGCATTACAATATAGATTATCATGGATTATCTAGCTGGGTCCAAAGCAAGCACAGGGGTTCTTTAAAAGTGGAAGAGGGAGGCATAAGAGAAAGTCAGATTGATGTGGTGTGAGAAGGACATGCCCTCAACTGCTGGCTTTGAAGACGGAGGAAGGTGGCCATAAGCCAAGGAATGCAGGCAGCCTCTGGAAGATAGAAAAGGATTTCCCCTGGAGCCCTGGATTTCCCCTGGAGCCAACAGAAGGAATGTAGCTCTGCCAACTCCTTAATTTTAGCCCAGTGAGACCCATTTCAGACTTCTGACCTCCAGAACTGGAGGAAAGTAAACCTGTGCTGTTTTAAGCCATGAAGTTTATAATAATTTGTTACACTAGCAATTGAAAACTAACACAAAATCTTAAATGTAAACAAACAGAAAAACCTCAGGTATTTTCATTAATGGGATTTGTCTAAAAGAATTTATCCAGTTGGCAAGGGAATTCTGTCAGAAGTCCACTTCGGATTCCTGCGTTAGCGTGTCTTGCCCTTACAGCCTCTTCTGTACCTCAAGAGACCTTTTAATCAATAGGAAGTACATGTTTGGATTGCCTGTGACCTCATTTAAACTTAATTTAATCTTTTTTTTTTTTTTTGAGAGAGAGAGGTGGAGGGAGGGGCGGAGGAAGACCAAGAGAGAAAGAATCTCAAGGAGACTGCCTGTTGAGAATGGAGCCCATGTGGGACTCCATCTCATGACCCTGAGATCATGACCTGAGCTGAAATCAAGAGTCAGATGCTTAACCGACTGAACCATCCAGGTGCCCCAACCTTAATTTAATCTTAATCCCCTTATTAATTAGCAATACACAGAGAGTCTCTCTTTATAAGTAGACCTCCTCAAATCAAGATTCATTCCTCTGAGAATAAGGATTAATGGGATATAATGATTAGGAAAAATTGGCCATGCTTGTTGATTACATTATTCCATAGGAAACTTATAAGCTTCTTGTCCATCTTTATTCCACTAAAAAGCTATGAATTAATTCATTAGAGCTGAGCTATTTGTACCAAAATAAAAGTTATAATCAATTTATGGTCTTAAGACTGTACACACAACTGAAGTCTGAAAATTACAAATATCCCAATGTTTCATACCAGCCACAGAAACTTCATAATAAATTATTTAATAGAATTATCTCCTTTATTTTATTTCTATTTTTTTGAAAATTTTTTTATTTATCTCCTTTAAATCCAACATTATAAAGATTCAGAAGAGAAGTCAGCAAAATATCTGGCCTACCACCTGATGTTGAAAATAAAATTTTACTGGAACACAGACAACATTCATTTGTTTACATATTCCCTAGAGCTGCCTTCATACAATAGCAGAGTTGAAGTACACGGCATAATCCGCAAAGCCTAAAATAGTTACAGTGTGACCCTTTACAGAAAAAGTTTTCAGACCCTTGCAGTATAGACACAGCAGCATTACAGATACTATTTTAACCTTTAAAATTTAGATTATGAGCAAAGCTAATTCCTTCAACTTCCCATGTTTAAAACTCACTTAAAAATTCACAAATATAAAAAATAATTATTAAATGCAAGATATTGATCAATGGTTCATCAATTTCCATGAGAAATCATCCCAACCATAGAATTAATATGCTGTATTAAAAAATGATCTTTGGCTAGTGGGATAGCAAAAGCCTCTCAGATAGCAAAAAAATGACCAGTAAAGAAGAGAAAAACCCCATTGTCATCTGCATGTCTCTAGGAAAAACATTTTTTTTTTAAAGATTTTTTTTTTATTTATTTATTAGAGAGCGAGAGACTGAGAATGAGAGGGGAGAAGGTCAGAGGGAGAAGCAGACTTCTTGCAGAGCCGGGAGTCCGATATGGGACTCGATCCCCGGACTCCGGGATCATGACCTGAGCCGAAGGCAGTTGCTTAACCAACTGAGCTACCCAGGCGCCCCTAGGAAAAACATTTTTGAACATACATGCCAACTAGCAAAAAGATGAGTATGAAGAAGGAATTCAAGAAAAGAAAGGCATTATTGAAATAGTAGGATGCTAGCACTGCTAACACAGTGAAACTGAAAATATAAAAAAATATTTTAAACATGCTTAGTGAAATTATAACCCAATGATAATAGTCAGGTCCCATGTTAAATTAGAAAGTAGAGAGAAGGAAAAAGTAATAGACTGTTGAATAGTATTGTTATAAAGCAGTAGTCAAAATTATACTTGATTTCGATAATTAGCAAAATACAGATTAAAACTTTCTTCTCACAAGTGTAAACATTATATTATGAAATTTAAAATATTATATACATATTATCATTGGAGAAGATTAAAGTAACTAAATCATAATTAATATAGCAAAAATCAGAAACCAAAGAAATAACAAGTGAGTTTTAAAATTCAGAGTGTCCTAAAAATGTACGAGGCATTTGTCTGCTGTAAGCATAAACCCTTAATATGGTTTAAGTAAATGGCACAAAGAAAGATTTCATATATAAAAATATATAAGGCAAATAAGCAAACAGATAATAAAAAGACTCATAAATCCAAAATAAGTATGGTTATTTGAGAAAAAACTACCAACAAGATGGAAAAACTAATGGAAGGTATAATAAAATTAAGAAAAATAGAAAGCAGAAGAAACAAAATATAAAAGGAGAAAGGAGAATGTAGAGGTATTTGCAGTTAAAGACATTAATTGTAAGAAAACTATTTTCCTTTTTTTTTTTTTTTTTTTGGACTTCCAGCCTCCAGAAATATATTTCTATTGCTTAAGGCATCCAGTCTGTGGGGCTTTGTTATGGCAGCCTTAGCAAACTAATATAATATCCCTGTCCTGTTTAAAACACTTCAATAACTAAATACTATCTAAACCTCTTCCCTGGCCTAGAAGCGACTGCATTATCTGGCCCTCACTTATCTTGCTCTTCTTACCTCTTTCTACTCTTTACCTTGTTCATTCACCTCCAACAACACTGGCTTTCTTTCCTTCATTAAATATGTTAAGATCCTTCCTGCATCAGGTCATTGGCACTTTCTATTATTCCATTCTAAGAAACTCTTCCCATTGATCTTCATGGGACAGATTTTTCTTATCATTTCAGAACTGGGCTTAAATATTACCTCCTCAGAGAACCTTCTTGGTCACCTTATCTAATGTCCTCCACAGTCACATGATAATAACTTTCCATTTCCTTTACTGATTTTCTTCAAAGCACTCATCAGCTCTGAAATGCTCTTGTTTATTTAGATTTTTAAGCTCCACAGTAGCAGAGACATCTGTTTATCACCGTGTCTTTGGAGCCTGGAATGGTTACTGTAATCACAAATAATATTTGTTAGATGTAGTATTAAGTGCTCTTTAAAAAACCTTCTGCTAGCCAGAATATAAGTTGATGCCATCTTTGTGAAAAGCAATTTCCCATTATGTCTCAAAAGCTTAATGGTTTTCAAATCTGTTTATACAGTAATATTATTTCCAGGAAATCAATTTTAAATATCACAAATGGGAGCAAAGATTCTATAGAATTATATATATTAAACATTACATATATATTATGGTAGACTGTGTATAACAAAATTAGAAACAACTGTCCAACAATGGAGAAATGATTAAAGAAATTACAATTATTTTCACACAAAGAACAATATTCATTCTACCTTGTTTTGATAATTATACTTCCAAAAATCTCTCCCCCACTGGGTAGGATGATAAGATTCGGTGTCCCATACTGCTTTAGTCCCTGGATAGACATTTGATCTACACTAAGCTAGTGGAGTCTTTCTTTAAATTTGAATATTTGCAGATCGATAGAAAGGAAGAGGGAGACAGTTGTAGTTTATCCATTTCACTTCAGATGCCTGGATAAGACTCTTGAGCAGTTTCTACTAATGAGGTTCTCCAGGGCTGCCTGGCTCATGTCATCGCTAATATCCCACTGGGGTTCACTGTTCTGCCATTTTGGTTGTCAAAATATATAATTACTTCTATATTCATTTGTAAATAGCTATTATCCCCAAGTGTCCTTCATTGTCCCAGCTAACTCAGCCTTTCCTCCAGGACCCCGTGGATGACCCCTCAATCAAACAAACAGAAAGGTGATACTTTGTTTAGCAGCTTCATAGCTGACATTGATTCTGAAATATAGAGTGTCCCATGCTATTCAGGTTTTTGAATACTTTGAATATCATTCTTTCTTCCTGTCCTTACTGAGTCACTTTGACCTTGTGTGTTCACTCATATTTTCCATTTAATTTTATGTTTGCTATGCTCACTCAATTCTTCTCCTCCTCATATGTCTATGCCAGGCACATCAATTTCATAATATGTAGTTTTGCTGACTTTGTTAATAAACTATTAATTTATACCGTCTTCCGGGATGATAAATTATGGTTACTCAGTTTTTAAAGGTCATACGCATTCTCAATTTACATAATTATTTAGAAAAATATTAGTGTCCTAGCTATCACTAGCTATCTTTGCTCCATCACAGGAGCGTACCTGGAGACAATTTGTACCTAAGGGCATGGCAACACAAACACATTTGCTTTTTAAAGACGAAATTTGGGAAACATGGTGGCATTGTCATAGACAAAGTTTTCAGCCAGGTTTCTTTTGGATGAATGCTTTGAAAAATACCACATCTCCATAAAATTCTGGAAAAAAATTCTCACTTCAAAATGCTGAATACTGTTTATAAACCAGAAGACAGAAAGTGTTCTGTTCAACAGCCAAACCTCCTGGTGACCCATGGCTAGCTCTGGACCAGGGCTGCACATTTAACCCAAGGAAGAAATGCCTCTTCCGATGCGGACTCCCCAGCTTGGAATGTCAATGAGGACCATCTACCAGATGTGTGGATTAAATGCTACACAGAAAGATTATTGAAAGTTTCATACAATGAAACTTTTTGAGCTTCTTTTTTTTTTTTCCAGAGACGAAGAGGGCTAAAGTTATAATAAATAAATATTTTGAAGTATATTACAGTTATACTAGAAATTAACACCCTTGTTAAGTTCACAGTTTGACAATAGGTACAGATTAACTGGGGCCATGTGCCTACTTCTGGCCAATTGAATGTATTTCAAATTGTAGGTGGCCTCTGAAACTGTGCCTGAAATTCTATGCTGACCATCTGTCTCCCTGCATCTTCTGGCCAGAGGAGTCAATTGACTCCTGAGTCTATTGACTCCCAGAGGAGTCAGTAGAGTATTTGGAGCAACCACTATAAGGGTCCTTGGATCATCGGCTTGGTTAACTGCCAAGTAGTTAACTGATATAAATGAGAAACAAACTTGGTCATCTTAATAAATCAACACACATTCTAGAATATAACACAAACACATACAAATAAGTTTATCCATAATATATAAAAATATACCCATAATATCTATAATAAAATACAAAACTCTTCAAATACCATAAGATAAAGAAAGTCTTGTTGGGCTTGAATGAAGAAAACCCATCTAGAGTGGATATAACTCAAGAGAGACTTCTTTTCTAGGCAGCAGCCTTTGACAGCTCAGACTTGGTTAGACTCTCTCATTTGACCCTTGTAAAGCCCACGAACCTTACTGGCCTGATCCCCATCTGTACAGTCAGGTCCCTGTGGCAAGGCTTTATCTTACTTACTTTTGAATTCGTATTACTCACTTAGTGCCAGAGACATAGAAGTCTTTCAGTAATTGTGTCTATAAGGAGTGACAGATGAAAACGAGAAATGCATCATGGTTTGAGAGGGCAGTAGGGGTGAAATTTGTTGGATAATAGAATTTTGATGGGTGGAGACTATGATGAGAAAAATGTTCCAGGCAGAGCAAACAGCATGAGCAAAGGACATAGAAAACAGGTTTTTAGCAACTTTGTATGCTATGAGCCAGGCTTGAGGTCTCTGTAGATATGACAGTGAAGGGGTCTTTGGTATTTTATTTTCATATAGACAGTCACACTCTCTCATGAGTACTAATGCAAGCCTTTGTCTATTAGTATTTGCCTCCAACTTTAATGTGAGTGTGGGCTCTTAGTACATCTACCTGAATTTAGACTGTAAGCACAGAGAACAAGGGTAACATTCTAGAATATAAAACCATGTAAAATTATAATTTAAAAATGACAATGACATCTGTTTGTAGAAAACAAATTTGATGAATATTTCAGCAACGATAACTTTCTACTCTGGTAACATAACTAAGACAAATGCAAAATAAATCATCATCATGATATTGTAGATCACAAAATAACTTACTGGTAAGATTAACATTTTGTTAAATGGCATGCTTTTTACTAATCCTGTGAAATCACAACTTGTACAAAGTATACTTAGTTATTAAATGTGTATTACCATTTAGGGACTATTCTGAGTGATATCTATGCTCTGTGAATGAGATTAACATAGTCATTGCCCTATTTTGAGATTATTGTGTGCTAAAATAGGTATGTAAGTAAATAAACAAATGGTGTAAAATAATGGATTGTGAGGAGTACTATGAGAAATTATAAGAGTATAGAAGTATATCATCATTGTAGAGAGCTATTTGGATAGAATTATTAGGTGCCATTTAGGCTAAATCACGTGAAGCAGAACCAGGAAGGTACATGGGGAGTTGTGTTCTAAGCAGAGTGACTCCCAGATGTCATTTGTATCTGCCTTTCCTTCTTTCTTTCTCCAAATATTTAGTGCGTGGCTATATTAAATAAATCAATGTGCTTAGTGCTTAAAGAGATAAAAAGATGGGCCAGACACATTTCTTATCTCCAGGAAGTTTAGAGTCAGTGGAGGGACTGTAAATTTGAAGTTATGGCTGACAATTGTATGCTGGGGCCGGCTTCTACTGATTTGTGTGGCTAGCTTGTTCAATATTCAGGAATTTTGTGGGCTGGATGTTGAACAGTGAGTAGCTGGAAATCAGCCTGGCAAGAGTATTTACATTACAATAATAGTCAATCACTACAAATCAGGGTGTTTTCTCCCCCAGAGCCTTGGTGGTTGAATAAATACTTACCAGCACTTCACAGGTGACTTAAAAGAGTGAACTGGGCTGTTCCTTGGCTTCAGGCTCTATTGTATTCTATCAGCTGCTTGAATGGAGTGTGACTTTAACAGAATAAAGGATTACCTTCAATCTCCATCTCAATTTCAATGATGGCCTTGATAGAAATGCTTTCGATAGCATTTAGGATTGGAAACTTGAGACAGTAAACTTGATAAGCTCACAGACAATATGACCCTTATTCTCCACCCTGCCTTCAGCATCCACCATACCTGGGGCCATCACTCACTTGTGTTTGCTCTCCCCATCACAAACACCATCCGTCTAATCCAGCCGTCTTTCTCACAAGTACTGTATAATATGTCCCATCTTTGGTGAAAAATTCTTCCTTTACCTCACAAGCCCATCCTTCAATAGTTCCATTTTTTTTTCTTTCCTCATTTTCATGAGCATGCTTTACTCTGTCCCAAAGTCCTTATTTCATACTCTCTTTTGAATCAGCTACTGGCACTTTTGTCTTCAGTCTTGACACAGATAGTGATTCATCCCTCTTCAAATTCTTGCCTTAGGTAAGAGGCACATTCTCCCCTTTCTCCTACCTCATCAGCCACTCTTGAGTCTCCTTGGCTGTATATACTTGCTCCAAAACCCAAATTCCAAATTCCGGAGTTCCCCAGGGTTCAGTCATCAAAAATTTTCTCTTCTATTCACTTTCACTGGTATCTATGTATTGATGACTCTAAAACACTTATCTCCAGACTGACCTATTCAGAGTTCCCATCCCTTGGCATCACAGGAAAAGCCCTTCTATAATCTGGCCTCTGCCTGGCTCTCCAACGTCATCTCCTGCTTTTCTCCTAACTCTCCATGTAGGACTTACTTTTTCTTGAAGAAGTAAAGCTTGTTCTCCCCAGGACCTTTTGTTTGAGATTTGCTGTATGTGGAACGCTCTAGCCCTATTTCTTCCATGACTTCCTGCCATATTTCATACAGGGTTTGCTCAAGGTCACCTCCCTGACCACCTCATCTAAAATGGTAGCACCAGGGCGCCTGGGTGGCTCCGTTGGTTAAGCAACTGCCTTTGGCTCAGGTCATGATCCCGGAGTCCCGAGATCGAGTCCCACATCGGGCTCCCAGCTCCATGGGGAGTCTGCTTCTCACTCTGACCTTCTCCCTTCTCATGCTCTCTCTCACTCTCTCCCTTTCCTAATAAATAAATAAATAAAATCTTTAAAATGGTAGCACCATTTTAGCACAGTGATTTAATTTCCTTCATACTACTTATTATAATGATATATCACTGTTTAATAGTATATATGTTAACAAATTTTTAAGATGTCAGTCAATACAGTATTACCCAATATACTGTATACCATACAGAAACGTGAAACACTTGGTGTATAATATAACCCAATTTAATATAATAGATCACTAGAATGTAAGGTCCTTCAGAACAATTTCCTTCTATAGTTCCATTACCTATAAACAGTGCCTGATACATAGTAAGAACTTAAAATATGCTTTTGGAATGACTGAAAGATTATCTAAAAATCAGTGATGCTCTTCTACTCTTCTTACATATTTTTTCACCCTTTCTTCCCCCCCCACCAACTTTTTACCATTAAAGACTCAACACTCACTTCTAGGGTTTAGAGCACTAATTTATGGGGACCAGGACTTGCGTCCAGATCTTCTCATTATTGTTTTGTTTCAAATATATATATTTTTCAATTATGGTGCCACCTCCAATTATAATCTTTTTTAGAGGAAGCCCATTCATTTACAACGTAGTTTCCCATTGGCAGTTTCTGGTCACAGGAAGATGCATTAAATATTTACTATGAATTAGCCACTCTATTAGTGCTTGAGATCCAAAGACAAAGCACTGTTGTTATAGCCAAGGAACTTTCTGTCTTACACAAGTATATATGCACAAAAATATTGCAATAATTTCTGACAAACTTTTGTACAACCTGTGCAGCAAAAACCTTATATTGTAATTTTCAGAATACCCTTTACAGGATGAATATCTATACATCCACATACAATCACACACAAAAAACTTACTTCATAACAAGCTTGGTTGTACTCATACTTGATATTCATTTTCCTATTCTTTGAGTAAACTTCAAGCCTGAATGGAACCACAGACACACCTGACCTCAGCAGAAAAAAATTTCTCATCTGCTTATTTGTCAAACTTGAGCTTCGAAATCAGATGCTAGCCTCGGAAATAACAACCTCATTTGGAGGTGTTGCCACACAGTGCTTGCCTTCAAAAGACAGTCACTGGAAATGAAAAAGCAAAGCCCTTTTTAATTATCCATTTTTTCCAATTTGGAAAAAAAATGTTAATCCTTGTCCTGCACTCTGGGTATCGGCTCGTCCTTTCACTGACTTGCTTTATCTTTCCGTACACACATTTTTTCCAAAATCATATTTGGCCTGCGATCGACCTCACAGGTAATTTATTTTGCAAGCAGTTCATATTTAATCTATGTGGCATGACAAATAGCTTTCATATTATTTAGCTGACTAAGATGGAAGTTTGAAAAGGAAATTCTCTTCGACAGGCCGTGTCGGTGAGCTGCTGGCGTATTTAATGTTTCAGAGTGTGAAGTGCAGAAAGTGTCTGTGCGAGTAATACCATTGGCAACCTCAACTTTTTAAAGGCTACTGAATTCTTTCATCCTCTGATGCTGCTATGTCTCTGTCTTTTAAAATTTTTTTTTGCTGCTAACTATATCTTAATAAGTATGATGTTGTCCTTCAATATTTCAAAATCTAAGTGTTGATTAAATAATCTCAAGCACTCAGTATTGCTTTGTAAGAACTTCAAAAGAATTAGGGACTTGAAATCATCTTCATTCAAAAAGCACTAAAGGTTTATTATATAATTTAATATCTAGCCTCTATAGTCTATGTTGGAGTAGATTTTTTGGTTAACATTCTGAATATAAGAACTACATCAAAGATTGAAGGTTTAAAATATTCTCTTCATTTAAAAATGCAAGAAGATGAGCTGCCTGGGTGGCTCAGTCAGTTAAGCATCTGTCTTCAGCTCAGGTCATGATCCCAGAGTCCTGGGATGGAGCCCCACGGGGGGCTCCTTGCTCACCTGGGAACCTGCTTCTCCCTCTGCCTCTGCCCTTCCCCCAGCTAGAGTGTGCATGCTCTCTCTCTCTCTCTAATAAATGAATAAAACATTTTTAAAAATGCAAGAATAATACTAAAATAGTAATGGTCATAATATATTTATACATGTATCAGGTACTCTTTTGCAATGTAAATTGTCTAAAAACTTTAAGAAATCCTTTGATCAGAGATGCATTAGATAATATAAAATTTAACAGAAGTAATGAATATTCCTTAAGTTATACCAGCCTGTAAATTAAAAGAAGAATCATAATTAGTTTTCTGTGGAATTTTGTGAAGTTCTCTTTGGAAACCAAGAACACTCTCACATTTATTCCCAATGGTTTGGGGGATCTATAAGTGTATCCTACAGATGTGATATACAGTGGGTTCTTGGCCTCTGCTTAACCCCCCCCCCCCATTTCCCTACCTGCTGATTGCTGCTCGCTGTGGTGAAATTTCCTGTCACTGCTGATGCTGCAGCAATGTGTGTCATGGAAATTCATATCTGCAATGAAAGAAAGAACCCCAATCTCTAATTGCAAAGGAAAACTGATGACATCAAGACCGTTCACGTTACAGGCTCTCAAAGTCCCATAGAGATTTCACTCAAATGTCATCAATATTTATCTGCCTTTTTTTTTGCAACACAACATGAGCACAAAAACTGGACCATCCCTAGAAGCAAATACTTCCTTCAACCTCTCCAACCTCACACTGAAGCACACTTGTGTCCTTAAAATTCATAAAAGGGAATATATCAAAATTAGATATCATAGTTTTCCAAGAAAGCAATAAATCAACCTATTGATTTTTTAAAAAGATTTTATTTGTTTATTTTAGAGGGAGAGATCAGGGGAGGAGTGAAGGAAAAGGGGGAGAGATGATCCCAAGCAAACTCCACACTCATAGTGGAGTCCCACATGGGTCCATTCTCACCACCCTGAGGTCACGACCTGAGCCAAAGTCAAGAGTTGGTCACTTAACTGACTGAGCCATCTAGGCGCCCTTCAATCTACGGCTTTTTAGGCCTTGATGGCTAATTTAAACTTAGTGAATAGTATTTTTACTGTAACATAGAAAAATACCTGGGATATTGTGATTTACAATAAGAAATATGTCTTTTGGTCATCATCCTTGGTTCCTGGCACACAGCTCTTTAAAACTTCCGAAGTGATAAGAGGCACAGAGGCATCTTTTGTTATAATATTTAATCTTTGTTCCCACTTCCTGAAATAGCACTGAATGATAGAAGTGAAATGGGTGTGTCTTGTTATTCACCATAAGCCTCTTTCAACATCTGAGTTTATATTAATGAGGCAATTTTTGGAAAGCTGCTAGATAACCACAGGATGGGAACTTGTTGCCAGGGGAACCGACTGTGTAACAAGAGGATCAGAACTTTCAACTCTACCCTCTGACCTTTGAGGAGCGGAGAGGGGCTGGGGTTTGAATCTATCACCGATGGCCAATGATTTAATCAAGCATGCCTAAATAAAGGGGTTTAGAGAGCTTCCGGGTTGGTGAACACGTGGGGTGCTGGGAAGGTGGCGCCCCAAGAGGAAGCATGGAAGCTCTAGGCCCCTTCCCACCCTCCATGCCTTATGCATATCTTCCACCAGGCTATTTCTGAGTTATGGCTTTGTATAATCAATTGGTAATCCAAAAGGTAAACTGTTTTCCTGAATTCTGTGAGCTACTCTAGCAAATTAATGGAACCCAAGGAGGGTAGAGTGGGAATCTCTGATCCACAGCCAGTGGGTCTAACAACCTGGACTTGCCATCAGCATCGGAAGTGAAAGAGGAGGCATTCTTGTGAGGCTGGGTTCTTGGGGGATGTGATGGAACTCTGGGTAGATAGTGTCAGATCTGATTTGAATTGTAAGACTCAGCAGGCATCACAGAGTTATTTGGTATGGGACAAAGAAGAAAAAACCCCACAGAGTTGGTGACCAGAATTCTATGAGTGGAGTCTTATAATAGAAAAAAAAAAATAGTATCTCAGTTATTGTGCATTCTAGGTAGAAAGGAGGGATAAGAGGTCTATAGAGAAGACTACTTTTAAACTATTTCAGTTCCAGAATATTATTTTATAGTTGCAGGAAAATCTAGAGAAAGGTTACAATAAAGACACATCAAATTTATGCTATTTAACTGGTCCACAGGCTGAATATCTCTCCCCCATTTTCAGTAAATATTCTTGAATGCTATTGTGTGGTCAGCTCTTTACTGGATAGCTGGTGTGCGTATCTTTAGTAGAAATAGGCTTCCAGAAAAACTCCTGTGTGGAATAGAATTTCCTCTATCGCCCCCTTTTACCCTAAAGTGAAGCAAGAAGTTCTGCCAAGTACAGAAAATAAGGAGGATACAGAAAAATGTCAATACTTCCTCTGTGGTGTGGCACACATAATATGGCCTGCGTGCTAGAAGACTGTAGATAGCACACAGACCTCAGGGAACTGAGGAAGCTGGAGGGGATAATTGTGGAGACAAGGGGTAGCTTGAGGGTCCATAGATGCCTTGTGATATCCTTTGGCCTCACCAAGCCACCTCTAAGAGATGTAGCAAAGAAAACAAGTTCATTTGCCATACAGATATCACTTAGAAACAAATCCATAATTTGATGCTAAAAACAAACGAACGAATAAAAAATCTTGCTGCCTATTGAGTTCCCTTTTAAGCTAACTTTTGAGTTTAAGGGGAGAAGGGTAGGCAGAACAATAGTGCAGTGTCACTGTTCAAATCATTATATTCTAGAAGCTGTTAGTAAAAGGTTTTTTCTTTTGGTTTATTATGACCAGCATGTTTGCCCAAAGGAAAGTAAAGAAGCTCTCCCAGGCCTCTGGAGTCTTGAACTAATATAAAAGTACTACAAAGAAAACAAACGAAACTTTTGGATTATGACATAAAGCAGAAACAAAAGGAGATTTTATAAGCGAATTAAAGTTTTGAAGTGAGCAACCCAGATTATGGCTAATCACAAGGAATATTTTCTTTTTCTTGATGTGAGAATAGCTTTCTGGCCAGAAAACTCAGTAATGCAGGCTCCATCAGATTCCACTCCGGAGCAGAGAAGCCGAGTAGCTTTCCTAAAGAACGGAAGTCTTTGACAGCTTAACAGCACAGTTCCCGTCCTATGAAGTTTAGATTTGAATATGAGGCACCAGTTTAAAGCAATTGTTCAATTACATTGGTTAATGATGAACCCAAATTATCGATCCTTAGTTGTTGTTTTTTTTTTTTTCAGGCTTTCTGTACATCTAAAATTGACTTTGAATTTTGTTCTGATTGAACTTTTTTCCTACAAGGTTTCAAAAAACCCTGGGTGATCACATCAAATTATAATGGGTGGCACAAAAAACTCCCCTAGGAATGAGAGATGAAGCGATTACCCAAAATAGACTTGAGCTGTGAAAAGCTTTGTACAAACCTCAGAAAGAGGAATATAACCTTATTAATTGCACCATCACATCTTTCAAATATTTTAGGCTTTCATGTATTCAACCAAGGTGAGCTCTGCCAAATTTTACATTTAGTAAGAAAGCTTCAAATTGCCAAAGGCTCCTTTGACTGGAAAATTTGTGTAGATTTCAGTTTGCTGTGAAATACCATATAAACTGATCTTCTGAATCCCAGATTTTCCTGATACACCCTAGCATGTGATTTGAAGGAGGGATTCCATTTGCAATTTAGTCAACACAAGTGATTAACGGACAATGAAATGGTAAAAGTCATTCTACACAAGGGACGACTTGTGAGTTAAAGTGGTTTAAAGTTCATGAGGTTTGCCTACCAAACCAGACATTTGAAATTACCTGTGGAGGTCAATTTACTATGCACTTTAACTCTGGATATAATTCATGTAAAGATGTTTAAGCACATAATTATAATAATTGTATTTATTTCCTTAAAATCAATCTATTTGCCACTTTACACCAGAGGTGGGTAAACTATACCTATGGGCCAAATCTGGTGTAATTCCTGTTTTTGTAAATCAAGTTTAATTGGCACAAAGCCACACATTCTTCTTTTTTTATTTTTATTTTTTGGTTATGTATGGTACTTTTGTGTTACAACAAAGTTAAATAGTTCTGGGAGAAACTGTATGGTCTACAAAACCTAAAATATTTACTATCTTGTTCTTTCTGGAAAAAGTTCGTTTATCACAATTTTTGTCTCTGTTTTGTGACATAAATAGATTTAGAATTTTTCACAATGAGAGTTACCTATCATTTATTATCTGCCAGGCCCTGTGCTAAACACTTCCTATATTTCTTTTATCTCACTATAGTTCTATGAAATATTGTTATTTCAATTGAATGTATGAGAACCGGGAAGTTTTAGAAATTTCGGTGTTTTGGCCATGTAAACACTGGAGGTAAGATTCAACCTCAAGTCTGACTGAAAACCCATGTTGTTCCTTTTTAATCCATCTCTACTCTGATAAGGCCATGGTCTTCCTCCTCTAGGCAATGTTCTTGATTTGACCCTATGAGACCTAGTGCCTGTGGTAAGCCTCTGAGCCACCTGGATAGGAAGTTAAGTTTTGTATAGTGCTCTAGAAGGGAAAATAGCTTTAAAAGTTTCCTCAAAGTGTAAAGAGTTCAATTTAAACACCCAGATTCATCCTGCAAGGTCCTTTTCAATGCTTTCCAAGCAGTCTATGTTTGGGAGGCACAGTTTGGTCATGAATTAACAAGCATCTTTTGGCAAAACATTGATGTGACCTCTCCGAGTTGCTGCCTCTTCATCTTTCAAGAAGGAACGAGAATTTCAGGGATGTGGAGTTATCACCAGAAAAGCTGCAGGAGTGCTCCCCAACCTTGTCTTCTTAGCCAGTGCCTCTCTAGGGGTTATGTCGTGTCCACAGTGCTTGACGGCTGTGATTCCTCTTTGTGGCTGAGATAAATGCCAACACACGAAGGCCCAAGTTATTTTTCTGGTGGTAGCACATTTCATTTAACTGCAGCCTGTGGCCAGTTTGACCCTCTATATGTTCTGAAAAAAATAAATTTTTACCAAAAGCAGAAAAAGGAAAAGTAACCTTGGAAGACATTTGGTCCTACTCCCTAATTTTGTGAATGAATAAATGGAGGACACATCCTAATGTAGGGTGTCCCTGACTCCTTCACTCACACAGAAGAGAGCACAGAGATAGCCTCCAAAAAGAATCAGGCTATCCTAAGATCTACTAGTAATTCCAGGAACCCCTTCAGGGTTTTGAAGATTAAGAAAATATTTCTGGCTCACCAAGGATAAAACAGCATTTTCAGTAGTAAAATTACTTTGAAAAGTTAAAATCATTATGTAACCTCAAATGATATTATTAATAATAATCCGTTCTTCCCCTTCTCAAAAGTATCACCTCCGTAGTTTTGACAAAGGGAAATTAAGTTGTGAAATTTTGACATAGCTAATCAATTAACTTCTTTTTCTCCCGACATGAAATCAACATCAATACATAGCAAAAAATAAAGTAAAATAAAATAAAAATAAATTCCTAGTAGTTTTTTACTTCTTAGTGAAAAGACGAATAAAAACAAGACCTGTTTATGGAAACTCTTGTTTTCTTCATCTTTTCATCTTTCTTCACCCCTCCCTCCAACCCCAACCCTTGCTGTTTCTCCCTGTTCCTGGTCCCCTTTGTGTCTCCACCCAAGAGGGAAATGTTTTTGAGCATGAAAATGGGGAGACTGAGATCAAGGGATTTCTGGAATTGTTGAGTTTCCGTGCTTGAGGATTCTTTGCAACAGTGGCAAAAGTTCAAATACTAAATGATACATTTAAAAGTACATTGACAGAAATCAAGGGCATATTTTCACTAAATGAAAAGCACAGATCTCTTAAGTACATATTTGTCCATTTGGTTCCATTCCTTAGACCAAGTTCACATTGTTTTTTTGGTGTCTAAATGTGCACAGAGCTTCTAGCCAGACTGTGACACCCCACTTCCATGTTCCTTCCGCAAATTAAGCCATTAAAGACATTTTCATGCTCATATTCATCATTTATGTCTCTTCTTGGTATTGTGCTTGATAGTGGAAAATATTATCAGCATATTATTCTGGTTACTTTGGCAAAGTGAATTCTCCTTAATAGTATTCTATTACATACCCCATGTGAGACCAAGAGACTTGCAAACTTTTTTCCCCTCTTCTCCCTGAGTCATCTTGTCTGGCATTTCACAGACATTCCAGAAGGCAAGACAGGGAGAGTAGCGGAGGCAATTCTTTGGGAGGAGAGGCCTTTGTTTGAGGGAGGGGAAGAGAAAGAGAAGAAAAAAGAGGGGGAGGTAGAGGGGAGGAATCAGTGCTGTCAGGAATTAAGAAAATAAGGAATATAGGTTACTCGCTACTCATCTCCTTGAAGGGTTATTCTGACCACTCAAAGAGAGAAACACAGGAAAAAAGTTAAAGAGATTCGAGGGAAAGAAGTTAGAAAAACTGAAGTCTTGACCTTGATCTTGGTCTGTCTTCTACCTGATTATACTGAGGCTCTCCCTTGGGGCAGGTGAAGATTAAAAACGCTTACCAGATTGGTCTAATGGGTGCGTGTATGTGTGTGTGTGGGGGGGGGGAGTGGGTGTGTGTTTGTGTCTATGTGTGTGTGTCTGAGTGTGTGTGTGTTTGTGTCTGTGTGTGTGTATGTGCGCATGTGCATGAGCTTCCCACTTTAAGCTTTAGTCTTTGACATTGTCATAATTTTCAGTCTAAGGATTTTCCTAATGTTTTAACGACCGAGCCACCCAGGAGCCCCCCTACTCTTTTAAAAAGCATTATACACAAATGCCATTTTCCTTTCCAAAACGATCTCCAAGTAAGGATGGCAGCCTCAACTTTTCTATTAAACTGGGAGCTACTAACCTAGTGTTTAAAGGAAAATCAAGAATGACTAGTTTTGGGGCGGCTGGGTGGCTCAGTCGTTGAGCCTCTGCCTTCGGCTCGGGTCGTGATCCCAGGGTCCTGGGATGGAGCCCCACATCGGGCTCCCTGCTCGGAGGAAGGCCTGCTTCTCCCTCTCTCATTCCCCCTGCCTGTGTTCCCTCTCTTGCTGTGTCTCTGTCAAATAAAAATTTGAAAAAAAAAAAAAAAAAAGAATGTTTTTTCTCACCTATCATGTCACGTGAAGCTACCATTACTTACTGGCAGAAAGTCTAACAGAAGGCTCATCAAAACAGAAACAAAGGTGCACCGTCTACCAACATACAAGCTAATTGTTGGATTATTTTAATGGTGGATGGGTATATGGTGGCAGGAACAGGAGAGAGAAAGGGCGTTGGAAGGAGCCTGGAGCAGAAACATATTCTCAAGCAGTTCCATGCTCCCAAAAGATGTCCAAGAATTAATTGCACATACTGTCCAAGAAGTTTTTGTAACTATTATTCTGACATCTTTCTGACCTTGTATTTCTACATTTTGAGTCTCACAAAGACAGCTTAGTTAGAATTTCACCTACTTTATATTAGATACATTTTGTATAAAAATAACATTACCTTGTAGCAAAGCTCAAAAATCTGGAACCCCCTCCAGGGTGGTTGTTAAAATAGTTGCATTGCCTTGAAGGCTGCAGATCTGGGTCAGGGAAGAGGAGGTAACTTTATCCACAGGCTCCATAGCTTCCCACAGTGGAGCGCCCTGTGATTGCCGCTATGCTGCCCCCAGCCGTAGCCAAAGGGGTTAGTTACCCTCTAATAATTTCCCAGATGTGTGGAGCCTGAGGGCAATAGGACCTAGTGACAACTGAAATGCACTCACATGGATGGGGGCGGGGGGTGGGCAGAAATGCCGACAATGCTTCCGAACTTTCTAGAGTTTATGCATTTGTTTATACTGCTGAGTGGGGGCTAAAGAAAGGCTGGCTAATAATACTTCAACAGGATTTGTGCCACACTCTGTCATCCGATGAACAGAGAATTTTCAAAGCATTTGGGTTGAATTTTTAAGTAGAACACCCAAATGGCATAGAATTAAGGAGAAGTCGAAATGTATGATCTGCAAATGACCATTAGGCTGATTTAATTCTCCCACCCGACCTTCAAAGGGGAAATGGGGCAGAGGAGAAGGAGAATGTTGTAGCATCAGGGAGCCATTTCTGAGTAGTTTCTTTACGCTCTGTGGCAGAGCAGAGTTAAGGGTTTTTAATGGAAAAGTTGTAAGTAATTCAGCAAGAAGGAGGGGTAGCCGCAGCAGGTAAGTGATCAAGTACTCAACTTTGATAGAGCTTATAAGTTATTTATAGCCAAAAGAGGGTGAGGTAACAACCCCCCCCCCCCCAAATCAAACCTCAGTGGTTTAAAATAATAAGCACTGGGGCGCCGAGGTGGCTTAGTTGGGTGACTGCTTTTGGCTCAGGTCATGATCCTGGGATCTTGGAATCCAGCCCCCCATTGGACTCCCTCTGCTCTGTCGGGAGCCTGCTGCTTCTCCTTCTCCCTCTACCTACGCCTCCCCCGACTTGTATGCGCGCTCATGGGCTCTCTTTCCCTCTCTCTCTCTGTCAAAGAAATAAATAAAACCTTAAAAAAAATAAGGCTTTAGTTAGCTTATGACTCTGTACATCTTTTAGCAGGCTAATCTGTATGTATATTCTTATGGTCGTGGCAAGGGCACGAGAGGACAAAAGTAGTATCAAATATACACTTTTTAATCCTCTTCTAGTATTAAATTTGCTAACATCCCATTAGCCAGAAGCAGTTGCAATGCCAAGCCATAGCAAAGGGCATAAATACAAAGTGGGTGAAAATTGGAGCCCTCGGGGTGGCTGCCATTCTGAGTAGACACCTGGAGACAGCTCGTGAGCCCTCGGTTTGCCTGACAGGTAGGCTGCTGGCATGAGACAAAGTGACAGGTAAAGGCTTTGAAAAGGAAAGAAATGCTTTCCGTTGAATGAGAAGAACTCTTGGCCAAGCGGGAGCAAGCCATGAAGATCTGTGTGAAATCACCCAGGATTATGACTGGGAGGGCGCCAGCATCTTGGCTGCTGTTTAAAGAGAGAGAGAGAAACATACTCTTTATTCGTACCTACTGTGTGTTTAGAGCCATGTACGAATATTAGCATTTATCATTCAGTTAACCCCTGTCACATTTTTAATGTTTGGGTGGAATTATCTTTATTTTATAAACTCAGAAAATGAATATGGGTTAATTTCTTAAAATAACAGTGGAAGCAAATGGCGGAGTTGCCTTTTTCTGACTTCAAAGCTCCTACTCTCTGCACTGCATTTTATACCCTTTGAACCCGCTTCCTTCTTCAACCATTGTTTTCTGTCTCATTTTTCTCTCTTTTGAAATACTTGAAAGAGGCACGTGTCCTTATTGTCTCCACTTGCTTATTTCTCATTTACCAGGGAAGAGCCAAACATTGTAGTTAAGATGGATTCTGAGCACAAACGGCTTGGTTCAAATCCTGATTCTGCTACTTTTCCTAATCTGTGTGATGTTCAAAAGTTACTGTCTTCTCCATGCTTCATTTTCATCATCAGGAAAATAGAAATGATCGTGATAGTTGCATTGGCCTCATAGAGCAGTTGTGAGGATTAAAGGCATTTGTACTCAAAGAAGATGGAGGAAAGCCTTGCCACTCAGTAAATATGCAAATTGTATTAACTATTACTATTACTAGTCTTCAACCAAGTGGAATTTAGAGTCTGTCCTTGTCAGTCTATGGAAATGTTTCTGTCAAATGTCCCCAGTGTTCTTGGGGTCACTGAATGCGGTAGTATCTTTCCAGGATCCCTCCTTGTTGGCTTCTGTGTTGTGCTTTGCCCAGCTTCCCACATTCACAGCATGAAACTCTTCTATTAGCCTGTCAGCAATTTGTTTTTCTCTGCATGCCCACTAGTGGTTCCTTCTTTGGGAGACGCAGATCAACATATCCAACTGCCTATAAATATCTCCACAGATACCTCAAACTCAGCATGTCCAAAACCAAGCCCACTGTGTTCAGTTTCCAGAACTCCACTTCCTCTTTCCACTTGCCCCTTCTTGGTAAACGGCCCAGTAAGGCCTGCAGGACGCTAAGTTTGTGTCCTCTCTTTCATACTTCTCATTTACTCTTATACGAAATCCTTTGTAGTTTCCTTCATGATCAGGTCACAATTAACACCTTTTACTCAATTCCAGGTGTCACTTATTTAGCTAAGATCCTAATAATTTCTCACTTGTATTCCTCTAATAACCTCCTCGGGGGGCTCCTTTCTTACTCCAGTATCCACACAGAATCTATTCTCTACACTGAAGGGAACTTCATCTTTCAGGACTGTGAGTTGATAAATATCACTGTCTGGCTACAAATGCTTCAGCATAAAACCCAAACTCTTTTATTCAGGCATAAAATACTGCTTTGGGATCCACTTACTCCTCTAGCCTGATACCCACTACTCCCTATAATCCAGGAAGAAGGAAGGGATAAATGAAGAGTTGGTTACATTTGGAAATGCAGGGGAAAGAGGCAAGTTAAAGTAATTAATGTGTCTTCATCGTGGGACACAAAAACCTTGATGGTTTGGCTTATCTTTATTCGTTCATGCATTTCATCAACAAATATTTTCTTTGAGCTTCCTGATAAAGCATGTTAGGGATCTATCAGTGTAGCAGTTAATCTAAGTGCCAGGAATATTGTGCAACAAAGCAGACCAATTCTTGCTCTCATAGGGAAAGAATGACAGTAAATATATAAACCTACAGTATGTAAGATAGTGACACATGCTATAGGAAAAAAAATAGAAAGAAAGAAAAAGAAAAAAGAAAGAAAGAAAAAAAAGAAAAAAGAAAAGAAAAGAAAAAGAAAGAGAAATTAAGATCAAGGGGGAGCTTCTATTTTTATGTAGTAGGGTGGCTAGGAACAGCTTTCCTGAAAAAGTGACATTTCAGTAGAGATCTGAAGAAAGTACATGTGAGAGAGTACGCCATACAGGTAGTGTGGAGAACATATTTGAGTGCAGAGAACAGCAAGTGCAAAGTCCCTGAAGGAGGATTAGGCAAAGGATGTTTGAAGAATAGAACTTAGGCCCTTGTAGCTACAGCAGAAAGAGCAAGAGGAAGACAGAAAGGGGTAGGAGTAAGGGTCATAGCGGTGTCTAGAACCAGACCATGAAATCTTCAAAGCCATTCGAAGGATTTTAGCTTTTATTAAGAGGGAAATGGAGAGCTCTTGCAGGGACTTGCACAGGGGAGTGACATGATCTCTCTGGACTTGTCCCTTCATCTCCTTTTTTTCCTGGCATGCTAATTTCTTGAAGTTCCCCAGTCTTCCTCTTCCTCTGAATCTCTCTGTGTGTGGCTACCTCTGCCGGGAACCTCCTGAGCACTCATACCTGCCTCTCCATCAAGCTCCTAGTAGATCTTCAGGTTTCATCATAGATATTACTTCTCCATGACAGTTGGAGTAGGTGCCCTTTCCAACTCCCCCATGACATTTTCTCGGTCAAGATGTTTCTGGAGGCAACAAACAGAAAACCCAATTGTCAGTGGAGTGGATCATAAAGACAGTAAATGCTTGTCTGTGAGATGCTCAGCGGTAGATGGTATCATCTTAGTTCAGCAATTTAGGTGTATTCACGAAGACCCAGATTCTTTCCATTCTTTGGCTTCACCACAATCAGTATATTGGCTTTCATCTTCCATCTTGTTCCCGCTGGCTGTAAGATGGCATCTTCTTATCCTCACAGGCATCAGAAGCCAAAGCAGGAACAAAGAAAAGAGATTCAAAATGCTTTCTCTTTTCAGTGTCCTTGCCTTTTGTCAAGGGAGATTGTCTTTCCTAGAAAGCCCATTAGAAGTTCCTTTTCTGATTAACAAGGACTGGACCATATTTATTACAGCTGTTGTTCAACTGTATCTCCCTCACATTGTATCACAACACCCAGGCCAGATTGTGACATATATTTTGCTCAATTAATATTTGGTGACTGAAATAAATGTTTAGTGGCTTTTATTCTCTTGGTTAATAGAATGTGAAGTTGAGGGGTAGGAATGTTATGAAAGTAACATATTTCCCAGATAAGAACTGCTGATTAGAAATGAGTCAAAGAATTGCTAAATCATGTCGTGGCCTCACCTATGTTCAAAAATAGCAAAATAATTAAGTTCTAATTTGTACATTGGGGTTTCCAAATAAAAATTCACAAATTCCCAAAGGATTGAAATGAAGTTCACATTATCGAAACCATGGAATTTAAACATGCTTTGAAGATTTTCTCCACCCTGCTTTCTGTTCCTTGATAATGATCTTCAAAAAGTCTTTCTCAATTCTGCCGAACTATAGCTGAACCTCACTGGTCAACTGTAAAGCATAGTCCCTGAGATATGGGTCAAGCACAAACACAAAATAACATCCAGAAAAAGAACCCCAGAGAGCCACTTGTTGATGGCACAGTGGGGAATTTCTATATTGGTACAAGAATGGAAGATGTTTGATAGCTCAACAAGGGATGAGGAATAGGGTCAGGGACTTTGGCTCAATGGAAGTATATTTTTGCAAGTATGCTTCTCATTAAGCTGGTGTCCCGTCATGCTCAGTCCCCTCAATGTCTCCTTTCTATCCTTGAGTAGACCTGCAGGTGTCCTTTGGAAAGGCTTAGTGGCTACAGCTCCTTAGAGGCAGTATCCAGGCTCTGCCTTCCATTTTCCACTCCAAACCTACTTGTTCTGTCCTATGGTCCCCAGTTCCTGTCCTGTTCTGTTTTCTGTTGTCCCTTCATGCCTCCAGTGAAAAGGCCACTCAGTCTGACCCAGGCTTTAGCTCTAGATTCCCCAGAGTTCTGTGGGACTCCTGGCCAGAGCAGCTCCACTGTAGGAAGATCCCAGGCTCTTAGAAATGAAATCAAGGTATAATACTCTTTGGTCATTTTAAACTTTTAGAACCAGCCTCTTTATCTTTTAGAAGGACACTTTGGGTCCTGCAGAAAGGGTCACGAATGGCCTTAGACCAAGAAAGAGAGAGACGGAGACAAAGAATGGATGCTGGGCTGGGTTGGGCAGTTAAGTTGGTCATGTCCCATCCAGTAATGATGTACAGAAAGAAGCAAACCTGCTTGAACGCAAGGATTTTAAGAATATGTTTTGTAGCACAAGAGAAAGAATAGCAGCTACAACTACCAAAACAAAGGAATGAAGAATCTTAGACTTATGACCATTTCGTAATTATGAACAAACACAGATATGTGTATAATGAGTTTCTTAACTCTGTTACAAGAAAGTACTTCTAATGTAGATATGAATCAGATGGAGACAGATAAATATCAACAGACCACATAAAATCAAGTTCTGGACAGACAGGGTATGAAAATCTGTTTCCCTATCCAACACGAAGATTTTCACCTCATTTTCTAGTTGTAAAAATTTGGATTTAGGACTAGGATTATACTACTTATTATTTGAGCTTTGTGATTATAATATATCTGAGGACATGTGTGTGTGTGCACTTAGTGTTTAATGACTTATGTGTAGTATATTTATTCTCTAGTAATCTTTTCATTGACTTCTAAGTTAAAAATCATCTCCCTACACTGAACATATACACTTGTTTTCAGATATTGTTGAAGGGTGATGTCTGAATCCAGCAAGACCCAAACCACCATTAAGTAAAATTTCCATGGCCCAGAGGGGGGCTGTCATGAAAACAGATCCTTTTACAGAATTCTAACTTACCAGACTTTTTTCCTATTCAAGTGGGCCTTATGTTACAATAAAAATTGAACATACCTCAACTTTTGAGATGTAATCTGTGATAGCTCAAGACACCTTATAAGGTCTCCTCTGATTTGTAAATCAGATTGGCAGTTCTTTAATCATCGGGTAGTTTTTGCTTTGGGCTAATTCGTACTACTTAAAAAAAACCTAAACATTTAAAATTATAGGTTTTTTTGCTTGTATTGTTGTTAGACACATGGCGCTTATATATTTCTTTGATATGGGAAGTCTTCATCATGTGAGATCTTATTGAAACAGAAAGATTGCATACTATCTTTAAAGGATTTCTCTTAGGATTTTGATTGAAGATTAACATAACAGAGTACATATAATATACACTATGTATCAGAGAAAACAAATAAATTAAGCCTGATTTATTTAGGTATTTGGCTTTTTTTTTTTTTTGACCTAGTAAACACACCACTGCTAACAAAATTTTCATGGTCAGAGAGCTCTAGAAAGTTTTATGACAGCCATTTTAGAACTGATACATGATAGTTTCTTTCCTTGCCTGCTTTTATGCTGTGAAACCTGTTTTAAGAAGAACTATTATAAAATATTTTATTGCTGTCATTTATCAAAGTACTATCCAAATATGATCCACATAGCTCAAAAAAAGTCTTAATTTAGCTTGTAAAATGTTATATTTTTCAATATGAATATTTTCACATCACTATTCTTTTCTTACAGGTATCTATTTTTAGCGAGTGAATGTTAGACTTAATTTTGTGGAACTTCTGATATACCCCCATCTCCTCAAAATAAAACATTATTTTTTATTTTGTTTATCGTTCTAACGTCTGTATAATAATCTATCATAAAAAATGAACTTTGTAATTGAAATTAGTGAGGCTGTGCCTCTTCTCCCTTAAACAAAATCATTCCTTCTTCCTCATTTACTGAGATAGTTTCACCATTCTCTTAAGAACACTTCTTTATTTTTTTAAAGATTTTATTTATTTATTTGAGAGAGAGAGAGAGAGCGAGAGAGAGCATAAGAGGGGAGAAGGTCAGAGGGAGAAGCATGGAGCTGGGAGCCCGATATGGGACTCGATCCCAGGACTCCGGGATCATGACCTGAGCTGAAGGCAGTCGCTTAACCAACTGAGCCACCCAGGCGCCCTTAAGAACACTTCTTGAAATTTTAATTTCCTTCCTCTTCTACATCTCTCCCATCATTGATTTCTGTTTTTAAAAAGTTCTGAGTATAACACCCAGTGCTCATTACACTGTGACCTGTGAGATATTTTCCAATTTTCAAACAAATTTGAAGAAAAATCTAGTTGAACATCAATTGGATAAAGTATGTAAGTGTTGAATCACTAACGTGTATACCTGAAACTAATATTATACTGTTAATTACCTAGAATTTAAATTAAAACTTAAAAAATAAATAAAACATTAATAGATACATTCTGATGCTATTTTTTGGCATATAACTCAGAAGTGGTTCAAATAATCTAGTGGCACTGCCATAGCAAACTCTTTTTATTTCCATTTATTGATGTAAACAAAGTTTCATCTATATCTATCTATTTATCTGTCTACCTAGCATCACAGGTAATTAAAAATAATATTTACATTATTTGTTAATGTATCTCAAACTCTTAGAATAATGTCTGGTATTTAATTTCTGCTCAATAATTGATTTTTATTTTTATTTTTTTTAGTTTTTTCAATAATTGATTTTTAATAAAAAGCATTGGAACTGCAGATATATTTCACTCAATTATGGAAACTG
>CM052802.1:74285559-74350056 GCA_028533885.1 Nasua narica | reverse complement strand
AGGCCACTGTTTTGCAGGTATCTGAGCAGAGATCCCTGGGGTATGTACATACACCAGATGTGCTGAGTAGTGGCTGCCCTCTGGTCTCTGGGTTTATCCTATAGTTGGTGCAAATTAATTTTGCTCTGTTGGTCCCAATAAATACCTCATGAAGTTCATTTAAATAAACGAAGCAAAGAAGCAAAGGCTGAAGGCTCTGTGTATTTAGTGCTTCAAAACTTAGAACTTCAAAGGATCATGCATTGAACATTTTATCTGAGCTCTTTCTTCTTCTCTTTTTCATCATGATCATGAATTTTTTCAGCTTAGAATGTATATTTTGTGTGAAAAATATTAGAGCAGTCCTAATTGTATCCTGATCCGTTAGTCAAGCTATTTTGACTCAAAGAATTCAGGAGACAACATAAATAGGAAAAATGCCAACCTTTCTTTCTTATTTTACTATTGAGTACATTTAGGCTCCAAGAGCTTATATAATTTATAAATGGTTGGTCAACATAATGAACATTTATTTAACATAAAAACAATGTCCTAAAGGAGAGCCTAGAGGTCCCATTCTGGACTCTATTCTGCTGTCAACTGGTGACTTTTCGGTAGGAGAACATGGTCAAAGCTGTTTTATACGAAGATTAACATTCAGCATGATTTAAGAAGTGGTATTACTGGGGTTTTTAAGATCTTCACGGTTATTCATTACTAAGACTTTCTATTCATGGGCTGCAGAATAAAATACAGAAATATTAGAACTGAAAGAAACTTTACAGGCTTTCTGTTCCATATTCCTTCTTTTACGACAGCTATTTGAGATCTGTTCCCAACGCTGACACAGATTATAATTTCTGTGACGCTGGATAATTTGGTCCTAATTCCTTTACTACGTATATCTCCCCTGTCTTATAAAACCTTATGTTCTTCCCAAGTAGGAAGACATAACACTACCTGGATGTGGTTCCTGATATCCCACCTCATGCTTCTGTCCCTGTCATTCTGGGGTGTCCTTGCCTTTGATCTATACTCATACAAGTCCTACCAGCTTTCCTCTTTTCCATAAACTTCAAGCTTGTTTTGTTTGTTTACTTTGAATATTGCCCTTCTCTGAATTTCTCTTCTCCTTTCTCTCTCCGATGAATTATTCCATTCAATCTTGTTTGGTACACAGAACATAGACTTTGGTATGAAGATCTACATTTAAGGGATAGCTCTGAGTATAATGCCTGTAAATCTTAAAAGATTACGTTAAACTTTATAAAACTGTTGCTGCAAAACTGAATTAGGTGATATTTATGAAAACACTTTGTAAAGTGAGAAGTGCTACACATATTCTGGCTACAGGAGGCAAACTGGACACCCACTGGAGCCAATAGGAGAGCTCCTTGTTGAATCCAAAAGCCAAGAACCAGGAATGGTGTAAGTTTCAGGCTGAGTCTGAAAATCTGAGAACCAGGAAAGTTGGTGCTGGAAGCTCTGAGTTGGGAATCTGAAGAAGACTGCTGTCCCAGGTTCAAAACAATTCGATGGAGAGAGTAAATTCCCTTTTACTGGACCTTTTTGTTCTATTCAGGTCTTCAGTGGATAGGATGAGGTGCACCCACACTGGGGAGGACAATAGGAACACCCTAATAGACGTGCCCAGAATGATGTTTAACAAATATCTGAACACTCTGTAGCCCAGGGAAGCTGACACCATAAAATGAACCATCACATCCCATGAATCTAATGACTGGTCTTATGGATCCGTGAATCCAGGAGGGCAAGTATTTTGGCTGTCATATGGCAGTCAGGATTTGGTTTGCCTGGATGCCAAGGGCAGAGGCAAACCCATCATCTGGAACCCAAGTAAGGGTGTGAAACAAGAGGCTAACCTCAGGGCCCTCTATGTGTACCCCTTTCAGACATAAGAAAGTCCCCTGTTGGGGAGAAAGGGGAAAAGCACATAATGGCGTCCTCTAAAATGTAATGTGTACTGGAAAGTGATCTTATAAATGACCTACCTCTCACTTCAAACAGAACTCCCTGTTTGCTAGCCCAAGCAGGTCAGGAAGCATTTTTGCTTCTGGAGATAAACATAATAGCCTTCCCCCCACCCACTTTTCTCTTTTTCAGGTATGTGTATATAAAACTTCCCAGGGAAGTTATAAAGAAAAAGCCCATTTTCTGTATTTTCCTCATCTTTATGATAGTATAAAACTTTGATTTCATTCAAACAGCTTTAATTATTTCTTTCTCTTAAAAAGTTATTAAGTGAATAACTTTTTGGAACAAGCCTTTGCTTAAAAGCTTTTGTCTCAAGGGAGCGATCCTACCAGAGTAAACAAAGAGAAGTAAAAAGCTCTGCCTTGAAATTTCTTAGTTTATCTCTTTTCAAATTATTTCTCTTTGTCCTACTCAAACATATGGGCTTCCTCTAATCCAAAACGTAGGATTGTTTTGAAAGGAAACTAATACACAGGGAAAAAATCCTAAAGAAATGAAAATGACTTTACTCAGATATTTCTTTTTTTGTGTCAAACTACCATATATAGACCAGAGATAGGCACAATTATCAACCATTAATGGATGAACAAATAAAATTGCCATTGTTTATGTTGTTAACGAAGTACAAAGGTTTCTGTGTATTTTTTTTTCACAATAACACATTTAACATCTATATAGTTCTCTCCAATTTGCAAAAAACTCTTCGAAAAGTCTCAGATCCCCCAACTCATCTGACCCTTACAACAAATGCTTCTTCTGGGCTAATGTTTCTCTTAAGACATATCTTTTTTCTGATTAATACCTTGTTTATTATTAAGCCTAAGCAGGACAGACTATTTAATACTGTCCCCAAAAGTTATTTTGCCTAATATCCTGTGCTCCCTCAAAAAGTCAGAACTACTGGGCGCCTGGGTGGCTCAGTTGGTTAGGCGACTGTCTTCGGCTCAGGTCATGATCCCGGAGTCCCGGGATCGAGTCCCATATCGGACTCCCGGCTCTGCGGGAAGTCTGCTTCTCCCTCTGACCTTCTCCCCTCTCATTCTCAGTCTCTCTCTAATAAATAAATAAAAAATCTTAAAAAAAAAAAAAAAGAAGTCTGAACTACTTTTTGTTTGTTTGTTTTCGGAGAAATGTCCAATTGTATAAGAAAATTTTGGGGAACCATGACCAAGCAATGGCTAAACCTTTCAGTAAAAATCCTCTTAACTTTAATTACTTGAAATATAATCAGATCCCTAGATTCTGGTTATATGAAGCCAATTAAATTGTCTGCATGCATTTGTAGGGTATGTTACTTTCTGTCTTTTGCATTACCTTGCCAAAAGCCAAGTTCTATGAGTAATTAACTCCTAAAAAGTTAAGCAAATGATCTTTAGTGAGATGATATTTATTAAAGCTTTAAAGCTAAATATTTTGCATTAAACATGGTGCTTATCAAGCAACAATTACTCTAATAATTTTCTAGATTTGCTCCATTGAAATAATTGCCTAGCAGATGGGTAAGGTCTTCTGTTTTCCATGCTTTTGTTCTTCCCATTTTGTCCAAGTTCCTGAGAAATTCTTTACTAGGTAAGAAAATTATTCACATTCTCAACTCTGTCTTCCATGAGGCTACTGCATCTCTTTCATTTGTACATCATGTTAATCTAATGTAGTTACATTAATGTAGACATAAATAAATCTGCATTATTTATCAAAATTTCTAAAATTTTATGAGCAACTATATATTTTCAGTAACCTCTAATGCTTTGTTGTATCATCAATATCATCCTTATAAGAGTATTTGTATCTTAATTTATTTTTAATTTTTTCTATTTTATTTTATTTTTTTCATCATAAGTGTACTCTATTTAATCCCCATCCCCCCACCCACCTCTCCTCTGATGACTATCAGTTTGTGCTCTATAGTTAAGAGGCTGTTTCTTGGCTTCTCTCTCTTTTTTTTTCTTTGTTCATTTGTTTTGTTTCTTAAATTCCACATATGAGTGAAATCATATGGTATTTTTCTTTCTCTGATTTATTTTCTTTCTCTGATTTAGCATAAACTCTCTAGCTCCATCCATGTTGCAAATGGCAGGATTTCATTCTTTTTATGGCTGAATAATATTCCCTAAGACATATTTTTATTGAAAAATTTATACTATTCCATTTCATTTTACTCCTTCATACCTTTCTATAACACTTTAATTTTCATTAAAAAAATTTAACTAGCCTGTCAACCAAATTAATACCTATTAATGCTTTTATGTGTAAATCACTTTATTGGTTCTGATGTAAAAGTGGACATGACAGTTTCAATATAAAGCAGTCTACTTTATTTGATAAAGAAGAAAAAGTGAGTATTATAAAACTATGGCCTATAAAAGTCTATGTATGATGCTCACATAGTGAATGTAAAATACTTGAAGTGTCATATACAAAAGAATTTGTCAAATGAGTGGTTAAAAAGAGGTTCCGGTTTGATTGCCCTCAGACCAAGGGTGTGCAATACACATATTTGATAATTTAAATTGATAAGGGTCAACATCAACAAAATAGAAATTTTCACATTGCAAAATTCTTTTAAAAATCAGAACTCAGAGTGACATAGGGCCCACATTCCCTGTGGCACATGAGTGGGTCCAAAGAGTGGGTCCAAAAGATGGCAGGTCTATTTGAGACACATTTGTGCAACATTGAGACTCTCTGTAAGGCACTAGCTTGTTACACCCAGTCCAGCTCACTCATCGTGATCCTGGCCTCTGTAGGCCGCTAAATTGGCAAACTCTGACTTAAACCGATCACTGCTATGGACTTTTGGAAGAGGGAGACACCTCAGACCTGGCTCCTCAGGTCCTAAAGAAGACAAGGAATCATTGGTTTCTGGGAATGGACAATAAGATGACATGAACCAAAGTCCAAAGACGAGAAGGCAGAAGGTAATCTGGTTCGCTAGGTCACTCTATTAAATGTAGCACCCAAAGGATCTTGAGGAAAATAGTGACCCTAGTATACTCCTTTATCTAACTAACTTGTCCCCTAAGTCATTACAATCTGAAAACTTTACAGTCAGGACTTGCTTTTCCTGCTAGTCTGCTTAACCTCAAAAGTAGGAATCCTCAGTGATTTCTACTCGATCTGATTGTCCTCAGTGGACGTGATCTCCCTGGCATGGCTGGTGCCTGGTAGTCAGAGCGACTACGAGATAATATGTATGGGCCTCTCTAGGGGATAAGTAACTAAGAATACCTTCCCATGTGGCTACTCCCACAGCCTATAAATAGCTGTCAATCACTGCCGTTCTAAAGTTCAAAAAGTCTATTTCTCATACATACATCAACTAAAGTTGAGAGCATTATGATTTAAGCATCTGAGTTTTTATTTGTTTTAAAGAATGTGTTGAGATTACCTAGCAGGAAAAAAAAGAACATATGACACAAAATTTTAAGTGAACTTAACTGTTTATACTTTTCAGAAAAGTTTTTGTCTGTTTTTTAGTGGCTTAGTTCATTTTTCCCGAAACTGAAGGATCACTGTGAGTAAAGAAAAGCAAAATATAAAAGGATGATTCCTTTTACAAGGAGTGGTCCTTGTAAAATGAAACATGCAAGAACACAACAAAAAAAGACCTATGGGGTGCCTGATTCTTATTAATTTTTCCCCAAACACGTAATGATGTCAATCTATGAAAATGAATTGCTTCACTTTCGAGGTAATTCAGTTGCTGTGTGTAAGTTCGGTGAATACGATGTCTTTATTATTGACATTAGTCTTTGTGGAAAAAAGTTTAGTGTGCACTTTGGAATGTCCCGCATCCCTTCCCTTTGAAATTTCATCTGGTCCCAATTACCATCTGCTCCTAATTTGATTCAGTGGCAGAAAACTAGCCGAGCTTCTGTACTCAAGCTGAAGCAGACACATTTCATGAGGCCTCATTCTGGTGGTGTTCTTTATGTATCAGCTAAAGTTTGCAGGGAACTTTATATAGGCACAGCCACTTTACGAAGTTCTGTTACACAGAGAGAGACCTGCATCTACATAATGTACTTTTGACCTCTTAGTGAGTGTCAAAGCCACTGAGAGCTGTTATGTGACTTTTTAGCCAGTCAAGTAAATAAGCAGCAGTTTCTGCCATAGCTCTTATTTTATATTATTTTATTTTTTTCTTTCCACATCAGATTCATTATCATACAGCAGTTGAACGGGTGCATTTTGGAATTCACTGGGCCCTCCTAGGGTCCCTTTGAAATAAATCTCCATTCAGTTCAGTTCATCTAATTCATAAGGACAGTTGCTAAGTGCCGGGGAGAGCTAAGCGCCAGCCGAGAGCAGTGAATGTGACTGACAGAGCCCTTGCCTTCCCTGAGTTTCTAGGCTTTCGGGGAAGACAGACATCGACTACAACAATCTACACAGCAAACCAGTCTTCAGAGTTCAGAAGGGTTGTTCTTTCACTGCTGGCCACTAGCGGTACCCACAGCGTCACTGAGTCCTGGTCCAAACAGAACTGGGTGTGATCTGCCCGGGCCGGGTCCGCCACAGGCACTGAGATGTGGCATGTGGGTACTCCCCAGGCCACGCCGGTTCCTAGCCTTCTTTTTCCATCCAGACAAAAAACCATCTATTCATCTAAGGCAACCATGGTTGGCCACCACAGCCTACAGGCCCAAACTGGCCCACTGCCTGTTTTTGCATGGTCCACAGACTAGGAATGGTCTGACATTTTTAAATAGTTGAAAACAAGTCAAAAGAAGAATATTTCGTGACACATGAAAGTGATATGAAGGTAAAATTTCAGTGTTCATAAAGGAAGTTATATTAGAATAAAGTCAGGTTTATTCATTTATGTATTGTCTATGTCTGCTTCTTTTTTTTTTTTTAAAGACTTTTACCTATTTATTTGACACAGAGATTGAGATCACAAGTAGGCAGAGAGGCAGACAGAGGGAGAGGAGGAAGCAGGCTCCTAGCTGAGCAGAGAGCCCGAGGCGGGGCTCGATCCCAAGACCCTGAGATCATGACCTGAGCCAAAGGCAGAGGCTTAACCCACTGAGCCACCCAGGCGCCCCTATGTCTGCTTTCTTGATTTGGCAGAGTTGAGTAGCTACAAGGGAAACTGTGATGACCCACAACACCAAAAGTATTCTCTGTCTGGCCCTGTACAGGAAAGGTTACTGACCCCTGATCAAAGGGGCCATGTTAAGTCGTTTCTGATTTTTCCCACCAGTCTAGTTAATGTATAAGGCAGACCATGCTATATGTCAGCCCCTTATCTACTCTTCTAGCTCCTGAATTTTCCTCCAAAAACCACATGACAACCTCTCCTTATAAAAACTCCCTAACTCATTTTTCTAAATAGGGAAGAGAGCTGATTGGCCCCTAGCAACCCAGACACCCACCACCCCTGTCAATGTGACCTGAGTTCTTTGAGCTTCTAGCACAGTACTATCCACACATCCATACTTAGGGTGTTTCAGTTTTAAGGACAAAAACTGCATTCTTCTAAATAGCTTTTCTATGCCACGCTTTTGAATAGGCTGACTCCATAGTATAGTTTAATAAGACATTTTGGCTTGCTAATTTTCAAAAATCATCAGGGGTTATGTTACACTATTTTAAATACATTTGGCTACCTGCTTTCTTTAGTAATAGTTCTCCTTTAAAACTTCTAAGAATATCTGTAACCAGGAATTCTTGAATAGGTGGTATATTCTCCACATGGCAAAGTCTGACCAGTAGAGTCAGTGCTCTAATAAGCACTTACTTAGTTATCTAGTTACACCCCGTACATGGTGAAAGTGCCCAAGATATGACAGTCATAACTGATCCACGAGAGTGGATCATATTATTTAGAAGAAATTTCTTTATTTTTTGTATTTATCTCCATAAAATAAGCATGACTGATTGTAAAGATCTACTACTATCCATTTTAATATTTTCCTCAGACAATCAAGGTAATATTTTTTATATCATCATCTCATATGCCATGAAAATGCTTATTTTAAAATATAATGAAAATTTCATTTGATTCCCTTAATCCTAGATAATATTGAAGCAAGTTAAATGCATTTAGAATATTTGTATTCGATTCTTATTTCTGACAAATAATGTTTGATTGTGAAGTAATACAGTTCGAGGCCAAGAAAAAATTATTACATTTAACCTAATTCTTTGAGGACTGTCCAAATCCTTTCGCTACCTTTCAAAGACACTTTTCCAATTGTTAATACTGAATGCAATTTGTGTATTTATTTAAATAATGTGTGCGAGCAACAGGCATCTAATACCCGGCTTATGAGGAAAGGAAAAAACTAAGCTGTGAAATTCTTCCTGGGAACATGAAAGAAGCAGTTACAGGTCTCGATAACTTTCAGAGAATAGACAGTGAGCGGAGGCCGGCGAAACTGAAGTAGAACCCTTGCTTCAAATATGACTCATTCCTGAAAAAAACTGACATGATAGGTCTAATTTCTGACAAGTATCTTAAAGAACTGATAATCCATGCTAAAAGGCAGAGCTTTTTTGCTCTGTGCTTCTGCCAGGTAGTTCCTGAGACTAAAATGGGTAGTGAAAGCAACAGTCTGGCCTCTCTCCGTGGGACAGACAACTTCGGCTCCGCTGAGCAGAATTGATGTTGACACGTCACAGAGATGGAAATTGAAACCCAAGCATTTATGCGCTTTTCCCAAAGCCTGTGGTTAATCAGGATCTGAACCTGGATCTCAGGGATCTTCTTTTGCGAAGCCTGGGACCAGACCAGGAGGATACACGGCACAGTGCTTTTGACCATCTTGACCAGAACCACAGAGTACTGGAAAGGCCTCAGGAATGGATGTTCTCTACTGATTTCCAAACCTTAGGTATGTCCTTTTAGGTAAGTGTTAGGAAAAATATGATGCCTCTAAAAGAAGTTTCCAAGCCACAAAAACTACGTAGAACTAAGACAGTGTTTAACCTTGTGCCCACCTAATTTGTGAGATATTATTGTTGCCTATGTTTTTATCATGCAGCTTTAAAGAACACATCGCTTTTGCCCTGCCATCGCTAAAGAACTTTGACACATGGGTTCTCTATGATCGAATAAGAGGCAGAAATATCAAAAGGTTAACTGGTTTCTTGAGATATTAGTAATTGTACCAAATAAGTGAAAGCACTGCCTAGTTGCAGTATTCAACATCTATTTGACTTGTTCTTGATATACTTGAGTGTTATCTTTGTAGAGCAAGATAGTGAATCTACAATTAATTTTAGGTGACTGTAAGTTGATACCTCAGACATTCATTGAGTGCCTGCTCTATTTCAGACCCATGCTAAGCACCAGTGTGAATGAATTATGAGTTACTCACAACCTCTGTTTCCAAAAGCTTCTAATCTAGTGGGAGAAACAAATTTCCAAATAAATTAATTCAATATTATATAGTACAGGCTAACTGAGAAGCACCGGGGTTATGGGAGAGATACTTAGTTATCTCGGTCCTGATAAAAATGTTCAAGGAGGGAAAAGTTACTGTAGTTCTAAGTTCTAGTAAGAATAAGCTTTATTCAGGGCATAATAACCTAAGCAGACCCGTGAAGTATGAAATTGCATAATATATACATTCTATAGTATACCGCAAAATATGGGGAAAGAAGGATGAGGCTGGAGAGGGAGGTTAGGCCTTGGCCACAGAGCGATTAGTCTCTGCCTAAGAAGCTGGATTCCAGAGACATGGGGACACTGCTAGAGGAGAATTAAGGTAGAAATACCTCCACCTGAACTAGATTTCTTAGATTGGATTGTAAAGAGGCTCTCAAGGGGACAAGCCTAGAGGTAGGGAGACAAGGTGGGAGGTGGTTGAACAGCCCAGACAAGAGGTGGAGAAAATATGATTTAGGACAGTGATAGCAGGGATGGAGAGGGAAAGAACAGGCTAGAAGAGATATTTTGAAAGGGTTCCTGGGGTACAGTGACTAGATCTGACAGGAGGAAGAGAGGAAGTCTAGGCATACTTCTGGATGCATCCTTAGCCTGTGCACCCAAAATAATAACAGAGGAAGAGAAGAAGGTTTGAGGATATGTGGACAAAAAAGATAAAAGAAATTGTCATAGATCCACACGCATTGCAACCAATATTCCTATTTTGAGATATTTCTTTCCTGTTTTCGTTTTTCATGTATCGTATATGTAATTAAGTTTATACTACATTTAAAATGATGTATTTTGCTTTTTATTTGACAAAAGCATCATTTCCTGCAGAAAGCATTATTTTATAATATTAAAAATTCTTTTTAAACACACTTTTCAATAACTGCATAAGTACAGTTACTGAATAACTAATAACCACATACGGTAGATTTAACATAACTTTTTTAGTACTGGGCACCTAGGAGATCAAACAGTCCCTGGAGATTGATGAGAGCTCCTTGCAAGGGCCGTCTCTATATTCTACACACGACAACTGAAGAAATGCTACCTGAAGATTTGTCTAGACTGAGGTACTCAGAAAGTGTTCTACAAGGAAGGAGATCAGTATTTCTTAGAAACAGGTAGCCAGTTCACAAGAGTCAATCAAATATATCTTAAGATAAAAATATCAAAAGTCCACCTCTGTTTTATTTAAAAGATCTGACTTTGTCATTTGTGCTAACAGAGTAATAACCTGTGTTCTGGTTAGAACATGGCCTTGGATAGAGATATATCATCAAGAGCAGAAACTGTGAGATTTGGCATTAATCTTGTGCCTTTTATCTCTAGTGATATGGTTCAGAGGACTAAAGTCTGCAGATTAAAACAAAACAAACAAAAACAAAACAAAAGAACTTCATTTCCTGGGAGCTGGACTTGGGCAAATCTACACTGTCAATCACATGGATACAATGTAGGCCAGGCTGCCTCCCGTTTTTCAAAATTGACAATAAATGAAATATAAGAAGCAAATACGACCGAGTCTTTGTAATTCCCACTTCTTGGTTGGCATAGTCAGGAATTATTAAATATGCAGACAGTATTTCCATTATTTTGGGGTTTCTTCTCTCTTTTTTTTTTCCATCTTCTCAACAGGGAATTTCGGTGCACATTTTTGCCCTTTGGCTTCATCTCTTGGTAGCTCATGAAAAATGATACGTAGGTGGTTTATACTCAATGCCAGAATCAACACTCTTTCTGTTCTGAAAAGTTGAGAATTTGAAAGCGTTTTTCCCTCTCATAAGGATTTACTCAAGTATTTATACATCCTGTAATAGTTGGCGTCAGTAATCTTATTCCTTCGTATTTTTGGACAGTTTTATTTAGAATAACATGCTTCACAACCAAAGAAACAAACTACCAATGAATACAACCTTATTTTCAATTATTTTTCTTCACATCACTGTGGAAGTTGCATTTAAATATGTTTCATGCTTATGTCCAATTTTCCGCAAGTAGAAATTCTAGTAGTTCAAGAGGATTATGGTGATATATTTAGAGCTGCTGAATAGTCACTGACCGATGAAAACCCAGTACAAACGAAGAACATTGTTTGTATACAAAATATTGGTTCATTGTACATTTGGACTAAGTAACTTGGACTTTCAGGATTGGGGTGGGGGGTTGAATTAGATGTTACAAGCAGACACTTTGGGTATGTTATGTAAAAAACAAGTGGACAGAAAAAAAAATTCTAGCTGCTCAAAGGTATAGGGTTAGAGCTATGCCATGAAACACCTGGTGTTTCTACAGATTTCAATGAATTTTAAGAGGTTATATGATCAATAGACTTTTCTGAGAAAGAAAAGAAACTGAGAGATTTTCAATAACTCCTCTTTTTTTGGTTAGCCAATATGTTTCTGATTTAGTGAAAAATTAATAAACATGCCATAACAAGAATTAAAATGTATTTAGGGGGGAAAACATCAAATGCAGGAGAAAGCATTTGAAATGATACCCTCATAGGTAACTTGAATATAAATACTCTGCAGGATCAGGGCATCTCCACTATAGATTAAAAAAAAAAAAAAAAACACCTGCCTTCTTAACTACAAAATGGCAAAAGGCACTGGAAATGAGTAACATTTAATGAGTAACTTAAATATCTGTGAATCAAAAATCTGGAGAAGACAAATTCAAAATTCTACAACACAGCACATATAGTTGGCACAAATTGTGTTGCTTTTCATTAGGTTATGTATTGTTGACATGGGTGGTCCTGAAAACCTGGGCATGTATACTAAGCATCTACACTATCTACTCCCACCAGTGTGAAGGAAACTCTATGAGCCACAGACACACCTAAAGTCAGGATATGGGGAAAATTATGGGAAGTTACCATTTGGTTGAGCCCTTGGCATGAGGTAATTCTCTGATGCTTTCTGATTACCTAGTGATAGTAATATTTAAGTACGAACATTAAATGTTCATTATTATTTAAGCTTCCTTTGTATTAATGTGGTTGTACTGAAGGCCACAGTGCTTCCAACAGTGGATGTATGTTTATCCGAGCCATCATTAGACTATGGCCTGGCCTCAATGACACTGGCCCTTCCATTCTAGCAAAAACCCACTGAACTCTGTGTAAGGAGAATTTCAATTTCTTGCTTGACTAAGTTAGCTTCTGATTCATAATTTAAGTGTTTTGTTCTTTTAAGAAATAGAGCATACATCCCTCTTTCAGTCAGTATTATATAAGCATCATCATGAAGACAAGTTTGTTAAAGGAAAAAGCTAATTATTTTTTAAAAGTCCTGGCAGATCTACCCTGGTAAAATCTATGTTGGATCATAAATGTCAACACTAGCTAGTGTTCCCTTGATGAATTAATGGAATGTGTGATGAGACCCTATGGTGCATAGTTGACTTTATACTGCCAAAAAGAGTGGCGTTTGACTCTCAGACCTAAGTCCGATGCGGATGGGTGACTCTTCCTTTTAGCCTATCTGAGCATGACAGCAAATTATCTCCTATACCATCAGTCAGAGCATCGTCAATGGTGGTGTCTCAGTCAGAGGGCAGCCCTGCTCTGCTTTCTCAGGCTGCTGGTTATGGAGCTAACCTATGCTCAGAAACCTGTTTTCAATTATTTTATGTTTCAAGAAAAACAGAGTGCCCTTCATCCAAACCAACGGGAAGTCACAAGCCTGGGGCACAAAGCTGAAAATGGCCAATTGAATTACCATACTTTTGGTATGTGTGAGTAGAAATATCCTGACGGGTAGCTACATAAACATGGGGGTTTTACTTTTGCAGTGAATTGCCCAGGAATGATTTTTTAAGAGATGTCAGACCACTATATGTGCTATATGTGTGATATGATGCTATAAGTGAGAGAAAAAGCACCTTCAAAACCAAAATGGACCTACTTTCTTCTTCCCTTTGTACAAATATTACGCATTTTTAAATCTGATTTTAGGAAAATGTCTCTGAAAGCCACCAAGAAGTAGAATGTGGTTTTTCTTCAGAACCGGCTGCAATGAACTGCAGACAAAGGAACCTTCTACTCACTACTCCTATATCTTTGCTCTTTATTATTCCCAAAAGATGAAATTCCAGAAATACCATTGTACATTCAATGTGGTGTATGTTTTTCATTTTGTTTATTCATTAACTTTTAGTTATTGGTGGTGTATTATGCAGAAAACCATCGATATAGGTTCTAGAAAGGGAAGTAGCCAAATAAAATAAGATAATAAATTAGACATATTCCTTCCTCTTAGGGCATTGATAGTGTTTTTGAGACAAACAGGGAAAAAAAGAAATACAGTAATAGGTTAGGGATGTTGCTTGAGTACTAAGGAGTTTGAACTTCACTTGAGATGATAGGAAATGAGTGATGCTAAATGATGACATTCAAACTGCTTTTTAAGCAAATTATTCTGAAAGCAATGTAGATGAAGAGAAGAGAAGGAGAAAAGGTAGATGAACTAATTAGGAGGCTATACCTTTCACAGGTGATGGATAAGAAAGATCAAGACTACTACAGTGGCAATGGGAATAGCAGCTGGGAACTACCAATAGGGATGCAGGGGGAAGTGTAACTTTCCAGAGCAGACACTGGATGGGATAGAATCATCAAAACCAAGGAAGGACTCATCCTAAGAAGGAGTCATCAAGAATGTAAAATTCTATGGTCAATGGCCATACCACCCTGAATGCGCCCAATCTTGTCTCATCTCAGAAGCTAAACAGGGTCAGGCCTTGGTTAGTATTTGGATGGCAGAATGTCAAATGCTACAAACTAAAGGAATTCTTACCCTGCCCCATCTTTATTCATCCTAGTGGAAATGAAAGCATACCATTATTATCTTCATCTAATTAGTAAATACTTATTGACTTCTGTTATATTGGACACAGTACAGGATGCTCAATAAATGATAAAATGATAAATAAAAAAAAAGGATGAGCAAAATTGGTAAGGCCCTTACTTTCATGAAGCTGAAAACTTACCCAGAGAGAGCATTAAACCAAAAGCAATGATGATACCGCCATTTTGCTCTGGGGGAACCACCTCTGCACCATTGTTAGATCTTGTGCATTAGGTGACACTAACTCTTCCCCAGCTCCTCAAATTGGTGTGATCTAGACCAGACCCACAGGAGGAGGGGAGGTTGCCTCCTCTGTCTGTGGTGGCCAATCATAGCTGCTGAGACTTCATTCCAGGTGTTTTAGTTCAGTTCTGCGAGAAGCAGACTCTCTTCCCTCCGTGGTGGCAACCTGGAAGTGCGAAGCCAACTTACGGCTGTGGCAGCCAACTTACAACCATGAAGTCAACCTTGTCTGTGATTTGAACAATAATTTTCTTCAATAAGTAAAAGGCAGAGCCAAGAGTTACAGAGAAAACCATGTCCTGATGATATCATTTGAGTCTGGTCAAGCTCTGACCAAAGCTAGATTTATTCCTGAACTTTTGGGTTAGGTGAGGCAATAAATTCTATTTTGGTACAAAACCAATTTGGTTTGGATTTTCATTCACTTGTAATCAAAAGAAGTCTAACCATTACAACTCAGCTCTTAAAAAAATGTCCTGTTCTTTTTTTCCAGACAGCAAGAAATTTTGAAATTACTTTTCTCTAAACATTTTATTGCAAAACTATGGTGTATTACAAAATTTGAAGCATTTGAAATCTAAGAAGAATGGTATTTCCTTGGAAATAATTAAAGTGACTATCTATGGAAAGTTATAGTATGTTCCAGTCTGTTTTAAATTATGGTATAAAGTTCACAGCTATATGTTCTTCAGTTACCAGAACGCAAAGAAGTCTGCTATTTTGGCCATGACAAACCTACATTTTTTTTTCTCTTTTGAGATAGCAAGAATGTTGCTGAGTAATTACTTTATTGAAAAATAATTGAAGTTTACTTTTTATTTCTAGGTAAAAATACTTTTTAAAAAATTAAATAGCTCTAGTTTTGAGAATCTCTTACTTTAGTGGAGGAGATAAACATATAAACCACTAAACGCACTAAAATCAATGCCTATTTCACCTTATTCTTTACCTTTATGTTTTAAGCATCATTCATTGGAATGTGTTCACATGTTGTTCACCCAGAAATAAGGACAATGCTGCTTGAGAATTTTGAGGAATTTCTTCACGCTACTTATGGTCATCATTCAGAATCAGCTTACAAATGCTGTATTATATATAATCAGACTTCCAGACATGAGTAAATACAGTGATGCTTTCCCAACCTAGAGTTTCCTTCCCATGCAATTATAACTTATGGTCTTAATCATGTCTGTTTTTTGAACAACCAGAGGATTTTAACTCCACTATTCTTTAGTCTTTCTTTTTAGAGATAGTTAGAAAAAAGAGGTGTTAACACTTAGCAGTAGAAAGGGAATGTTACTTTGTGGAGTTTTTTCCCCTTCTAGTGAAGATTTGAAAAAGGAAATTGAAATAATCTCCCAAACTTCCCCTAACCCAATTTTTAACATACCATCTAAGTATAAGGATAAAAATAGTACCTTTTCTAACTGGCTCATCAGGAAGAATAAATAAATAATGTTTATGAAAGTGGCTTGTGCATTTTCAAGAGCTGTACTAAGTTAGTCTTACTTTCAGTTTAGGGTTCCTAGAAGCAATGTGTGGTCTGGGCCAGTTGCATAGGCTACGCATTACACAAAGATGTCACAGTGTATCATGTAGATTTTGATATCTAGGTCAATGATTTTCTGGCAAATGGCAGTAAAGAGAGTCTTGTTCTGATAAATTCTCAATGTTATAACAATGTTCCAACAGGAAGGGTTGCCTTTTTAAAATTCTCACAGAGAGCCTTTTTATTGTGATTGAGGAAGCATTGTCCTGCCTATTTTTTCTCCCTTTCTCCAATCCAATATTCACACTGTAGTCTGATAATTGGTCCTAAAATGCAAATTACATAGCTTTATTCTTCTGTCAAAACACATCCAGTGATTCCCCAAAGGCCTTCACCATAATTTCCTAATTTCTAAAATTGGCAAATTTTGAGACCCCTTAGCAGCCCGATCTCACGTCTCCATGACTCCTGCTACTTACTGCCCCCCATGCTCCAGTGTGAGGAGATACCTAGAATTCCCTGAACAGTCTTGTACCTTCTTGCCTCTGATCCTGAGGAAATACCTCTTATGCCGGAAATGTCTTTCTACTTCTCTTTTCCTATGTTCATCCTAGAGGTCACATTAGATGCCACTTCTTCCAGGAAGTCATCTCTAAGCTGCCCCTTTTACTCAACCCTCTAGGGATCTATGTTTAGACTTGCGTTCTCTCTTGCAGTGACATTGTTAGTCATTCAATTGCCTCAAGCAGATAATGAGCAACTGGAGAAGAGAGTATGTAACATTGACCTTTATGCCTGGCACATATTAGATTTCACCTATATTTGCTGAATAAAATGGGGTCTGGCTTCTAACGTTGAGTGTGTTACTTATATGCTCTGTGGTCTTTCTCTATCTTACTTTCCTGCTAGAAAAATAGAAGTCTGACCATAGCATGATGTATAGGGAAGTTGAATCACTACATCATACATGTGAAACTCATGTAACATTTGCTGTCAACTATACTCGGACAAAAACATCATAAAATAAAAAACTAAAGTATATTGCATTGATAAAAAAATACAAATTTGAATTAGCCAATTCATGAAAGAGAATGTTTAGACTTGGAAATGCACCATATGCTTTTCTCACCTAAATTCAGAATCAGCAAAGATAGAAATCTTTGCTACTAAAATGGAGAAAAAAAGGAGGGAAATTTTGGTGATTGAATCTGAAAGACATATGAAATATGTGTGTGTATGCATGTTTCCTCGTTAACATTAAAGTTCCCTGACGGGCTTTGAGAAATTTTCTAACAAAAGGTCATGGCAATGGAAATGCTTGGCAAGTGAAATTCAGCTATTTTACAGTGGTTTAACATTTTCCAAATGCCAAATGTAATAGGTGTCTGATATTGCACATAATTCACTGGGTCTTTATTTCATTGTCACTACAAATTTATGGGTTAAGCTTCAGGGTAAATGGCTTCAACACTCAATGGGGGACTATTCTGGGACCATGAAAGAGAGCTTTACAATTATCTCATTAATTTGAAAGTCAATATTCAGGGCTCAAGTGACAATCTCCTCTTGGGCAGCAGTGTCTTCCTCTTAACCATCCTGACTGTGGACCGAGCAAAGTATCATTAGGATCTGGGTAGAAGCAGCAGAAGAGGCAAAGGGCTATTGATTGGAGCTGGAAAATGGTGATGGGAAGGAATGAAGTGAATCACAGAGCTGTTGAAAGATGCTAAAACCCATGGAGCCTTAAGGTTTAGGATAACGAGCAACTATCACATCAGCAATGTTGATCCATGTTTTGTAATCCATTTCCTTTGATACCCATAGGACATGAATGCTTTTTCAATCCCTGCCAATTTTGATATATTATGCTGGAGGGGGAATTCCCAGAGGACTCCATTATCTTCTGTGTATTCCCACTATTCATGGTTTTGTTAAGCTCTATTTTCTGTAGATTTTATTATAAAAACAATCTTTCATCCAAATTAAAAATTTGAGCATAACGTTGGATATGGCTTTCAGCACATACACGTGCTCTTCCTACAACTCAGAAATTCAACTATACTCCTGGGGGTGGGGGATGTGGCTCTCTAATTCGGATTCATAGATTCGGTGGGTGTTGAAGAAGCAACATGTCCCTTAGAGACTGACAACCAACAGGGGAAATACCACTGAGCTAAGTGTGAAGTTGAATCAGTTCCCTTGAACCATTGAGAAGTTCATCTCACAGGAGATGAACAGAAATCCCCTAGCAGCACAGGGTGGCCATGCATATTTGCAAAGTTGAATGCCGGACTAAAAGTGTCAGTTGTCCTCTATGTGACGGTAGCAGTCATAAATGCATCTGCTTTTGTGCAGAGAAAAGAACATAGTTTATTACCACATCACCCTTGATAGAGTCACACCAACAAGCACCTGCCATATATTTCATTTGAATAAATCAGTGATTTTTAAAGACCTGTCGGTAAACCGGTGCCAGAGTGGCTAGAGAAGAATCATCCAAGGAGCTTGTTATATGTGTCTCCCACCTGAATTAGAGCCCTTGTTGGGGGGAGGCCAGGGATCTATACTCTAAAACAGCTTTGGTGGTAATTCCTATGACCAGGTTTGGGAACTGCTGGACTAAATCATATTTCATATGTTAGTAGCTGTCCAACGAACTCTCCCCTCACCACGATATTCTATGTAAGTGATACTCTCTTCTGGGAAAATAACTGAAAAGTTTGATAATGGCAATTCTCTGAAGAAAGAAAGCATTAATGGACGATGAAGCATGGTCTCATCAGTTGTCTATCCTTGGAAGATTATATGCTTTTTACCTCTGGAATCTTAATTGCCCTCTTGGCTGGGTCTTGGCTAGGTCATGAAATTGGAATCTTCCCAAAGTGGAGGTACATTAGTAGACTTTTACTCATTTTCTGGAACGAAATGGACAAGTCTATATCCATTCACACCAGAAAAAAAAAAAATCCCCTTTAAGGCAACATGTCTTAACACTTCAAAATAGGCCAAACTTTACTACTGCACAACATGAAACATTTGGAAAGAAGTTGTATGATTTACAATAGCTCATATGTTGTCAATGATTCACCCAAGCACCTATGTCTTTAGTAATATGGTGCAACTATATTGCAGCAAATATAAGAAGCGGGGATTTAAAGGTGAAACTGTTATTACTCACTTTCTTAAAATCAAGATGATAGGATTTGAAGAGAAGTTGAAATGTCAGACTGTTAATCTCTCTCAGAAAAAAACCCCTGTTACATTAGAAATTTTATAAATGTGAGAAACTGTTGGAAAAAATTTTTTTAGCAGGGAATGCTTTTTCTTCATTTCATGAGAACGTGAGTTTCACCAGAAAAATCATTCGTTCACCCCACCAACAAACCAATACTGAGTGTTTACTATTCACCAAGTGTCCTCATTAGCCTGATCACACAGACTAGTTCACTAGTTAATTAAGTCTGCCCTTTCCATTAAATAATTATTTCTAAAACCAGAACAGAACTAAAGGAGATACTCATTTGTTAATTCACTTGAGTAATTTTTTCTAGATTACCTTGCAAAGCACTAAGCTATGCTCTATTAAGGATTTTCAAAATTACATCCAGAAACTGTAACAGTTTATAATCCATAATAACTCATAAAAATGACTACACAAGGTGTTCCTCAAGTACTAGAAAACAAGTATTTTTTTAAATTTTATCCTATTTATTTTATTTCTTACAAAAAAATATAAGTATGGTTATGAGGGGAACCAAAGACCTATCGGTACAAATTCTTTTCCAGGAGAGTTCAATGTGGATTGAAATGACAAAGTGTGTCATTCCTTTTAAACCAGTAGAGAAGGAGTTGAGAATGTAAGATCTATTTACCTATAAGATGGAATCCCATGAAAAAAAAAAAGATGGAATCCCATGGCCATTCATTATAATACCTCTCTTGCCTACCTTCAACATTCTTCCATTCACTTCACTATACTCACCTGTCACAACCCCAATCTGCTGAAATCTAACCCCACCCCCACCCCCGCCCAGGCCCAAGCCTGCACCAGTGCAGCTGAATGTGTCTCGAGACAGAAAGACACACTGATGGTTTCCCTTCAAATTCACCTTCGGGTTTTCCAACAATCATACTATTTGTTCCCTAAATCTCTTACTCTCTGACTTTTTCATGTCTTCTCCCCTCAAACTTCTAACACCTTCTCCATCTCCACTTTCCAGTGGAAAAAAATTAATTTCACCAATTTTTCAATGACTTATGTCTGTCTAATAAAGCTCCCCAAACTTAATGGTGTAACACAAAAAAATGAGTAGGAATTTAGTCATAGTTTGACTGGGACCTTCTTATACACAATGTGCAGTGTTGGGGTTATGTAGCTGGGAGCCATGCTAGCCTAGATCTCCAAGATGGCCTCTCATCCTCCATAACTCTGCATGAGTACCCTAATTATTCAGTAGCTTGGATTTTCATAGAGCATGGCAGCTGGGCTTTAAGAAAGAGGAAGTAGGATAACCCAATTTCTTAAGGCTTGTGCTTGGAAATCCCAAAACATCACTCCAACCTTATTCTATTGGTCAAAGCAAGGCACATGACCTGGTGGATTTGAAAGAAGGAAAATAGATTCAACCTCCTGATGTGAGAAACTGCATGTGAATACAAGGTTGAGAAGAAATGTTGGTAGACACAATTGAAAATGACAACAACTAATTGACCATTAGTTACTGTGCCTGATGACCACATCAACCACTTTACCTAAACCTGTGCCTGAATGTCCATGTTCTCTCATGTTGCTATTGATGAACTGTCCTTCACCTAACAAAAGTCAATCTATGCTTTTACATTAGAATCCACTTTCACAGGGCACCTGGGTGGTTCAGATGGTTAAGCAGCTGCCTTCGGCTCAGGTCATGGTCTCTGGGTCCTGGGAAAAAGCCCCATGTTGGACTCCTGGGTCGGCAGGGAACCTGCTTCTCCCTCTGCCTCTCCCTGCTGCTGGTGCTCTCTCTCTCTTTCTCTCTCTCTCTCAAACGAATAAATAAAATCTTTAAAAAAAAAAAAAGAATCCACTTTTACCTGCTCAAACTCATTATTTCTGTAATTTTTCTTCTTTGCCCTGCATCATTAGTTCTTTTCTTCATTACGTAATTCCCACTGGAAAACTAATGTATTGTAGTTTTTCTCCTCTTAAAAAACAAACAAAGAAATCAAAATTCCTCTCCTGAATCCACTATCTCCCCCTAGACATTTTTCTTTTTCATTCCTCTTTAGGGTAACACTCTGCAAAAGATTTGTATGCGGTGTCCTCGATTCCTCTTTTTTTTTTTTTAAGATTTTATTTATTTATTTGACAGAGAGAGAGAGATCACAAGTAGGCAGAGAGGCAGGCAGAGAGAGAGGAGGAAGCAGGCTCTCTGCTGAGCAGAGAGCCCGATGTGGGGCTCGATCCCAGGACCCTGAGATCATGACCTGAGCCGAAGGCAGAGGCTTTAACCCACTGAGCCACCCAGGCGCCCCTCCTCGATTCCTCTTAATGCATCTTCTCTTCAACCCACTCCAATCAGGTTTCGTTCCAGGGATTCCACCACAACAGACCTTAACTCTGTAACCGTATCTTCCACCTTCAAAATGCGAAGTACAGGGCTGCCTGGGTGACTCAGTCGGCCTAGCGCCAACTGTTGGTTTTGGCTCAGATCACGATCTCATGGGTGGTGGGATGGACCCCACTGGGGGCTCTGTGCTCATCGCAGAGTCTGCTTGGGGTTCCCCTCCCCTTATGTTCAAGCGTGCACACTCTCTTACTCTCTCTAAAGTAAATAAATATAATCCTTATTAACAATGCAATGTACAGTGCTCTGTTCTTATCTCATTTGACCATCCAGAGCATTGCGCTCTATCCACACCTTCTCCTTGAGACAGTTTTTTTTCCCCTCTTGGCTTCAAAGACAATACACTCTACTGATTTTCTTCCCACCTCACTGGTGACCCTCACTGGTGACTCTTTCTGTCTCCTTTGGTGATTTCATCACATTTCTTCAACCCTGAAGGCTCAGTCCTTGATTCTCTTCTCATCTTTATTTACTCACATCTCATGACTTCAAATACTAACTAGATTCTGAAAATTCTAGTACCTTTGTATCGTATATATATACATATACATATACGTATATATTAATATATCTCATACTATATTCTCCAACCCTGACCTCTTTCCCAGATTGCAGACTACTTTGATGGCCCACTTGAAATCTTCACTTGGACATCACACCAGAATCTCAAACTAACATGTCCAAAATTGAACTGCTAATCATGTCCCCAAATGGTCCTCCCACAGATTTCCCATCTCAGTAAATCGCATCTCCATTTTTCCAGCTGTTCCAGCCAAATACTTAGAGACATCTTGGGATTTCTTTTTTTCCTCAAAATCCTCATTGAGTTTGTCCTCACATTCCTTTAAAATGCATTCATAATCTGAATACTTTTCACCACCATCTCTCACCTAGATTCCCCTAAATAGCATTTACCCTTGTTTCCTTATGGTCTATTTTCACTACAGCAGACAGGGATCTTTTTTAAGTTGGATGATTTCACGCTCCTGCTTAAAACCCATCAGTGACTTCCCGTTTCACTCACAGTGGCCTCTCGTGTCCTCCAGTCTGGCCTGATACCATGTCCGTCTGTGCCTGTGATCTCATCTCCCACCCTCCTGCCCCTCACTCATTCACTCCAGCCACACTGAAGACCTTTCTGTCCCCAACCCACCAGGGACGCTCTCATCACGGGGCCTTTGGAGTTGTTGTGCCCTCTGCCTGTCATGCTGCTTTACCCTCACCACTCTGGACATAGCTTGATTTTACTTGTCTATTTGTTTATTGCACATGTCTTCCATCACGTTATAAGTTCTGTGAAGGTAGGGACTTTCATCAGTTTTGTTTGCAGTTGTATTTCCAGACCAGCAATAACACCAGCTACATGGTAGGCACTCTATAATTAAGTGTTGAATTAGTACATTTTCATTTGTTTGTTTGTTTGTTGTTTTTAAATATAGTCAATTCTTTACGCTCTTTGCAATGTATTTTATTTAACGCTGAAAGGCCAGATGGAAATGGCTAATGGGTTCTTTCAAAAACTCCTTTGGTGAAACTAAATTGTGATGCTTTCTTTGTTCTATATGTATCCTTACTAGATTCTGTCCATTCCCTGCCCTCGTTTCATGCTGCTTGGATTAATAGGGCTTTGCTAATGTGTTTCAACAATTGATGGAGGTAGTTAGCTCCCTTCGTCTCAGTCGCAAATTTCTCTTTCCTGCTTATTCTTAAACATCTGTGCCAGATCACTTACATATTGCCTTCTGGTTAGCCAAGTGACAAGAAGCAGGCTTGTTTTAGCTTCCTCGAACCCTTTTTCATGTACTATTTCCCACTTACATTTTCTCTCAGCTTCTAGGCTTTGGGGATTTCTGGTGTGTTACTTGGGACTTGAATTTCCTTCCTTTTACTTCCCTACCAATTTTGTCTTCCTGGTATTGAACTTTGTTTTATCATGGTTTCTGATTCTGTTTGATCGTCTGTCTTTGGAGTCTGCTAGTACCTGAGGTGGGACATTTATTTCCGTGTGTGTGGGAGGAGAGGAAGCATGCCACACCCCTCTCTGCCTCACAACTCCAATGAGCAATGGTGCCAACTCTGGACATGTTCTTGAGGAATGGGAGCAAATCTGGTCATTCTAGATGATTTTTCTATAGTTTTGTCATTTTTTTTTAAAATGTTTCATTGGGATTTTGTTAAGTGTTGTATCATCAAGTTGAGGAGAATTATTGACATTTTTTTCAAATAAGAACATTTTATTTCTTATCATTCAAATTTTCCTGTAAATGCGCTACTAAAATATAGTTTTCTTTAAGTTGATAAACTATTTCTCAATAAGGACAAGATTGGGTATTGGTATATTCACTGTCATTGTAATAAAAGCTTTTTTATTGTATTTATGGGTAATATATGAGATAATATGTTCTGTGGGGGGGGATTTTTTCTGAGGGTAAATTTATTTGGCATTTTTAAAATTCGTTATTATAAAATAATTTTAAGTTAATTTTCAGAATTATAATGTATGTAATAATTTTTTCTCTATGTCTTGTTTATGTTGGCTATATAAGAACTTCTTTATAACAAATAATTGTATAACAAGGAATCTATATTATAAGAGTAATATAGAACAGAATCTTTTTAAGATTTCACAGGAACAGTGGCTTGGGTGGCTCAGTGGCTTGAGGCCTCTGCTTTCGGCTTAGGTCATGATATCAGGGTCCTGGGATTGAGCCCCGCATCGGGCTCTCTGCTCTGTGGAGAGCCTGCTCCCCCGCCCCCTCGCCTGCCTCTCTGCCTACTTGTGGTCTCTCTCCTGTCTGTCAAATGAATAAATAAAATCTAAAAAAAATAAAAAAGATTTCATAGGAACAAAAACCTTCATTTTAATGAGACATATTCTAAGATTTTATGTGTCTTGTGTGCATATGTCAGTTGGTCTAAATTAGGACATACATGGGACACCTGGGTGGCTCAGTCTGTTAAGCACCTGCCTTCAGCTCAGGTCATGATCCCGGGGTCCTGAGATGAAGCCCCAAGTCTAGCTCTCCACTCAGTGGGGATCCTGCTTCTTTCTCTCCCTCTGCCTACCAATCCCCTGCTAGTGCACATGCGCTTTCTCTCTCTCTCTGTCAAATAAATAAATAAATCTTTAAAATCAATTAAAAAAGAAATAAATTAGGACATACATGTATTACCTATGTTACTCCATCACTTCCTTAAACACTACACACTATCCCTGTAAACAATGCATACTTTAAATTGGAAACTGAAAAATTAAATGATTTAATGGCAATAGAACTGGGAATAATGACTGTTTTTTCACATTGGTGTTGCATTTTGTTCTATCACTGTATTAAGCTATATTGTTGGAAATAGTCCAATGTGCAGCTTTTCCGTGGAGCACTTGGCTCATGCTCTGAGTGAAGGAAGCTTCAAGGACAAGGCTGCCTTGAGATAGCTCTGAAGACGTAGGACTAACCTGAACACACTTCCCTGAAGTTGAGAAATTTTATAACCTTTTGTGACACTCAAAATGGGAGCAATATGGCAGAAAAATAGCCAACCTTATAGGTTTATGCCTTTCCTCTTAACCCAAGACTATAGGAGAAAGATCGGTGCTGTCAGAGATAACTCCATCACTAGTCTATCCCAAATAGAGGGGCTACCTAAGAGCAAGCGTATCTGAAAAACACTGTTTCTTCATTACACAGTTAATATAATTCTAAGAGCATGATTTGCTAAGTATGAGGAAAGGGATTGAAATAAGGCTCTATCAGGATGCTTTCACAGATAACATCTCTGGCACACATGCACACCCCTGCAAGCACACACACACACACACACACACACACACACAAACACTCACACCTTGGTAATTCTGCTTTTCTTCGCATAGGAAAATTGCATTCTTTAAACATGCAATACTTGATGATGGAGCCAGATGTCAAAAAGCATGTGGAGTTGGAGAAGAATACAGCCTTAAGATTGAAGATTTGCCATGGAAAATCCAAATACAGATCAAGGAATTTTTTTAAGTGAAACTTTTAACAGTCTATTGTTTGTAGTCCATTTAGGAGACAAGATATCCTATATGCTTCAAAAATAGTCACCGATCTGAAAGTAAGATTAATTCTAAAATCCATTTCTTCCTCATCATTACCTATACCAACAATCATCAACTGACTCTGACAGCGTTCATGTTGTCATATTAGACACATGCCCAATCCAAACCCTTCCCCTGTTCTGACCGTGTCACTAAGGCCACTTTCTCCAAAGCCTAACTAACGTCGCACACTGAGGCTGAGACTTTTGTCGGTTGACTTTAGGTACTCTGTTGGTGTAAACTTTTTATTTTTACATCTCCGAGTACAACTTTGGTTTGGAAAAAAAAACAAAGAGATTTTTATAGGTCATGTGTAAAGGAAGGGGCTCATTAATAAACACAATTCATTTAAAACTTTTAGGAAAAGCGATCCAAAAATTATAGCACAATAAGCTGACACATTGTTTTGTCTAAACAAATCCATGTGTTGGAGTGCCGATTCTAGGATGTCTTCCAAACCTACAGACCTTTAGCGTTGCCCTTGTTACGTGTGTGTACATCTGCTGAGCCGGCACACTGCTGCTTTGACTCAAAAGGGTTGTCCATATCCAGGCATTAAGTCACTACACCGGACACGCACCACTGGAATGCTGTGACCTACATACGGTGTATGTGGTTTACATTTTCAGTAACTGGGAGGCAATTTAATTGTCTGACTCAATTACGGTAAGTGAGAGCCAGACTGCCAAGTCTTCATTCACCTCACTGAAAACGGACCCCTCAAAGTCAAGCCAAATTCTCGAAGGAGAAGCTGGGTCAGCAAAGCTGCTGCTGAATCACGTGTGTTCCAGTCTGTATCTTGAAAAAACTGTTAGTTTTCCTTGATCCCTTATTTCTGGTGCTCGCTCTCTAAGACTGGTCAAACTCTAAGATCAGCAGCACAATTGAGTTTGACTCTAGCAGAATGGAGAGTCGAGGCTGGGCAACCGTTTCGCAGGTTAAAGCCAAAAGAAATATTGCCCAGTAGGAGGAACCATAATAAGCCTGGGTTTTTGATTAATTCGAAAAGTGTACATTTTCCAAGAAGCACTGATCTGTGTGGAATTCTACATGAGTCTTTATCTCCACTAGAAAGAGGTAGCCTGGGCTCTTGGGACTAGACTGCCTCATGTCCTCATGCGGCCAACCGCCTCAAGATTGGTTTGTCAAGGGACTCCTTCTCTGACCTGCCAACCCTGACTTCCGACCACAAGGCACAGGGTGTGCTTAGCCAGAGACCTGCCACTTAGCGAGAAACAGGCCAAGTGTCCACCGAGAAACCACTGATCTAACGTTCAGTTCCTAATGAAGCAAAGGGATTCTGTTCAAGTCGCTTCTTTGTAACGTGCCAAGCAGTAGGCATCAGATTTGAAGCCTTCCCCTCTTTGGTAACTCTGTTAAAAGGTACTGGGGGTGGGGGGGGTGGATAGGGATATGGACACTGGGGAGGGTATGTGCTATGGCAAATGCTGTGAAATGTGTAAGCCTGATGATTCACAGACTTGTACCCTGGGGTAAATAATACATTATATGTTAAAAAAAAAAAAAAAGTACTGAGGATAATTCTCAGTGAGAGTTATGACCAAGCCTGACAGGGGCCATGAGAATTCCCAGAGAGAGGCTGGTAAGATCCTAGGAAGAAGAGTGAAATCAGAGTGAGAGGAGATCCATTTTTATACCTCAGCTCCGAAAGTAAATAATTTTGCAGTATTTATAGTAACCATGAAAATCCCCCCCACTTGAGAGTAAGCAGGTGGGCCACTGACATTTCTTAGAAGTACAAATAATTATGATGGAAACTTGTTCTTTCTCCCATAGCTGAGTTTATGCAGTGAAAGCAAGGCCCAGAGTGGGGCAGAAGAGAAGGCCACAAGAAAGAAATCTGACCAGAGGCTGACAGGTTTTTTTTTTCCTGTATTATCAATGTCTTTAGGATCATGTGGCTACAGTCGAAAGATCAGTGGGCCAGGAATGATCACTATTTAGATTCTATGACATTATGCCTATTTAAAATATAATATAGAAAGGATGTGATAAAATACAATAAACTTGTGAAGCAGATAGGTCATTCCCATTGCCACCAATGCTTGAAAGCTGTTCTTCCTTACAAGGAAAATATTAATCAATGCCAGTTGGCTCTTTAGAGTCTTCATTTGTCTTTCTATAGAATACAATTCTTTCCATTTTTCAGCAATATCTCATAACTTGTTAACAGTTCATTAATGTTCAAAATTTGGGAGGGGGGAAATTACATGCCTTGAATGATATTCTTAAAATAAATGATGGGTCCTTACAGTTGCTGGGGGAGAGTGGGAAGGAGTGCTGAATATGTTTGAGAGTAATGGCCCTGGCATCACATGACCTGGGTTTGGATCCAAGCTCTGCCATTTTGTGACTGTTGACTATACCTTTTTTTCCCTCCTACTCCTCAGTTTTTTTTTTTTAACTATAAAATGGGAGGAAAAAGATTAATGAAATAATGCATCTTAAGCTCTTAGCATAATGCGTGGTATATGAGAAACAGTTAACAAAAGTTACTGATTATTATCCTAAAAATAAGTAAATCAGCATGTACACACACACACACACACACACACACACACACACACACACAATCTTTTACTTATCTGCTGGTACTAAGATCTCCATGCACTTATTTAACAGAAAGACCTGTAACATTTTTGTTCTTAGATACAACTTAGAAATACTGAGCAAGTGAAGTAAGAGACCCTCTATGGAATGTGATTTCAGGGTTCTTGGAAGATCCCTCTTCACATAGTGAGAGCTGATGTTCCACATATTATCCTCTTTTTCCATCTCATTGAATGTATGTTTAAACTTCCCTTCTTTCCTCCTTCCTTCCTTCCCTTCCTTCTTCTTTCTTCCTTTCTCTCTCTTTTTCCTTCCTTCCTTCCCTCCTTCCTTCCTCCCTTTTCTTTCTTTCTCCCTCTCTTCCTTCCTCCCTTCTTTTCTCCCTCTCTTTCTCTTTCTGTCTCTTTCTCTTTCTTACTCTCTCCTTTCTTTCTCTCTCTCTCCCTCCCTCTCCCCCTCTCTCCATTTCTTTCTTTCTTTCTTTCTTTCTTTCTTTCTTTCTTTCTTTCTTTCTTTCTTTCTTTCTTTCCTTTCTCCCTTTTTCCATTTCTTTCTTTTCTTTCTTTTTCTTTCTTTCTTTCTTTCTTTCTTTCTTTCTTTCTTTCTTTCTTTCTTTCTTTCTTTCTTTCTTTCTTTCTTTCCTCTTTCCCCTTCCTCCTTCTCTCTCTTTCTTCTCTTTTCTCTTTCCTCACTCACTCTCTTCCCCTATCTGGGATTTCCTGTCACACTTCCCCAAGTCCCTACAGACGGCAAGAAGTTGGCATGAGCTGCCCAGGGTTCAGATTCACTGAGAAGTTCTGCAAAGTCAGCACTACCATCTGCTGATTATTCTTTAGTTTAACTTTAAGACAAAAAATATTTTCAGAAGAATATACTTTAAGCTCTTAGTGGTAACAATATGATTTTAGTCTCATCATTATTTGTATTTTTCTGATTTTTTTTTGCAATTAACATGTATCACTTTCATAATCAGAAATTTAAAAAATTAAGGAAAATAAAGAAGGAACTTGATAGCACTATTCAGAGTGCTAATTCAGGGCAGGAAAAATTCATCCCCTTTCTGCTTCTTCTGCCATAATTTCTAAGGATCTTGGATGTGTGGAGAAAGGATGGTTTAGCTATCTGGGTTATGTATTTTATTGTTCTTATCTTTCAACATGAAATTTCTGAAAGTTTTCCTGTCAGGAAAAAAAAAACCCTCTGTGAAGTACATTGACATATAACATATATATTTCTTCCTGGGATTTGTATGGTTTGTAAATTAAATTGCAAATATGAACATTATTTACTATCTCTAGCTGCCTTTTAGTCCTAGAAGTTTCCTCACACATATACTTTTTCCTTCTCTCCATATGACATCTAGAAGGTTACATGCTTTAGCTTTTAGTTCATCTTCTATGGAAGACTTCACCATGTCAGACCAATTTCTCATATTCCTATGGAAATATATTTCAGTATAACGGCCCACCAGCTTGCACAACAAACGAGAGTGAATCCAAAAAAAATTTCTGAAAGTAAAATCAAATCAAATGAAATCTACAAATGTATCTTGAGAAATCAACTTAGAGTAGCAATTTCTCTGGTACATGGACACATTTTTCTTCTATGAAAGGTTTCTAAATTCATGTCTACCCATTTGAAGAAACTGTGACAGAACAGTTATGACATTTCCCAGTGAGGAAAAAAAAAAAAAAAGAAATAACATACATCAGATGTTCCATATGCTTGTGTTATGTCAAAGTCTTGAACATTTTATTGACTCTGTCTGGTCAGAAGTCTCAGGAAACACATCAACTTATGACACATGGGTTCTACTTTGAATTGGCTTTTTCTCTGTGAGGCAAGACAATTAGCTTCAATTAGCCTGATGCTAAAGACAACAAGGATATGACCAGTAAGTATGTGGGGACACCTCACCACACAGGTTTAGATGAAAGCAGCATAGCTTTTAAACTCACAAAAGTCTTTGAAGGCAGCATTTTCCTGACTTGTGGCAGAGCCACTGTGGGATTTCTGGGTAAAGAAGTTTTCATCATCACTTCTCCAGAGATCCTGGAAGCACAGAGTATCCCCCCCGGGCTCCTGGCCAGCTCCAATAGAGTATTGGCTTCCTGAATCACTTCCTCCCCAGAGATTCCTTACTGAAACGTGTGCTGCATGAAGAGGGCAAACCTGCTACCACAGTGCTGGTCGGAGTCCCTCTTCCCATGTGGCAAATTTATCATTAAGTTATTGACAAAAAAAAAGGCAACAAAACAGACGAACAAAACGAATGAATAGCATTACTCATACATTTGAGTAGCAGCTTTCATACTCAATTTCTAGAAACTTGGAAAAGAAAGGAAATGGAATGGAGGAGATTTGCAGTAGGAAAACTTTGATGAGCGGCTCTTGAAGTAAGTAGGAAAGAGTGTCCTCTTTCTACAGCAGCTTTCCAAACCCACAGAAGCACATATTGAATGTATTATGGGCCATAGTCTCATTCTTTTCCTCTCTTCTGACGTGTAAGATAATACTTCTCCTTCCTTTGATTCTCTGAATCTTTTAATGTACTAATGGTTTGTTCTTTGATGCACATATGCACAAAAGTGGTCCTCCTTGTGCTGCTTTTCCAGAGCAAGCCTCTTTAATCTTACCTTATACGTGACACGTGTCATAGTGTTAATCATCCCCTGTGGCGTGTGAACAGTTGGGTCACCACACACACTTTTACAGTCTATTTAGGGAGTTTCAGAAGAGAGTAAGAGTTCTTATGAAAGTGTAAAATTAAAATGATGAAAAATTTTTGTTGTTCAGATTTCCATAAGATTTCATTAGATACACATACACATATACATATATAAATATAACTTATCTGAAAAAATGCTGTGATAATTTACCACATTTTATTAATTTACACAAAATCACTCTTTTCTCTATGTTAACTTCTTATGATTCTTTTATAACATTTTCATAACACTCCCAACATATCTCACTGAGTACAAGGAGATTATCTCCAAAGCAATGGCTAGGTCTCATTCTTCCTTGGTGTAGGAATACTTTGATCCCTGGCACAGAGTAAACATTTAAATGCTAATTAGCTGAATGAATAAAAGATAAATAAAAAACAGACAAATGAATAAATGGAGGGACAGTCACATGCATATATTTAATACTAGACTCTTGTCTATGAAGCAAATGCAGGAAGATTTACTAAGTTTTTCCTAGAAGAGCTCTCTAAGATTAGGCATGATATAAATAGAATATGACACAATACTCTACAGCAGGGTTTCTCAACAGCGGCAGTGTAGACATTTGGGGCAGGAGAATTCTTTGTTGTGGAGGTGGTTCTATGAATTCAAAGACCTTTAAGCAACATCCTTGGCCTCTGCCCAGTAGATGTCAGCAGGAATGCCTCCCTTCCCAACTCACAACCAAAAGTGTCTCCAGACATTACCACCTGCCCCTGGGAGAGGAAGGGACAAAACCACCTTTGCTGGGAGAACCACTGCCAACTAGTGTCTGATTTCAGGATGGTATCATCCATTTGTGTTGCTTTTTTCCTTTCTTTTATACAAAGTGAGTACAGGATTGGGGTGGGAAATAGAGTGGGAACAAATAATGCCATTTTCCTACTCAGATTGAAAAGGATGGGAAACAATCTTTGTCTTCCCAAAAACTCATTTCAGAGATGTCATTTATTCAGATAAACTAATATTTTCAAGCTATAAAGTGAAAATAAGCTCCTGCAGACCCAAGTCCCAGTGCTTCTAATGCATGGGCTCTTCATGTAGTTTCCACCTATAAGATACACATCCCCACAGATGTGCCAGAAGAAACTTACACTACTTTTTTGTCTGTGCTACGCTTGTTCTATGTACTAAAAATCAGTACACAGTTGGCATTTTTCTAATTAAATATCCCCATCTTCCAAATTCTGCAGAATTTGTCTCCATTTTGTTTCATTTTAGAAGTTGGATAACATAGAACAGAGTTCCTAGATTCATTAGTTTATCCATAAAATTTACTTAGATTGAATAATCATTGCACTGACAAGTTTTTGAAATTCTTTCACAGTAGGGGCACCTATGTGGCTCAATTGGTCAGGTGCTGATATCCAAGGTCTATAAAGTATGGAGGACATTAGGAGAAAGAAAGGAAAACTGAAGTTGGGCAGGGGGATTGGAGCAGAAGATGAGCCATGAGAGACTATGGACTTCAGGAAACAAATGTAGAGTTTTAGAAGGGAGGGGCTAGGGGGATAGGTGAGCCTAGTGATGGGTATTAAGGAGGGCACAGATTGCATGGAGCACTGGGTGTTATACACAAACAATGAATCATGGAACACTACATCAAGCACTAATGATGTACTGTGTGGTGACTAACATAACATAATCATAAAAAAGCAAAAAGAAAAGAGTAAATGACAGATTATTTGAGAAGTGTGGACTCAAACAATATAACAAAATTAAGTATTAATAGTTTCAGCAGATATGTTCTTAGAACAAAATAGAAATATTTAGCAAAGGACAATAAAATTGTAAATGATAATATTGGTTTGTAAAAAAGAAGATGGAGCTTCTATTATTGATGGCAAAAGAAAATAGGGAGGTGAAAGAGGAATGGGGAAGTGGAAAAAAGGGTATTAATTTTTTATATGTCAAGTTTTAATATTCATTTGACTTTGGATTAAAGGATTATAAAAATACATGTTCACTTTTCTGTTTAAAAGTAGATTTATAAACATGGGGTGGAAAAATTAATGTCATAGAGTCTAGGATATGATATTAGGATAGACTGGTGAAAATTGCTCGATTTTCATAAATAAATTTATGTCTGACAATAAAGTAGAAATATTTTATACTTCTAAGTTTTATGTATTTTACTTAGCAAAATAACTAAAGCAAAAGTTTAGAAAGGTATGAGATTAAAGTGAGAGAAAATAAGTAATTATGGGAAATGTTAATACACTTCTCTAAAGTTTTGATGCATATAAAAGAGGCAATAAAGATATGAATGAAGGTGTGCCTAGGTGACTCAATTGGTTAAATGTCTGCCGTCTGCTCAGGTCATGGTCTCAGGGTCCTGGGATTGAGCCCCATATCGGGCACCTTGCTCATCAAGGAGTCTGCTTCTCTCTCCCTCTGCCTGCCACTCCCCCTGCTGTGCTCTCTCTCTCTGTCAAATAAACAAATGAAATCTAAAAAAAAAAAAGTGGGGTGTAAGAGGGGGTAGAGGGGTGTAAAATGAGGTAAGGTTTTTACATTTCGCTTCGACTGATAAAGTGTTAACAATTGATTGTGATAAGTTATATGAACAATGTAATGATGTAATAATGGTATGAATGATTCCATTTGCATGATATTCTTAAAATGACAAAATTGTAGAGATGGAAAACATTAGTGGTTGACAGGTATTAGGGATAGTAGGGGGAGGGATATCAAGAAGGAGATTTTTGTGGTAATGTGATAACTGTATCTTGATTGCAATAGTGGTTACTTTATTAAATCTACACTTGATAAAATGATACAGAATAACACATTCATTGTATCAATATTAATTTCTTGGTTTTGATACTGTACTGCCGTTACATAAGATGTAGCCATTGAGGGAAACTTGGTGAACTGGTACACGGGATCTCTCTCTACTACCTTTACAACTTCTGTGAATCTCTAATCAGTTCAATATAACAAAATTTAAACAAAACTTGCATCATCTGTCAGCATGGTAATAAATTAACTTTTGGGAATAGGTTCAGACTGAAGAGATTAAATATATTTTTTTCCTTCTGGACTTCAGGAAGTCTTAAAGCTCAGAAGGATAGAGTCATTCCAGGAAAGGGTATTCCCATGTTGAATTTAGTCTAATCTTTGAAATTACTTTCAAAGAAATAATCTGCCTGTTTTTTGATCAACAAGATGCTGAGTGGGAGGGTCAAAGTCAAATAAAACTTGGTCCCCACCCTTTGCAGACCTGAAACATAAGCACAGAAGCAAAGTAAGATCCTAAAGTGTTACGAATTATATACTAACCATCTGTACAGAATTTATTAAGAATTTAAGATAGCTATATCACTATCAGTGCTACTCAGGGATCCCATAAAATGCTTCTTGAGGGAGGGAATCCTCCAGTAAAGACTTGAAGGATATATAGTTCTCCAGATAGAAGGACATAAAGAATAGGGCAAAGATTATTTCTCTTTGTAAATCCAGCATCTAGAAACCAATGTCTACTACTCAAGAAGAACTCCATAAACATGTTAAATTGTGAGCAATTGGGATTGTATAAAAAGGGGTTAAATTGGGGTGTTTGGATGGCTCAGTCAGTTGAGTGTCTGACTTCTGATTTTGGCTGAGGTGATGATCTCAAGGTCATTGGACTGAGCTTTGTGTTGGGCTCTGTGCTTGGTGGGGAGTCTGAGATTCTCTCTCTCTTCTTCTGTCCCTCCCCCTCCCTCTAATGAGTAAATAAAATCTTAAAAAAGTCAGAAATGGATTTTAAACATGCGGTAGGAAAAGAACAAATTTCCACTTTTTTTTATCCCCTGAGGAGGGCTCTATAGTGCCATGACAATTTGTAGAAGCTTCCAGGTAGAAATAGCCCAAACTTATATTTCATCTTTTTCATTCACACACAAATATGGAGAATTTTTGAAGATGACTATGTTATATATTCTTCTGGTGCCCTGACCCAACCCACTGATGCAGAAGCCCAGAGTTACCACAGTTCCTTTTTGGAAATATCAATTTGTGTATAAGTTTAGTAAGTGTATCATTTTTAATGCAAATAAAAGTTTATAAATCAAGACTTTCAAGCATATCCAATGTTTAACTTGCATTCTGCCTTAAAGCAAAAAAAAGTTATTTGATCATAGTGAAATATTATACTGTCAAATATTTAATATAAATATTCTCTATATAAACAAATGAAATTTACTAAACTGAAATTTTCCACTCTTTTATTATTAAAAACATTTCCTACTCCTTCCCAACTTTTAAAAGGTTTTTCCTGTTATTGCCCCCAAATTCAATCCCATTTTTCAAAATTTCCCCTCTAATTCTCCATAGATTCAGCTCACTTCCCTTTTCATTTACGGAGGCAAACCCAACACTCAGAGAGAAGAAGGAAAATAAATAACATCTATGTGGTTGACTCAGAAAGAAATCTATTCCTCTTCTATGATATGAATTTAAATTAGAGACAAATTAAAAAATAGAATGTTTAAAAAACGAGACAAATTTTCAGGATTAAAAAATTACAAAGCAAAGTTTAACAAATAACTTCAGTAGTAAATTATTTGAATTTGTGTATTTGAAAGCTTTATATCACTTTAGTGTATGTTCTTAAAAATGTAAACATTTGGGGCGCCTGGGTGGCTCAGTGGGTTAAAGCCTCTGCCTTCCGCTCATGCCATGATCCCGAATTGAGCCCTGGGTGGCTCAGTGGGTTAAAGCCTCTGCCTTCCGCTCATGTCATGATCCCGAATTGAGCCCCGGATTGAGTCCCCCATCAGGCTCTCTGCTCAGCAGGGAGCCTGCTTCCCCTTCTCTCTCTGCCTGGCTCTCTGCCAACTTGTGATCTCTCTCTCTCTGTCAAATAAATGAATAAAATCTTTAAAAAAGAGAAAGTGAACATTAAAATTAAAGCTGAACAGAGTTGTTAAGCTGCCAATTTGAAATTGCAATCAACATAAGATGCAGATCTTGAATTCTTTAGACAGTAGCTGTGGAAATTTATGAGGGCTCTTACTATTGAGTTGTTATTAAAAGGACAATTATATCATAAATATATAGCCTTATATATCTCCAATAATAAAATAAGTAAGTCATGGGGATGAAAAGTATAGCCTAGGGAATATACACAATAATATGCAATAATTTCGTATGGTGACAGATAGTAATTACACTTAATCATGGTGAGCATTGGGTAATACATAGAATTATTAAATCACTTTAACACCTGAAACTAATATAACATTGTAAGTTAACTATACTTCAATTTAAAAAAAAGACAATTATAAACTGTCCACTAGTAAGTGTGAATTTAAGACTTGGAAATGAACATATACTCACATAGTTCATAGTAACTGCAACAGAAAGTTATTAATGCAAAATTAGTTAAATATATTTTTTGGATTTCCACAGGCTAAGTGGGTTAAATGGTTATATAAACCTCTTGTTTTTCAATAAGTAACATTGTCTCAGAAGACAGGCTTTTTCCTTCTCTAATAATAACAGTGATATTCTAATGAAAAAAAATCTTAACTTCTTTCCCTTTTAAAGACACAGTGAAATGGATGTTGACAGAGTTAGTTCGTCCTAGAATATCTTTTGCTTTGATATTTGCCATGACCCTTGGGACTTCCAGTCGGGTATTATATGGATAGGCAATGTTTTATGCTGATTTATATTCTTTTTCCTCAGGGTAGACTATGAAGTGTTTAATTTGGAACTTACCAGTTATTATAATCCATTTAGATAAGGAATTCAGATAATTTACATTACAAACTACAGACCTTCCTTGACTTACAGTGAGGTTATGTCCTGATAAACCTATCATAAGTGGAAAACAGGGTAGGTTGAAAATACATTTAATACACATAACCTACCAAACATAGCTTAGCCTAGCCTATTAGATGTACTCAGAATGTTTAACAGTAGTCTACAATTGGGCAAAGTCATCTAACACAAAGTCTTTTTTATGATAAAATGTTGAATACCTCAAGTAATTTACTGAAACCTGGACTGAAAGTAAAAAACAGAATGGTTGTGTGGGTACAGAAGGGTTGTCAGCGCGGGGCTTGCTCCCTGTTGGATCGCGAGGCTGACTGGGAGTCACCCCTAGCTCACTGCAGTGCCCAGGATCCTGAGATAGGATCATACCACCTATCACCACCCTGGAAAATACCAACATTCAAAGTTTGCAGCACAGTTTCTCCTGAATGTGTATTGCTTTTGCACCATTGTAAAGTTGAAAAATTGTTACGTTGAACCCTCGTAAATAGGGGCTGTCTGTATAAAATAAGTGACCTCTGAAATGTTCATTTATGTGAAATTATGTGTATGAAATAACGAGAAATAAAAGAATAACACATTTATTGTTCATAGCTAGAGATGACATGTAAATGCTCATACAATGTGTGCATGCATGACAAATGTGACATAAAAGTATGTGTGTGCATATATACATAATTAATATATATGTGTATACTATCAATAGGTGTCTTCCTTATCTATGCTAATGAATACTCCCTCATGTCAAGGACTGTACCCAAAACTATTTTCTTATTTCATTTTCATAAGAACTTAATGAGATAGGCAGTATTGCTATCACCATTTTATAGAAGAGACAACTGCAGCTCAGAAAATTTAAGTGACTTGACCAAATTCTCAGCTAGTAAGGGGTAAAGCAAGAATATTTAAAAAACAAAAACAGGAGCAACTGGGTGGCTCAGTGAGTTAAAGCCTCTGCCTTCAGCTCAGGTCATGATCTCAGGGTCCTGGCATTGAGCCCCGCATCCAGCTCTCTGCTCAGCAGGGAGCCTGCTCCGCGCCCCCCCCCCGCCCCCCCGCCCCCCCGCCTCCCTCCACCCCCCGCCCATGCCTACTTGCGATCTCTCTCCTATGTTAAATAAATAAATGAAAATCTTTAAAAAAACAAAACAAAAAACAAAAACTGACTTTAGAGCTCATATACTGGGACACTAGTGCCCTCTAAGCTTAGCAAGATAGGTGGGAATATATATTTCCTAAGTTCGCTCACTTACTTTAAAAAAAAAAATACAGTCTGTATTTCGTAAAGGATGTGTTTAAATTAATTCGTTATTGATAATTCTTTTTAAAAGTCATTTCACAGCAATTGTCCAAAATGGAAAGAAAAAAAGAGACATTTTCAGGAATGGAAATTACGCAATCCATACGGCCAGGTTGCCCCTGGAAACGCTGTGTCTTGGCTCAGTGCTGGACCACGCATCAGAGCTGGGCAGGCTCTTGAGCAGGTCCCAGAGCTGCTCGATGATTGTTTTAGCAGGAGGCACCGACACTGGAGCGGAGGGAAGCAGAGGGAAGCGAGGCGCCTGTGCGGATGAGTCCTGGCTCCTCCTCTGTGAACAGCTGACAGAAGACAGACTTCGTGTGTTCGCCTAGGGGAGAACTTCGGGACATGTTACGGTCTTTTGAGCCACATGCTCACATCTGCGCTGCTTCGCAGAGTGATACAACGAGAGGACACCAGACACATTGTCTCATTTCACTCCCACTTTCCGCAGCCCCGTCAAGAGGATAAAACGATTAGCTCAAAATCAAGAGAATCAAAAGCAGAGGTATGATGGCAACGGAGGTCTCCTGACTCCCGTCCGATCAGTTCAGCCCCCTTAATGGCAGGTGAGAGAAATCTTTTCACTGCTAGTGTGAAACTGTCTAATTCAGAGCGGCTGGAGTTTAAGGGAGGGATTGTTGGTTCATGTAACCTAAGCAGCCATGAAAATAACAATAGGAACCAGCTTTTCTCTCCTTGTTCCACCAACACTTCCCCTGCATTAATTTCATTTTCGGGCTTCTCTCTGTAGCAAGACGGCTATAGCAGCTGTAGCTTCGGCATCCTCTCAAATTCAAGCGCAGAGGAAATGAGAACTTTCTCCAGACTATTTAAAACTACAATCTTGGGGTTGACATTCCTGGCCAGAACTGGATGTCTTCTTATTCCTCAAAGATCAATAATGCCAGGAAGATGAAATGTACTAATCAGATGAGGAAGGGTCTAGGTCACATGTCCATTGCCAGAGGCTCCCTTTTTTTAATTTTATTTTTTTGAAAGAGAAAGAGAGACAATGTGGGGGAGGGGCAGGGGGCGAGGAAGAGAAAGAATCATAAGCAGGCTCCACTGCATGGGCGGAGTCCAACGTGGGGCTCATCTCACAAACCTGAGATCATGACCTGAGCTGAAGTCAAGAGTCTGCCTGCTTAACCGACTGAGTCACCTAGGAGCCCCCGCCAGAGCCCATTTAAAATCACGTGACTGGGAGTGGGGATGAGGTATTTGGGATAGTTTCAGCAGAAGACTAAATGAATGGAGAGTGCCAGAACAATGTATGTTCATTATATGACTGTAAATAACAGTCATTATATGACTGTTCATTATATGACTGTAAATAACATTATATGACTGTAAAAAAGTATGGAAGTGGCTACTGACTTTTAAAGAAGTGAGTAAAAGTCTAAATCCTGGAATGAAGACCGAATTGTGACCCAATTATTCTTCAGGTTAGTTACATTTTGTTAAGTTATAAATCAACTCAAACAAAGGAATAAGAACAGGAATAGGAAAGTATTTTGGACAACAATGACTAAAAAGTCAAAAGTATATTGCAAACTTTTGGGAGGAAGAGCAAAACTGTTTCACCGGTGGCCAGTGGAAATGGTGACAATACAAAATCAATTATTTTTGTCTATCCTAATAGAGTGAAAGAGTTCTGCTAGATATTTGCCACATCGCATCTACTTTCCACATCCAACATTCTCATATTAATGAAAGACATCATCGGTTGAAATAGACAAAATAATAAAAGCAATAACAGCTAATGACATTTTTTGATTGGCCAGAAGACCTTTTATGACTGAAGAGTTTAAAACATAAAGGGACTACGGCAGTATAGAAACCACCCATAATCTAACCCAAGGAACATAAGCTAAATATCAGAAGGAAATTCTCCAAGTAGTTTTACTAAAAGAAAATATAATAATCATATAAATATAATAACATAGGAAGACATCAAAAAACCACAGGATGAGATAATCCAGGATCTCAGAGGAAAAACTTCCAAGACTAAGACTTCACTCAAACTGATGATAAACTGGGGCACCTGGATGTCTCAGTGGGTTAAGCCTCTGCCTTCGGCTCAGTTCATGATCTCAGAGTCCTGGGATCAAGCCCCGCATCAGGCTCTCTGCTCAGGAGGGAGCCTGTTTCCCCCTCTCTCTCTGACTGCCTCTCTGCCTACTTGTGAGTTCTCTCTCTCTGTCAAATAAATAAAATAAAATCTTAAAAAAAAACTGATGATAAACTTCTAAATAAATTAGAAATAACAAGGACCATAATAGAGCAGAAATGCAATTGCTTTAATAGAGGAAAGATCAAGATAACAACAGTGAAAATGCAGACAAAAAAAATAATATATATGAAGAAAAGTTCCCTGAAATGGAGGAAGAATTGCATCTGCACAGTGATCTCTTTTCCAAGTGACATTTTCTAAGAAAAAATGAATAGGGAGCCATCAAGCTTTAGGCATACTTGGATGAGTCATGTTACCGCCAAAATAATTCCTCTGGCAATAAAAGGAAAGAAAGGAAGGAAGGAAGGAAGGAAGGAAGGAAGGGAGGAAGGAAGGAAGGAAGCAAGAGAGAAAGAAAGAGAGAGAGAAAGAAAGAAAGAAAGAAAGAAAGAAAGAAAGAAAGAAAGAGAAAGAAAGAAAGAGTGAGCCAAAGCACTTATGAGCCCTTCTTGGGAAAAAGAGTACCATTCAATTAAATCAAGCCAATGAAGTCACGAAGGAAATCAGTGAAAGACACTAAATATAACAAGACCATAAAGTAATGTCTCTAAAATTCCCAGAAAAAGTGGTGTGATCAAATTCTGGACCCTGAAGGCAATAGGCAGACATTCTCAAACCTGTAAGGACTCAGGGAAAGTCTAAGTGCAGAGGCTTTTATCTACAAATGATGGTGAAATTCAACCAAAAGATTATTTAACTTGAGGTCAGAAAGAGAAGAGCCACAGAAAGATGAGATACAATGGAATAACATCAAGACATAACATAATGTACATGTTACTGTGCTTCTTATCAACTTAACAAATATCTAAATAACAAAATTTAGGTGTAGGATACAGTGTGGATCAGAGTGGAAATGCACTAATTTCCTTATTTTCACGGCTGGGAGCCAATTGATATTCTTTGAAGTAAAATATGTAGTTAAAAATATAACTAATTTTTGTATTTTTCATAATTTTCTTAAACTCAAAGGGTCTTTTACAGATTAAATATCTCATGTGTAAAATATTTATCTAAAATATAAACTTAAATGTGACGGTCCCAATTTTAAAAATAGCATGCAGAGTGTGATATATTTTTAGAAATGTATTTATTCTGTCTATAGGTATGTATACATACATAAGGATTTGTGGAATTGTGTTAATCTAATTTTTTATGTTTAAATCTAATTTTTTAATGTTAATCTACTGTTAAGAATGTCTCTTCCAGGTGGTGGGATTTTACCATTTTGTCTTTTTTCCTTCTTAAATTCACTGAAGATTTGTTTTTTTATTTTTTTAAAAAAGATTTTACTTATTTATTTGCAGAGAGAGAGCGTGAGAGAGAGCACAGCAGGGGGAGCAGCAGGCAGAGAGGGAGAGGGAGAAGCAGGCTTCCCGCAGAGCAGGGAGCCGGATGTGGGGCTTGATCCCAGGACCCTGGGATCACAATCTGAGCTATAGGCAGCCACTTACCAGGCAGCCCCCCATTGAAGTTTTTGTAATAAACATGCATCATGTTTATAAAAATAGTAACATTATTATAAAAAAAATTTTGTCTGAAAAAACAAGGGAGAAGAAAGAATCAAGCGAGGTCAGTGACAGCATTAAACTAATGCCCTCAGTTCTGAAATTATCATGTTAGGTCAATTTCATTTGCTTAGGACTTCACTTATCAGACCACAAAGCCACCTCGGATGCTGCCACATGCTCAAGACCTCAGGAAGGGCGAGGCGGGTCACTGAGGAAGAGGCCAGAGGGTCTCTAACACTGAAGAGATGTGAAAGTAAATGGAATAATAAGATGTTAAAAAAATCACTTAGGGCATTAATCATTCCATATGTTTTGATACATCAAAATCGAGAATTTGAATGTACATTGACTATATGTCATACTATATGACTATATATGTCACACTGTATTAGGCATAAAACAAAATAATCCTATATAAGCAATCAATGAACAAAAACTGCAAGACTTCAGTGTTAGCATTCCTCAAAAAGAAACCTCCTCTTTTCTTTCTTTTTTTTTTTTTTTGAAACCTCCTCTTTTCATACATTGCTCATCTATGTCCCAAATCTAGTAATACCCCAAATAAAATACATTCTTTTTCATGAAAAAAAGAAGAATAGAAAGAAAGTAAATGGTGGTGTCCTTTGCTCTTTCAGCATCCTGTGCAGATTAACCTGGGAGGAAGGGGTGCAAGTAACATGGTCTAAGAACACATTCCACCTCCCTGAGCCTTTGCGCACTACGCTATATACGATACAGTTTCCAGGTTTTTGTTTAAGAAAGGTAGATTTCTGGATTTGAGGGGGGTCCTCCCCTTTTGAAGGTTCATTATAATCCTACTGGCGTCCAATAGACCCTTTAGCAAGAGGGTGTGATGGCCAAGTTCATGAGTCTCCTATCAGGACATACACTGCTGCTTTTACTCATAGTATTTTAGCAAGAAAAATAAATAAAGCTAATTAATGCAGCTATAAGGCAGCATTCCTTCTTTGTTTTTTGAATGCCTTCTTGTCCATTCTGTCCTCCGCCTATCTCATGGATATCTAACTTATATACTTTCTGAGATTTTATACCTGTAATAACATTTCATCAATGGAATAAGGACACATCCCATATGCAGGAATAAGGTGGTTCATACGGTGATGTTCCATATAACTGAAGATTTCTGCTTTAAGTACCTAAACTTTTAAAATGTATGGTTTTTTTAATACCAAACAATTTAGAACTGAGTAAAGTATAAGTAAAAGAGTTCCTGTTACCCCCCTCATTTCTGACCTAAATTCCAGTACTAGCCATGGTTAATGTTGGCTGAGGAATAAAAAACAAAAACAAAAACAAAACAAAACAAAACAAAAAATTCAGCAAAGAGTCCTTCTCTACTCACTTTCATGCTCCCATCCTCAAGAAAAGAAAAAGTTCGGATTTTTCTCTCTGGCACCCAGAGAAATGTTGGATCAGGGCTCTGATACCAGCTCTGTGCTATTTATCACACGTATCTAATGACAGGTCTTTGTTTTGCGTGTAATTTAGCATTGTTAATATTTTATTTGTTACCTTGCTCACAGAAAAAAATAATTCATTCTTTTATCAAACATTTACAGAGTGCTTACAATTTTTTAAAAGATTTTATTTAGTTATTATTTATTTGACAGGGAGAGAGAGAGATCACAAGTAGGCAGAGAGGCAGGCAGAGTGAGAGGGGGAAGCAGGCTCCCTGCTGAGCAGAGAGCCTGATGTGGGGCTTGATCCCAGAACCCTGAGATCATGACCTGAGCCTAAGACAGAGGCTTTACCCCACTGAGCCACCCAGGCACCCCACAAACTTGAGGTATTATAAAGTGAATGTTATTTTCATAAGCTTATGTTCTTATCAGAAAGACAAACATGGACCGGCCATGAGCATCTTTAATAATTTGCCAGGCAACTGAGAAATCATAGCTTTTCTCAACTTGCACTACCATATTCTTAGTCTCAGAAGTTATTCCTTCAACTACATTAAGTTCAATGCCAGCCGGACATTTTGTTAAATGTACTTTGAATGTTTCTATTTAGAAATGTGTTGGGAGCCTGTGAATAAGTTTTATATTAAGCATTATTTATATTCTTCTTTGGCAAAACAAAATTAAGTTTTGAAAATAATCACTGCTGCAGTTTACCAGATGGTCTTTTAAAGCCCTTGTTACTATTTGTGTCCAGTCATTCAGTTTATTTGTAAGTGGATTTTCCATTGAAAGCTTAAGCTGATGTCTAATGAAGTTAATGCATGAAGTCAGGGTCAGACGGCATGAATTATTCATTGAATTCTCACACTTGCCTTTATGGTTAAGTCATCATAATATATCATAGTTACCATGAAGAATGTTAACTTTCTAAAACCAAAAATTACTCTCTTTTTAAAGTACTTTTTGTATTTCATATGAATATATGGGTTCTAAGTAAGACCCATTATCAGGGACTAAGGATTGAAACTTAAAGAATAAATTTGGGCATCATAACTTTAAATAAAGCATTATCTTTAATGAACTCAGACTAGGGCACATATAGTTCCCTAAAAAGCAAAATCCTTTTAAAGCTTCTATTTTCTTTAAATACTGAATTTGAATTAAATATATTTATTTTAGTGCATTAGTTTATGATTAATTCCCCTGAGATTATGCATGAACACAAAGTGAAGAAAAATATAAAATTCAATCTATAAGACAAGTACTACTATTGTTTTTTAGGTATTTCTCTCTCTTTTTTAAACTTAATCATTCTAATTTGAATTAATCTTAGAGTAGTGACATACAATTCATTCATGTTGAAGGCATGTGTCTGAAAATGGAATTTACAGGTTATGATGAGAACTATTTGCATTTAGAATAAAATATGAAATTTCTGACAAGCTGCCCAGTCTTGCAAATTTGCCTCCTGACTACACGTCCTCTAGCTCTCCCCCTCTTCTGTGTTCTCTAGTCACACCGGCCTCTCCGGACACCCCGAGATCATTCCTGACTGGGCTTTGCTCTTCCTTCTGCCTGGCAGGCTTTCCCCAATCTTCATACCATGGCCAAGTAGGGTATTCGGGGCTTAGTTCACTTAGTTCAAATGTCACCTTGGAGAAGATAAGACCTTGTCCTATTTTCTTCACAAGGCATCTCTAAAGTTACCTCACTGATGCATTTGTGAGTTCACGAGGGAGGATTACAAGTTAATTTTGATCTGTCCCACACAGAATGCAACCTCATAAGACTAGACACTGGCTTTACCTCTTTTGGTCTCTGTGTCCCCTTTTACCAAGTCCAAGAAGCACATTCAACACAAAGTAAGCTCTCATTAAATATTTTAGAGCAAATGAACTAGGATTATCTTGAGCAGGGGTTGGAAAACTTTTTTTTGGGGGGGGGAAGGGCCAGAAAATAAAAATTTGGGGCTTTATAGGACATATTCTTTAATTTCCTTCCTTCCTTCCTTCTTTCCTTCCTATCAGGGCCCTGATACCAGCTTGCTTGCCTTCCTTCCTTCCTTCCTTCTCTCCTTCCTTCCTTCCTTCTTCTATTCTAGTCCATTATAAAAGTGATAAAAATTCTTAAACTTAAATTTAAATGAAAAATAGTCCAGTGTTTTGGTTCACCTCCATTTTCAGACACTGCAGTAGGCCCCAGTACTGGCTACAGAATTAAACTCTTTGTATAGTAGAAACCTGACTTAGACTCAGGTCACTGAGAAGGAAAAGGAACAAACAGGCTTCAACGGTACTTTCTTCAAAAGACCACTCAATTCTATTTCAGTTAGTTGGTGCAGTAGCATTTCAGTGAAACAGAAGGCACAACTGTGACTATCCTCACTTTCAACATAGTAATCCTTCATCACAGGCTTGGAAACATTTTTTCTTCCGTAAATTTTGGTGTCAATTTGATTTACCATTTACTAGATGCTGGAAGCAATGTAAAATGTAGAAAGAAAAAAAAAGTAACAACCACAATCTATTTTTAGTCGTTCCATTGTATTCTGTCTAGTTATATTCGAGCCTGGACTATATTTTCTCATGATCTGACTTTCAACATGTCTAATCCAAAGCTTTCTGATTAATGTAACATCACTTTATTATTTATTTTTACACTTTTATTTATTAGTAGTATTTACACAGTATTTATTTATTTATAATAAGTTATTATAAACATAATACAATATAAACTAAGCAGTGCCAATACATGATCTGCTTTAATCCTTTGTCGTTGTTTATGGCCATCCTCATTTAGTGGATGAAGAAGCCAAAGCTGAGAAGGGATTAGGAAGTCAGTCTACGCCACACCTTCAGAAAGTGGTGGAGCTGGGAGCACCATTTGGTGGGCAGGAAGTATGGCAGTAGAAGAAAAAAGGAGAGAAATAGAAGATCTGGAAAAATGCAAAGGAAGCGAGAGTATAAACAAGGCAGGGGAGAAGTAGAGAAGCAAAATTATCCTAGGTTTTTATTGCTTGATAAGATTTCTCAAGACAAGGATAAGCAATGGGGAATAGCACTTTTCACCAATGTCTTCCTTGTCATATCTTTTCAACTTCTCTGTGAAAAGTAAATATTATCACGCTGCCTCGTATGAGGTGCATCTTGTTATTTTTCTTAAATTGAGTGTATTTGGAAGAAAAAGACTTTAGCAAAACCAAAAGGAAACCATACTTGCCCAAATCACATTTACTAAACTTCTATCCATTTAAGATAATTTTTACCCTAGAAAATTACCAACTGAAGGTCAGATAGATAATAACCAATCTAGGCCAAAAGTTTACACTTGTTTGTGAGAGACCTGGATTGAACATTCTTTCTTCAGTGGAAAGTTTTCTCAGAAAACAAATCACTTCATAATAGATTCCAAAACATGGAGTCATGACATGCTAAGAGGCCAGAATACAATGTGGGAAGTTGGTTAAAATATGGATAGTCACGTACATACAAATGGCTTTGCATGCACATGCACACACACACAAACACACCCCACTTTCCAGAAAATGTTTAGAGTGTTTATTGTTCCGTTACCATATAAACACATAGAAGCATATTTGTATAGTTAGGTCAATTGTTTTAAGAGCATTATTTTATATTCGATGCCAATTTTCTAAAGCCACGAGTTATAAATTATCTTAAATAATTCAAGTTCTACATCTCTGAAATTTGTTTATTTCAATTAAGAACTTTTATATGATAAAGAAGTGATGATAGACATCTAATAAACCATGACCTTCAGTGATCAAGTTAAAGCATTTTGGCATGTAATAATCTGAAAAGCAAAGATATATGCAGACACATTGGTATCCCCTTAAGTCATACACACTAAACATTTTTCTCAGGTTCATTCTATGTTCATTTACAAAGAACAATGTGATACTACCAAAGCTTTGTCTGGGCAAAATATTATGTAACAACCAAGGATCAGAGGGTAACGAGGGTGATCTTAATCATAGTGTGGCCATACTCTCAATAGATTAAAATGGAATTAATGACCATGGTGTTTCTTTGTGAGTTAGTAGGGTTACCAAGTAAAAACCTCTAGCCAGAAGCCAGTCTTAGAAATGTACAGTAACTTAAAGATACAAAAGAACCTCCACAGCCTTTAATTGATAAATTAATTTATATTCCTCTAGGTAGCTAACAACAACAATGAAAAGTAAATATAGCTCTTTCTTGGAAAACAGAAAAAAAGGAAGGAAAGATCGATCTTCAACTCAGGTGCCATTGATTTCTTACAGATAAATTTCCAGTAAAAAATACACAAGATGAAGCAAAGTACCAAGGTTAAGAGTAAGCAGAAACAGTAAAGAGAAGAAAAAAGTTTTCAGACTTAAAATATTTGAATTATTCTTTAAATGTAAAGTTATTATACTTGGCATGCTTATAGAAATAAAGGAGGGGACTAAAATATGACTAAGAAATAAAAGGCTATCTTAAATATTTATTTATACATTGTTAACAAAACCAAAATATAAGGAACTTTTATAAATGCAAAATATAATAACTAAATGTGAAAGAACTCACTGGAAGAGATAAACAGTAGATTGGAAACTTCTTAAGTATTTAATAAATCAGAAGACAATTTCAAAAAAGTTATTCAGAATGCATCAATAAGAAACAAAATTTTGAAAGAAATTATAAGCACGGAGAAAAAAACTAACATTGATTTTAATCAAAATTCCTAAAGGAGATAACAAAATGAATTATGAAAAGATTTAAAAACTGAAATAGCAGAGAATTTTCCAAAATTAATAAAAGACACATACTTTCAGATTTAAAAATACTATGTCTTAAACAATATAAATAAAATAAATTCACACCTAATCATCATTTTATGGTGAAATTGCAGAGCCAAAGACAAATAAATGTTAAAAACATCAGGAAATGAAAGTCAGATTAGCTACAAAGTAACAATAGACAGCCAAATTCTCAAAATTAAAAAAAAGGAAGCCAGAAGGGAATAAATTTACACATTTTAAAAGATTTTAAAAAATATGTTGCCACATAATTAAATATCTGGCAAATAAGAATGAAAAAAAGACACCTTCAGACAATCAAAAAGGAGGTTTACCACCATAAGTTCTCCACTAAAACAAATTTTAAAATATGTCTTACAAGAAGAAGAAAAATGATTCAAATTGAAGGTCAGAAATGCAAGAAATAAGTGAGGAATGAAAAAAAAAACCAAACACGGAGGGCATTGTGAGAAGGAAAGGAAGAGTGAATGGGGGATATCAGAGTGGGAGATGAACTATGAGAGACTGTGGACTCTGAGCAACAAACTGAGGTTTTTGGAGGTGAGGGGGGGGTGGTTTGGGTGAGCCTGGTGGTGGGTATTGAGGAGGGCACGTACTGCATGGAGCACTAGGTGTGGTGCTCCCAATTAATCTTGTAACACTGAAAAAGTAAAAAGTATTTGGGGGGAAAAAGAAAAAAACAAACATAAAGACAATTCTAAATTAGCACTGACTGTATAAAACATTAATAACAGGGTCTAATTAAAGGGTTAAATATAGAATTAAAATACTGTTTAATAATTAGCATGCCAGCTGGCAGAGGAGGGGCTGAGTACCATCAGGAGTTAAAGATATAAGATCTTCTAGTATTCAGGAGAAGAATAAAAAGACCAAACTTAGACTTAAGTAAGCAAGTGAATATTTCAAAGAAACCACTAAAATAAAAAATAATTGAAAAAGAATTTATAAAAATTCTGAACTAACAAAGCAACAGAAGGAAATGATAGCATAATAAAGAAAAACATCTGAATGGAAAAGAAGGGATCCAGAGAGGAAAAAAGGAGGAATGTGGCAAAAAGAAAAAAGCAAACACAGTATCATGGAAATAAATTCTAATATATTAATGGTCACAATAATCTGAATGGATAAAATTCATCACGTAGAAGGTAAGAACAATCAGACTAGATCGAAAAAAACGCAGTCAGATACTTCTTAGAAGAGACAAAGAGAAACATTGAAAAAAAATAGATAGAAAAAAGATAATCAGTAGAACACTAACCTTAAAGTTAACTGCCCTAGATAAAAAGTATCAAAGATTTTAAGTGGAAAGCTTTATTACAGATAAGAGAGACTGCAATAATGATAAAAGATACACTCACCAATAAAATAGAATGCTTCTAAACGTTTCACCCAATAATAGAGGTTTCAAAGAAGGTTCATGAATCATACTTTGTTAATATAACTCTTTTTAAAAAATAATTATTTTTTTTTATTTTACAGAGAGTAGGGGGAAGGGACAAAGGGAGTGAGTTTTAAGCCCACTCTGTGCTGAGCACAAACCCTACCTAGGGCTCATGACCCTGAGATCACGACTTGAGCTGAAACCAAGAGTCACATGCTTAACCGACTACACCCCCCAGGAATTCCTGTTAATATAACTCTAAAAAATGCATACTAAAATTAAGAATTATAGTCAAACACCATAAAAAGTTAAGACAAACTGCCAAATGGAAGAAGATACTTATCCATTGTATAATCAGTAAAATATTAACTCCCAAACTATCTTAAAATTTTTACAAAAATAAGGGGAAAAAACCCAAAATGGGAAAGTGGGTAAAAGTAATGAAAATTCATTTCCACTGAAGAGGAAATTCAGAGAAACCATAAACATTTTAACATAAATCCAGCCTCATGAGTAATCAGGGAAATGCAAATTAAAAATATGACATTATTTTACACTCTGTAGACTGGCAAAAATTCAAAAGTCTGACAATAATGTATTAAAAGAGTTTAGAGCAGTGGAATTTTTATAAACTGCTAGTGGAAGCATAAAAAGTTTAAGAAAAGCAATCAACATTTGCTGAATTTTGGAGATATGCATAGCCTGTAATCTAGCAATTCTTAGATATTATACTCCAGGACTGCACCAGAAAATTTGTATGCTTTCTAAGCTGGTGGATAGCATTGATATACAAAAGCAATCACAAAGACAGAGCTGCAAAATCACTTGACTCAGACTTCCAAAGAGTTGTTCAAAGACTCTTAAAAGGGATAGGGTGGAGAAAAGATTATCCTTCAGTTTTAAAATTTCCCTTCACTCACCCAAAGTTTGTGTTGATGATTCCATGCCTTCGGAAAGACCACATTCTATAGAGAAAACCAGACATAAACATATAGTTACAAAATTATACAAATATGCTGAAACAAAAGATCATGATAATTTGGAGAATGAAAGAGAGTGGCATGATTTAGATTTGGGGAATTCTTTAAGGAATGACTCAGGGAATGACAATAAAGCTACAACTTGAAGGATAAGTAGATTGTAGCTGAGCTAAAAGCGAGAAGAGGATGCCAGGGACATAGAAACAGACACACGCAAATATTCGGGAATAGGAGATCATGACACATATAGAAGTCAAGTGCTGGAGAAAAGTGAGTGGGTTTCTTACTCTGGAGCTAAGACATGAGATTAGAGAGGGAGGGAGATTTTGGTCAGGAAGAACCTTGTAGGCTAGACAAGAATTTTGGATTTTAGGGGCACCTGGGTGGCTCAGTTTGTTAAGTGTCATCAGACTCTTGGTTTCGGTTTGGGTCATGAATTCATGGGTCTTGAGATCAAGCCCAGTGCCCAGTGCTCTGTGCTCAGTGGGGATTCTGCTTGAAGATTCTCTCCCTCTGTCCCTCCACTGAGTCACTCACACACACACATCTCAAGTAAATAAATAAATCTTAAAAAAAAAAAAAAGAATTTTGGATTTTATTCTAAAACAAATGAGACTTTTAAATGCTTTTCAGCACTGGAATAATTGGGTCTATGTGACAGATTCAGAGTTAGGGAGAAATCAGAAATCCAGCTTAGTGCATATGAAGTTTGAGAAACTTCCAAGTGGAGGTGTCAAGTAGGCAGCTGGGTCTAAGAAGGAGTGTAGGTTTAGAAATTCTCAGCACATGTAAGACATGTGAAGGCATATGGTCTCTTAGAGAATGTTGGTTGAAAAGAAAAGTGAGCCCAAGATTGAGCCTTAATAAGTCAATGTTAGAGAAGGTACAGAGAAGGTAGAACTACCAAAGGAGTCTGAGAAGGAGTGCCAAAGAAACAGCAGGAAGATAGGGAGTGGGTGTGTGTGTTAACAGCTAACCAGAAGACAGACACTTGTACGTTTGTCTCCCAATCATGTTGGTCCATTTGCCAACTCTCTAAATTTCAATCAATAACTTGGAGAAAAGATGAAAATATTAGAATATTTTCCCCACCGTTTTGTTCAAAATTTGTCTTTCATTTGACACAGAGCAGCGAAAAAAGTCTACCTGTAATGGAGAAGATATTTTGGTAAAATTCACTCTCATTCACGGCAATGACTACTTCTTTCCTCCCAGATCCACCTTTTTCCTCGTCTTTAATAATGGGACCTCCAAAATTTTAGTTGGGCACATGGACCCAGAAGATTACATTTCTTATCCTCCTTTATATCTAAATATAGCCATCTGGCTAATATTTGGTCAAGGGAGTAGAAGAAACGTGTGAAATTTTCAAAATGTTTCTTTAGATGGATGGGATTTATGCTTTATTTTACATTTCCTCCAGAAAGAGAGCACAATGGTAGAAGGAAGAGCCATCTTGTGCCATAAGATGGAAATCTAATTTTCAACGAGACAGCACCAAGATAGAAGAGATATTCTTTGACACCAGTAAATCACCAACAAAGCTTTGGTCTACCTAAACAGAACTTAACTAAGGATACAGAAATTCCTGTCTACTTTAAGTTATTATAATTTCATTTCTCTTTGTAACAGCAGCCTAATCTGTATTCATTCCTCATGCAGTTCTAGCCAATGAAATATTTTTCCCTGCCTGCATTACCTTAGAAAATGGCTACATATCTCAAATGCTCCCTCAGCTCAAGGTCCATCTTGAAAAGCTTCTGACAAGCTCATCCAGTTTAGAAAACAAATCAACCTTTTTATAGTTCTATAAAGCTTTAACATTAACTAGTTTATTGTTAGTAGCCCATTGTACCCTTTGAAAATATCCCTCAAAGTTAGGGACTTTATGAAATTTATCATTGCATCCTCAGTACCTAGTACCGTAAGTGGAATAAACTAATGTACCGATAGTAGCATTTGGGTACTCAAACTTTACCCCACACCTTAAAAGATGCTTCCTTATATACCCCTTCACACCCCAAATAGTACTTTACTATTTTGTATAGTATGCACCTGTTCTTGTAAAGAATATTTTCTTCTTTGTTAGGAATTTATTTAATAATCAGTAGGTGTAAGAAAGCAGAAAAAGTGGATTTTAGATTATAGATACGTAGTGGCTGTATGAGGACTGAATTTAAGGTTTAATCTGGATAATGAGGGTAAAAGGACATCCATGAGGTAAAGAACAGCGAACAGTCAGAGAATTGATGGATCAGAGGTCCCAGTAGGGCTGCTGGGTTGCTGGCATTAGGGTTTTGGAGCAAATGAGTTCAAAAGATGAAAAGTTTTGGTTAGTAATTGAAATGCATAGTTAAAATTATACAAGAGTTCAGTCATTGATCATGGTAAAGTCTATGGAATTACCATGGCAGTGAGCAGCCAAGGAAGTGTAGAAACCAGGAGTGCTGGAGGAGAGGAAGGGTGCTAGACTCTACCCTCATAATAAGATCAAGAATGGTATCAGAAAGAAAGAGTAAGGAGCTAAGATCATGAAGAAATGAGAGGCAATTATGTGAGGGTGAATGGCAGTAATAAAGTATTAAACTGGTGACACAGGATTCAAATATAGGAGGTTTTAGGGAAAGTGAAGGGAGAACAGCAATGGACAAAAAAAGATATTCTATCTATGCATAAATTATGTGTAAAGAACACGAGCTTAAATTTAAAAAAAATATATAATGCAAAGACAAATACAAATAGGCATAAACAAACACTTTGTAAGGTAAAATACAGATTAACAGTAAGAATCCCAAAGAAGATGAGGGGATAGGAGAATTCTTAGCTGGTCAGGTGGCCGCAGGCTCTCTGGATGTTGATTGAAGACAGTTAAAGCTGACTCTTGAGAGTTGTTTTCACACATTTTTAAGAGAATCTCATTGCTGAGGACTGGGATACTCTCCCTCAGTTTCTCCCTGGGGAAACTACTGGTTTCCCCAGCCAGGCTGATGCATCTTTATTAATTGTGATTCCATAATGGTGAACCTTTACAAAACTTGTCATTTGAGGTCATGCCAATAATTTTTTAAGATATTGGAATGCATGATTCTTTTCAAATTTATGGCATCATCTCTTCTAATGTTTATCACCAGTGAGACAAAGAAGCAAAGGATAATGTTCTCATTTCAAGACTTATTTCATATGGTCTTTAAAATTCAACAAATAAGTCTAAATAGGCAATTCAGTCCGTTTTCCAGACTTTGAACGTCCCCTAAATAGAATTGTTTATAACATAGTTTGTGTTTTAGGAGTCTATTCTGTTATTAAATTGAATTATTTTAAGTTCTTGGATTATAATAAATATATATATATATATATATGATTGAATGTTTGACATAAGAAATAATTTACAGCCAAGTACCAGAAGTTTTACCAAATGGATTCAAGAAATATATCTTGGATCAATAAACAATTCTATGATGATATAAATAAAGAATATATCTTTGTCCCATTCCTCTGATTAAATATGTGGATCATATTTCCAAATGCTATAGGAAAATAGTCATCTTCGGTTTTTTACTTTCAGACAACGAAATGACAGCCAATTCTGTTGAAAAGGGAAAAGCATATTCTAAACGTAATGTGTTTCCAGTCCATGGCTGGAAAAATATTTTTTCATTTGTACTGTTTTAATGTTTGTAGTCTTTTCTACCTCACAGTTAAGAATTTTATGAATCATATGTTTTAGCTATTGAAATAAGTATTTTAAACAATAATTGAAATGTTTTAGGGAATTACATATTATTTCTATCCTACCCTTTTACTTCCTAAAACCCTTGACTTAATTTAAGTAAGATTTTAACTTTTCTTGAATTTCTGTACTAATGGATTTTTAAAATTATTTTGAAATCGTCACATTTAAACAGTTTTTTTTATAAGTTTTCCATTCTAACATGCTTACATGACCATTATAGAAAAACATAAGTACAGAGAAGCAAAGATGACTGTGAAAATACTCTTGTGCTTAGTACCTGTATAACTTTTGCTAATACTGGGGTATTATTTCATTCTGAATTATTTCTTTTAAAATGTTTTCTAACTTTCTTGAGCAGAGTTCCAGTAGGTTGTGAATTATACTTTATCAATACGAAAATATTATTTTATATTACTTCCCAGTTTAAGTGTATAAAGGCAGGTGTTCCACGTAGCTGTTACTAAAAGGAAAGAGCCACTTACTTGGCAAAGTTGTTGAATCTATTGATAAGCCTAATGGTCTATTTCTCAGAAATAGAAATCTGAGATCTGGCCTCTTACACTATTTAATTCCAAGTGATGATAACGTTTTTGTTATATGGTGGAGTGGCAAGTTCTTGAAGACACGGACTATGTCTATACATTTTCTTAAACAGCCCAATGCTTTAATTCAACATATAATTAGTGAGTATTTGCTATGTGACAATCACTCCATAGAGTAAGGGAAAGATTAGGCTGTTGTGATATCTTCAGCCAAACTGTGCCTCCTTCTTTTTAATGTTTATCCAGTATGATACATTCATTTTGGCTATTGAATTAAAAATTATATAATTTGGTTAATCTACTTACATGACAACTAATTTAAGTAACTCAATTCCCAGCAAGGATTTTTTTTTGATCTTGAATGTATTATGTTCAATAAAGAGATTTAGATTCTATATGCTGGTTAATACTTGTTAGTTGTAAAATTTGGGGTAAATTATTAATGCCTCTGTATGTATATATGTATGTGTGTATATATGTATCTATTTAATTTTTTAAAAAGATTTTATTTGTGTTTGGAGAGAGAGAGTGCACAAGCTGGGGGGAAGGGCAGAGGGAAAGGGAGAAGACTCCCCACTAAGCAGAGAGCTCAACAAGGGGCTGGATCCCAGGACCTGAGCCAAAGGCAGATGCTTAACCCACTGAGCCACCCGGGTGCCCCTATTTTTTTAATGCTTCTGTATTTCATTATTAAATCAGACAAAATATACAAAGTATCTATTACAATACCTGGATCAGAATAAGTGTCCTTTAAATATAATCTATTATTTTTACTGATTTGTTATTACAATAATAATAATTTTTCTGTTTTTCTTAATTGAAGGTCAATAAGGAATGTATATATATATATATTTTCCTTCAATATTTAACAAATGTTTCTTGATTATCTCAAAAATTTAAATATATTTGACTTTTTGTAGCAAAGCTATTTAATTTAAATTCTCAAAATCAAATGGTATATTGGGTTCCCCATATGAGTGAGATCATATGGTATTTGTCTTTCCTGACTAACTTATTTCACCTAGTGTAATACACCAGCTCCATCCATGTCATTGCAAATAGCAAGATTTCGTTCTTTTTGATGGTTGAATGATATTCAGTGTATGTATACATGCATGCATGTATAAATATATGCATAAATGCATATAAATATGATAGATGTGTGTTTTGTGTGCGTGTTTACATATGGTATACATATATGCCACATCTTCTTTATTCATTCATCAGCTGATGGACTTTGGGCTCTCTTCATAGTTTGGCTATTATTGATAATGCTGCTATAAACATCAAGGTGCATGTACCCCTTTGAATTAGGATTTTTGTATCCTTTGGGTAAATACCTAGTAGTGCAATTGCTGGATCATAGGGAGTTCCATTTTTAATGTTTTGAGGAACCTCCAAACTGTTCTCCAGAGTGGCTGCACCAGTTTGTATTCCCACCAACAGTACAAGAGGGTTCCCCTTTCTCCACATCCTTGCCAACACCTGCTGTTTCTTATGTTGTTAATTTTAGCCATTCTGACATGTGTGGGGTGATATCTCATTGTAGTTTTGATTTACATTCTACTGATGATGATTGATGTTGAGCATCTTTTCATGTGTCTGTTAGCCATCTGGAGGTCTTCTTTGGAAAAGTATTCATGTCTTCTGCCCATTTCTTACCTGGATTATTTGTTTTTTGGTGTTGAGTTTGGTAAGTTCTTTTTTATTATTATTAAATATTTTTACTTATTTATTTGACAGAGAGAGAGAGAGATCACAAGTAGGCTGAGAGGCAGGCAGAGAGAGAGGGAGAAGCAGGCTCCCTGCTGAGCAGAGAGCCCAATGTGGGGCTTGATCCAGCACACTGAGATCATGACCTGAGTTGAAGGCAGAGGCTTTAACCCACTGAGCCACTCAGGTGCCCCGAGTTGGTAAATTCTTTATAGATTTTGGATACTAACCCTTTATCAGCTATGTTGTTTGCAAATATCTTCTCCCATTCCATAGGCTGCCTTTTGTTTTGTTGATTATTTACTTTGCTGTGCAGATTTTTTTATTGTATTATGTTAGTCACCATACAGTACATCAGTAGTTTTTGATGTAGTGCTCCATGATTCATTGTTTGCGTATAACACCCAGTGCTCTGTGCAATCTGTGCCCTCCTTAATACCCATCACCAGGCTCAACCATCCCCCATCCCCCTCCCTTTTTAAAACTCTCTGTTTGTTTCCCAGAGTCCATAGTCTCTCATGGTTTGTCTCACACTCTGATTTCTACCCCTTCTTTTTTCTCTTCTCCTGATGTCCTTCATGCTATTCCTTATGTTCCAAAAATAAGTGAAACCATATGGTAATTGACTTTTTCTGTTTGACTTATTTCACGTAGCATAATCTCCTCCAGTCCCATCCAAGTTGATGCAAAAGTTGGGTATTCATCCTTTCTGATGGCTGAGTAATATTCTATTGTGCATATGGACTACACTTTCTTTATCTGTTTGTCTGTTGAAAGGCATCTTGTCTCTTTCCACATTTCGGCTATTCTGGACATTGTTGCTATGAACACTGGGGTTTAAGAAAGAAAACAGATGATTTACTCCAAAGATGCAGATGCAGTACAAAGAAGGGCCACATGTACCCTGATGTTCATAGCAGCAATGGCCACAATGGCCAAACTGTGGAAAGAGCCAAGATGCCCTTCAACAGATGAATGGATAAAGAATATATGGTCCATATATACAATGCAATATTATGTCCCCATCAGAAAGGATGAATACCCAACTTTTGTATCAACATGGATGGGACTGGAAGAGATTATGCTGAGTGAAATAAGTGAAGCAGAGAGAGTCAATTATCATATGGTTTCACTTACGTATGGAGCATAAGGAAAAACATGGAGGACATTTTGAGAAGGAAAGGAAGGGTGAATTGGGGGAAATCAGAGGGGGAGATGAACCAAGAGAAACTGTGGACTCTGAGCAACAAACTGAAGGTTTTGGAGAGGAGGGGAATGGGGGGTTGGGCAAGCCTGGTGGTGAGTATTGAGGAGGACACATATTGCATGGAGCTCTGGGTGTGGCACATGAACAATGAATCTTGGAACACTGGAAAAATAAAAAAATAAAAAAATAGTAAAATAAAAAAAAGAAAGAAAACAAATGAACATATGGGAAGAGGGGGAGAAAAGGAGAGAGGGAAATAAGCCATAAGTGACTTAACAATAGAGAACAAACAAGGTTGATAGAGGGAGGTGGGTGGAGGATAGGCTAGATGGGCGATGGGCATTAAAGAGGGCACTTGTTGTGATGAACACTGGATGTTATATGTAAGTGATGAATCACTGAATTCTACTCCAGAAACCAATATTGCACCATATGTGAACTTACAAAACTTAAATTAAAAAAGTAGGGGAAAATGAATAAATAAATAGAGTAAATAAGTATATTGGAAGTATTTAAAGTAAAAATCTTACTAAATCTCCTTTCTGACACATACATATGTTGGGAGTTCCTTTTCCAAAAAGAGACAGTTTACCTATTTACACATATATCAATAGTTTCAGAAATAATTTTATCAAGAACATTTTAGTTCAAAGATTAGGTTCTAAAGCAAGTAACATGGCTGGGGAATTAGACAAATTACATGGTTAATGAAGAACAAAGGACTGAAGAATTATTTTCTGCAACTTTCTAGTGAAAAATATTGTTTTCGATTCTTGACACTCTAGGTCCATAGTTCCTTATCCATAATTCCAAAATCTAAAGGGTTCCAAAAACAGGAAAACTGGTTCCTAACCAATATGCTGGCAAAACCTGACATGACCCAAATGCAATCAGTGACAAAACTAATAAGAACTAACTTGAAGGTTTATATAGTTTCAACTTGCCCCATGCAATATAAATATTTATAAATATTGGCAGACATAATAATAAGCTTCGTTATAGAATGCTGCTCCAGACCTCATTGGAGATATTAAGCCAAATATGATATCTACCAGTAATTGTCTTTCTAAAATCTGCAAAACTCTAAATTTAAAAAAATATCTGGCTGAAAGTCTATATGTCAGATAAAGGATTAATATAATATTAATTATTAATTAATATATATTTAATATATTTAACATAATATTATATTCTATATAAATAAATACATTATAGCATAATATAACATAATAGAATATAATATTAATGATGTATTATTAATGTATTATTATTATCACCAAAGTTTTTATAATGTAACAGAAAGCACTATTGTTTCCTTTTAAAAAAATTTTATGCATTCTAAGAATGTCTCATTATCACTGAGTAAATAAAATATATTATTTCATAACTCCTCAAATTGTTAAATTGTGTATAAAACTATATTTTACAAAATGAGGAAAAATTATGCCAAAATCTAAGTTTCTATATTTGTAACATCAATTTCAAGTGGTACTTTCCATTGCCTGTATGAATAAACTGTTTCATTTCACATGTGTGCTTTAGCTTTTTTCTTTGTAGATCCTCCTGTCAAATAGAAAATAAAATGTAGAAATATATATTATTTGTTTCAGGGGTACAGGTCTGTGATTCATCAGTCTTACACAATTTACAGCAGTCATCATAGCACATACCCTCCCTAAAGTCTATCACCCAGCCACCCCATTCCTCCCCTTCCCCCCCAGCAACCCTCAGTTTGTTTCCTGAGACCAAGAGTCTCTTAATGTTTGTCCCCCTCTCTGGTTTCATCTTGTTTGAAATGTAGAAATTTCTAAATAGTTAATTAAACATCAGCTCACCAGTTGCATCATTAACTACAATTAAAATGCAAATATATTAAATATATATGAGTTTCATTGTCTAACACTTAAGTTGTTACTATTATTAGAAACAAAAATATTTATCTTAGGGGTACCTGGGTGGCTCAGTCCATTAAGTGTCTGCCTTCAGTTCAGGTCATGATCCTGGGGTCCCAGGATCTAGCCCCACATCAGGTTCCCTGCTCAGCCGAGAGTCTGCTTCTTCCTTTGCCCTTCACTCTCCTCATGCTCTCTCAGCAACCCCCAGCTCTTAAAAAAAATGTGTATCTTATAGTCTTTCTTCTTATGGTAAATTAATAAACATAGTTGTGTACATTCCAGGTCAGATGTTTATCAGAGATAATGTCTCACATTAACATGTCTACAATAATAAGAATATAGGGTTTTTTGGCTCATAGTGGTATTTAACATTTGATCATATTAAAATAAGATCAATATAGATTGTTTTATACTTTATTCTTATTTTTATTAATGTAATATCTGATTATTGTATGAAAATAAAATAGTTCTGAAAGGTTCACAACTAATTTAAGCTTTCTCCCATTTCTAGTTTATCCTACTCTCTACTTACTCTCCAGACACAATGACTTTTAACTCTTATAACTTTTTCTTCTATAGTTTTTCTGATTACAGAAAATAATTACATATGTAAAATACATATATTAATTTATACATATATGTGAAAGTGTAGATGATATATGTATTTATAATTTTTGCTTATTGTGCTCTGATGTAATACACAACTGATGAATTATTGAACACTACATCCAAAATTAATGATATGTTGGCTAATTGAATCTAAATTAAAAAAGAATAAAGAAAAAAAAGAAGACCTCTGGTTCCACCTCGGATGTACTAAATCAGAATCTGCATTTCAATAAGGTTTCCAGGGGATGTGTATACACGTTCACATTTGAGGAGCTTTGGTCTAACCTGCAGTGTTGCTAATCCCTTTGCATATTGTCTTATTTGTTGGGCTGGAAATGCAGCGACTCCCTTAAAACTTGAGAATCATGTTCTTTGTTTCTGGGAAATGTCTTCGTATAGTTTCTTGATAATTCCTTCCCTGCCATTTTGTCTCCTAATTGGAATATCTTCTAATAGATATGGAAACTCCAGGATTGATCCCCAATTCCTTACCTTTTCTATTTTCTCTCTTTACATCTTTTCTTTTTTTAAAGATTTTATTTATTTATTTGATACAGAGAGAGAGATCACAAGCAGGCAGAGAGGCAGGCGGAGAAAGAGGAGGAAGCAGGCTCCCCGCTGAGCAGAGAGCCCGATGTGGGGCTCCATCCCAGAACTCCGAGATCATGACCTGAGCCGAAGGCAGCAGCTTAACCAACTGAGCCACCCAGGCGCCCCTCTTTACATCTTTTCTTTTCTCTTTCTAGGAAACTTGTCACACTGTCATCCTCCCATGCCATTGGACTTTTTCATAGTTGTCATTTCAGTGAGCTCTTTTTGCTGATTATTTTTTACATCTCATTGTCTGGAACCTAATTATAAGGCATACCCACCCACATAGGATGCTGAGAAATATATTTTTTCATTCCAGAAACAAGTGTGACCTACTAAACATCAGTACTCCGTCATGAAATAGGGGAATAAAGTATAATGTGGTTGGCAACTAGATGCCTCTACCACAAGTTCCAATTAACTAGTAACTAATTTCAAATAACTAATTTTAGATGAAATAATCATATCATCTGTTTATATGTTTGATTTACACCTATCTATAAGCCTTCTTGTCATGAAGTAAAGTAAATGCTGACTAGTAAGTCCAGAAAATATTAAATTATTATTTTTTTGGAGAAAATTATTTTAAATAGGGTAATTATTTGAAAATGAAAACCTCTGAACCAAATACCATTTCAATTTTTAAATTCAGGATAAAGCTTCAATTTAGAGTTAATCGACCGCATACTTTCTAAAATATGTTAAGATCCCTTAATATAATCAAATTATGTTTATAACAAATTGCAGTTGGAAGGTTGATCTTTGCACAGGTTAGAGTAGCGTGTACCAATTACGCTTAAAACCAATTACTTTTATGCCTCCGACCAAAGTCTGACTCCTTTATTATTGAAAGGATTTTGGAAGAACACATATGTACATCTGAGGGAGAAAGTATAAGGCCCCTTTGTAAGTTTTATGGGTCGAACCAACCCCCCTCATATGTGTGGTGGATTGTTGTAGTCCTCTTACCCTCACTTTATGAATTTATTCAGTTTACATTTCTGTCCTTCCTTCTGACTAACTTTTGACTGAAACTACAGAAATCTTAGAATAATTTGTATTTACATACAAATTCTGCTATGTGATAGTGAAACAATTCTACAACCCTAAAAATTAAACTTCTCATTGGAGAGAAAGTATCAGTGGAAGATGCAAATCCAGCCATTACTTAAAATATTTCATATTCTTCCTGGATGTAAAACCCTCATCAGATTAGCTACACAATATTTTTAAATGTTTATAGAGTTTCTTAATCATATCGAAATAATACCAGTTTTTCTAGCTACTAAAATATTTAAGTTAGAAAAGAATTGTGCTTAATGGATAGCCACATAGCATGGCTTGAAGTTTAAAGAAATTTAAAAGGAAATTGATTCTTATATATTCTCAGTGAGCTTATTTATATTTGTCATTGTTGCTTTTAAAATGTATATGTCCTTTCTCTCAAAATTTACATAAACTCCAAAAATTTAGAGATTCTATTCATAAAGTTTAGCATCACTTAATTAATATTTATAGTATAATATAATAAACTTTGTTTATATTTATAATGTGATGTCTGTTATATATTCCACCTAGTAGTTATTTTTATTGCAGGTAAAATGATGAACTATAGAAGTCTCATTAATATATAGATCTTTAGTCATGTCCAATGTTTTTGAGATATTAAAAAAATTAAAAGGACTGAGAGGAGTAGTAAAATTTAGCTAGGTTTATTCATATTACTGGAAACTATTGCTTCTGGCATAGCAATTAAAACTGATGTTTGTGACTGCCAGAAATAATGAAGTTTTGGATTTATGATGAAGCACCAAGCATTATGCTCATATTTTATTTTTAAAAATGAAAGATTTACAGTCGATGAGGCTTGAACTGACGTGGCTCACTCATTCCAGAAATGTGGGAGTGAAGGAATGTGAGTTCAAGGCCAAAAAATGCCCTTGTGTCCAGGTGGAAGTGGAACAATAAAAAGGAAGCTACTAATGGAGTGATTTATTTCAAAATGCTTTGTGTTAAGTGTATAAAACCCTCAGCTCTTCGATAGCAAAGTCAGAAAACTTAAATTAGAACTATGTATTCATGTTGTTACAGTCTTCATCTTTATTTTCACTACAAAGATGAAATCTCACAGTTAGGTATTCTTCTTCACTAATTTCCAGAAAATTCTCAACTCCCCAGACAAGCCAATTGACATTAAAAATAATGTTTCAGGAAAAAACTGGTCACTGTTTTCTCTTCTTTCTCCTCTTGTTTTCCTGCCGCTCTTCTCCTGACATGTTTATTTGCAGCACAATTTCTATTATAACATTCTGTATTCCAATAACTCTGTCTCTTCTTTTGAGGGGAAGAAAAAATCAACTAGACAGTTGTAATAGTTATTATTTAATTATTTTATTTTTCTCAGATGTTTCCAAACTTCTGCTGCTAGCTTCCTGCGTACAGAGGCAAATGGATTTAAGCTATTTTCCTGTTTTCCTGAAAAATAATCAGGAACTATTTTCTTCATGTCTCAGATGGCTGTCTGGGTTTTCTGAGATGGTAACAAGTATGGCTGCCTACATTTGGAATCAAGGGATTCAAGGACACAGTACTGTACTCACTGCTACCCAGAGCTTTACAAGAAAAAAAAATTCTTTATTTTCACCTTTTTTTAAAAAAAAATATTTTATTTATTTGTTTGAGAGAGAGTGCGAGTGGCAGAGAGGAGCGGAGGAAGGGGGAGAATCCTAAGCAGGCTCCACACTCAACCCAGAGCCCAATGTGGGGCTGGATCTCACCACCCTGAGATCATGACCTGAGCCAAAATCAAGAGTCTGATGCTTAAATGACTGAGCCACCCAGATGCCTCTATTTTTACCTTTTATATGTACACAAATGATGTTAGACTAAATCCCTGAAGCCAAGTATATGTTTACTTATTTAGGAAATACTAATAGATTCACACAAGTTAATTTATATAGATGTACAAATACATAGTATTTTTGAACCAGTAAAACAGAAATGCACTGAAAATTGGCACATTATTTCTTTAATGAAGAGTTGATGTAAAATTTTAAAGAAATCCAAAATATTCCTATCAAACTGATTAGAAGTTTATACCATTAATAATAAAATTCTTTCTCCTTCACTTAGGGTCACTGTGTATCTTGGTCTTATATCTCTCCCAGCCTTATCCAGCTTCCTCCCTATCTTTTATATAAGCTTTTCCCCTAATAAAATCTTTGTCCATTTAACCATGTCTCCATGCCTGCTTCTCAGAGGACTCAGACAAATACAGGAGCCTGTGCCTGTTCATCCACTAGCTAGCTCCTGACTTGGTGCCTTTATTAGCAGCTGGCTTCTGGAGAGCTTAAGATGAAACTGGTTTGAATGGTGCTGACGAGCTGGGACACGCCCAGATGCATTTGCCAAGTCCCCTAGAAATATACATAACAAAGAATGAACTTTAACGTATACAATTAAAAAAAATAAGTCAGAATGTTGCGGATTTCAAGATGAATTGCAAAGTGCAACAAACGAATCTAACTGTGTCATCAACGCATGATGTTACCTCCCTGAAAGGGGTGGGGAATAAGGAGCTGACCTGTAACTTCGGATGGAAGCGTTTTGACTAGAAACTGAAAGGATGAAGACAAGAAGAAATGTGTGTAAACACTACACTCTAATTGACAAGTTAGGTTCCCACTGGGGTTTGTGTTAACAGTTCTGAGTCTGCCTTAGGTGTGTACTGGGGCTGAATAAATCCATGAATGGTGGATGGCGGGAGCCAGGTCTCTTACTGTTGGAGAGGGAAGTAAAGATAAACCAGGTGGGGGGAGGGGAGGCTAGATGGAATCCTATAGAACTGCCTTGGAGTGGCTACATTAATAAGAATGCTGTATAGCTTAATT